>JAJQQW010000010.1:4620000-5220000 GCA_025583905.1 Ia io | reverse complement strand
GTGATGTAACATGTTCTGGATAATGTTTTAGTACGGCTAACATAACCAGTATCTGAGTGGAATTCTCTTACAGGAATGTCTACTAACTCTTTTATGTCATTAGTTTTTCATGGTACAGAATCACTGTAAATAAAAATTCCCTTCAGACGGGAATTCAACAGGCAATTCAATTTAAGTGTTCATTATCATGCAGTCCGAGTCCTAGTTTCCTGACCATTTTCTGGTGTAACCAACTTTTTTTCTTTTTCCCCTCTTTGCTTCTAGTTATCCCCAAAGCATTATCATGTGCTTTTCCTTTCAATTTCTTTAACTGTGTATCTTTCTGAATACGTATTTTACCAACCTAAATTATATAACTTTGTTCTTGTGCTCACACGGTGTTAAAGTCATTTTCCTCAAAACGAATTTCCAAACTCTGGTTTGGACAAAAGTCCCAAGGGAATCATTGTAGACATCACCTGGAATTTGTCTGGAAATGTCATGGAATGTAGATGGCTGATATTAGGTGTGTTTCTAATGGGCCCTTGATCTTGCTTTCAGTCGATTGTGGGTATGCCCAAAAGAGCACATAGGTTTTTCAAGAAATAAAGGTGGGTACTTCTATTTACTATTCAGTAGAAACTGGCTTGGTTTTGTGGTCAACAAGAGCTGTTCCCTTCCTCCCCCTTCCCTGGGCCATCCCTGGTGGGAAACTACTGCTGAGCCCTCAGATCTCAGCTTAGATATCACTGCCTTAACCTCCAAATATGAGTAAGGCTTCTCTTCTTTGTTGTCCCCCAGGCTGTATGGGAATTAGCCTGCTTACTTGTTTATAACCCAGCATACTGTAACCTCCATCAAGCCTGGAATCTGGCCTACCTCGTTCACTATTGTATTACTAGTTGGGACATAGCTAGTATTCTGTAAACATGAAAACTCACCATCATACACCTACCCATCTGCCACTAGCTTTTTTTCTAAAGCAAACTGATACACAGTTTAAAACAAAAAGTCTGGCACTCATTACTAACGGCCAGCAGACCACCAGAGAGGAATTCTATGGAAGAGGGATGTAGAGTTCTACATGGGTTGAAGGCAGACATAACTTTACCTTCTCTCTCTAGTTTGATACCTGATACCTAACTGTAACTGACATGATTGTATACAGGGAAAGTGGTAGCTTTTAAAGCAACGTGTATCCAAATAGTTTAACTTTTTCCACAACTGTCTACACCTCTGGGGAACCCAGGAACAAACTGTGGATGAAAAGGTGCCACATGCTAACCTGACTAACTCAGGGAAGGCCTGCATGGGGCCATGCAAACTCAGAGACCTAAAGTAACCACAAAGGGTGGTCTGAAATGAAAACTTTTTAAATTAAAAAGCAGTTTATAGTGGGTAGTCATGTCCCAGGCCTTTATCTTCCCTGACAAAGATCAACTTTGATCTTAACTGAGCCTATTGTCTTTTTGCATCTACGATAATATACCTTATCTTTGGAATGTCTGGGTAACTTGTATCTTCCCTTTTTCCGGACCCCTCAGGGCACAATCATTGTGCCAGGGCACCAGATTCCCTCATTGTTATTGTTATCTGTTAATTGATGACTGTCAGCTATCCTGCACCCACCTAAAAAAAAAGAAGTATGTGTCTACCATTTTACTTTTTATCCAATCCCTGAGGTTTCCCCACTTTGCTTTTTCCCATCTCCCTAGTGTATCACCAATGGACTTCATGTAACCCACTTACATCTCCTCTTTTGATTTAATGTATAAAACAAGGTAAAAAACAAAACAAAACAACAACACAAAAACACACCATTCTCTGGAGCACTCTCTCAATACATTGAAATTCTGCTTCCCGGCATTGATGACAGTTTGGCTCAAATAAATTCACAAAAATTCCTTACAGGCTTGAATGTTTCTTACGTTAACAGAACTCAGTGAAGAAATGGGTCACACACTTTTTGGGTGGCTTGAGCTAATCATTAACGGAGCCAGGATTCTGTATGCACGAAACACCTGGATGATTCTCCAAAACAGCTCCCCCTACAATACACTATAGAAGTCCTCCAGGGAATCATGGTTGGGAATCTCCACAGATGAGAAGAGGACCCAAGAGTAGAACACTGAGAGCTCACAGTCTACATGGCTATTGATACAGTGATCCTTGAATGTGCAGAATGGACAGGTAGCCAGCTAAATTCTCATCTTACCCTCACATGTGCCTTGGGTGGCCTCACTCTCATAGCTTTAATGATCATTCTTATGCTGATGACCCCAGTTCTGCATCTCCACCAAGATTCCTCTTCTCATTTTCAGAACCATATAGCTGCTATTTAGTCTACTAGTCATTTTTACTCTAATTTCTCACTAAATCGAATTCATAATCTCATTTTATACCTGCTTCTCCTGCATTTTGTATCTCGGGCTTCATCCTATCATCACAGTTATCAAAACCAGAAATTCTATAGCCATACTTCAGTTCTCCTTCCTTCTCTTTCTTCACAGCCCCAACACACACACACACACACACACACACACACACACACACACACTCTCTCTCACTCAATCTTCAAAGTTACCTCTTAATCCTACCTTTCAAATATCTTTGGAAGTCAATTACTATGCTTCATCCCCACTGTTACCACTGCAGTTCACTCTCATGTCATCTCTAGTTTGGATAGCTGTGACTAATAGCCTCCTAATCAATTAGTGTCTTGTCTCCATTCTTGCCCTCCCTCTGCTAGTCTCCACTGATGTCTCAATCGTACCTAAATTCTTACAATTGCTCAAAGACTGTATTCTTTTCAAAGATGGTGGTCGCACATTCTGTGCCCTCCAGGTAGAAGACTCCTGGGCCATCCCTGGCAGGAAACTGCTGCTGATCCCTCAGATCTCGCCTTGGATATCACTGCCCTAACCTCCAAATATGAGTAAGGCTTCTCTGCTTTGTTGTCCCCAGGCTATACGGGAATTAGCCTGCTTGCTTGTTTATAACCCAGCATACTGTAACCTCCATCAAGCCTGGAATCTGGCCTACCTTGCTCACTATTGTATTGCTGCCATGTAGCATGGGGTTGGGACATAGCTAGTGTTCAGTAAATATTTATGAACTCAGAAGAGGAAGAGAAGAAAGAACATATAGGGGAAGGAGAAAGATTGAGCATAAACCAATCTACTTAATAAATACGTAAATAAATACATATGCAACATGAATAAATATATAAGTAAATAAACTCCAGACATCAGTGTTTTTTGTTCTTGTGATTTACCTCTTTGTTATCAAAGTAGTCTATATGTGGAGGAGGTCAATGGGGGAGGGGGGGAGGGAAACATCTGTAATACTTTTAACAGTAAAGACAAATTTTAAAAATAATAATTAAGAACATTAAAGAACACAAAGTTCAGAGAGAGATAATACCTGAGCATTAATCATCATAATTCAAAGTATACATAATGTAAATGCCACTAGAAGGACAGACGTGAATGGTACAGGAATTTATTAAAGAGAACAATTATTTCAACCTGGAAGGAGACGAGAGGGATTTGTGCTTCTCCTAATATGAATTGTCTTCAATTGACCCTTGGTAAAACCTGTTATTATAGCCAAGGTTGAAGACACGAGAATTTAAATATTACATTAAAAAGTGTCCCTGTTTTGAGATGCAATAATGTATTTGAAATAAAGTGAAATCTTTAGGGTTCATTATTTATCTGGGCTGAGAGTAAGCTGAGTTATATAAATGGTATTGTGTATAAATTCATAGTGCAATCCTTAAAGTAGGGTAAAAACTAAAGAAAGAACAAAAAGTATCCTACATGTTAGATAGGACAAGGGTATTGAGGTTGGGGACATTCTTAATAAACGCTGTTCTTGCTAAATGTTAAAATGCAGCACAGTATCTTGCAGAACAATTGTAAACGGGATAAGTTTGATAGGAACTCTGTGCATAGATGTGGCCAACTGCAAAGAAGAAATCAACATGTAAGTGATGAAATCACGTATGTAAGCAATGGCAGAGCTTTGGATATGAATGCCCTGTCTCCTTTACTCGCTGCAAGTGAATAAAACTACCTTAAGACAACATGTCTCTTGAATAGAGCACCCCAAGCGGCGAATCCCTTGAGTTCGGTAACATAGAGAGGGAAAAATAAACAGTTTAAAGTCTTAATTAGTTGATTTCTGGTGAATCAATTTTTAAACTATAGATTTAATCTGAAGGTCTAAATAATATTTTTAACACATGACGTTTAATAGGATAATATAGTGGAGTCTCTAAAGATATATAATGTTCTGTGTTGTTGTTTTAAAATCCTGATTTCATTAGTAGCATCTGCTATAAGTGAGGTATATTAGAATAACTACTTCACTACTAAAGTGTTCCCTAAAGAGTTCTCTGGAACACTCTTAGAACCATCACCTTAATAGAAAAAATATTATCACAATAGGCAGAGAGTGGGCGTCCATGCTAAGACTAAATATTTTTTTAAAGATTAGATTTTGACAAAAGTATGATCTTTCTTACTTCCCATTTTAAATACATTTCAATGACAGTATCAATGTACTTTTAAGAATTAAGATCCTTTCAAATCTAAATGATAGATGTTTCAGTGGTCAAATGCCCTGGGTGCATGCTAGGAATGCTGCCTTCTGCGTGCTTTATGTTCTAACCTCATTAAGCTGAGAAGACGTAAACCAAGATGGAATAGTGTTACATTCATATTTCAAAGTCAAAGTGCCATTTCAGGGGCCCAGAGACCTAACCGATCGTTGTCTTTTCTTCATTCCAGGTTATTCCTGAGTCCTGTGGTCACTTGAACCACTTCTCCCCTCATCAAGATAAATGAGGGGTGGGCAGACACCAGGAGCCACAGAGCTCCCGGGCACACTTCCAAATATAAATCTCCTGCTCTTGAGAAAGACGGGAATCCTGAGTTGTGGATTTAGGAGGGCAAAATTAGAAGTTGAAATATGATTTCTCCAGTGCAAAAAGTAATGAAGTACTTAATTCTGTATCAAAAAGAGTAATTCCATTCCGGCCTGAGAATTAATTGCGTAAAGACTTAATTAGCTTTTCCTATTGCTGGTGCCAACAAATCTATTGTCAAGACAGAGAGAGGCCCAGAGCCATGAGGTCTGCTGAATCTCGCCGTTCCCTCTGTAGGAGAAGAAATTTACAGAGGCATAGCACGCAAGTCACAGGCAAGACCAAGCCTATTGGCAGCTGTTGTCAATCTCTGGATGCTCTGAAACAAGACTACAGAAAGCAATTACCTCCTTGAATTGGTTGTTTTTCCTTCTTGATATACAATGTCGGGATTAGATTTTTTTCTAGTATTTAGGTAGGGTCGTGGTAGGATCCAATGGAACTGGCTCTTCCGTGCAGGGCAGAGTGAGATGGGAACTGGGGAGCGAGTTTCAAGAGCCACTTCCCACAGGGACTTTCCTGAGTGTATCTCTTGACTTTCTTTATATCCTACACCTTTACTGAAGATTTAATCATCTAAATTGTTTAACAATTATCTAATTGTTTTAAAAGACGGATGTCTATTTGGCTTCATTGTAGGCATTTCTCCTATTTGTTGCCATAATAAAATTTTATTTGAATTTTTGTCTCATTTCAAAAAGATTTGTTAAAATTTACAAGCACTTCCTTTACCTTCTTATTCCTACTGCAGTCCTTTGTTTACTTATTTCGCAGCACATCCAGTAACTATTACCCAGACTAGTTTACAGTTCATGAATATTCTAAATAATTCTATCTTCTACCAAAGAGCAGACACAACCAAAATTATTGTTTCATAAGCATTATGGGTTTTGCTTTTATTTTCAGTATCTGTGGCCTTGGACATAATTTTTGCATTAGCACCTTTAGAGTTTCATTTCCCTTATCAGCATTCTGTCTGCCTTAAAAAAAAAATTCTGACTTTTTTACACTCTTTTGTTAACATAAGAAACATTCAAACCTGTGAGTTTATTTGAGTCAAACTGTCAACAAGAGAAGCAGAATCTCAATGTATTGAGATAGTGCTCCAGAAAATGGCGTGTTTTTTTTTTTTTAACCTTGTTTCATACATTACAATCTAAAGAGGAGATATAAGTGGGTTACATGAACTCTGTTGGTGATAGATTAGGGAGGCAGAAGAAAGCCAGGGTGAGAGTCGGGGAGGACCTCTGGGATTGGATAAAAAGTAAAATAATAGACACATACTTCCTTTACTTAGGTGGGTGTAAGGTAGTTAACAGTCAACAATGAACTCAATAACAATGAGGAGAGTGGTGCCTGTGCCATGAGGAGTCACGGAAAAAGGAAAATGACTTTGACATTCCAACAACATGTTATCATAGATGCAAAAGGACAACAGGCTCAGTCAAGGCAAAGACTGACCTTTGTCAGGGAAGATACCAGCCGGGGACGTGACTACCCACCATCACTGCTTTCAGTTAAAGTTTTCATTTCAGACCAGCATTCGTGGTTCTCCTTTAGGTCACTGAGTTTGCAAGACCACCTCGTAGGCCTCCCCTGAGCTTGTCAGGTTAGCATGTAGCCCCTTTTCATCCACACTTTCTTCCTGTTAAGATTCCAAGGCATTTTATCTGTATTACTTTTAATATTTGTTATGCTAGAGAGTCAGGACTATGTCTAATCTTTGTATTGCCAGCACCTAGCACAGAAAATAGCTTATAGTAAATTCAATAGCCGAATTCAATAATAGAGCGTTTGTAAATCCCAGGTTCAATTCCGGTCAAGGGCATACTTGATGGGGGGCGTGCAAGAGAATATATGGTATTACATTTATTAGTAAAAAATCAATAAATATATTTTAAAAAAAAAAGAATTCAATCTCCTCGGTTAATTTTATGTCCCCCCTCGGTTCATAGCTCATGGCAAACTCTAAGTTCACTAAATGACGGCCAATGACACAAGAGGTAGTGAAGCGGTCTTGCAAAGAAGCAGAAGTTTGCCCACTTCAAGGACCTTGGTTTCTGTCTTTCCAACTTTTTTTTTTCTAGCATTCACCCAAGAAAGTGGTAACTCTGTGCCTCTTCTTGAATTCATAGACCTATTTATAGGAGGGAACAAGTAAGCCCAGCCAGTGGCAGAATTCCAGAGAGGAAGTGCAGATGTGCCAGTGGTAGCCAGAGCATCCAGAATAATAAAAGCACAATATGCTAATTAGACTGGATGTCCTCTGTTATACTGAAATTCACAGAGTCCAACAGAAGACACCACAGTCAGAGAGTAGAATTTTGGAGCCTTTATTTCAAAAGCTGGCGGCCGCGAAGGGCTAACACCTCTCCAAACCTCGAGATCCTGAAATTAAATTAAGGGTAAGCTTATAGAGGCAAAAAGAGAAGAAAAAAAACTCTGGGATTGGTGCAGTGAGACCCTACCTCAAAGCCTGGCCTGGCGCCAGCCCTGACAACTCCGTCTGGGGGTTGTATGCTTTATGGCCTTTCCAGAATGGGAACAGTGCTTAAGTAAACAGGTCCTGCAAGATAGACGATGAAGAGGGAGCAGCGACCAGACCATAGACCGATAAGAATGTACACCAGATTTCTGTCACAGGCTCAGATTTCCAGCCCCCCTACCCCCCCGCCTTTTCTAAAAGTGTCTTATTTTCCCATTATTCAAGCAAGCTCGTTTACAGAAGCTAGAAATAGCATAGTTACTTAACTGGTTTAGTTACATCCTGGAATTAACAGAACAAGGGGACCATCTGTGCTCATAAGGAAACCCTAAAAGGCAGTTCTTACAAAATTTATGGGAATAAAATGTAGTGCCTATGGATCAGATAGAGGCAAGGGGACAGGATAGAGTCAGTTCTTTCAAGGTCCATTTTTCACTTCCAGACGTCTTCCAGATGTCCTTCCGGACAACCTTCCAGATGAAGCCAGGGCTTCAAGGGAAGCCCGAGGTCCTGGGTGACAGAGGGAAGCCGGTGCCGGCAGCTGGGGAAGGAAGGCCTACTCTTGCATGAATTTCGTGCATTGGGCCTCTAGTGCTAATAATAAGCATGGCTATGAACTCATTCCAATGTGGACATAACTTAACTCATTATATCTGCTCTTCTGAAGGAAAAATATTTAAAACATGCAATTCTGCAACGAAAAGACAACTTTTTCTGTTCCTTCCTGTCAAATCACTTAATGTCATCACAGATGCTACCTGTCTTACTTTGCATTGGCATTATTTGCAGCAAAGGAAGGGAAAAAAGTCTCCCTTCCACTTGCCATCTTCCCATTCTTCCCTGGTTTAGGCCTGGAAAGGGTGGAAGAAAAAGAAGAGTAGAAGAAAATCCCTGAGTCAACTACGATTTGGAGCCCATCTGTGCAGCCACGAAGTCTTAGACCTCCTAACTAGCTTAGATTGCTCCAAGGAACTGAACTCCATCACATGTGGCCAAATGTGTGCCTATGTTGAGAAACTGGTGTTTCAGTAAGTGTTAGTCAATATATTTTAAGAGCTAGGAAGAGTTTTTAATGATTATTTCACCAGAAATAAAACCTTAACAAGAAACTGAACAAAATGGTAGATGCAGGTTCACCTAGTAAGGCACTGAGAGCATTCATGATTTCTTGCCATGAAGTTTTCAGTTCTTGGCATGACAAATTAGTTATTCTAAATATGGGGGGAGGGCACTTTATTTTGTGTACAACTTGCATTCAGGAAGTATGGAATGATTAACCAGAATGAATGTATGGAACTTCCCAGCAATATTTGCTACACTTCATTATTATTTCTTAGCTCTTAAAAGGAATAAAAACAAGTAAATGATTTATTTGATGGGAGGATAGTCACATTATCTTAGGCAAACCCAATACCCCAGTACTCTGAATAGGGGAGAAGACCAAAGACCAAAGACCTGAGATTCATTTTATTGAGTAAGAAACATGAGCAACTACCCCTCTCTTGGGCAAATCAGGGCAAGAGGGTTATTCCCTTGATGCAGTACCCACACTCATCCCACCTATGTACCTGCCCCTTAGTCCATAACAGAGTAGGACCCAAGGGAGGGGGGCACTTCGGATCATGAACATTTGCTCATCAGGTTCTACAACCACCTGGGTCAACTTGGAAATTGCTATGGCTCAGCAATTCTCATCTCTTGTTCAGCATTTTATCTCTCCCCATTAACTGGCATATGCGCTAACATTTATTGCATGAATAAATGATAGGATACTAACAATAAAAATTATTTCTACTTATTGAGAACTTAAGTATGTGATACTATGCTAAGCATTTTATGTGTATTCCCTTAATTATTCCCTGTATATTCCACAGGGCAAAAGTCCCCTAGGGGTCATTTGATTTTCATTATAGCCTTTCCCAAAAGTGATGGGCAGAATGTTTTATGATAAAATTAAGTGAATTAAAATTTAGTATTGGGAAATTTCTTCATTAAAATTTTATTTTCATAATCATGGAAAACAAAGGCTATATAAAAGTTAAAAAACAACAACACACATTTGTGTGAATCTATAAACTCACAAGATTATAGAGAAGGGACTTTTGAGTTCATCTAGTCTAGTTCCCTAATTTTTGGAAGGAGAAAATTGAGGTCCGGATTAAATTAGAACCACTGTCACACAGTTAGCTGGTGACAGAAGTGGGAATAGATCTGCAGACCCCATAGATGTGCATGGCTCACTGGGCTCCTTATGGGACATTCTTTCACTACTCACTTCAAAATTATTGAAGGTAATTAAGCATCTAATGATACGATAGCCAATGAAGTCACAGAACCCCAGGTCACTGTATCACCCCTATGTCTCTGGAATACATGCAATGACACAAACACTCTCATAAATACTGATGTATTTCTTGATAAGGATTCTCAAGAAAAATGATTATGAGCCACATCAGTGGGAGGGAGAGGAATGAAGTAATAGCTACACTGCACCTCAAATTTCCCATAAACTTTTATCTGTGCTACTGCCAATTAAAAAAATAACTTACCATGAGTCTTAATGGGAGATTGTCTTGCAGGTGATTGTATCCTCACCCAATTAGTTGGATTTCCCCTGAAAGAGTTTTGAGAACCTCTGTCTTGTGTCGCCAGGGAATATTGCCTCTCTGGCCTGATGTGGGGAGGAGGAAGCAATGGCTGGAACCCAAGATCCCAAGTCAGAGTTTTCTACCCCCATAGAGGTATTGTGGCCAATGCTCCTCCCAAGAGGCTGAGCTCCTTCCTGTTTCTCCAGCTGTAAAGAGAGGAGTGGCCCAGGATGTCCTGACATCCCCTGTTACAAAATTGCTTATATAACACCAGCAAGTGTACTCATCATATTCCTGTAGCATTGCCTAAGCTTCATTATCTCGTCACAGGGACATCTGGACGACCCAGAACACAACTGGAAGGGGGCAGTCAGTTTTTGGAAGAAAGAAAATCGATGGGGATTAGGACATATTCTTATAAATGCATCAACGTGGCCACTTTTCACGTGGCCTTCATCAAGTCACATTCTGAAAGAAGTTTATAGTACTTCCCTTTACCTCCAGGAAGGACCTTGTTGGAACATTGCCCATTTAATAAAAATCTATCCTGGGGTTTCTTAAAGCCCAACTTTCCATTTTTTTAAACATTTACCTCATACACAATCGTGGTTCACTTCATACCTAACTCCAAACAGCTTAAGCTTGCAAGGACGCATTTGAAAACAAAGCAACTCCACTCCACACTGCCTTTATGGAGGCAACATGTTAAGAGAATATCAAGTCATTTCTTTCGTGGATGGTGGATTCTTTAGCAAGATGAATTTTCGTGTGAGCAAAATAGCCACCCAAGAAGACACAGTCGTATTTGGCTCCGGTGGAGACTTTTTAATTTCAGAAGTATCCGTGATTCTGATCTGTGACTTTCTCTCCTTTAGCAATCAGGACTCCCAGGGAGTTAGCCGGCCTGCTAATCTAGTTTGTCAGGCAAGATTTCTTCTGCAGTAGCCTGGAGGATGCAGCCTGGTTCTAGCTTTACTTTTTCCCTTAGGTCAAATAACACAACTTCCCCCATTTACTGCTGCTCATCTTAGGTATGGGTTTAAAAAAAAAATTCAAGCCTACTCAACAGAAAGTCCCTTGTGTTTTGAAAGACCTAACAGAATCAGGCATTTTTTGTTTAGCACCTTGTTTTCTTCCTTAGAAGCGGTTCAGACCTCTGTGGCCAAAGGTGTTCCCGAGTCAGACTCATGACCAATTCCCAAGCTTTTTGTGTAGATTTATGAAGGCAGAGCTCTGCCTGCTGAACTGTTTCACTGCAAAGATTTACTCCTTAGTCTCATTAGTATCGATAGATAAACAGATTTGGAACATTTGTCAACCTATTGCAGGAATGTTCAGGTGGAGAGTTGTATGGGTCCCAGAACGCCTTTGTCCTTAAATACTGACTGTTGTGTGACAATTCAGAATTCATTAAGAAAAAAAAACTAGTTTAAATATAAACAATAGATCGGGTTAGGATGACAGTATTATAACTAGATATAAGATTAGAGGGTGAGCTGAAGAAGGTAGCAGAAAATCAATTATCCGTTTGAAATCACTAACTTTTTGCTGTTGTCATTGGATTAACATTCAAATGTTATAACTCCAGCTTAAGACAAAATAGGTTTAATTCTCTCAGTAGTTCAAAATAGCTATCATGTTTTTAAGGGGAGGAGGGGCAAAATACCACTTTTTATAGAGAAAATTAGCCTTACCTATTGATTTTATAATCTTTATTTGTTCAATCTCTGGATACTTATTGAATACCTGGAATATGCTTAGCACTGGGTTAGGCCCAATAAAGAAGACCCCGAAAGGACCTATCTAAAGAAAAATGAAAAGAAGCAGCTATAGATATCAAATAGGGATACTCCAAACTTAACAACAAGTTCATCTTTGTATCCCCACCTCTCATCACATTACCGAATACTTGAAGGCAGGTGCCCAGTGAAGTGAATAGCTAACAAATGAAAGTGAAGTGAGACACACTGTGGGTGCCTGTAATCTAGAAGACTTGCCACATAGTTTTTGAAAGGATGGCTGAATGAGTGGGTTTTATTCGGGACCTGGAAGATGCTGAAGCAGAGGACATTGGGACTGGGAGGAACAGTGAGGACAAAGGCCTGATGTCCACACCTGAGCATGACCACGTGTTTGGGGTTGGTGGTAGGCAGGCCTGGATGCAGAGGATGACAAGGTCCACAGGTATGACGGATTACAGATGGGATGAATAGAACAACAGGGATGTTCTTACTTGTTCTTTTATACTTTAAAGTTACTTATATTGTCTGATCAGGAAACTAAATCAGCTAAAGCCTTGGTTTAGGAAGCTGAATATGAAAAAGGCATATATACTGGTAAGGTGGCTTATAGCACATAGAGAAAAGGATGACGCAATGGTTTTAAAATATGTTTACATTTTGACCCTCTTTTCTTCACAAAGTGGAGCCCAATTACCCCTCCCCTTGAATGTGAGCTGAAGTAAGGAACTCACTTCTCACAAAGAGAATAGGGCCAACAGAAGAGCGTGCGACGTCTGAGGCTGGGTTAGCAGAGTGTAGTTCTGCCTGACGGTCCTTTCTGAATCCCTCACTCTGGGGAAGGCAGTCCCTATGTCATGGGGACATTCAAGCTGCCTTAGGGAGAGGCCCAAGAGGGGAGGAAATGAGACCTCTCCACAACAAACAGCGTCCCCCTGCCAGCCCCATGAATGAGCCGCTGTGGCAGCACCTCCTCCAGCCCCTCACGCCTTCAGAGGACTGCATCCCTGGGGATATCCTGACTGCAACTTTATGAGAGAGATCCTGAGCCGGAATCCTTCAGTTAACCTAATCCTGAACTCCTCAGACACAAAAACGGTGAAGATAACAAATCCTGGGAAGGTTTGATATACACCGTTACATAACTAATGCAGATGGTAAGGTAAGCTCTTTAAAAAAGTTGTTTTAACAGCCTAGGACCTGCATGTGGTCCTCGCATGAGAATAGCAAGAAAAAAATAAACACAAAACATTATAAGGTATAAGACTTAGTGGCTTGTAGAACAAAGAAGTTAAGGAAAAGAAATAAACCAAGATGGCTCTGAGAAAATCTGAGAAGCCATAAAAGAAAAATCAGTAGGGAGTGGGTGAGTGGGTGGGAGAAATGGATTTAGGGGAAATCATCTCTTCATCTTGTCATTGTAGAAAACTAGACTATAGAAGAAGCTATAGTGAGAATGATCAAAAATGGAATTTAGAAGATTACTTAAAGATAGGTTTAGTTCAATAACTGCACTTTAAGATAAAGCTAAAGTAGTCACACAGGACCCTGGGTTTAGAAGGGCCAGTGCTTCTTGGTTTAATGCTCTGCTCTTGCCCCCTTGAAATTCCTATTAATTGTTTAACAAGAGGCCCTGCATTTTCACTTTTTACTCGGCCAGCAAAGGAAGTTCACTAGTCTTGTGTACACTCCAGCCCTTCCCTGTTAGTCCTGAAGGAGTTATTTCATGAGTATGGGATTACCTTTTTCTCATACAATTCAAGGATTTTGTGGTGGGAAGGAATGGTTTGGTTCTCACTATACTGAATCATTTGTCATTAGCATTAGTGTGTTCCCATTAGTAGCCATTTCCTGGTAGTAAATCACTGTGATAGCAATTGGTCTGAGACATAGCTCTCCTTTAAACTGCTAACAAGTGACCTCTCTGATTCTCCTTTGGAGGAGATGTGGGGTCTCATTGTGGAGACACTGTCACATTCATGAAGACTGAGTCTGCCACCTGTAACATCGCGTGTCAAATCGACTCATGTCAAACAGGCTTGCTGAGATTGAAATGACCTTGGACGAACAGTGAAGAAATGACACATCTTCTCCTCAGAGAGTTATAATTCATGATAGCTAAGCTAGACAAATTTTCCCAGAACCAATATCGAGCAAGAAAAAACTATTATGCAAAAGAGAACTAGTTCTTCTATTAGGAGGTAAAGAGTAGAAGAAGTAGAATAAAGATACTGAGTCTTGAAAAACAGGCTCCAACATTAATCTCATCTATAATAATCTATAATAATAATATATATATAAAAGCCTAAGCAACCATTACAACCAAAACAACCAAACGGATGACCGAACAGGCTGTGTGGGGCAACCAGGCTGGCAGGGGGGGTTAGTGAGGGATGACCAAATGACTTAGCAGTGGGCTGCATGGGGTGACCAGGCTGGCAGCGTGGTTAGTGAGGGATGAGCAAATGACTGAGCAATGGGCTGCGTAGAAAGACCAGGCTGGCAGGGGGTTAGTGAGGGCCGACCAAACAACTGAGCAGTGGGCTGCATGGGGCGACCAGGCTGGCAGGGGGGACAATGAGGGGTGACTGGGCCAGCAGGGGGGCAGTTAGGGGTGACCAGGCTGGTGGGGGGGGCAGTTGGGGGTAACCAGGCTGGCAAGGGGGGCAGTTAGGGGTGATCAGGCAGGCAGGCAGGTGAGCAGTTAGGAACCAGTGGTCCCTGATTGTGAGGGGGATGTCGGACAGTCCCACATCCCCCAAGGGGTCCTGGATTGGAGAGGGTGCAGGCTGGGCTGAGGGGGCCCTCCCCATGCACAAATTTCATGCACCAGGCCTCTAGTAAAAGCATAATATGCTAATTAGACCAGACAGCTGAGTTAGTCCGGACGTCCTTCTGGACGACCTTCCGGACAAAGCCATGGCTGAGAGGGCCAAGCCCCTTGCACAAATTTCGTGCATTGGGCCTCTAGTAAGAATAATAGTTTTACATGGAAATGAATCTCAATCTCAGCAACCGACTTACTTCATTCCTTTATTAATAGTCAATGAGTATTAGCTGGTGGTGTTTGAAACACCATAACTTTACAAACTACAAAGTACTTACAGCCATATTTTATTTCTAGAATACTGCCTGTAGTTTCATTTGTTGAGGAGCAGGAAGAAAAATGGACACATCTGATAGCAAGAAATAATAGCCTCGTCCACCTCTACCTTCTCCATGTCCATGAGTTCTTTCTCCTTTTCTTTTGCTCAATCGTCCACTCCCTCCAAACATCACTGCCCCCATCACTGCCTGCTCTCTATCTATGAGTCTATCTCTATTTTGCTTGGTAGTTTAGTTTGTTCATTAAATTCCACATATGAGTAAGATCATATGGTACTTGCCTTTCTCTGACTGGCTTATTTCACTTAGCATAATGTCTGCCAGGTCCATCCATGCTGTCTCAAAGTATCAAAGGGTGATGGGAAAAAATAAAATAATAAAAGAAAAAAAAGTAGCAAATGTCCCCACATATATAAATGTTATTTAGCAGTTTATTAAGTTTTTGAACTAGAAACTTACTAGTGATAAAGCACCAAAATTAGTTCTTTATAAAAGTAACCTTTATTAACAGATAGTCAAAGAATTTTAAACAGATCCAGTTGTATAACCTTGGGCAAATTGATCAGTCAAGGGCTCTGCTTTCTTTATTTGTAAAGAAAGGTAATAATAGAACCTAATTTAAACTTATTAGAAAAATGTCTGTCATACCATAAATATTCAACAAATGCCTTTTGCTACTGCAGCTATAAACAAAAGAGAGAAATAACAGCAAGCAACCATCATTCTTTTAAGTGGAATCTCAATTATTGCTTTTAAGCACACAAAATTAAACATTTGGAAGCAAAGAATAGGGAAAGCAAGTGGGGGACATAGACAGGTGTTTTTATAATTACCTCTGACAGCAGAAGGGTTTTTCTCCTGATTATCAAGCGTGGAGGGCTGCTTCCTACTCTACCAGTAAACAAAGGAATCCTCTTTGGCTCAGGTAGCACACAATACTGCGGTTTCATCAGTGCTAGAGCAGGGCATCTCAGCCTCAGGTCTGTGGACTCCCAGAGGTCCATGGGATTGCAGAAGGTTGATAATCTCCCTTGAGGTTGGATGCAAAACATGGCGTGAGTGTGGGTGTATGGAGGGTATTTCTCTGACTGGTACCCAAGCCTTCTCTCTGCCTGTCTCATCCTGCCTGGCCCTGAAGGCTCAGCTCAAATCCCATCTCCTCCTAGACACCTTCTTCCAGCCTGAAATGACCTTGGACTAACAGTGAAGAATTGACACATCCCACCCCCCACTCCCCCCCCCCACCCCACCCCCCCCCCCCCCCCCAGCCGGATCCCTAAACCCGGGAAACTCTCCTACACACCTGGGGATTTTCTCATCTAAATCTCTCACCTGTCCTTTGGCACGTTTCCCCAATATATTGGGAGGTCCTAGAGGGTGGGTGCCATTTGTGTCTTGTTGTCTTTGGGTTCCCAACACAAACGCTATCATGTGAGGTCTTCTGTGAGTGTGTGGTGATTCTGTTGCTCTTGGGAATGTCTGAGTCTTCAAGGATCTCTTCTGGCATACTGCACAAGATCTAGAAAACTGCCCCAAATACGTCTCCTGTTCACCTTGCTCCCACCTTCAGGCTGACCTCCTTAGATCCCACTGGTACTTCATGTACAGTTGGGAAACCAGAAACACCAATCAGAAAGGATATAGCAGCACAATTCACCATAGCTAAGGTTTGGAAACAGCCTAAGTGCCCAGCAGCAGATGAGTGGATTAAAAAAATTGTGGTACATCTACACAATGGAATACTATGCCGCTATAAAAAAGAAGGAACTTTTACCATTTGCAACAGCATGGATGGAACTAGAGAGCATTGTGCTAAATGAAATAAGCCATTCGGAGAAAGATAAATATCATGTACCATTGAACATTTCATGTTTGTTCATCCCATTTATATTATGCATTTATTTTCTCCACATTGACAACATGTTCAGATATGGATTTGTGGAACAGTATTTCTAAATTATCATTAAGATTGTGTGATAAAATTTGTCCGAGATTTTAAGTGCCATTTGTCTAGTTTTGTTATTGCTAGTTTTTCTCTACTGATGAATGTAAACTAATCTCCTGAATACAGCTTTAATCTACACTAAAAAAAGCAGGTATTTACCCTCAGAAAAATGCTCTTCTCCCTTCTTCAGTTAAACTGTGATAAAAGTGGTGGAGATACATAATGTGAGTTAACAAGGCTTCCTTTAGAAATGTGTAGTCCCCTCAGGATGCGTGTGCGGGAGTGTGTATGTTCACCCACTTTGTGAGATATTGTTTCTCCTCCTCCATTGCAACACCCACCAGGAACCCCTTCGCTAAATTAACATTGTTTGCATTCTTTTTTTTCAAATATGTTTTTACTGACTTTTTACAGAGAGGGAGAGGGATAGAGAGTTAGAAACATCGATGAGAGAGAAACATTGATCAGCTGCCTCCTGCACACCCCCTACTGGGGATGTGCCCGCAACCAAGGTACATGCCTTTGACCAGAATCGAACCTGGGACCCTTCAGTTCCTAGGCCAACGCTCTATCCAGTGAGCCAAACCAGCTAGGGCCATTGTTTGCATTCTTGATTGTCCTTTACTAAATTGGAGATTCCTGAGGAATGAAGACCAGAGATCTTTTTTTTTTTTTGGAGCCTTCCAGTGTGTTGAACATACACAGCACTTTGCATATGGAAGATTCACAACCCATTTTAGCTTCATCTGAAAGAGGGCATCCATAACGATTTGGAATATTAAGGGGATGCTCATTTGAACACTGCAGGCTTTGGTAAGAAAGGCACATGCTTACTGAAACTGCTCTTTCAGATGGATTGCTCATCAGCAGAATGTCATTTCTGGCCACTTGGGAAACATGGCCGATCTCACCAACAGGGACAGTTCTCCTAGTAACGCAGAGAAGACCCCGGGTCCCAGGGCTGGAACTTTCTTTCCTTGATAAATGCACAGGCAAGATCTTCCCAAATCATTCCTGAAAAGAATGTGTGGCTCTATCTTGTCAGGGGCAGACTTTTCTTTTCGATTAAAAGCCAAAAACTATGCATTCTGTCCCAGCTCTGCCCTTCGACCAGTTTTAGTGTGTTTAGATCGCATCTCCCCTGCTGGGGGCCAGCTCGGGGCCCTCCACACGTGCTTGCAACGTGTGTGACTGGGTTAAAGCATCAGGTGGGGCGGTTTCATTTTCTGCCAAGCTTCTCAGGAAACAGTGTCCCAGCGCAAAGGGGACCAGAGTGTCTATAGGAAGCATGGGCTCTGCCTGAAGTCCCTGGAGGTGGGCTCTGAGAACCCTTCTTCCTCTTCAAGCCCACCTTCCTCTTCCTGCTGGGAGGCCCCCAGGAAAAGCCTAAATGAAACTGTTTGAGGGAACTTCGAAAAGACTGTCCTGATGTGTGGCACTTTCCTCCAGATAAAGAATTAATATTTAATGATAAAAACCTATTATTTAGATGGTCTCTGGCACATATAGCAGTGAGGATGACCCAGGATCGAATATGCATTATTGTCCTTTTTCTGATTTTAGGGTAACATTGATCCCAAAGCACTTTATAAAACACACAGAACAAAGAAGTCCAGCCACTTTCAAAGTAAACACACTAGCCAAGTACTGCAGAATAACTAATTATTTTCTATTCCTATTTCATGCATAAGGCTATATATAAAAGAATATTAAATGTCTTTTATTTTCCTTTTGGAAGAAGATTACAAAAAAAACCCCTGCAAGATTCAAGTATCCCTTCCTCCTTAAACGCCGCTCTTCTCCTGGTTCCACGCACCCCCCATCCTGTCCCGTTCCTGTACAGTTGCGCGAGATGTCTCCAAGAGTATTCGCCGATCCAATACTGCAGGTTAGTGTTCACTTTCTAGGCTCATACACATAAACTAAGTCTCCTCAACGCATTTTCCCTGACCTCCCACAGACTTATGTGGGACACTCTATAATTTTGAAATGCTTGGCAAATTACTGCCCACTCAACATCCACTACATTATATTTAACTAAAGTTTACTGTAAAGATTGAGAAAATAGCACATCTGATTAGAGTAACTAACTCCTTAAGGGAATTAAGTTGTGGGTGTCTCTTAACAAATGCTTAGCTTGAGAAAAACAAAACCAGCTACCTAGATGCTCTTAGTAACTACCAGGAGACACCATTTCCCTTAGATCAGTATAATGTGTACCTTCATTCTGATCCTCTCTTCTGGCAGAACAATCTCAGGTACTGGGCTTTGCAATTATTTATGCATATAGTCACCTACTTTGCTCCCAATGCCACAGCACAAGTTGTAAAGATCATCTATAATAATAAAAGCAAAATATGCTAATTAGACCAGACGTCCTTCTGGACGTCCTTCCAGATGACCTTCCGGACGAAGCCGGGGCTGTGAGGGCCGGCCAGCCGAGGCAGGCGGGGTTGCGAGCACTGAGGCCCTTTCACAGATTTCGTGCATCCGGCCTCTAGTTAATATATGAAGAGGCTTCTGAAAAGAATGGTCGATCTACTTGGTGAACCTACGGAGAATTCATGGCACACGCATGACCCTGTAAAAATGCAGACAAATAGGTAGTGACTTTCAGTGAAAATGAGATGAAATGTAAGTTTATGTTTCTTCCTCCAAAATCCCTTCCATCAAAATATAATATTTGGTAGAAATTAGGAAGTTTTCCTTTCGCCTGGTCTCTGCTAGGTCAGGATGCTCAGACCGTAATCAGAGTTACCTATCTAATGGTAGCATCCCCACCCCACGGTGATTCTACTACAAGTGGGACCTCTCTTTAAAGAGATACACTCTAGGCTCTGGGCCAGTTGTTGAACTTTAGCAGGAACCAGAATCTTCACAAAAAGACTTAATAGAGACACAGATTGCTGGGCCCCATCTCGGTTTCTGGTTGAGTAGTACTTGGTGGGGCCTCAGAATTTGCATTGCTACCGGGTTCCAAGGTGATGCTGATGTTGCTGGCCCAGGGAACCCTTTGTGAACCACTGTTCTAGCGTAAATGAATGTGTTTGCCCAACACGACATGGGAAAGCTATGTATTCCCAAAGCCTTCAGCATCCCTTCAACCAACCCTCACCTACCTTTCCCGTTTCATGGAACCCCTGTTGTGAGGCTCCCTATCATCCAGCCAAGGCAGGCCCCTCACCATTCCCCCTAAGGGTTCAGATCTTAGTATGGTTTTTACCTAGTTGTGCATATATCTGTCTTCTCCACCGTATTTTTCGCTCCCCAAACTGGGTTTCAGACAATTAATATTCTCCCTAAAGCCCTATAGAAAGCACGCCAGGAGAATTAAAACTGAATTGACCCAGTGATTCTCTAGCTATGGTCCAAGGACCTCTGGGGTTTACCTAAGACCCTTTCATTGCTGGGACAATAGGCTAAACGACTTTTGTAATAATAGTTATTTGCCTTTTTCACTGTGTTGATATTTGCATTGATGAAAGCCAATAAATCAAGACAGGCCCACACTGTGTTAACAGAAATGCCCACACAAGAAAAAATCAAAATAGCCAATTTCACCTAACACCATCCTAAATGAAGCAGTAAAATTTATTCATTTTATAAAATCATAAACCTTGACTACAAATCCTTTGTACTGGGTGATAAAATGGGAAGTTTACCTAAACATTTTCCTGATACTCAAATATAATGGTTGTGAGAAGACAAGCATGTGTGATTGACAAGCAAGCTAAACCAGCTGCTTTTTTTTCCCCCCAGAGAATTATCAGTTTTACTTGAAAGAAGAATATGACAAACTATGGCTATTTCAACTCAGTATTTGACAGACGTTATCTCAGAAATAAAGAACGTGAGCCTGTCATGTTAAGAACAACTGGCAGCCAATGATAAAATGAGGGTTTTCCAGAGAAATTAGAAATTGAGACAATTGCTGTGAGCTGGACAGCTCTCCAATACTTGAAGCCTTAATGATATTAACTAACGTGATTGTTTGATATTGTGTAATGAAGTCTGCCACCATCTGGAAGACCTCGGTCGTTGAGTGAGCCAATACTTTTGAAATGACCTTTGTATGATGTTTCAGAATCACGTGCACATGAGAGTTCCATTCAAAGTACAAGGTACAGCAATGGATTTTATTTATAATGCAACAGACTCCCAAAAATTCAGATTCCATACTGTAACTCATTTTGAAAGAACTACTATTTGTTGAGTTTCAGTGTTGTTTCAAAGAAAAATATCCATAATTATCTGAGTAGGCTTTTAAAATATGAAAATACCTTCCCAACTTTATGTGTGTGTGTATGGAGCTAGCTTTTCTTTTTAGATATATTTTTATTGATTTCAAAGAGGAAAGGAAAGGGAGAGAGAGATAGAAACATCAATGATGAGAGAGAATCATTGATCAGTTGCCTCCTGCATGCCCCCACTGGGGATCAAGCCCACAACCCAGGCATGTGCCTTGACCAAGAATCAAACTGTGACATCCTGGTTCATAGGTCAACGCTCAACCACTGTGCCATGCAGGCTGGGTGAAGCTAGCTTTTCTGCAGGTACTTCACTCAAAGTAACATATCACAAGAGATTGAACACAGAGCCAAATATGAAAATCCAGCTGTTTTCTATTAAAGCAGATTTAAAAGAAACTTACAAAAATGTAAAATAATGTCATTTCTCACACAATGGTTTGGTTATGAAAAATATAATTTCCTATAAAAGCATTACGTTAGTATGTAATAGATTTTTATTGTTATTTTAGATGAATCCATGCATAAACATTTTTATACATTTTCCTTTTAAATTTCTAATATGGTAAATAGCTTCACACATAAATAAAAGCTTTGGGGAGATTCTCAATCATTTAAAGAGTATGAAAAGGTTCTGAGACTTCAACGTTTGCCAACTGCCACTTGAACCTGTCCAGACAGCAAAAATTGCAGAAATACAGACTTGCCTTCTCAGCCTATCTGACAGGGTGGCCCTGGAGGAAATGGTGACAGCAGTGTTGTTGCCTTTATTATGGTTTTGGTGATGTTTGAGGAGGCGGTGGCATCCTCAGCTCTCTGCCTGTTCACAGTTGCTTGCCCACTCAGGGCAATATGTAAGTCATTATTTTCCCAGCACCAAAGGAGTTGGCACTGTATGTCTCTGTTTCACCGAGGAACAAAAGCGGGACATTTTCTCAAGTTGTGAGGAAGAGAGAGTTCTCTGGAGACATTGCCATGTGGAAAGGTAGATGCTTCCTTTGCATACATGCGCATGGAGCCCTGCCCCAAGGGCAGAGATGCATGTGGTGATGGCTGCAGTTTTTCTCAGCCATGAGGTGAGGTGGATGGGATCTTTCTTAAAAAGTCTCAAAAGATTTTCCTGAACCTGATCTTAACTTCCATACCTAGAGCATTGGCTTATGTATCCTAGAAGGGAGAATAAGAGCAAGGGGGGAAATGTGGAAGATAAAAGGAAAGAAAAAAGCAGGGAGAGAAGGAAGGAAAGAGGATGGGGGGCGGGGGGGAGTAAATCAAGATAATTTCACTCCCAAGCCTGCACGATTAACCTCTATGTATCAGCCAGTGTCATACTTAGCCATGTAACTTTAGCATTTTCTTATATCTGGACCATTAGCTATAATACTTAGAGACTACATAATTTTATCTTGAAAAGAATTCAGTGCTGTGGAAAGGGAAACCGTAGGCAAACTGAATTATATGCACAAAAGTCCCCTGTCCCTGGTCCCTGATTGGTCTGTCCTCATGCAAATGAGGATTCCCAACCTCAAAGTTTGACTGATCCAAAAGGCACTGTCCTGATTGGTCAGAATAGAGCCACTCATTGGTCAAAGTTGTGCAGCTCCGATTGGGTAGGAAAAGCCTCAGTTCTATTGGTTGAAATAGGATTCCAGGAGCTCCTTTATAAGGGCTGGCTCAGAGGGCAGACCCAGTTCAGCAAGGCTTCTCCTTGAAGTGCAGTTTGCCCAAGAAGCCTTGCAGGAATGGCTTCCAGGTTCTGTTTGTTGTTGTTTTAATTTGGCTTCCAGGAGCCCTTCCTAGTAGAGGGCTTCTTTCTCAGGGTTCGCAAAGTACACAGCACAAATCACTTCGTCCCAAGCGCCGTGTAGGATGGGTGTCATGGATCGCCATGGGCCGCGCTAATGTCTGCCTTCTCTTGTGGCAGGTGGCCCTGTGCTCCAGCCTGGAAGAGGCCAGCGATGCTGTTTGCCTTTCAGTCTGAGTGCAGTGTGGTGTGTTTGCCTTGGCAGCCACATCCTACACATGCAAGAAGCCCTGGCATCTATGACTTCTGTGAATTGCCTTCCCTATCCTCGAATTATTAGTCAACAGGGGCAGCACACAGTGTGGGGAGGGGGGGGGGGGCAAAGGGGAAGCCACTGTGCCATTTGCCCAGCTGACCTCTTGCCCCAGTTGTAAATCCTGAGATGGAAGTTCGTCTATACGCGCCCTGCTCCTCCCACGTGGAGCGGAGTTGGTGCCATGGTGTGAGCCAATCGAAGAACCCCACCAGTGTGGGGGAGTGCCTGCGAAGGGCCGGGCCAAGCTGCTGGCCACGGTTCCTTTGGCAGGAACTGGAGAAGCAGCCAGCCTGCCAAGTGTCCCAGCTGTGATTCATCCCGTGCAGCCTGCTGGTGGCTTTTCTCACTCCACAAGGACGCAGCTTACTCAATGCCCCATGTGTTGGACAGAAAGAATCTACCTTCCCTTTAAAATTAAAGGGGAAAAGAAAGAACAGTAGGTAAAATGATAATTTCCTGGCCTTTGTCCCTTCTCTTGCTTTCTACTAAGTGGCCAGAGATGCTGATGATTAATTCAGAGTGGGAGTGATATGATGTCAGTGCCTCCAAAACCCTTTGTATCCTTCCTCTAGCTCTGCTCACACAGCCCCACGTCCCCACCCTCGGGTCGGGGGAACCTACACGCTTTGGATGGATGGCGATCATAAAAACAAGTGGGGACTGACAGCTTGTGCGTGTGGCAGGGTGTTCACAGCCTGATAAGGGCAGCTGAAAAGGAGCAAGGACATTAAGTGAGAGAAATAAATACATCTGTTTTTCCTTTCCCCCACGTTCCCCCCCCCCCCGCCCCTGTCCGCTCCTGCCCTCCCTTCTGCTCCTCTCTTCTTTCTTTACTTTTCTTCCTTTCCATTATCTATCTATCTATCTATCTATCTATCTATCTATCTATCTATCTATCATCTATCTATCACTCTATCTCTCTGTCTCCCTACTCTTTCTTTCTCTCTTCTCTCCCTAATCATGAAATTGAAGATTAATGTGTTTATAATATCTGGGGGGGTGGGGAGATAGCATTTGGGGAGTGTATTTTCACTTCCCAAATGGCCCATCCCGAGCCTTCTGGTCCCTGCGAACTGGTATGTTTTTTGTTTGGTTGGTTTGGTTTGGTTTTTGCTTAAACCAGTCCCTACTGATAGCCACAGCCCACTCTGAGATTGAATGGAGGTCCACAGTGCCTCTGGTCAGAGCTGGGAATGTAATTCACAAAACTCCAAGCATTGCTTGCTGTCCTAAGGTTAAAGAAAGGCCTCAGAGAGCACGGTGTGCCAGCACAGCCATTCATCATTGTGACTCTCAGGGCCCTAGCAAAGAACTCCCGAGTATGGAGGACATCTCCATAACACCTCTGGATGACATTAGTTAGAATCATTGTTCTCTGAGAAACATAGTCCAAAAGCTCTGGGAAGCCAGGAAAATGCCCCAGACTTACTTCTTTCCTTGTAAGAATTACAAAAGAAGAAGAGAATAAGTAACATGCAAGCAGAGAGGCAGGGTCAGGGAATGAAATAAAATAATAATAAAGACAACGCATAAGAAAATCACTTTTGGTCTTCAAAGAAAAGGAAGAGATGTATTTTTTTTAAAAAAGAATTTTTGTTGTTGTTGTTAATCCTCACTTGAGGATATTTTTCCATAGATTTTTAGAGAGAGTGAAAGGGAAGGGGAGAAAGAGGAGAGAGAGAGAGAGAGAGAGAGAGAGAGAGAGAGAGAGAGAGAGAGAGAGAGAGAGAGATAAACATCAACGTGAGAGAGACACTTTGATTGGTTGCCTCCCACACAAGCTTCAACCGGGCTGGGGACTGGCCTCAAGCCTTCAACCAAGGTATGTGCCCTTCACCAGAATCGAACCTGGGACCCCTCAGTCTGCAGACTAACATTCTATCCACTGAGCAAACCAGCTAGAGCAAGGAAATTACTTTTAACAGGACCCCCAACTGTCAGTGTTTTTGTTTTGGGGGCACAGATTGGGACATTTTTTTTGGTATTGAAGGCAGCTAGCAGGCCAGGCTAGCAGTGAATACTGTTTCTTGCTGAGATGCACAAGGAATGGCAAGCCGATGCCGAGGCCCAGGGAGCAGGGAGTCTGGCAGGTAGGTGCTGTTACTGAAGCCACTGGTAGCCAGTCTCTCACCACAGTTCGCAACTTGGCTTTTCAGAAGTTTGCACAGGATCAGGTTTCCTCTGGCTCAGAGAGGGGACCTGGCTGGAGGCCTCCATCTCATAAACGATACTGCCAACGTCTAAGGGCTGCTCGGCTCCCAGAGGCACTGAAATGTCATCATGGGCTTGTTGGGCCGGGGCCCGGTGTTGTGACCTCCTTGGAAAAGCCATCACTTCTCTGGCCCTCCATCTCTTAGTCTCTAAAGTGAGAGCATGACTCAGTGATTGTCAAACATCACAACCTAGGACTCAATATAAATTTGATTTCTATATTTTATTTTAATATTATAATATCTATATTCAATAACTGAAGTAAACATTTACAAAACAGTATTTATCCTTACTACCTGCAATATACTTCCTCCTTTCTCTCTCTATTGCTTGTCCTGACCCATTAAATTAAGATTTCATGACTCTCTAAAGTCACCAAAACCCACAGTTTAAAATCTCTGCTCTAGATCATACATTCATTCAAGAAATATTGATTAAATGACAACATGTGCCAGGCTGCCAGGTACTATTCTAAGTGCAGCAGAGAACTAAACACACGAAAATGCTTGTCCTCCTAGAGCTTACAACTGGAAGGGGATATATGATGAGGTATATTATGTATCTCAATAAACTGCATGATATGTCAGATGTTGTAGCAGATACTATCGGTACCCCACCCATATCTCTGGGTATCATATTATATCATCACTTCAGTGTGCTCTCTCCTACTCCCGGGACCAAGATCTGCATCTTTTTGCTTTGGGGTTTCTTCCAAAGTCACAGAAGTCGTATTTGCCCAGCTTCAGGAGAAGCAGGAACTTAATACCCCATCCTCTAGCACCCACAACCAATGACTAATCAAAGTTGGTGTAGAAATACCCCAGCTCCTTCTCCACTTGCGTGGGGTAGCCATGAGGCATCTCCCTAAGAAACCACTTCCATTTGAGTTCTTGGCACAATGTGTACTTCTGGGGTGACTCAAACTGTGAAACAAGGTGATAAGTGCTGAGGTATAAAATACATAGGAAAGAGGATAGGAAGGCCATGGCAGAAATTTTAAATGCGGAGATTAGAGAAAGCCGTGCTAAGGAAATGAGGGGTATTTGAAGAAAGGCCTAAAGAGGGAGGGGAGAAAGATGTGTGGCTATGGGGGCGGGGAGGGAATGTTTCAGGCAAAGGGTAAGACAGAATTAATGGGACAGGAGATCAGAGATATAGCAGGCAGATCTAAGCAGATACTTTCAGCTCCACTGTTTTATTTTATGTCTATATGTTAGTGATGGAGGATAATAATATCTAGAAACATTATTCAAAAGCACACCTTGTTATTTAAAGGCAGAAAATGTGCCAATGTCAGGCAGAGAGGCTAACGAAGGCAGCAGAGGCTGCGTGCGTACATTTCAGAACCTCCACCAGCACTCACTGTGCTTTCATTGAACTGAGCTTCCCATAGTGGCCTGCAAGATTTCCCACTATTAACCACATCTTACTGCCAGGTCTCAGGGACGGCCTGAGAGCTTTCACATTCCTGATCCTTAACTGACCTGAACCTTTTCACTTGTTGATTTTGACCCAATCCGATTGTGTTTTAATATCAGTTTCCTTATCTAAAAATGGCCCAACCAGCACTGGCACCGTCATGCATTTTGGAAAACCCTCAGCCAGTCCCTCTGGTGGGGTGAAGGGAGCAGCAGGTGAAGGCAGTTGAGAAGTAACTTGTGTGTTGTCACGGGGAGAAGGGCCTCCTCCTACTTTTCTAAAGTCACGTTTTAGAGAAAGGAATCCCTTCTATGCTGAGCCAAACAAACAGTCCATCTTTGCTTGAACTCTTTCCGTGACAAAGGCCTCAGTGCTTCGCCAAATGGCGCTTCCAATTCTCAGGCTCTGTTGATTCCATAAAAAGTTCTCCATTATTTTGAATTACACTCCAAAGAACTCTAAGCAGGTCAGAACCTACATTTCTCTTATGTGACTACCCTTTATATGACTGAAAAAAAGCCAACCTACTTGGCTTCTTTCTCCTCAGCCAAACATCATCAGGTCTATTAGGAAATTCCACATATAATGCAACGTCCAGCACTTGATCATAACTTAATGGTTGACAAGCCAACAATAATACTAACCATCAAGGTTACTGACTACTTGATGCTGTTCTAAGTGCTTTTAATTTAATTATCTTATTTAATACATAAGCCATCCTATGCAGTAGGTGCAATTATCATTCCCAGTTTATAGACGAGAACAATAGAAAGCAGAAGCTCAGTAATTTGCCCAAGATACATAAGCAGTAAATTGTGGAGCCAGACACTCAAATTGGTTAGTCTAGCTCCAGAGCTCATAGCATTCTGCCCTGCCACCTCTCCATTGACAAACCCATAGCTAGTTAGTGAGGGTCCAGACCAAGACTCAGACCTCCGGCTCCCAGTCCCATGCTTTGTCCACCATGTCGTGTTACCCTGAGTGCGGATGGACTGTCCTTGGGAGAAAAGTAGGGGTACCTTGGGGAGGGAGAACTAGGGCACAAAATTCCTAAATCCAAATTCCCAGGGGAAATGCACATCTATTGAGTTTTACTTCTGATTACCAAACGTAGAAAATAACCTTCTTTATTTTTAAATTTAATCAGGAAAATCGACACTGGCATAGGCAGGAAGGCAGCCTTGCTGTAGAGAAGACACTAAGACTTTCCCAAATTCCCACACCTTGGGGACCCGTGAGGACAAAGTTCAGGGAAGTCTTCAGTTTGAACCAGGAAGAGGCGATTGCCTCCAGCCACAGGGCCTTGTCACCTGAGGCTGTTGAGATGGTGAAAATGCAGTGGTGAAAGCTTCCTTTGTGTAAGATCTTCCTTCTTCCCTAAGGAATTGAGAGGAAGAGAAAGAGAGGGCCTCAGCTTACAAAACTGAATCTGAAAGATTTTTATCAAGACAGTGAGCTTTCTGAAAGGGCTTACAAGGCAAAAATCTCAGAGAAAGGAAGCAAGGAGGGAGACAGAGATGACAATTGTCAATAGTATATTTTCATGACAGCAGGCAAGGTGATTCATTTAAAATGAAGGTCAGGTCAGGTCAACTCCAAGGACTTCCCTCCTCCCTCACCGGAGGAGCCTTATTCCATAACCACACTTCATAGTTCTCATTCAGACTCGGCTCAAGCTACATTATCAAGAGGCCCACTCCAACGCTCAGACTTCATTCGAAACCTCCTATGCCCTTGCTCTATTTTGTTTTACTACTTAGCATATTTCACCATCGATTTGCTTGTCTCTTCTCCTTCCAACCATATGTGTAATATAATGAATAATACGATGGAAGAGATCTCAGACTGAATTAAATTTTTTTTTTCCTGCTATAATCCACCACCTAAAACTGAGCCTGGTATTTGTTGATGTATGAATGAATGGGGGGGCGGGGTGTGTGGGAAATCAATGAACAAAACTAAGAGGAAGCAAAGAAAGCAGACAGGTAAAGATAATAACAAAAACAAACAAACAAACAAAAAGAATGATTCCAAGAGTAAAGAGACCTAAAATATGAAATTTGTAACCCAAATACGGATAAGAAGATTGGGCAAAATGAGAGAAACTGGTCTTTAGTGATTTAAAAAAATAGGAACGTTCATTCTGTCTGCAAACCAATTGTGGGCCTTATTTTATTAGCTCTTTATCTCTGGCCACACACACACACACACACACACACACACACACACACACACACAACATTTCATGATAGATTCTATATATTGAACCAGACATATGATCTGAATTAGCTGCAACCTTCACAATAACCCTGAAAACAATTATCCCCACTTTGCAGATGAGGAAAGTGAGGGTTAAAGTTAAGCAATTTATTCACAATAGCCAAGAGTTGAAAACAACTCAAATGGATGAATAGATAAACAAAATGTGGTATATCTATACAATAGAATAGTATTCATCTATGAAAAGAAATGAAGTAATGATACATGCTACAACATGGAAAAACCTAAAAAGCAGTGTGCTATGTGAAAGAAGCGAGGCACAAAAAGTCATATTGTGGGATTTCATTAATATGAAATAACCAGAATAAGTAAACCTATAAAAACATAAAGCAGATTGGTTTGCCAGAGGCTGAGAAGAGAGACATGGGCAGTGCTTAATTGGTGTATATGAGGGTGATGAAAATGTTTGGAAACTAGACAGAGGTGCTAGTTGCACAACATTGGGAAGGTACTAAATGCCCTGTATTGCACACTTTAAAATGGTTGACTTTATATTCATCTTAATAAATTAAACTAAGTATGAAAAACATGCATAGTGGTAAAGTGAGGTCTTCAAGTTGAAATGAAAGACACTAAACAGCAATAAGAAAGTATATGAAAGTATAAAACTCACTGGTTAAAATAAATTTATAGACAAATACAGAATACTGTAATACTTATGTAATAATGTAAATCACTTTTGATTTTAATATAAAGTTTAGAGACAAAAATAATAACTATAACTACAAGTATTTGATAACAGATACACAATATAAAAATATATAAATTGTCACATCAGTAGCATAAAGTGTTGGAGGTGGAGTCAAAGTGTAGAGTTTTTATATGCAATAGAAGTAAAGTTGTTATCAGCTTAAAATAGACTTGTAACAATAAGATGTCTTATGAAAGCCTCATGGTATCCAAAAAGAAAATACCTACAGGAGACGAAGAAAGACAAAAAAGGAAAGCATACTCCAAAAAAAAAACCAACAAAATATGGAAGACAGTGAGAGAGGCAAAGAGGAACAAAAGAACTACATGACAGAAAATAGTTAAAATGTAAATCCTTTTCTTTTTAGTAAATCCGTTTCAATCAATAATTACTTTAAATGTAAATGAATTAAAGTTCTCAATCAAAGGACATTAGAGTGGAGAACGGATTAAAAAAAACAAGATCCAACTATATGCTACTTGCAACAGATTCACTTCAGATTTAAGGACAAACATGGGCTGAAAATGAAGATATTAAAAAAATATTCCATGTAAATGATAAGAAAAGAAAGCACAGATAGCTATAGTTATATCTTCAATATAGACTTTAAGTCAAAAACTGTGACTCGAGGCAAAAATCAACATTATATAGTGATAAAAATATCAATTCACCAAGAAGATAAAACAATTATAAATACATATGCAGCCAACAATAGAGTGCCTCTTAAATATATAACGAAAACATTAATCTGAAAGGAGAAGTAGACAATAATACAATAATATTAAAATACATCAATAACCCACTTTCAATAATGGATAGAACAACCAGACAGAAGATCAATAGGGAAACAAAGGACTAGAAAACCCTTTAGGCAAACTAGACCTAACAGACATACACAGAACCATCCAACCACCAGCAGAAACATACACACTCTTTTCACGCACACACATAACATTTCTCAGTAAAGAGCACATGTTAGGCCACAAAACTAGTCTTCATAATTTTAAGAAGATTGAAATCATACCAAGTATCTTTCCAAATGAAACTAGAAATCAATAGCAGAAGGGTAACTGAAAAATTCACAAATATGTGGAAATTTAAAAAGACATTCCTCAACAACCACTGGGTCAAAAAAGGTATCAAAAGAGAAATCAGAAAATTACTTAAGACAAATAAAAATAAAAGCATACAAATTATGGAATGCAGCAAAAGCAGTACTAGGAGGGAAACATATAGTGATGAATACTTACATTAAAAAAGATTTAGCCCTGGCCTGTGTGGCTCCATTGCTTGGGTATTGTCCCATGTACTAAAAGGTCACGGGTTTGATTCTCAGTCAGGGCATATGCCCTGGTTGTGGGTTTGATCCCCAGTAGGAGGTGTGAAGGAGGCAGCTAATCAATGTTTCTCTCTCATATCGATGTTTCCTCTCCCTCTCGCTTCCACTCTAAAACCAATTATAAAAAACGTATTAAAAAGATTTTTTTAAAAAACCTAATCTTAGAGCTCAAGGAACTACGTAAAGAAAATAAACTAAGTCCAAAGTTAACAGAAGAAAGAAAAAATAGATTATAGCAGAAATAAATGAAATAGAAAATAGAATTAAAGGTTGTTTTTTTTAAAGATAAATGAAAATGACATTCTTTAGTTAGATTAAGAAGAAAGATAGAAGACTCAAATAAATAATACCAGAAATGAACGAGGACATATTATATCTAATACCACAGAAATAAAAATGATCATGAGACTGTTATGAACAATTATATGCCAACAAATGGAATAACAGAAGAAATGGATAGATCCCTAGAAAAAAAATCTATACAGACTGAATCATAAAAAAATTAAAAATCTGAACGAACCAACAATGAATAAGGAAATTCTGTCAAGAATTAAAAACATAGCAACCAAGAAAACTCTAGAATCATATGGCTTCACTAGTGAATTCTACCAAATATTTGAAGAATGAATACTAATCCTCCTTAAACTCTTTCAAAAATCGAAGAGGAGAAAACCCATCCAAATTCATTTTATAAGGCCAACATTATCCTGGTGCCAAAGCCAGACAAAGACATTAGAAACTAAAACGCAATATCCCTGATGAACAACTGTGCAAAAATCCTCAACAAAATGCTATCAAACCAAATTCAACGCACATTAAAAGAATCATACACTGTGACCAAGTGGGACTTACTAGTATCTGTAGGATGCAAGGATGGTTCAACATATGCAAATAAATTGTTGTATCTTTCCAGAAACAGAGAAATCAGGGCCCCACCCTAAACCTCCTGAATTAGAAGCTTTACAAGTGACAGCTGGACTCGGTACCTTTGGAACACTCCTCAGGTGATGGTGGTGCGCAGCCAAGGTTAAGGACCACTGGTACTGATTGAAGGCGTTGAGAGCATAGTGAGTCAGGGAAGCTGAGGAGTGTAGACCATTCTTTCACCAGGTTTTCCAGGTGAAGAAAGGAGTGGATTCTATTGTAAAGCCGCCAAAGGGGTTAGCCGGGTCAAGGCAGGAGTGAGTCTATTGCAGGCTGAGATGAAGGAGCCTGGGACACAAGAGCTGAAGTATGCCTGGGGAAAAGGGAAGGGAACAAAGCAACTTCCTGTGTCTGGACTTTCTGTTAGTTGTCAGGCATTTTACCTGGACTATCACCGTTATTACCCCTTTACCGGTGATAAAAGAAAATCACCATGATTATTATTTTGAAGCATATATTACCGCATCCAATTTACCGTGAGGCAGGGAAGCTCCGGGAAGCCAAGTGAATAATAGTAAGGACCAAAGCCATGCCAAGGGCTGAGCTCTTTCCTCTGCACCTGGCCGTGGACCAAGGTCTTGGAGGCAGCGGGAGGGATGGGGGCCAGGAATCGCTTGGGAAAAGAGGAGGAACACATCCACCCAGACGATGACAAGTCAGAGACATGCAAGGAGCCAACACAGGTAAAGGGGCCATTCACATGCAGAGAAGGAGGTAGTGACAGAGCTCTTGTGGGCCAGAGACAAGAGGCTGAGGCTCACCAGCAGACTTCCTTCATGGCCTCCATAAAGCTGCGGGGTCGCCAGTCATGGAGGGTGAGTGCTGGCGGCTTAGGGACAGGGCCTGGGTCCTATGTGCTCACCGCGAAGCTGAACACCAGGCTAGCCCTTCCCTCCCAGTGAGGTGTGGATCAGCCAGTCACTCCACAGCCACCCTGCAAGCCATGAGCACAGATGAATGGAGTTGCCTGCGGCTAACTGGGATTCGAACCCAATTAACCACCAGGAGTCCTTCTTGGTAAGTATATGTCCTTCTCACAAACAGCAAACTCACCAGCCATTGTTTTAAACCATTTTCTTGGTGCCCCTCTGAGTTATGAACAATCAAATGCAATATTAATCACATCAGCCGGATGCTAGCAACTTACTAATCGAGGGATACCTGTTTGATCCCGGCAGCTACTACTACTTGTTTCAGTTTTTTGGTGTCTGTGGGTTTGGTTTTCCCGCCCCCCCCCCCGCCCGCCCCCAAGAGAAAAGGTGGTGGTTGTGCACATACTAAAAAAAAAAAAAAAAAAAAAAAGGAACTACATACAGCCCTATTAGAGGAGATAAATTCTGTATCTGCGGAAAACAACCAAAGCGCGGGTTCCTCAGGCACCACCAATGCCTCTGTGGCCGAGGCAACACACAGCACCCTGGAAGTGTGGGTCTTGGGGTGTCAAAAGGGAAACCAAAACTTCCTTGGGCCACTGACAGTTCATTTTCTTCTGCCCCTTTCCCTCTGAGCCTTCCATCTGGGCCAAGGTGGGCTTCTTCGGCTCCCCTGGAGCCCCCTCGAATGCTGTCAAGCGCCTGTTCCAAGTTATTCGGAAGTAAGGGAAGAGATGTGACGCGGAGACACCCCACGTCTTGGCCGCCGGGAGCAATACCGCCGTGGCGGTCCCTGGGCTCAGTGAGCCGTCGTCATCGTTCCGTCTGTCTATAGGGGGCCCGGGGCCCGTGGAAGGTGGGTGGCCCTGATCACGCAACGCCCTAGTCTGGGGAGGCTAGACCCTCCGTTATTTCTTCTCGGCGTCCTGCTGCCTGCGGGCTCCCCGCCCCGCCTCCCGCACCTCCGAGAGCCGCAGGCTCCGGGCTTCGTGCAGGCTGCAGAGCATCGCGGCTTCGCCTCCAGCCAGGAACAGAAGTGTTGCAAGCCTGGCTCCTCCCCTAACGCAGAGAGCCCGCACCGTGCACCGAGCGAGCTCCCGCTCGCACAGCCACCGCGCAGGGCGCCCGGGCGGAGGTCCCCGGGCCGCGGCCCCAGGAGGCGTCTGCCGCGGGCCTCCCCGCCCCCTTCCGTCGGCCTCGCTCGCTCCGCTCCCCGTTCCGGGGTTCACTGGCTGTGGGAGGGACAGCCTGGGCGGCCGAGCGGCCGACCGCCCGTCCTGCAGGAAGCGCTCGCGGCCGCGGCGGCGGACTTCGCTCCGCCACAGAAGTGAGTGGCTCCCGCGGGGGGCGGCGCGGCGCCGGGGCTGCGGGTTCGAGGCCCAGCCCGGGAGGCGGGCGAGGGTGGCAGCGGGTTGCTGGGCAAAGCGCTCAGAAAGCAGCCCCGCCGCGGCCGGCCGAGCGGCTGGGAGAGCGAGGGCTGCTTGTTTGCTTGTTGTTCCAATTGAACGTATTGGGGCGCTGGCTCGGGAGCCGTACAGGTGTGGCTTTGGCCGCAGTCCGTGAGGGGGGCTAAAAATACTGCCCCGTCCCCCCAGCTTTTACTGCCGCACGCTTCCGCCCTTTCCAAACGCACCTTTGAGACCGAGTGTTGGCGTGACCGTGGAACTCGCAGGCTGTGAATCACTGGCGGCAGGTTGGGGGGCGGGGGGCATGGGGAGGCGAAGGGGCTCCGCCTAGGTGGTGCGATGACCGCGGGCTCGGGGTTCCCCGCCGCCGCCGCCTCCCGCGGGCCGGGTGCGTGTCGCGTGGGGAAAGTTAGTTACCGGCGCCGACCCGACGGCGCGACTCCCCCACAGGCGGAGGGGCGGCGCAGGTGAGCAGCTCGGGCTGCGCTCCGCTCCCCCGGGGGCTGCGCTCCGTACCCCCGGGGGCTGCGCTCCGCTCCCCCGGGGGCTGCGCTCCGCACCCCCGGGGGCTGCGCTCCGCTCCCCCGGGGGCTGCGCTCCGCTCCCCCGGGGGCTGCGCTCCGCTCCCCCGGGGGCTGCGCTCCGCTCCCCCGGGGGCTGCGCTCCGTACCCCCCGAGCAGAGCCGGAGGCAGCAGGACGCGGCAGAGGAATTCCAGCCCGAGGGCATCGGAGAGCGGAGCCCAGGCCAGAGGAGCCGGGAAGTCGGGCAAACTCCCGGAGCCGGGGCCGGGGGCCGGGGGCCGGGGGCCGGGGGCCAGCGCGCGGGCGCGGGGCAGGGAGCACGGGCTGGAGCTCTAGCCGCTTCCACAGGAAAACAGCCTTTCAGTGCCTCTGCCTGTGTCCCGGGAAGCAGCCCCGAAAGGCAATTTAGGGTTTTCTGCGATGGGGCCGGAGAAGGTGGCTAAACCTTATGATCAGTCTGGAGGGATTGCTAGGTCTTCATTCATCAAGTTGGCTGGCCACGGTTTCCCACGGGGTCTCTAGGGGTGCCGCTTGCTAGCCCTGGTCCTGCTCCTGCCTTCAACCCGGGCAACAAGACTTCTCTTCTCTCCTCTTCTCTTCTCTTCTCTTCTCTTCTCTTCTCTTCTCTTCTCTTCTCTTCTCTTCTCTTCTCTTCTCTTCTCTTCTCTTCTCTTCTCTTCTCTTCTCTCTTCTCTTCTCTTCTCTTCTCTTCTCTTCTCTTCTCTTCTCTTCTCTTCTCTTCTCTTCTCTTCTCTTCTCTCTCTCTCTCTTCTCTTCTCTTCTCTTCTCTTCTCTTCTCTCTCTTTCTTTGCAATATTTAGGAAATGAATTACTCCATAGAATATATACTGTATATCCCATTATCTGTGTGCATATATACGTGTGTGGGGGGGGGTAAAAGTGCTGAATAGTGCAAGGAAGAAGCAGATGAAAATTTCCATATTTTTGTGGTTCTAGAATTGGCAACCTCTGCTGGCTGGGCTGGCTCTGGGAACCACCTGCAGCCTGCTGGGGTCTGGCGTCAGCCAGCTGCTAAGGTGAAAGCCCGCCTTCGGTGAGCTGGGGACCCTGTTTCCCAGGGCTTCCCCAATCTGCCTCCTGGGGACCCCACCTCAGGAACCCTTTTAGTGGCTTTCCTGAGGTGGGTCCTCACCCTCGGAGTTTCCGGTCCTACTGACAGCACTGGAGCCGCCTGCAGAGGGTCACTGTGGTCGCAGAGAGTGCTTCCTCATCGGGTCACCTGGCTGGATATCAGACAGGGGGCCAAGGCTTGGCTTGGAAATGAAGTGCCACTTGTTCCCCGGGGAATAGTGAGAACAGGCTATGGTGTTCTTTTGGACCTCTGCACTTTGCCTTTAAGGGACTAGAGACTCCCTGGGCCTTCCATTGCCCATGCCAGCAAGGTTGAGCAGAGGACACACGGAGCTTTGCAGCCCAACAGACTGGGCTTCAGATCTTGGCTCCCACACGTCAGTGAGTGACTTCTCTGAGACTCACCTTTTCTGTCTGTAAAATGGGGAACAGCACCGCCTTTCCTGTGCTGTTGTCAGGAGAATGGAAGTAGTGTTTACATAATGCCTGGTCTCCAGTCAATGAAAAACGGCTGCTATTCATATGAATGTAAGATTATAAGAAGGTGGTAAACAGTTGCATGCTTTTTTGAGCACTCTCCTGTAGGGCTTATATCCACAGAAGAAGGAGTAAAATCAGTTCTGGTCTAAATGTTCCTAAGGATGAGTGGTGGGTTCAGAAGGTAGTCGGGTCTGCTGCTTCACCTTCTGCCAAGTAGAGCACTCTGTGTTGCCAACAAGTGAAATACGGCCAGACTGGCGTGGGTTCCTAGTCGATTTCCTCAGTTCTCTTTTGGCCCATAATCTTGAATACACAGCAGCTAGATCTTTGCCTATAGCTACAAACAGCCGGGCATGGAGAATGGAGAGGTGTCCTGGCTGCGTCCATCTCCAGATACACCAGAAACTGTCTCTGTAAAGAGAAATGTATCCACTGTCATCTTTCAAAGCTTGGCATAGATTTAGCCAATTCAGCGCGCTCTCTCTTTCTCTCTCTCTCTCTCTCTCTCTCTCTCTCTCTCTCTCTCTCCTCCTTCCCCCCCCCTCACCCTGGCCCCTCATTTGCAAAAAGTTGGATGACTGACATAGAAATATGGGAAAGAAATATCACAGCCCTAAAAGGAAATGGGGCAGCCTCGAAGTGCCCATTCCAAAGAAAAGATTGGTCAGTATGTTCTGGCAGGGCATTCTTGAATGCAAAAATCACTATATTGATACCTACTATCATCGAGCCTTTGAGCTGTACTAAGCACTTCCTACATAACCTCAATGATTTTTTTATGTCAACATTGCAGGGTTTAAATGATCATTTAAAGCTTCACAGATAAAGAAACTGAGGCTTATAAAAATTTGCGTATTTTTCTAAGCCTCAGTTTGCATCGCTGGTAAAAGGCAAAAGCTGGGGATCCAGGCCCAGGTCTGTGTGGTTTTGACACTCACTCCTTTTCCCGGTGCTGCCAACCTCCTTATATCAGAGAGTTGCATCATGCCAATTAGATCCCAGTTCTTCTTCTAAAGAGCAGGAATAACCAAATCTTCTGGATGGTTTTAAGTGGCGTGAACATACACTTTGCATGTGATGCATACTTATAGGCAGCAACAATAAAATCACCTCTGGAGAATAATTTTCCTACCCTTCCCGCCCTGCTGGTAGGCTCCAGATACTCAGCAAGTGAGGCTGGCTCTGGGCCAATGGCTTCCTGAGCAATCCTTTGAAGGTACAAAGAGCTGTGGAATTTCCTTTTTTTTTTTTTTTTCAACCTTCAGAATCGGAGGACCATTTACATTTACCTCCCTGGGTTAAGCACTCATTCATTCAACAGATACTTGTTGAATTCTGAATAATACAGACAAGGTGCTGGCTCTTGTAAAGCTTCTATGCTAGAGAGAGTGACAGATGAGGGGCAAGGAATAAATATATAAGTAAGATAACCTCAGATACTGATAAATGCTGTGAAGGAAGTAGAGAGGCTGGGGACTAGAGTGTACCAAGGCTTAGAGGCAACTTGATTAAGGAAGGCAGCTAGAGAAAATTTCCGTAAGAACTTTATGTTCACTCTTGAACTTAAACTTGCCTGATAAGAGGGTCCCAGGCCATGAAGATCTGGGGAAAGGGCTGACTTAGCAGAAGAAACCTCAAAGGAAAGATCAGGAAATGTAATACATGAAGCACTAGCGCCTCAAATACAATAAAATGGCCCCTTAGAAATCAAGGTGAGTTTTATATGGGGGAAATTGTTGTTTCAAGGCCTATTATATTATTCTAAGCTGTGCCATGTGCTTTATACTAATCTTATTTAATCTTCTTAACAATCTGATAAGTTAGCTATTTTTTGTCTTGATTTAATAGTTGAAAAAACGAAGACTCATAGAGGATAAGCAGCTAGCCCACGGTTACAAAGCTAGTATTTTAATCTCAGAGTCTGTTTTGCTCCAAAGCCCAAAACTTTTTGCTCACCTAGCATATGGTCTTTGAGATAATCTCATCTAGGGGATAGTGAAAATATCAAAAGTATGTTAGGTAGCTAAATGTTAACTGATTTCTAGCTGATGTCCCAAGTTTTGTTAGTGGCTGTTAATGTAAAAAACATTCAAACCTGCAAAGAATTTTTGTGAGTTTATTTGAGCCAAACTGTTGACAATTGCCAGGAAGCAGAATCTCGGCGTATTGAGATAGTGCTGTGGAGAATGGCGGTTTTTTACCTTGTTTTGTATATTACCATCAAAAGAGAAGATGTAAGTGGGTTACATGAACTCTGTTGGTGATAGATTAGGGAGGCGGGAGAAAACAAAGGCGGGGGGGGGGGGGGGAACCTCTGGGATTGGATAAAAAGTAAAATGATAGCCCTAGCCAGTTTGGCTCTGTGGATAGAGCGTCAGCCTGTGGACTGAAGGGTCCCAGTTTTGATTCCAGTCAAGGGCACATGCCCAGGTTGCTGGCTCGATCCCCAGATGGGGGCTTGCAGGAGGCAGCCAACCAATGATTCTCTCTCATCATTGACGTTTCTATCTATCTCTCCCTTCCTCTCTGAAATCAATGAAAATATATATTTTTTAAAAAAAGGAAAATGATAGACACACCACTTCTTTGACTTAGGTGGGTGCAGGATAGTTAACAGTCAACAATTAACTCAATAACAAGGAGGGGATTTGTGGTCTCCGCAGAGCGGTGTCTGTGCTTTGAGGGGTCCAGAAAAAAGGAAAATTACTTTGACATTCCAACAACATGTTATCATAGATGCAAAAAGACAATAGGCTCAGTCAAGGCAAAGACTGACCTTTGTCAGGGAAGATACCAGCCGGGGACGTGACTACCCACCATCACTGCTTTCAGTTAAAGTTTTCATTTCAGACCAGCATTCGTGGTTCTCCTTTAGGTCACTGAGTTTGCAAGACCACCTCGCAGCCCTTCCCTGAGTTAGTCATGTTAGCACATGGCCTCTTTTCGTCCACATGGGTCTCAATTTGTACTGTGCAATGTGCAGCACTAGCCATGTGTGGCTATTGGGTGCTTGAAATGTGCCTGTTTAGATTGAGCTGTGCTGAAAGAATAAAATACACCCTAAATTTCAAATAACTCGTCCCCCCAAAAATCTCATCAATTTTTGTATTGATTATATGTTAGAATTATCATATCTTCAATGTATTAGTTTAGATGAAATATATGAAAATTAATTTCATTTTATTTTTAATGTGGTTGATAGAAAATGTTAAACCATACTTGTGGCTCACATTACATTTCCATTGAACAACACTGGTAGAGAAGAATAATTTGACAAAGGTATGATACATTTTTCCTCCTTCTTCCTAATGTAACTGATCCTCTCTTCTTGACTCAGACTCCAGCTCAAGTCTGTCCCCAAATTCAGTTACTCAGTGAATCAGTAGACAACAGGAAAGCAGTTCCCTCTACGCTCACCCCAACCTCTCTCTTCTGCTTGGGCAGTGATTTGCTGCCCACTTCATCATGTCACGATCGGATTTGATGGAATAGACCCAGGAGTTACATTCGTCATCACCCAACCTCTGACTCAGGCGAATCTCAGGACACTGTCAGATACCCTAGGGCCAAAGGGTCATTTTGAATCTGGGTTTACAGTTTTAACTTTAAATCACTTCCCAGGACAATGTCTCTGTTGTTCGTGGCATTTTGTCAAGTCAGACTAGGAATCAGCCAGGGCTGCTGGTTTGTGTGCAGAGCTCCTGGAATAAGTCACCTCACTGTGGTGACAGATGTTTCTTCCTCTCTGTTCTCTTGCTAAAACCATTTGAACAAGATGCAGGGCCAGTTTCCAAGATGCAAGGCTGCTCCAAGGACATCACAGAAGGCCGTTTCGGGTTCTTTCGTCCACTAGCTAAAGTGGCCCTGGAGTATGTCAGTGAAGTAAAGATCTGATTTGCTCCCGCAGTTCTATTTCTTCCAAAGGGGAAAGCAGTCAGATTCTGGTATTGGTAGAGGTAGCCTCTGGCCTGGGGTATCAGAGGCCTGGATTCTACTTTAGTCTACTGGTGTGTGTGTGTATGTGTGTGTGTGTGTGTGTGTGTGTGTGTGTGTGTGTGCGCGCGCGCCCCGCCCCCACTCCCCACAGTCCTGCGGTGAGTTTGGAATTGATGAGCTATTGGCCCATCAAGTGCTAATGGGGAAATGTGCGATGAAATCGGCTGTCCCTGACAACCTGAGGACTGGGGGTGTCTACAGATACTCGCCTAGGAGAGGAGTTTCCTTCCTGTGGCTGGGGCCAGAGCCTATATAAAATGCTCTGGGAAATATACAAGTAGCACTTGTTCATTGCCACTTGAAATCTAAATCTGGAGGGGAAATGGCAGTAAGAAGCTGACAGGAATTAATTTTCTTGTTATCTACATCCATCCACAGTAACATATTTTTTCAGCATCTTCTACGCCAAGAACTCAATGCCAAACTCCATGGGGAAAATAAATGACTAATAAAGCCAGGTCCTTGGTCTGGAGAACATGTTACCTAGTCGTGGAAGGTAGGCATAAATGTAAGCCATCAGGAGCAATGTAGGATGCCAGCTAATGTTATGGGGATGATACAGTTAGAGTCTGGAGGTTCCGGAGGGCACCAAAGTACAATGAGAAAGACAAGGCAAGAGATGGCCATTGAAGGTTGTAAGGCTAAGCCAAAGACAAGTGGAGACATGGAGACAGGAAGAGAGGGCTCTCCAAGTAAGGGGAAATGCGCAGGCGGCAGGAGGAGGAAATGTGTGTGGAGTATGTGGTGATGTGGAGGAGAACCGTTGGAATCCCAGGGAAGCTTTGAAAAATGACTGATGCCCCCACCCTCTCTCCCAAGTCTTCATTGAGTTCATTTAGGAATGGGGCATGGGTATCAGTGTTAGCGTTGTTTAATTCCCCAGAGTATTCTAATGTGAAGCCAAAGTTGAGAATCACTGAACAAAAACACCAGGTCTCTAGATCATCATCATGGGAAATAAAATCAAAAGGGTGACATTTTAAAGAGAATTCAATGGACAGTCAAGATGTGCATTCTTTGCTTTGTGGAAATGTTATGTACACTTATATTTCTATGTAGTCTTTTTAATTCACAGATAATATTTGTGGCTATTCTATCGACTTGGATGTCGTAAATGAAAGGTGTAACCAGCTGCCCATTCCCATATGCTGTGTGCTTTTAGGGTGCCCTGGCATGAACCTGAGCTAAGTATGGAGCAAATGGTACCTCCCAGCTGCTGCATTGACCAGGCTTTGTGTAATCTTGCAAAGGGCTTCATTATCATGCCCATTAGTGCCAACAATAGCTATTTTATTACAATCTGTAACCTCCCCTCTCTTCCCCCACTTTACAAATTAAGAAATGGTGTTTAATTACTTGCCTAGGGCCTTGAGCTTGCTGGCAAGAGAGATGAGAGTAGAATTCTCAGCCACTGAATTCCCCGTATATGCTTTGGCTCCCAAAGAAAGTGTGCCCAGTCTCCTGTTACAGAATACTCTGTACCTGGCAATGTTATTCCTTCAATGAATGAATTAGTGTTATAGCCCAGTAGGTAAAAGATGACTAGTCTGGCTGAGCTGCCAACCCTGTGCTGAGGGTTAGCGTCCATCTGCAGGCAGCCACAGGGGTCCCAGGAGCTGCGTGGAGCTTCCCCACCTGAGCTTCCATCCAAGGGAAAGCTCAGCCACGCACACCCACAGCTCATCCGCTCCTACCTTTGGGAGGTGAAGGCTCCCTAGCCCCAGAGCTTTCTAGCTATTGGGATTTCTCTTTTCTGGAGCTTCAGTTGGCCAAATAGTGACTTTTATTACACACCTGAGACAGAGAGAGAGAGAGAGAGAGAGAGAGAGAGAGAGAGAGAGAGAGAAACAGCAGTTTTTACAGCTGCATTTTAAAAGAATTCTTGCCACTGTATGTCTTATGCTGGGTTTATTGTCAATAGCGAAGCTGGGAGCGCTTTGTGAAGGCTAGTGGAGGGAAGCTAGAGTCTTGGCATGCAGCCTCTTCAGGCCAAGAAGATAGGTCAATTTTGTGCCATCCCAAAATGGTTATTCTCGTTTTCTCTGTTTCACAATCTATTACTGATCGAAGAACAATTTCCAGTATCTTTAGTGATACCAAAAAGCAAGGCTCAGCACTGATTGCATGTGAGAATCATCTCAGGAGCTTTAAAAATGCGGCAGCCCAGGCCCCATCCGTAGAGCCCTTGCATCAAGGTACTAAGAATGAGTCCTGGGCATCGCATTAATTTCCAGTTCTTCAGGTAGCTGCATAGCGCTTTGGTCAGAGCTGATCTTCCTGCTCAGCTAAGACCCACATCTTCATTACTTGTTTCTGTTTCTTGTTTTAGGTGGCATGGACCCCAGAGAACCATCCAAACCATATTTTTGTTGAGTAGCAACACCATCATTCTCCTCTTTAGAAAGCAGCATCTCTAACATAATATTAAGCTTTCTACCTAACTAACGCCGCACTCAGAGAGGCCCTGCAGAGCCTCGTGACTAAAATCATGTATGTGCAGTTTGGAAATCCGGTTGCCAGAAACTTGATAATCATGAGACTAAAAGATAAAGATCCAGTTTCCCGCCACCGTGCATTGCATTTCCCAGTTGCTATGTTGATCTTTAGTTCACCAACACTTGCTTTCCTGTCTCAGACATTTTAAAGCCAGTTAACTTCATTCCTGTTCACACCCTCATTATAAATACAATTACAGCCGTACCCTCCAGGGACTGTCACTGGGTAGACTTTACAAGGTGAATTGGCCCAGGACTAACTCGGTTGTATAAAACCCTCTCCGTCCCAGGAAATGGGCCGGCGTGCAGAGGCTTCCAGCATCAGACTGGGCTTAGGGGAGCCATGAATTTTGGTTTGGAAAGGGCCAATTACAAGTCACCCCCAATATAGAAGAACCTGGGATATGGAAAATCATTCCAGAATCAATCTGAGAATAATGATCCAGGGTCCAGTGAAGTCTAAGCCTCCAATCTTTCTCAGAAAGTTGTATCACTACCGAGACGCAGCCAAGTGTTTGTACCGAACTGGGAGGGAGGGGATGAGGTACCCCTGTGCTTTTCGGGAGTCCTAAAATGACAGGATTAGAAGATGAGAAATGGCTAAGGGAGATTGCAGGGAGGAGCTGGACCAAGGTCTGCTGTGAGCCATGCATGTGTGGGCAGTGGCAATTTTTATTCGCTCCACTATTCTTTATGGAGGGTCTTCTCCGTGCCAGGGAGCCTTATAGGAGCTGGAAATGGAGTGAGGCAGTTATTTGTCGTCGAGTCTGTATGCCAATGAGAGCAAGCATCCTCATGAAGAAACGAACCAATCAAATGGAATGGCTTCACGCTATAAAATAGTTAAGGGAAGGGAAGGGAACAGAGTCTAAGAAAGGCTGCTGTAAACGGGCTTGCAGGCGGCGCTCTCTCTGAGGAGGTGGCGCTGGAGCTAGCACAAGAATTGGAAAGAGAAGCCACGCAGAGATCAGGAAGAGAGAAGGCCAGACAGAGGGGACAGCACGAGCACAAGTCCTGAGCTTGGAAAAGGTGCGATATGTTTGGCAAACAGAGAGAACAGTGCAGCTGGACCTCAGGGAGAAAGGGTCAGAAGTCAGGCAGGAAAGCAGCCCGGAGGTGGTGGATGGAGTTAGGATTTTAAGTGTTTTAAGAAAATGAATGTTAAGTAGGGGAGTTACGTGTTTTACATTGCATTGTAGAGATGGCTCGGGGTTCTAGGTGGAGAATGGGTGGTAGACTAGAGGCAGAGGGGGAACTGGGAGGCTGAGCAGGACAGACTGCATGAGGACGGAGCCTCGGGGCGGAAGCATGGGGTAGAGCGTTGGAGTTGGAGCACATGTGAAGGGAGAGCCACCTTGGCATTCAGATGGAGAGGGCCAGTCAGAGCGACAGCAGGCCTAGGCCTGCCTGAGACACGCTCCTGCCCCTTCCTGACTGCACCAAACTTGCCTGGTTGTGAACCAAAATAGAACCACCTCAGGTGTCATTTGGAAACATGAGGGACTTTGACCTTAATTTGTTCAAACAAAGAGTGCAGATTCCTGTCCAAGACAACATAACTGCTGCCTGCTTTTAACCTCCAACCCGTAAAAAATGTCATCCTGTCTCATATGACCACCCCTGTGGGTTTCGTTGTGTGTGTTTATCACTGTGCTTTTTATAGGTGCTGAAAATGTCACGTCCCCACGGCTAGCTCCTCTCTTCTCTGAGTATTTCAACCCTGGCTGTATTTACTGAGTCCTTCCTGGTGCCAGATGTTCGCACCTGGCGTCAGTTTCTCCAGATCAATGCCTCATAGCAGCCAGCTCTCGGTGAGCACTCAGTGTATTCCAGAGAGTAAGTTTGAGAACTTCACATTTTCACTCATTTCCTCCTCCCAGCCCCGCTTTGAGTGAGTACTCATTATTATTACTGTTTCAAAAATGAAGAGACTGAGGGAAATAAGAGGTCCTGTCATTTGCTCAAGACCCCACCGGTGGCAAGGAGCAAAGCCAGGCTTCGAGCTGCGGGACGGCGCGTCCAGGCTCTGAGCCGCTACGCTGCGCCTCTTCTCTCCTGCCGCCTCTGCTCTTTCCTGTGGAACCAAAGCTGCTCTCTTCCTGTGTCACCGAAACATCTCTCTTCCGACTTAGGTTTGTGTCTTCTGAAAACAAAACAAAACGAAAATAATAACCCAAGGCCCCACGGGGAGGCCGTCCCCCTGGGCAGGGCTTCCAGACGTGGGCTGGAGGGGCAGCGGCAGACCTCAGTGGCCCGGGGATGCGGCCCTTTGCAGGACGGCCCCACATCTAAGCCACCGGCCTCTGCCCAGGGAGCAGGGTGAACCCCACCTGGGGAGCCGGCTGCACAAAGCCGCCCACAGCAGAGGGCTCTGGGTGCAATGCCCCCTCTTCTCCTCACCCCTCTTCTGCCCCCTCTTCTGCCCACTACTGAAGGGCCTGTGTGGTGCCCACCAGCCCTCTGAGGAGGGCTGACGAAATCCAAGTTAGTTAATAGCTGCGCAGCGAATTCCAGCTGCTCGCCAGGGTCATTTGAGGCTGGTCCTTAGAAACCAACAGCAAGAGTCATTAATTCATTTGGTGGCACATTTCTGCTTTAAAAATATTGAAGCTTCTCTCCAGAGGTTTGTCATGGGCAGTGAAAAGAGCATGGAGAACACAACAGCTCAGGTTGTCTCTCTCCCTTTCACTGCATACCTGCTTCCAGAACATTCTTCTCCCATAATCAGCACACCAGTAGCAGACCTCCTCTCCTGCCTAATGGGAGTAACAGCAATGAATGAACAGAATCAGGTTTTGTACAAAGACATTCATTAAGGTTTCTTAAACTCCGTTAATGAATTCTTCAGCAATGATGGGAAAGGCAGGAATTGTGATGTTTCATTGCCTATGCTATAAGTTTTAACTTGTTATGTATGTCAATTAAATAGAAGGCGTTTTTTTCTACAATTGCCATAGGGTAATTTTTCATAGCAATTGGAATGTCTTCATTGGAAATGTTGAATTCCTCTAATCAACAGTCTGTTCATTCCACTATTTGATTTTCAATAAAAATGCTATTTTTAAATGTCATACAACGCATGCCAGATATTTCCATTCGAAAAGACAAAGGAACCTCCCAATTCAAAAGGACAAAGGGAAGTGAGGACTCTAGTTATGGTTACATGAGGCTCTCATCTTATTTCAGGCAGGAAGACTGCAGTGCAACATCACTTAACTAAGGAAAGTTTGAAAGCCATTTCACGTCTTCGAATAGCCCCCCAAAGAGCTCAGAATCCTACTACTAGGTTAATGTAAAAAAAAAAAAATGCATCTTCAAACCTTTATTGGACAGTTTTGACAAAATATTCAGCCGAAAGTGAGGGTGAGTAGCTGCCAAATGTGGGTATGTCCTAAATCCAAGTCATTCAAAGATCAGTGCAATGTGCTGGCAGCTATGTGATCATAAGGGTGACCCTATCACCCCATTGGGGTTTTGAACTGGCAGAGTTTTATTTTTCTTTTAGCAAGCTTTCCTGATTTTACTTTTCAGAGGACAACCCTGAAACCATAACACTATTCAGATCTGTGACTTCTATATTTTTATTTATTTTTGTATGTGGTTTAAAATTCAAGGTACAAAAGTGTAGTCAATGAAAACATGCCTTCCTGGTGGGGAAGGCTGGGTGGGAGGGAAGAGATCAACCAAAGAACTTATATACATATTAGAGGCTCAATGCAGGAAATTCGTGCAAGGGGCTCTGTCCTCACAGCCCTGGTTTCATCAGGAAGGTCGTCTGGATGGTGGTTCTGCTGTTTGGTCTAATTAGCATATTAGCTCTTTATTATATAGGACATGCATAACCCAAGGACACAGACAATAGGATGTGAAGGCATGGGGAGAAGGCTAGAAAGGGTCAATGGGGGCGAGGGGGCGGGAAGGGAGGCATATGTACTATAATACTTCCAACAATAAAGATTAAAAAAAGAAAGAAAACACATCTTCCCTTTCTTGTTCCACAGCCACTGATGGCCCGAACAGACAATCACTCATATTAGGTAGCTGGTTTGGCTCAACCGATAGAGCATTGGCCTGTGGACTGAAGTGTCCCAGGTTCGATTTCAGTCAAGGGGCACATGCCCGGGTTTCAGGCTCGATCCCCAGTAGGCAGCGTGCAGGAGGCAGCCAATCAATGATTCTCTGTCATCATCATTGGTGTTTCCCTCTTCCTTCCTCTCTGAAATCAATAAAAATAGATATATGTTTTTAAATGCACCACGTGTATGAATATGGGCTAGATGTCCTTTTTAATTATTTCACACCCAAGATGTTATGACTCTGTGAAGCCAGAACCTACATTCTAGTGCTGACCGCTTAGTCCTACTAATACTTGATTCTTATCAATCCTGGAGCCTCCTCTCTAAGCTCAAGTGCATTGTTCAGTGTGGCTATTAAAGGATGAGCAGCAGTCTTCAAAGAAAGGTCCATTTGCCAAATATGGAGGAGGAGATGACGTTACAGGTGATGCCCACCTCTGAGTGTCAGTGGCCATGTGCTTTCAGTGGTGAGTTTACAAACAATCCAGGGGGAGTTGTTAAGTATTATGGTGTAAGTCCTGGGACCTAAGCCCACTTGGGCTGTCTTCTGCAGGGATTTAGGGGTGTCGGGGTTCACTTTGGCTCCCAAAGCTGCCATGCACAGCCACTTTCAGAAGGCTGGAGACTTAAGCTCCTTCCTGCATTCACCGAGCCTCGCTGCCTTTGCGGGTCTCTGAGTCTCTCAGCAGGAAAGATGGATGTCCTGAAGGATGGGTGGACTTGAAAGTCAGTCAATGGAGCTGGCTATTTGTTGACATTTGGGAGGAGTATGAGGAAAGGCAAAACCTGGGATCCAAGGAGAATTTTATTTCTTTTTCTTCATTAATTTAATTTAATTACTTTTCAGGGGCATCGACAAATTCTATATTTTGGGGTTTTTTTTTGTTGTTGTTGACACTATGAGAGATGTCCCTCATTCCACCACCTTTGTCTCCCTCCATCCAGCCCCCCGAACCCCTGCCTCCACTACATTGTTGTCTGTGTTCATGGGCTCTGAATTATGTATATGTGTTCTTTGGCTAATCTCTTCCAGTATCCCCAACCCCTCTTCCTTCTTAGATCTGTCATTCTGTTCTTTTTTTTTTTTCTTTAAAAATATTCAGACTCTTTCATTGTGATGAGGATAACAACAGCAATGACTAAAAGTTTTAACTACATCCTGTATGCTAAGCATTACTACTCTAAATTCTTTACATACATTAACCTGTTACCAACATAACAGCTCACTAGAGGCAGATCGTTCCCATCTTATGAGAAGAAAATGTGTTAGAGACACTGTGAAAAACTCACCTCAGGTCTAAATCTAAGATTTGACCCAGTGAACACCGGAACTCAGGTAGTGGACCTTGGAATTGAACCTAAAGAATGAAGCAGTTATATAACAGACAGAGCCTTCAAAGTACAATGAATTTTAGAATGCAATCATTCTGTCCATGGCGTTACCCCATCACCTTTAGTTATCACCTTGTGTTAGTCATATGCTTACTATTCATCAACACCACTACGTAGTAAACTGCTGGGAGGCAGGCTTATGACTGACTCACCTTTGTGTACCCTACCTCGGAGCCTAACAATGTCATTGAAATTACAATATTCAGTAAGTGGATTAAACTTATCAGAAAAGAATGTTTCAAATCATCACAGATTACAGTTGGTTGGAAACCAAATCCTTGTCAGCTTATATCATTTCTAACTAAATTCTGTCCATGTTGCTAAAAGAAATGGAATTTTGCCAATCACCTGTAAGGTCTAGACTCCAAGTCTGTAAGGCAGCAAATTGTCTTTGTGTTGACCTATGTCACAGGTTGTCCACGTACTAATGACTGGTTATATGCAGATCTCCTGCAGGGTATCACATAAAGCCTAAGAAATAAGTTCACCTCATTATTTCACCTCTCCTCCACTATCATTCAGAAAGAATTTCCTTTTGCCTCCACTTACCACGCTAAGGTGTCCCCACATAAACCCCCAAGTCCCTTTTCTGTTTCTACTCCTACTCCATTGTCTGCTTTCCTCTGTCAGATTCCTTCTTCTGAACTGAATGTTTATAAGACTGTGTTAAAGAACTTGGTAAACAATTCAGGCCACCATAGTTCAAGAAATGAACAGTCCCAGTATTTGCATTTTCATAATAATGGTTCGACTTGAAGTCTTTACTGGTGGAACTATCACTAACAGCTAGGTGGGCGGGGCTGGGGTCAGGCAGGTGAAGTCCTCCAATCACACCTTGCAGTAGCTCCTTCTGCTGCCTACAAAGCCTTGTTGGTGTCCCACTGAGTTGGAAGTCCTCAGTGCCAGAGCACTTACTCCTTAACATCAGTGGATTAAGGGGTCTTCCAAGAACTCAGAACTTGACCTCAGGTTGCGAGTCTTTTGTGCATCTGGCAAATGAGAATATTCATTGGAATCAGACTAAGCACAAATCTCAGCTCCAACGTTTCAGGGGTGAAACTGTGGAACAAGTTAGGCACCTTTCCTGCCTTACCATCTCAGCTGCATGCAGAGGACATTAAAACATACATTCCAGGGCTGCTGGGAGAATGAGACAAGATGAGGTATGTAAAACACTTGGCACTGAGGAGGCACTCAATTCAACTCATGGGAGGCACTGGTATCACCTTCGTCAAATAATGCATGACTTAGTGGGGAGACCTACAAATGTACAGTCAACAAGGCAAAATTCCAAGGGAATGGAGCAAATGTTGGGTCTGAGCTTAGCAGGAATGAATGAGCTTGTAAGACCCTAAAACTCCTTATGTGAGCTGCTCAGTTCAACCACTTCCCTTCCTTTTCCAACTTCACCAGCAGACCAACATGGCACGTCTGGTTGGCAGCCCTTATTATAGACTTCAGCTTCTCTGAATACAAAAGCAGCCTGTCTCTTCTTCCTGCCGCGTGTGCTTCAAGGCTGTGCCACTGAAAATTTTGCTAAACTTCTCTTGAGTTTCACTCTCCTTTGTAAAAACAGAGATGATAAGCCCCTACGCTCAGGGCTGTTTTGAGGCTGGAGTAAGGTAACAGATGAGGAGCACCTCAGCCATAGTGGGCCCTCACAGTGGGCTTGCTTGCTTCTCCCTTGACCCCATGCTTTTGGATGGCTTGATCAGTGTGTCAAATATGGAGGAAAGGCTCTGGAATGATGAATAGTTTGTTGATTTGGTGCTTTGTACACCCAGCCACAAATGGAGGATTTTGAAGGTCATTGCTCTTGCCAAATACTTAACTGGGGAGCTAGGTTATGAGCCTTTGGAACCTAAATCTGGGAAGTATTCAGGAAACCTACTCAAGAGAGATGAAGCCAGTAGATTAGCCCAATAGACCTTCTCCATTTGCCCTACATTTGATGCCAGCAGGCAAATCAGAGCTGGTTGGGCAGTGTGCAATGCTGAGAAATGAGGAGAGGGCAGAAACACCCGTTCTTCCTGTAGTAAAGCCAAAGCAAATGGAAGGAACTCCAAAATATATCAGCACCATTGGCAAGCATGATGGGAAAGGCTGGAAATATCCTGCACAACTCCCATTGCTGGTGAGAGTACTGCTCCCACCAGTACCAGGGAGCCTACCAGCCTGGCCTCAGATTGAAAGGCCTGCATGGCCAAGGCGTGGGCTCTGCAGGAACTGGGCCCCTGGCACCGAGGATTGAAAACCAACCTAATAAAGCATGCTTGTTTATAGGTATTTCTCTCTTTACCACGACCTGCATGGCTAGAGAGCGGACATGAGTCCTGAGTAGGGGCGACGGGGGATTGAGAAAATGAAAGATACAGAGACAGTAGGGAAAGCTGGGACCGGGTGGGACAACTGGCCCTCTGATGGCGAGAGTGACCCAGAGCCAGTGCAGCGCATTTATTTTATACAGTATGATTCCAGGAAGTTTTACTAGAGTTTAAGACAAAGGAAATTATGTGAAATCATGGTTAAAGATCAAGCTGCAATTCTTCATTCTTGTAGGTTCTTTGTAATTGTCACTCCTGGCTGAGCCCAGATCATTGCGTCCATTCCTTGTGCCTGGCTGAACTTAGATAATGAAACCCACTCCCTGGCACCTAAGCTAAGGGTCAGGCTGACAACATACCTGCCTCTGGCATGGTATGTTTCCAGGACATGGCTCTACCAACGCCACTGGACTCAGCTGACAATAATCAAAGAAATTTTCATGTGCCTTCCCAGGCACTCTCTACACTTGTTTCCACTTGTGAGAGATGGAATGATATGAGTTTTGTGATGCACTAACCCACCTCCAAGGCCAAACAGTTACAGAGGCAAAATGCCTGCCTTCCTTTGACCGCACAGAAGGGGCCTCAACTTGGGCGGTAGTGCCACTGGCACTGGTTACTACACCAGAAGGAACTGTCGGGCTTAGATGCTTGTTATGATTCACACGATTTCAATTTGGTTCTTTCCATTTGTTTCTAATTCCATGAACATAATTGTGATTGGTGGTTTAAAGAGAAAATTTTCGTTTGTGAACAAAGTGTGTAGTAAGAATCCAATAGCCAAAATCTACAAGCGACTAAAATTGTAAGAACAACAGTAACACGGGCTCCAAATATCTTGTGTTGTGTTGTCATGGCGAGAATCAATAGTGTTTGGGGAACACTTTGAAGTCTGAGGCATGGTCAAAGGTAGTAACTTAAAAGGCTGTGGATTTCTTTTATAATAGAAATCACATGTGGCTTAGGGGACTCTTCAAGTGGAATATAAGAAATAGATAGTTATGGATTCTCACCAAAGTTATCAGGAGACTGATTATGTAAGAGCTTGGCAAATACATGTTCAAACACAAAACAACTTCTCCCCACAGTGGTATTTTATGGAGACCTACTTTACAGAGTGGCCATTGGTTGGGACTTTTCCAAGGATACTCATTTGGAAGCAGACAATGAACTTCAGTTAGGACATGTTTGTTGTACAATGTGGCAGGTAGCTGGGATTATTCCAGCAGCTACTGTTCGGTGGCAAAGCATTAAGCTTATCAGGGAATCTTTCTTCTGTACAGGGAGATAGATGCTGTGGAAAATTTCCTTTTGTGGGTGAATTTGCCCAGCAAATGGCAAACATTCAATCGGAGTGAAAGAATGAATGACACTGGTTATTGCTGATGACAATTGAAAGTGAAACACACCTTAATGAATCTCATACTAAGACTTGGTGCTGAATCAAAGTCCTGTACTGAAAGAGTTTAGTTATGATATCCCAATATTTAGATATATTGATTACTAACTCTGGCTTTCCCCCATCCATTTTCCACAAAAATTTTTAATTCTCTAGGGGAAATTACTGTTTTCGAAAGTAGGAGATGGTCTTAATAGTGTAACCCCAAAATAGCACTCCCTGCCTTCTAATTGATATCAATTTGTCAACTATGAATGAGACTAAAGTATGAACTTCACGTTTAACCATGGTCTGTATATTCTGAGACAATTATCAGAAAAGCGATTCAGGAATTTGTCCCTGAGTGAAAATTTGTCCCAGAATATGGGTTTCATTATGCAAAATAGAAAGAAAAAAGCCCAAACAATGGAACAGTCTCCCTAAGTTATTCTCTTATATATAGCTAATTAGATGGTATAAGGGTTGTGATTATCAATGTCATGTTATAACACATGTATACAAATTGATTTCATACCAGGAACTTCATTGGGAAAAAAGAAGTCACTACCACTGAAGACTATGAATTTGGTTTCTTTGTGGGTAAACACTGCTAATATAGTTGGTGTACAGGAAAGTGCAGTATTTTTATCTAGAAATTGGAAGCCCTTATCTTAGTTCCACCTAATGTTAAGACATCACTTCATGCTTCTGAATTTTATCTCCCAACAATTCCAAGCTTCTTTGTCAATGGGGAGCCAAAATTGAACATGTCAGAAACAGCTAAATAAAGTCAGATCTGAAAAGCACCAAAAACAAGTGCATAAAATAAAGATGGTGTTTTCTCACCATTTCCCTAGTATTAAGGCAGCATCCTTAACTTGATTACCAAACCTCAAAAGATGTGAGAATCAGATGACTGGTAAATATGTGTTTATCAGATTATTCATATGATTATCAGAAATTGCTGCCCTCGACAAAATTCTACACCTTCACAGAGTTGTTGTTTAGGAGAACTTATCATACTTCATGTGGACCTCAAATATAAATAATACATGCATGTTCCAAATATGTCACAGACAGCAAACTTTTTCTCTAAAGCACCAAATGGTAAATATTTTAGAATTTGCGAGAAGTACAACCTTTTTCACAATTACTCAACTCTGCCCTGTCACACAAAAACAGCCAATGCATAAATATATTTGAGTATGGCTATGTTCCAAAAATTTAATATCAAATATAGTCAATGGGCCAAATTTGGCCAATGGGTTACATTTTGTTGGCTCCTGTTCTAGACTTTTTTTTAATGCCACAGTATCCATCTGTTGGCTTACATAAATTTAATTTACCCTAAATTCTGTTTAGCTTATTAATAGTTTAGTCCATGTTACATAATATATTGTGTATCTGTTGTGACACCATACATTAATTTATCTATACATTGGTTTGACCTATTAATATTTAGACATTATTGTTATTACATTATGAGTCTTCTGTCATGCTATATATGGAATTTTTAAAATCTTTGTTTACTCTATCAATATTTGTAGTGAATAGCCAACACACTTTGAGGTAACAAGCATTTTTTAGTTCTCTATGTATTGGCTAATGTAGCCAGTCCTTACTTCTTCCAGTATTCTTTCTAATCAAGGGGGTTTTACATAATATAGTGTAGGGAATAAGCCTATTTATTCTATCCCTATCTTCCTTAATACTAGCCATGTCTTGTGTTAGTTTTTATCTTTGCAAACTAAATAGTTCTGATCTTCATGATTTGTCCTTAAATAACCCTGTCCCTCATCTCCTTGATCATTTTATGCCTCCATCACTGAGTCTCTTCAAGCTTTGTGAGTCCTTGAAGTGTAGCAACTAGACTGGAACACATTGTCCCAGGTCGGTCCCATCATCTCTTCCTAATGAGGCCTGGTTGTACTTTTTGAGTGCAGCAAGCAATAAACAACGTAAAAAGTGTGAAAGTAGGGAAGAAACTGAGAAAGCCCAGAGGGTTATGGGAAGAGAAAAATGAACTACATAAAAAAGAAAGAAAATGGCTCTTGCAAAGCACTCTGAACTGACTACTAATGTATTCTATAATTCCTTTAAGTCTTAGCTGTGACCACAGGTAAGCTGTCTGGAATGTTGAAAGAGTAAGAACAAAACCAGCATCCTGCATTGGATAGGATTGGTCCTGTAGTAATTTAGAGTAAGGAGCTCTGGTAAGGGTTCGTCTCTGATGGATGCCAACCATGCAAAGAGAAAATTTAGGACATAGTGTAGCACAATTGGCTAAATAACTCTGGAATGAGCTCTGCTGCTCAGACAGGTTTACTCATCTGGGAAGATCTGCCCTTGAACTGAATTCTTTCCTCTGTCCTCTGGATCCGTGGGAAAAGTTCACCTAAATTTAGTGAGATCGGTTACAACGGGACTATGCTGTCAGTGAAAGTCCTGTGCACAGATTCAAATTAAAATTGGGAGTGATCCTACAAAATTCATTAATTTATCAAATCCCTTAGATATTGTGCTAGGTACTAGGGAAATAATAGTGAGCAGATGGTTTCTGCCCATTGGGAATTTACAATATAATGAGGAAGTTGATGTCAGTCAAATTCATGTGCATTTGTACTATGGTTAAGACAACAAAGCAGAGGCATGTTATTCTCTCAGAGAGCAACCTTGAGAAAGTGATGATTGACGGAAGATCAAAATGGTAAGGACATTTTCTCAGCAAAAGGAATAGCACATGCAAAGGCACCAAGGCAGAGAGAACATGCTGAATGTGGGGGAATAGAAGAAACGTGATGTGACTGAACCAAGTTGAAACAAAATATGAGAAAAAGCTGGATAATGAGAGAGCGGGGAGGCAGGTCATATAGGATCTCAAGGAGCAATAGGAAACTTCTGGGGTGTTTGAAGAAGAGGGATACCATGAGCCATTTGGTATTTTTTGTTTGTTTTTAAATATTTTTTCAGCATCTTAGATAATTTTTCCTTTTTTTTTTTTAATTTATTGGGGGTGACACTGGGTAACAAAATTATACAGGTTTCAGGTGCACAATTTCACAACATATCATCTGTACACCACCCCAAGTCAAGTCTTCATTGCCATTTATCCCCCCATACCCTCTCCCAGTTCCCCACCCCCTTATCATGGCAATCACCACACTGTTGTCCATGTCCATGAGTTTTTTTCTCTTTTTTGCTTAATTCCTCCTCCCCCTACCAAGCTCCCCAACGCTGCCCCTCCCCCAGCTCTCAATCTATGAGTCTGTCTCTATTTTGCTTGTTAGTTCATTTTGTTCATTAGATTCCACGTATGAGTGAGATCGTATGGTATTTGTCTATCTCTGACTGGCGTATTTCACTTAGCACAAAGGTCTCCAGGTCCATCCATGCATCACCAGGAAAAAAGAACCACTCGAGCTACTCTCTGGAGAATATTGTGGGAGGTGAGTGTAAATGCCTTTGGACTTAGAGGTTAAGACAATTGGTAAGAAATGTGAGCAACGCTGTTGAAGGATCTGCTTCATTGAAGGCTATAAGACTAACAAAAATTTGAGGGGGGCCTGTATTAGACATGGAAAAACCTCTAGTGATGATCACAGCCAAAGCAAAGGTTTGTTTGCAATGTTGAAAAAAAAAAGGCTGGACCCAACTGCAGTGTTGAATTTGCTACTAGCTCCCAGTGGTTTAAATAATTCAGGAGTCATTATTCATTACAAAATGTGAAAGTGAGTGGTGAGTCTGTAAGTGCTGATTCGAAGGCAGCTGAAGAATTTTTGAAACTCTAGATTAGCTGATTGTGGAGGAAAATTACTCGCCAGAGTAAATCATCAATATGGATGAAACCTCCCTATTCTGGAAACAGATGCCTGAAAGGACTTTCATCCATAAGGAGGCCAAGTCAGTGCCAGGTCTCAAGACTTTTGAAGGGCAGGATAACAGTATTGCTTGGGGCAGTGTTGCAGGCTACAGATCTAAACCCTCTGTGATTGGCACCGTGAGAAGCCCCGGGCCTTCAAGCACATGAATAAGCACACGCTGCCAGTGTCCTCCAGGGGCAACGAGAAGTCATGGGATGACCCAGCTCCTCCTCCGACATGCCCTCCTGAATTGCTAGGTCAGCAAAATGGAGAAGTACTGTTTGGAGAATAACATATCTTTCAAGATTTTGCTTATTGTTGATAATGCTTTCAGACATCCTCCTGTTATTGATGATTTCCATCTCAGTATCAAAGTGGTGATTCTCCCTCCAAGTACCACCTCTTTGATTCAACTAATGGGTCACAGAATTATAGCAGCAGCTTTTAAGGCCTCCTACCTGAGCTGGACCTTTTCCTAGGCTATTGCTAACAACTGATGAAGACACTGATGCTGCTCTGAGAGGGTGACCCCAATGCCTGCATCAGGAACCTTGCTTGGCCTTGTGATGGCATTACCAAGCAGTGAATGGATGGCATATGGAAGAAGACCCCCAAGAAGTTCGTCTATGACTTCAAAGGATCTTCCAAGGATGAAAAAAGTTGCAAAAATAAGCCAGACTGCAGTTGAGATGGCAAACACCTTGAACCCGGGTGTAAATGAGGATGACATCAAGGAGCTCCTATGGGTGGCTCCTGAGGAATTGACGAATGAGGAGTTGTTGGAACCGGGACAGGAATTCATAGCTGAAGAAGAGGCAAGAGAAAACTGCAGGAGAAGAGTAAGAACCCCAGGAAACTCACAGTGGAGGGTTAGCAGAAGCTTTCGCAGCTCTCAACAAGCTCCTTAAAACTTTAAAACTTTGGACCACAACACCCAACAGCTTCTGTTAATAGAAAGGAATATTCATGGCTCCTTATCTGCTTCCAAGCAAATCTATGATTTAAAAAAAGAAACAAATGGAGCAAATAACCATGGACATATTAGTAAAGACTCACGCCTCCTCAAGAAGAGCCTCCAGCAGGTCCTTCAGGAGCTAGTGCAGAACACGTTATAAAAGAGGACAGCTCCCTGCATGTTGTTGCCTCTGAAGACCCTCCAGAGGGAAAGATGTGGAGGTGGGAGACCCTGTGGAGGCCCAGACTAATATGTGTGTTTGTGTCCTAGTTTATAACAAAGAAGCTTAAATAGTAGTATACACTGAGTGGCCAGATTATTATGACCACCCCATCAGTACTTCATTGGGCCACCTTTTGCCTTCAATACTGCGGCGATTCTTCTTGGCATTGACTCCACGAGATGTTGAAAGGTGATGCGAGGAATCTGACACCATGCCTGATGAATAGCACTGCCCGGTTCTGTGAGATTTGATGGTTGTGGAAGCAGCTGCCTGATGGCTCTTTTAACTTCATCCCACAATTGCTCAATTGGATTGAGATCTGGTGATTGTGGGGGCCACCTAAGCAAGGAAAAGTCTCCCTCATGTTCTTGAAACCACTCCTGCACAATACGAGCACCATAGCATGGCACATTGTCTTGTTGGGAGAAGCCATCTCCGTTGGGATACGCCATCAACATGATAGGATGAACTTGATCAGCAATGATACTTAGGTATGTTGTGCTATTCAGATGTTGTTCCACACGAATTAAAGGGCCCAAATCATGCCAGGAAAACATGCCCCAAACCATAACACTGCCCCCACCAGCTTGAAGGGTTGTACTCATGCATGTGGGGTGCATGCTTTCATGCTGTTTCTGCGAAATTCTCACTCTACCATCTGCATGATGCAACTGGAAACGTGATTCATCGGGCCACATGACTTTTTTCCAATGCTCGACTGTCCAATCCTTGTGTTCCTGTGCAAATTGGAGATGTTTTACCTTGGTAACTGCAGACAGCAAAGGTGTTCAAACAGGCCTTCGGCTTCTGTATCCCATATGATGCAGTGTACAGCTTATTTGCCTACAAACGTCAGGTGGTCATAATAATCTGGCCACTCAGTGTATATATATGTATATCCTAATAATAAAGAGGTAATATGCTAATTAGATTGGATGGCGGAACGAACTTCCGGAATGATCAGTGGGCAGGGACAGGGGCAGGGGGGCCAAAAGGCAGCCAGGGCTGTGAGGGCCTACCCTTGCAGGAATTTCATGCATCAGGCCTCTAATATATATATATATATATATATATATATATATATATATATATATATATATATATATATATTAAAAAATGGAAGAAAAGATTTAAAATAAGGATATAATTGAAGTCACAGTCATCTCTCTTTTTGCTACTTTGCATTTTGGTGATTCATAAATTCACTATGTCCTAATAAAGACATATGTGGTATGGACTGTAAAATAAGAATAAGGATATAAATAAAGAGAATATTTTTGTACAGCTGTACAATGTATTTGTGTTTTAAGGTAAGGGTTATTACAAAAGAGTCAAACTTAAGAAAAAATAAAAGTCATTAGGTGACTTTGTCATTGTGCAAATATCACAGAATGTACTTACACAAACCTAGATGGTATAGCCTACTCCACACCTAGGATATATGGTCTAGACTCTAGACTATTGCTCCTAAACTACAAACCTGTACAGCATATTACTATACTGAATGCTATTGGCAGTTGTAGCACAATAGTAAATATCTGTGTATCTGAACATATCTAAATATTAATAGGTACATAAAAATACCTATGGCTGGAATATAAGAAAGTTACTAATGTATGTGTGTTTTATTTTCTGACTTACTCTTTACAATTAAATACAAGTTTTTAGTTGATTGTAAGAGTTTATAACTATAAAAATGATGGCTGTAAATAATGTTAATTTTTCTTCTTCCAATAGTGGCATCTGATTTTTATTTATAGCATTGATTATAACTTTATTAAATAATAATAATGAGCATCCTGACTTAAAACATCAGTCTTAAGAAGAATGCCTCTTTGTCTAACATTTTTCAGAATATATTCTGTGAGAGCTAATAAACTTGGGAAATGCTACAAATGAAATCTCCCCTCCCAGGGATTCATAATTCATATTAATACATTAAGAGTCTGAGCTCTGCAGAAGAAAACTAGTTCAATTGAGTTCAACCCAGAATTTCTAAAATGCATTTGACCACAGAAGTATTCTTCCTCTCATTTGGAAATTTACATCAGTTATGGCAGTGAAAATTATATTAATTTGATCTTACTTTCTTCAGTATTTTGTGAATTCTTATATCTACCTTTTGTCATACTGTGGTTTGATTTTGCTATTATTTTTCCAATAATTTAGAAGGCAATCGTCTTCTTTTTTATTTCTGCAAGTGATTGTGCATAAGATTTTTCAAAACACTTCTACCTATCCTATATAATAAAAGCATAATATACAAATTGTCCCCTTGACCAGGAGTTCTACTGCTTGCTATGACATGTGCTGACCACCAGGGGGCAGCGCAGAACATGGCGGGTGTTGGCGAAGCAGTACTGGCATCAGGCAGCAGTGGAGGCACTGTCTGCCCTAACGAGAGCAGGACCGCGGCCGGATGGTGGAGCAGTTGAGCAGGTGGTGCCAGGCCAAGGCAGGTGCGAGCGGGGCCCCATCGCCCTCCCGATCACCCCACAGATGGCAACCAGTGATGGCGGCTTGAGTTGGAGCCGCCACCTGGCTCCCAGGTGCTGAGGGAGCCAGGTGGGGGCCTGATGACTCAGGCGGAGGGTGTGTGTGGGGGCCCAAAGGCCCAGGTGCTGCCCAGAACCCAGAGGTCAGCTGGGACCTGCCCTTCTATGCCAGACACTCGCTCTTCTATAGCCGGCCAGGTGTAGGGTCTGCACCCGTGCATAAATTTCATGCACCAGGCCTCTAGTATATTATACTTACCAAAGTCAATGATATGACCACTCACTTTTCTAATCAAGTTCAGAATGAAATGGCATGTTTGAATAACTCCATTGCAAATGAAAATTTTAATCCATCTTTACTTCCAATTCTTTTCTCCTTGTTTATAAAAATGACAACATTTTTTTATTCAGGTTGCTGTTGGTAACTATTTTATATTACATAACTTCTCTCTCATAAATTGTTTTATCTATTAAGCAATGTAATCAGAGCCGCAATACATCCCTAGGCAGTTCCATGATTATCTGGCTTCTGTTCCATAGCTCTTGTTCTTTTATACCATAAATATCTTATTTTTGATTTCTTATTTTCATTCCTTTCTAAGGCATCTAAAGGATAGCTTCAAGAAGTATCATAAGTAGGGCAAGTAAGTAATATATATTTTTTAATTCCTGGGTTAGCTTGAACAAATTTCTTTAGGCTTTCAACATAAAGAATGATTTGTCTGGGTATAAAATGTTTGTCTCACCATCCTTTTTGCCTTCCATATTTAGTCATGTAGTGGAAAAATCTGAGATCATCCATATTTTTGTTTCTTAGTAATCTGCTTTTCTTCCTGGAATTTTGTAGCTTTTACTTTGTAATTCAAATATTTTATCATAACGTATCTAGGTATGAACTCTTTTTTCTCATTTTGCATAGTGCTTGCTGAATCATTTCCATTTCCAGAGTCGGATATTCTATTAGCACTGGGAATATTTTTTAAAATTTATTTTATAATTTTGAATATTTCTTTGGTTATGTGTTATGCCTTTTTAGAGATATTAGTTACAACAGAGATTTAAGTGTATACTTTGATCAGTTTTGCCAAACATAGATATCTAAGTAGTCTATTAATATCCCTATTAAGATATAGAACATTTTCATCACTCCAGAAATTTCCTTCCTGCCCCTTTCCCGGCAGTCCCTATACCAGAAGCAACCACTGATCTGACTTCTATCACCTTAGATTAGTTCTGCCTGTGCTGAATAGCATAGAAATGAAATCATACAGTGTTGTGTACAAGACTTCTTTCACTTATATTTTTTGAGATTTGTCCATGTTATTGCTTGTATCCATCATTCACTTTACTTATTGTTGAGTAGCATTCCATTATATGACCACACTGCAATTTGTTTATTGATTTCCTATTTGTGGATACCTGAGCTATTTCCAGTTAGGAGCTATTATGAATAAAGCTGCTATTGGCATTCTTGTGAGGTTTGTTATGGACATGTTTTTTATCTTTTGGGTAATTACCTAGGCATGGGATTTTGAGGTCAAATGGTGAGAATACATTTAACTGTTAAGAAACTACCAACAGTTTTTCAAAGTGGTTGTTCCATTTTCCACCCCTGCTGGCAATTGATGAGTTTCAGTTGCTCTGTATCCCCCACCAACCTTTTAGCTGTCCTAGTGGGTGTGTAGTGCTGTCTCATTGTGACCATTAGTTTCTTTTTTATGAGTACACATTAACAGTAATTTTAATCTGTTCCCTATTTTGTGGATCTGCCATGTCTTATCTCATTTATTCCTTTTAGGAAGTACCAGGTAGAGCTTCTATATTTTAGAGCAGGCGTGGGGAACCTTTTTCTGCCACGGACCATTTGGATATTTATAACATCATTCGAGAGCCATACAAAATTATCAACTTAAAAGTTAGCCTGCTATATTTGGTCAAACACTTAATTAACTCACCCCTAATGTCTTGGCAGGGCCAGACCAAATGATTTCTCAGGACTTGTACAGCCCACTGGCCAGATGTTCCCCACCCCTCTTTTAGAGAGTGTCTGATTCTGTCTCCTGTAGCATCAGTTTTACTTCTTACTGCCTTCGGAGGACATACCATATGAATCCTCTTCATTGTTGGCTTCCCTATAACCTCTTCATATCTCACTGGCACCTTCTTCATGCCATCCTTTTCTCTCATAATGGTTACCTGTCCTTTTTGCACAGTCTCTTATTTCTACATCAGTTGAGGATGTGAAACAGTTTTCTAAAATTATCTTTCCGATGGTCTTTTGATCCCCTTGTTATGCATTTTTTCCACTATCTATGCTATTTATTTTTCATGCTTATTCATCCGGGAATGAAAATCAATCTGCTTAGACCCAATGTTTGTGAACACATAGCATGCACAGTGTGTTCCTAGCCCTGTTCAATATGTACTAGGCTATAGGTTCTTTGATCTGCAGCTGGAGGGCAGAATGACATGTCCTAGCGCAATATCAGCTTCTAACAGGAAGGTGGCTGATGCAGCTCTGTGCTCTGAGATGGGCTCCTCTCCTCCCCCACTGCTTGCTCTGCTAACTAGAGAACACAAAGGCTCATCATCTTTGGATGCCCTTCTTTCAGGACTCTCCCTTTCTCCCCATAGCTTTTTCTGATTGGATGTGTGTGCCAGGATTTAGTATGCTACTACTCAGTCTTGTAACATCAAACTTTATTGTTTTCCACTGAGAATTTTATACAAATATAGAAGGGATCGCCCACTGGGTTGAAGATTATTTCATTCAGCAGAGGGATAGCTAAATCGTTTTCAGGAAAGAAATGATTTGTCTCCCTACCTTCTTTGAAGCCAACAGCTTCCTTTTGTTTTCAACAGCAAATCATATTTTGGTTAATAATTATAATTCTCAATTTAGTGTCATGAGTCATGTTAATCCTGACATTTCTTTCAAGTTTCTGGCTGTGGATAACTGTAGGTTTTGGTTTGGGTTATTGTCTAGCATTTTATTCCTCTCCCCTGTCACCCTATGTCTTTATAAGTAGTCAAAAATGGGGACTTCTTTATAAAAGTCTAATAAATGATTTTTTAAATCCTTTCAAGTTTTAAGATTTTATTATGCTATACATTTCCCCCATGAATCTTAGCTAAACGGCAGTTAATCGAATCCAAGTTTGTATGAACAACTAACATGTTTCTCTATTTTACGTACATAAATAAATTCAAGTGCTATCTTGCCAATGAAACCCCTTTACAGATGACTAAATGCCCTGGGGGAAAAGAACATTCCTTTTCCTGGGGAAGGAAAAAGATTAGAAACTGAGAAAGGAATCTAGTTAATTACATTTTTGTTACTGTCTTAAAAGGTGGTCAATGTATGCCTTGAAAGATGTGGCATTGTTGAGTTTGTGTGCCACCTGAATTCAAGTCAACTAATCTTTAGAAAGTGGACATTAGAGATGTGTCATTAGACATGAGTTATTTAAGGCCTTCCTCCTATCTCTACCATTGTCATGTGTGGAACTGGTCAGTCCAGTCTTTGGAATTTGTGACGTTTCCCATATTGTTTAAAAATCTTTTGCATCTCATACAAATTCATTTTTTTCTCTCTTAAAATTATGTCTACCAGGAAAGTATTTGACTCTGACATTATATATTATTGTTCCTTGCGGGTAATAAGATTGGCAAGTTGAGAGTCTTTGAAGAATAACACTATAAAGCCCAGAAAATAAGACTGCGCCTTCAGGACCGCTTTAAAGGCATCCTTTAGGTACTCTCTGCTTTGCACAATGAAAATCCCAACCTCCCTTGGGAAATGTGCCTACCCTAGTTGTAAGATTCAAAACATAGCTAAACATTCCATCATCATGTATAAGTATGTATCATATACTCTCAGCCCAGCATACTTTTCGAACCCAAAAGTAAGACTACAAATTTAAATTCCAGTTGTGTTTCACACAGTTATCCTTTGAAATACATATCCCTCAAAGTATCATGGAAACATTGTCCCATGAAACAATGTTTTTAAGAAATACATGAATTTTCTTAAAACCACCAGTAAGCGCTGTGTTGTTCTCTTTATGATCCCCCAAAAAATCAGTCTTGACTTTCTCAATCTTGACATGTAATACCAAGGATATCCAAGACAAAGGCTCAAGGAGAAAAATACCAACCACCTGCACAAAATATTTAGTATAACAATCCTGAACTTTTGGTAAAGACTCAATTTCCATGTTTGTCTAATAGATGAAAAGAGGAGCTTTGTTATTAGAAATTATATTCATTAAGGAAGTTGGTCCCAGAGCCCCTTCAGATCTGTATTAACTACTGTATCATCATTTGGTAGTTTCCTGCACCCCTCTACTCCTTAAGTAGTGGATGACCACAAATGGGCAGGATGGTATTAGATCCAAAGTTTTGGCATGACGGATGCTAATTGCTCCTTGTGAGAATGTCAGACACAGCATAAGATTCCTGGCCATGTCAGGAGCTCAAGAAATCTCAGTTCTTTATCTCTTTTCTTCCCTCCAGTGGGTCTTGATACATACTCAGCAAAATATCCTGCTAAGCAAGTCATCTCCTGTGGACACTGTCACCTCTGGCCTAACCACATATTTGATGGTATCTTAAGGATTTTTTAACCGTATTTTGCCAAGAGCCCAATATCTAGAGCACAGGGACCCATTCAGTTTCCTCCTGCCTGTAGAAAAGGGCAGTTTAGTCTTTCTGAAAAGATCGTTCTCAAACAAGAAAGCATTTGAAGCTTCATGCTCACAAGGTTGCTGGTAATTGATGCTCCTTCCAAAGCCAGATGAAAGATGTGGTTGGTTCAACTTCTCTCCTCTCTCAAGTGTCCTTTTGGAGCAGGATCAACCAGATCACAGGATCTACCATGACAATGAGAACCCATCAGGGATTTATAGCATGTTTCTGAACAAGGACAAGAATGGGATCATTATCCAACACCCCCAATTTGATTGTCAGAGGATACAAGCTCCATTAACAGAGGAATGTTTAGTGACTTTTTAAGGACAAATAAAATAATTGCTACTTGAATGTTTTTCCAGGCTTTCAGAGGATTATAGGAATGGCCTAAGGCTATGATGCATTCATGTCTTCAGTCAGAGCTTCAGAGTTAGCATGCTTTGTATGGTTTACTTTCAAACAGATGCCCTCACATATTTTTCTAAGGTAGAAAGGAGCCACATTGTGATCACCATTCTTAAGAGATTTATCTAAAATGTATTCGTTTAGCCGAAACCGGTTTGGCTCAGTGGATAGAGCATCGGCCTGCGGACTGAAGGGTCCCAGGTTCAATTCCGGTCAGGGGCATGTACCTTGGTTGCGGGCACATCCCCGGTGGGGGTTGTGCAGGAGGCAGCTGATTGATGTTTCTCTCTCATCGATGTTTCTAACTCTCTATCCCTCTCCCTTCCTCTCTGTAAAAAATCAATAATATATATATATATATATATATATATAAAAGAGATAGCTGTTTAAAAAAATAAATAAAATAAAATAAAATAAAATGTATTCGTTTAATCTCTCAATTGTGTGCAAACAGCTATTGTGCACCCATCATGGACTGGACACTATGATAGGCATCAATTTGAAAAGATGACCATTCTTTACCTTCATGAAACACACAGTCCAATGGAGGAGAGGGCTGTAATACAGTCATGGACCTGTGTGGGGATCAGTATTGAGCAAGAAGAGAGTAAGGAGGAGATTCTACTGAGGAAATTGCACAAAAACCTTACAGTGATTCACATGTCCCTTATCTTTTGGGCAATTGCAACTAGTCTGATGAGCAGAGCACACAATGAAGAAGTGGCAAGTGAGAGTCAGTGTGGTGGAAAAGAGTAGGTTGGGATAAGATTGTGAAGAGCTTTGGATATTGTGCTAACTGGTTGGAGCTGTAATTTGGGGATTCACAGTGAATAGGAGACTTGAAGTCAAGTCTCTTGATTCATAGGCATGATTTTCTCTGCTGGATTGCACTGAATTTGACTAGAAATCACTTAATGCAAATATGTAAATTGCCAGTTAGAAGCAATCGATGAGTTCTCTTATTGTCTCTATCTTTCAGATGAGGAAACTGAAGCATTGAGAAGTTAAGTAGCTGTTTAAAGTCACATAACTAGTGATCTCAGGTGATCTGGCTTCACAATTTGTGGTCTTACCTACAACACTTTGCCCTCTCTTGATCTAGAGATCTTTATGCTTTTATCTGTGTTCTACTGTCAGCAAGTAAGCAAGTTTGAAACAGAAAGGCTTGATGTCTATGATAACACAGGTCTTAGGGTCAAGGAATGAAGGATACCCCCTGGTCATGTCTTCAAATATCTTTCTCTTTACCCTTTCCTGGTTATTTCAAAGCAGATACCTGGAACTGAGCAGCCTTGTCCTGTTAAAGACAGAGAAGTGCTAGAAGAATCTTAAAAGGGTATTAACGGACTTGATGACCTCTGAGCTGCTACTTATATTGCAATTACATTTACTACACAAGACATTAAAAGTGAAAGGCTGAACATCTCAGAGAAATATAATGTTCCTGATAAATACTGGTTATTTGGTTTTGTTTAAATGTTTATGGGGACAATGGAAAAGACACTGGGTGAAGTCAAAGCAGGACAAATAGGTCCTACAAGTGTTTCTCTTTATCCATCGATATTGATAACATCCAACAGTCCTTGGTGCTATCTTCTTACTTAGCACTTACCAAAGGAGTAAGCTATTTGCCTTGGAAGCCCAAATGTTGAGTATATTTTTACAATGTGACTCAAATACTGTGGATTTACAATTCATCTCCTGTGTTTTGCATATCTATAACTCTTTAATACTTTACTATGAATCAATATTTGCTGAAAGTTCAACATCAAAGATGTATAATGTGAGAGAAGGAAGAGTTACTACAAAGGCTAGAACCAGCACTGTGAGAATTGTGAGAGCAGGACATATCGAACAATGTAAAGGAAAGCTTTCAATCAACTAGTACATGATACACTGCAACTACTACACAAAGGACTGACCGCCCTTTCCCCAGAAGTGTTTGAGCAGAATAACAATTGGAGGGTGAGACTAGGTGAAATAAGAGCTTGATGTCTAAGGCTGGACTCGAATGCCCACTGGAGGTTCCGCTTGCTCCAAAGTATCCTGAAACAATGTACAAACACTGGCTGGTGGCACAAAGTATTTGGTCTTTTGCTTTATCATACTCACTCATTCCATATGGAAAGGGATATTTGGTCCACTTTTTCGGAAGTAGTTGTCATCTTCATGTTCATTTTGATACCTCTTAGATTTTAATATATGTTAAATATAAACATATATGGATTTTATATATTTGTGTGTATGGCAAACACCTTCAACAGCATTTCTTTAATCCTCTGACCATCTTTACAAGGTAGAACATGGAGAGGTATTTCTGTGAGTATACTGTAGATGAAAACACTGGGGCCTGGCATCTTCCCACATCCTCCTGTGTCTGGTGCTGTCGGTCATGGCCCTTTGAATGGAGTCTATTTTATATGTGGACATTTTGTTCAGTTTTAATTACAATGAAAACTCCTTAATTGGGGGGGGGGGAATATGACATTTGGATAATTTTCTGTGGAGAAATTGTATCTTTTATGTTGTTGCCCTAAAATGCATTGTTCTTGGCCCAAGGTTCCCCTTCCTTACACATGGCAAATATTTAAGAAGCATGTGTTAAATTGAGCTGGTATACTAGAACTTTCCCAGTCTCCTGGGCCAGAACAAAAGGAGACTATGCATAACTCACATCTGATGAATCAGGTATAAGTCCAAGTGTCCCAGTCACAGGGCTAATTTCAGATGTTGTGATGCTGCTAGTAGTAACATGACGGAAGTACCAAGATAAATCTACATTGATGACTAAACAGGACTTCCCTCCATTATTCCCCTCTCCTCTGGGTCAAATGATAAATTTCTCAGAATCATTTGCCAAACTGGATCTGGCTCTTGTTGCCTTAGGGAGGCTGTGTAAGCAGAGGTAACCACTTGATTGAAAGGAGAATTGTTTTGTGTGATTTTTTTCCTGTTGCAATGTTGAGCAGGAGTGATAATGGGTTGGCTAAACGTTGCTAGAGAACCAAAAAAATAAAATAAAGTCTCTACTTGAACATGAGCTCTATTGATGAATTCATTTCTTTCTGTTTTGGCTTTTCTTATATAAGAAATATCACTCAGGGATTAAGTACATATTTTGGAGGGTCACAGTTTTGCAAGAGACTAGGTCACATTCTCCCAAGTCAATGATTTCCCTAGGAACTCAGTGTCTTCTTTGAACTGCTAAAATTCCTGAGCGTCTTGGTAGAGACTAAATCAAGTAGATAAGCCCACTCCCGAGGTCTATGTGTCCCAAGCTGCACAGACTCTATCTCTCACTACACTCATTTGCAGTACATCAGTCTTTCTCCAAGCTATTAACTTAGGCAAGCACATACCAATGTCAGCCACCGTCTCTTGCACTGCTGAGCTAAGGCCCCCAAATTGGCCAATGCCAACTCTGGTGACAATTCCACTTCTTTTTTTGTCCAGATGGTTACCACTTCTTCACTTTCACCTTACTCCCTTGCCCCAGAGCAGTGCGTGGTGTGCTTGTGTTGCTCTCATTGTGGATTCTTGAGATGCACTAGGAAAGTGAGTGACTGAATCTGTATGCGTTTGATGCAGCTTCTGTGCGTCACAGAAGAGGGAGCCAAGATTTAGTCACTCTTATGAGATAGAAGGCTCTTCAGCAACTTTTTTGTCCAAACATGGGAGAAGAAATAGAGAAGGTTTCCCGTAGTGCATTTCTGCCCACGCCTGTATACTGCCTGTCCTTCGTGGAGTGCTTGCAGGGATTTATTTTTCATTCCATTGCCACAGCAACTCTAGGAAATACGGATTCTTAGCCTCATTTTTCAGAGGTTAGGAGACTAAGGCAAAACCGTGAAGTGGCATGCCCATGGCCATGTGGCTCATAAGCAGCTGGGACTCTGGTCTTATGGCAGATGCCTTGCGCAGTGCTCTTTCTTCTACCCCATTACTGCCTTCCCAGTTCCATGGAGGAAATCAAAGCCTGGAAGGATGAATTACAACAATAATAAAATTAATAATTGAGAGTCGACATATGAACCAGAAGGTCAGGTTCGATTCCCAGTCAGAGCACACGTCTGGGTTGCCAGCTCAATCCCCAGTATGGGGCGTGCAGGAGGCAGCCGATCAATGATTCTCTCTCATCATTGATGTTTCTGTCTCTCTCCCTCTCTCACTTTCTCTCTGAAATGAATAAAAATGTATTTGGGGAGAAAAGATATTTAAAAAATAATAATTGAATGTTTAGCACTTGCTATGTGCTAGATACCATACTGATAACTTATTATATGATTATTCCTTCGACTCTTCATAATTTTTGAGGGCTGTCATATCTCCGTTTAAAGAAGAAACTGAAATTCAGAGAGCATGAGCAACTTGCTCATGGTTACAAAGATTGGTAGAGACCAAATCCATCTCTAGACCTGAGTGTTGAGCATGGAATGTGCTAGTGCCATATAGCTAATAGGGAGGAAAAGCAGGGCCTTGTGAACAGAGTCTTGAGTAAGGAGGATAAAAGGTCTGAGTTTGAGTTCTAAGTCTGCTCCTGCTCATCTGTGTGCAGTCAGGGGCAAATCTGTTAACCTTTCATGCTGTTGGTTCCTTATTATAAAACAAGGCTGGTACCATTTGGCCTGATAGCTCACAGAAGAGGACCCAGTCAGACCAGACATGCTTAGGGTCTCCCGAAGCTGGAGAACTCCATACAAAGGCAAGGCACCGTTCTTCATGTTAGAATTAGAACTCCAGCCGTATGTCATGACACCTCACAGCAGTGCCCAGAAGTTCTGGTCTCTTCCCTTGCTCCCATCCTCCGGCCACAGCTGCCGGAGCAACTTGGTCAGGAAGAGATTTGTTCATGGAGAATGTATCCATACAAGCATCTCCCTTTCCTCATGATGTAAAAATTCATTAGGTGAAAACAAGCTACCCTTTCCAAGGAGTATCTTTCTGAGCACCCGCTCACCGGCTATTGGGTAAAGTGGTTGTCACTCAGTAAACGAGACTAGTAGCTTCCCTGAGAGAGAATGACTAACAAACAACCTTCCCTCACCCTGGAGTAAACAGGACTTTTAGAGGGAAGGTTCTGGGGCAGCTTGTGGCCAAGACAGAATTGATTTGCCCTTGTGTCAAAGGTCATCACTATCATGAGAGTTGCCATTTACCAACTGCCTCTTATGGGACATGTACGTTAATTATATTATTTCCAACCCTCACAATAGCCCTGTGAAGTAGTTTCATTCCCATTTTACAAAGGGAGAAACTGAGGTTCGTGGAAACCTGCCCAGGACCTCAGAGCTAGTAACTTTTACTGGTCTTCCTGCCATGTCATCTGTTCCCTGTCATCAGCCAGCCAGTTTCAAACTGCCGTTGGCCCTCCTGTGCTCCCGTCCTTTCTGTCAGTCATCCGAACCAGAACCACTCAGAGCATGGGGGACGCAGACAGGATGGAAGTCCTGCAGCTCTAAAGCTCACGCCCACAATTTGGGTGGGATCTGGGCTGGGATTAACCCCCTGTCCCTGCTTTTTTTTTTTTTTGGACAATTTATTAAAACCTTATTTTCTTTTCTATTCACTCAGTCCTGGGATTCTGTTTAGTTGTGATGATAGATATAATATTTTTGGAATTTTTGACCCCTTGGAGTACAGATTTAGAATTCATGGGGATAAGGAAGCTATAAAATGTAGTGGGAATTGAAATACACAAAATGTGCTTTTTCAGTCTCATTTAAAGGCTCTCAGTCAACTTACTTTGGAATACCAAGGTAGGTTATGTAGTCACTGCATTGCTCATGTAATCACCGGATCTTATTTCGAGAACCATAAAGGGCAAAATGGAAAGGGTACAAATATATTATTCTTTCTCATTTCCAACTTTTGAAAGAAAGTTTTTTGGAAAACTCCTTTTAACTTCCCTAAATATAACTTCCTGTAAGATAAATATATAGCTATAAAAATGATACCTTGCAAGCTTTTCTTTATCATGACCCTAATCAAAGGAGAGTAAATAAATTATTGTTCCACAGCTCCTCCTTCCAGAAAACAGTTTCCAACCAGACATGTTGTCTGTCTCACCACCATAACCACCTGCATATCTGGGACCTCTTAACCAGGAAATGTCCACCAACTGCACAGCCTGGCTCAGGGGGAGGAAAGAAAGAAGGTTCGCATGGAATTCTGTCCCTGGGCTGATCCTGTGTTTCTCCTATGGCATTTCTTTACGCCTAAATAAAGCCTGCTCACTTGCAGTCTCTACAAGGCTCTAACCTTTTGGTGAGTTAAGGAGAAGAGGGGTTAGAGCCACATTTCTATGCGTTTTCCCTTATATTTCCTGCTTCTGTGGAAAAGCCACCCTGTCCCAACACTGGTTCTTCCTGCCCAGGGGCCCTGCTTTCTTTGTGCCCAGCCCGGTGGGCACACCGTCAGCACAGGCAGGTGACATGTTCAGCTCCAGCTCATTTCATCTCTGCTGCTGCTCTTGTGGTGCTTGCTGCTTGGGAACAAAGACTTCCAGGGGGCAGACAGGTCAGCAGGCTGCAGGGAAGCTTCCAGGCTGTGTCCTTAGCAGTCACCTGACCAGCAGGTTAACTGTGAGAGTGTCTGCAGTTCACTGAGGACAACGCCTTCAGAGCTGCTGTAAACAAGTCCAAGTGACACATCTTATAACTCAAACCGGTAGGCGTAACTCACATACTTTCCAGTGGCGAAGAAGGAGCGGGGCAGAAAGAGAGAACAAAGCCCGAGAGGTGGAAGTTAGTTCTAAAATAAAGCAGGAAACCAACAAATACACTGAGTGGCCAGATTACTATGATCTCTGAATACATAATAATCTGGCCACTCAGTATATATATTGATTTGCCCTTGTGAGAGGCCCGGTGCATGAATTTGTGCATAGGTGGGGTCCAGCCAGCCTGGCCAGGGGGAGGGTACATGGCCGGTTGGCCAGCCGGCCTGCTGGTATAATTCCTGGTTGAGGGGACAATTTTCATATTAGCCTTTTATTATATAGGATATACACTGAGTGGCCAGATTATTATGTGTTCAGAGATCATAATAATCTGGCCACTCAGTGTCTTTTTTTCAACAGTCCAAATAGTTTCCCATTTAGGTATCTGCTACCTAATCACAAATACAATACAATACAATACAATACAAAAAAATAAAATAAAATAAGTTAAATGGCCAGTTTACTCTATAGAACAGGAAGGAAATTAGAATCAAGAATTCGCTCTTGTTTTTGAGAAAGGAGACAGGCAAGGTTAAAGATGCCAATGACCTTTTGCTGAAATAAAGAGACTCCTGTGAGGGAGCTGCCGAAAAAACACACATTTTGTCCAATGCCAAGGAAACTCATTGAACCCATCGAAGGCTATCAGCTTTGCAGTTTCACTGAGGACGGAAGGCATGTTTCAGAGTCAAGGGCATGACATAATAAAGTGTTCTATTTGTTTACTTGAGCAGGCGTTGACGACTTTACTAAGCAATCCTCTGCTAGGGCCTGGGGCCAGCCCCAGTTGAGCAGGAAAAGAGAATCCTTTGGGGACAAGGTTTTCTCAACCTTCCTGCTCTCAGAGATGTCCACAGGAGATAACATTTGTCAAATCCCTGGAGGAGATCTGGGCTCCCTAGAATACTGCTCTGCCATTGTGGAATCCAAAGAGAGGCTGAAGGATGGTGTCAGAGGGATGAAGGGCTGGCTAGAGAAGCGGCCCATCAGCATCTACAATGCAATACCTCCACCATCAACAGGGCAGGTATCAGAGGCTGCTTTTCCCTCTTGTCTGCCCAGGCATTGCTCCTTCAGCTTGCCAGTCTCAATCCTCACACCATTGCATGTCCCAGCATGGCCCTCGGGGGCTGATGCAGATCCAAGTTGGCAAACAAATCCAAGTGGGAAGGGAACCCGGAACTTGGGCTTCTGAGAGCTTTGCTCCATCCACAAAATGACTAAGGATGCTCGCTCTGTGCAGCACTCACTCTCTGAGCTGCCCCAAGGTGTCTCAGCCACAGGGCGAGAGCTCTCTCTTGGGAATGGTGCTAACTTAGTTGGCTGGTTTATCTTCAGCCTCCACCCAGACTTAGCCCCTGTAGGTCCTTCTCTCCAGCCTCAAAGACTAATGGGAGTGATGAGAGGACTGGCAGTTGTGGTTGAAAGTGATAGGCCATAGAAATTGAGCCAATGAGTGGTGGCGCCTATGCAAACTCAGCAAGAGTGACATTCGGTTGCACATTAATCATTTACCTGAGTCCTAATGGAGCCAGTCACTCTCAGATCTGAGCAATGAGCCAACCTGCCCACGGGAAAGCCCGGTAGTTGGATAAACCTGGGGAAGAAGCCAGAAGAGGAGGGATTGGCCCTGTGGCTGATTAATGTTCAAAGAGAGAATAAACAAAAACAAAAAGTGCCTGTAGCTTCAAACACTTCCAGTGAGCCTGTGAATCTCTCCAGGTCAAGGGTAGAGCTGGCCTTACCCTCTTGCTTTCCCATTTGTCTTTTCATTTCTTCTTATGGCTAAGGTTCTTAGTAAATTGATTTATCTTAGATTAAAAGAAAAAAGTTGGGGTCAGAGGAAAGTAGTTCCAGGGACCTACATGCCCCACCACTGAGACCCATTTCCTCAGGGGAGGTCTTGATTGGCCTTCTGAGTCCGTTTGCCACCAGGCTGGCACATCCTGCCAGTGGCTTAGGGTTGCTGCCCAGGATCCCAGGCAGGAGTCCTCAGGCTCCCTATGCAAAGCTCCTCTCATATGGTGGCCTGGGAAACCTCAGTAGAAACAATTCTCTTGAGAAGGCAAGCCCTGTTAACTAGGGTTTTGGTTCTGCTTTTGCTCCCTGAGGCCCCAAGCTACCCTCTGCCCTATAGAGTAGTCACTCTTGTCCTTATCCCCAGGGGATAAGATATCCAGTGGATGTCTGAAATCACAGATAATACAAAAACCCTATATGTACTATGTTTTTTCCTATACATACATAACTATAATGAAATTTAATTTATAAATTAGGCACAATAAGAGAATAACAACAATAACTAATAATCAAAGAGAATTATAAAAATACGCTGTAATAAAAGTTATATGAATGTGGTCTCTCTCCCTCTCTCTAAGTATCCTATTATACTGTACTGACCTTCCTTCTTCTGATGAGGTGAGGTGATAAAATACCTATGTGATGAATCGAAGTGAGTTGAATGACCTAGGCGTTGTGACATAGTGTCCCGCTGCTTCTGACCTTCTGACCGATGCATCCAAAGAAGGTCATCTGCTTCGAGTGATCCTGGAGCATCAGGCTATGTTGATGGTCAGTGTCAGGAGCAGACAGTGTGGATGGGTGGGGATCCTCAGTAGTTGAATTGTTTATTTCTGAAATGTTCTACTTAACATTTTCGGACCGCAGTTGACCTTGAGTAACTGAAACCACGGAAAGCGAACCCGAGGGTAAGGGGGAACACTGTGCTCCGAGGCTGAGGGGGAACACTGTGCTCCGGTCCTTCTAACCCCCTGCAGCTAGCGTTCCTCCCTCCCACACAAGACTCCTGTACCTTTAGGCGGAATGGGCCAGGGCCAACCCAGGTGCACATCTCAGAGAGTGGTTTTGTAAGAAGTTCCAAGGAGGTCAGTCCTTGGCTACCTCCTCAGAGGAACAGGGCGACTTCTCCGGAAGGCCACTGCAGTAGCTATGCTGTCGGCCAGTGGACAGTCAGACACAGTGGGCATCTCTGCTCTGATAAACCCATTTGACTGCTTTCCCATTTTCCCCTCCAGGATGATGTTGTATTTATTGGCACACTCCCCTGCCATGTTTCTTGCAGAAAGCTTGGAGTCATTGTCTTTCTCCCAGGGGTGTGACCATTTACTATGTCCTGGGAATGCTCTTATGTGTGTTTTGGTTGGGGGGAAGGGGGGGCGGGAGCGGGGAGGGGAAGGAAGTAGAAGAGAAAGCAGTGCCTTTCAGGCTGCCACTCCCACACCCAGACAGCATAATCCTCAACGAACCAGAGGAGGGGCTGTGATTACCAGGGTGAGCGCATTGGCACAGGCAGTTTGAGGTTATCCTGAAGCTATAGCTCGAAGGCCATACAGCCACTTGTCCACCAAACATTACTGAGTCCCCGCTACATGCCAGGGTTCTAGAGCTACGAAGTGGGTGAAACCACTATTGCCAAGCCTGGGAGTTGAGAGTTTAAGGCAAGACCCTCACGGCCAGTGAGGGTTCTGTGCTCCGGGCAGATGTCACTTGGCCTCTGCTACCCCCCTGTGGGGGATTGACAGCTCCCTTTGCTGATTTCTCCCCGGGGGCGGGGAGAGAAGGTGTAAGGAGCAAGCGTTCCAGGAGGTGCTTCTCCGCAGGCAAGTCAGGCTTGGGAGAATTCCTTCTATCTTGATTGGCCTTACATATCCCCAAATGTGCTTGCTTCTACTTAAGCCCCCTTCCCCTATGCATGTTCCGTTTCTGAGCAGACGGACAGCCTGTGGATGAGGATCTTTAAGACAGCAGGACTATTCCCTTATTGCCTTTGCTTTTCCTCTAAGTTCCTCTCTTCACTGTCTTTCCTTTTATCCTGCCTCACTCTTGTCACCTCCCAGAAACCTTAGTGGCTCCTCCCTGCCTGCAGGATGGAGCTCAGCCTTCGCAGCGTGGCCTTCCATGACGCGCAGGCTCGGCACAGGACTGCCGATGTGGCATCAGAGTGAACCGGCTCTTGGTCTTTTCAGCGCCTGTCATTCACAGGAGTTGATAAACTGCTTTTTCTGCAAACTTGAGAATTCGTATTGTCTTTCAGAATCAACTTTACTTTTTGCTTAGAGCCTGTTAAAGACTAAGGTCCCATCCCTACCCCCAACCAAACCCAATAGACATATGTGAGCAAGTACATGAGCAAGCCTTCCCCGACCCCCACCTCTGACCCTTGGAACCAGCTGGAAAAATGTGTGCCCTGTGTTTTTCAGCAGGGGATTGTCTTGCCTGCCCTGTTCCCATAACTGAACAGTGATAACAATTCCCCATGCATTAATGTACAGCTCAATTATTAACAGCGGGCTGTACTTTTCCCCGGTTGTAAAAAGATGAATGGTTAGAGTCCCAACGTTCTCCTGGTCAGTGTAGGAATGTAGAGGAGGATGTGGTCTCAGGCCACTTGACTCTAGGACTTATAACAAAAAGTTGGCAGGCGCCCCCGGGAGCGTGAGTGGGGTCACAGATGGCAGGAGGACCACAGGTGAGAGACTTTGGTGACTTCCACCTTTCTTTGTCAGCTCTGAAGCTTTCCTTTCATCTTTCTCTTCTGGGACTTGGAATGGACGGGGGGCAGGGAGTGTGATTAGGATATCAGTGGTTGCACAAAGGTCTTAGGGAAAGGTCTGTGCTAAACAAGAGATGAGCAAGGAGAAGGCAGGTTAATGTATAAAGACCAGCAGGAAGGCCCACACTGGACCCCGCGTGTTCCAGGGAGAGAGTGTGGGCCTGGTGTGGGAGTGAAGATGGAGAGGCCAGCACGTTGAGACACCAGCATTGTCGCATGAAAGACCAGTCCTGGGTGGTGGGAAGCGGGAAGTGGGAGTCAAGGAGGCATTGCATGGATGGGAAATTGGGGGGGTCTCCAGACCTCACTGCAAAGCAGAAATGCGAGAGAGCCAGATGGTGCACTGGAAGAGCCCTGGGCTGAGGTTTCCTTGTGTTTGTTTGTTTAATTTGAATAAACTTAATTTTTTAGAGCAGTCTTAGGTTTACAGAAGAAGTGTAAAGGAAGTACAGCGTTCCCATAGCCTTTTGCCCTGCACACAGATTCCTCTGATATTAACTCTTGCATTAGTGTGGTGCATTTATTACAATGATGGGCCAATTTGGGTATATTCGTATTTACTCAAGTCCATAGTTTACATAGGTTTCACTCTTTGTGTTGTACCATTCAGTGGGTTTTCACAAATGTAGAAAGTCATGTGTCCACCATTACAGTATTATTCAGAATAGCTTCACTCCTCTAAACATCCTGTTTCACCTATTCATCACTCACACCTTTCCCCCAAACCCCTGGCAACCACTGATCTTTTCACGGTCTCTATAATAGTTTTGTCTTTCTACAATGCCATGTAGTTGGGATCATACAGAGAGTAGCCTTTTCAAGTTGTTTTCTTTCACTTAGCAATGTATTTGTAAGTTTCCTCCGTATCTTTTCATAGCTTGGTAGCTCATTTCTTTTCAGTATCGAATAACAACCCATTGTATGCATGTACCACAGTTGGTTAATTTATTTGGGCAGACTTTTCAGTGAGATACAATGCAGAAACAATGGGAAGGGTAGATGGAGATAAAGCAGCAAGGGCCACAGGGTGTGATAGAAGCAAGAGGAGGGAGGTTTGGAGAAGTGGAAAGGAGCATAGGCCTGAATTGACCTAAGCCAGGGTTCTTGGAAGCCGTGCTCAGTGGAAGAGGCCAGCTCCTCTCCAACCTCTACCAGGCCTTCCCTGCTCTGACAGAAACTTCACCATGGCGGGAACCATGTCATCTTCATTCTGAGAGCCCGACACATGGCAGACATCCAGTAAATGTTTGTTGAACCCAAGCATCCAAGACCTTTTCTAAGGAGCAAGTTTGAGGACCTGAAATGGCTGAGGCCGGTGCCCCCTGCTCACTGGGTTGAGACCCTTCGTGCCATTGGGTGGGGCAGAGCTTGCCTGGGATGTTCTCCTTCTCAACCAAGAGCATGTCTCTCTTGCTGCCATCTGCACCTGCCTTGGGAGACGTGATGTAGACAGAACCGGAGGCAAGCTTTGGGGAGACAGGAAAACCAAGGGGGAGTCCAGCCAACCTACCATTCCAGGTGCAAAGGCACTCTGACTACAGGAGAGAATCTGGCTCTCCATGCCCTAGATTTTTTTGAAGATTTTTTAATTGATGTTTAGAGAGAGAGGCAGGGCAAGAGGGAAACATCAATGTCAGAGCAAAACCTGGATCAGCTGCCTCCTGCACCCCCTGACTAGGGATTGAAATGGCAGCCCTTCAGTGCACAGGACGATGCCCGCCCACCTGAGCCACACCGCCCAGGGCTCCATGTGCTAATTTTTCAACCCAGTTTCCAAGGCAGCAAAGTTACCCCGAACCATCTCCGAGGAACAGGAAGAGCCAGCAGGGTGCCCCAGGTGCTAAGAAAGAGCCCAGAGGAGGCTGAGGCGGGCGCCCCACATGCTCACATTTGGGAGGAGAAGGTGGGTGCTGCAGCAGTGACAGGCCCCATGTGGGAGCTGGGCATGGGCAGCTAATAGGGCGGAAGGGGCTAGCTCTCAGGAGAGCTGCAAAAATCAGCTCAAAACAACAGAGCCGAAGCGACTCACTAGTTAGAATTTATGGCGGGTGGTGCTCCCCCTGGCAAAGAGGTACTGCCCAGACCTGTGCCTTGAGCAGGGTCGCTGTTTAAAAGCTGGTCCTCTCCCAGATGCCCCGGCGTTCCTTGGTACCCACATCACTTGCTCTCGGAGTGATGGAAAGAGTGAGTGAGCCTGCTACGATGCTGAGGATCTGTTCAGATCCTACCCTGGTCCCATGTTGTGCTGATGGAAGATGAGGGCGGAGAGCTCTTGAGGTCTCATCTGAGGGAAAGAATGCGGCAGCTGTTTTGAGCAGTGGGGCCACCCAGAGACACACATTTCACTCCTTGTCCCGACTCTTACACAGCTAGAGCAGCCAGGCTCACTGTGCGGTCAGTTAGGCACAGAGGGTAGCTGCGGGCACTGCGCGGGGCAGGGGAAGCTGCCTTCCCCCTGAGGCCCTGCAGGGGCAGCCCCGGCATCAGGAGGACATATCCATGGGGAGGGGATCCCGTACTGGCGCTGAGCATGCCAAGGTGCTGGCCCCAGAGCTCCTCCCACCACAGGGCAGCAAAGGCAGCCCAAACACTGCTGTGTCAGCAGACATGGAAGCAGGGGAGAGGCAGGCTCAAGTCACAGCACAGACTCAGCCTTGGGGACAGCTGGCCTGTCCTAACGCATCAGCATCTGGCCGCCTCTCCTGTGCCTGGCCGGTCTCCAGGGCGTTTCCTACCCATATGGCCCCAAGAGAACTACCACGAAGTTATCTACACCCAGAGACTCCTATGAGAAAAGGGAGTGTCGGTGTCTCACCTCTGTCTGTTCTCTAGGGGCATCTGCTATCTGGGTGCCCCCAGCACAGAATTTTCGTCACATTGTCTTGCCCATTTGCATTTGCTTTCACAGGGAGGACATTGAGAAATAGTGGAGAGAAAACGAAGAGATGGTGCTAGCTCCATCACTCTGTCCCGGGAATATGAGTCACTCACCACACAAATCGCTTCTCTCTCTTCTTCCCATTCACACTTTTTTCTCCCGAGCTTTCTCCTTCTGTCAGTCTACACCCTTTCTTTACACCCACCCCATGTTTCTCACAGACATTGGAGCACATTTAAACATCCACCAATAACATAGGAGGACAGGGCTGAGAAGGGCATGTGCAGTTGGTGCTAGCTCCCATAAGGAGCCCTGAATTGCTGGGGACCTAACAGCATAGACACACATGACAGAGCCCAGAGCCACGTCCTTACTATTTATAATGTTAAACTATGGCTCGTTCATTCGTCCATGCATTCTCTTCACAAATGTTGATCGAGCACCAATTCTATAACAAGAAGGCTGTGACAACATATAGATAGATGAGGTATAGTCATTTCCCCGAGAAGCTTATGGATGACACGGGTGACTATTGGTGGTGATAACTAGTGGAATGAAGTCTCCAGGCCACCAGGTCTGCATGAGAAGGCCTAGAACCCAACTGGCTGATGGGAGAAGAGCTCCTAGGAAGTTGATGCTGGAACTGAGTCCTGAAGGCCAAGCTGGGAGGAGCAGGGCCGGCATGGCACGCTCCTGGCAGAAGGGGCCCACGCAGGAGCAAAGGCACTGAGGAAGCATGTGGTCTCTGGGAAATGAGGGTGCTCCAGGGCTGGGCCAGGGGAGAGGTGAGACCTGAGGCAGGAAGGCAGAGCCAACTCACCATGGACTGTGCGGGCAGTAGCAACGCTGAGGCTACAGAAAACTATGGAAGGACCGTGGACAGGAGAGATGTATAATCAGATTTGCATTTATGGAGGAAAGTTCTGGCTGAAATGTGAAAATAGTCTGTATTTTTCAAGGGAACAAGACAGGAGGCAGAGAGAACACTTAGGAGGCTGTTACAATTACATCGACTAATAGTGATGTCCTTCAGGAGACTGTCCACACCTGTCTACCTGAGGCCTCCTGTCACAGGAAAAGCAAGCTGGTGGCAAAGGGTTTCAATTAACTCATTTGTTAGTTGGGTCATTTTTGTGCTGTCGGTGATTATAATGGCTGTGTCAGTCCTCATTGTGTAACATCACCAGTGTGCAAACATTTCCTCTTGAGGAAAGCTAGCCTCCAGAACTGTGAGATAATTACTGCTGCTTACCACTCGGTGTTGGCACTTCATTATGGCCGCCCCCGTAAGCAATATAATTATCCTGCACTACATGTGGAAACTGAGGCACAGAGAGAGTAAGCACTTCCCCAGTGTACACAGCCAACCAGTGGTGGGCAGTTTGTTCCAAAATCTGTCTTCTTAACTATAGTATTTAAATACAATTCTGTTTTGTCCAAACAATCAAATGCTTCTGCTTTAAAACAAACCTTAATTTTGGCACAGTCCTATAGGAAGAGAAAGGAATAAATGAACTCTTTCTCTAGTGAGGCCATAGTCTAGCCCATCTTATTCTGCCACCCGGTGCTAGAACAGGGGTCTTGACAAACTGAGTCTCTGCTTATAATCAAACAGAGACTATGAGAATGTGCCAGGCAGCTGGGTCCCTGAGCCTGGAGATGGGCAAATACTGGGCAAATACGGCTTCTCCTACAGTTAAGAAGACAGAGTCTGGAACAAACGGCCCACCACTTGTTAGCCGTTTGTTGTCATGCAAGCACTTCCTCTCTCCGTGCTTCAGTTTCCACATGTAATGTAGGATAATTACATGGCCCAGCTGTATTCATTTGTTGGGGTTGCCATGGAAAGTACCACAAACGGAGAGGCTTGAGCAGAGGAAGCATGTTGTCTCACCACTCTAGGGCTAGTAGTCAAGATAAAGGTGTTGGCAGGGTTGGTCCCCGCTGTGGGGTGTGAGGAAGAAGCTGTTCCATGCCTGTCTTCTAGCTCCTGCAGGTTTGCTGGCAATCTTTGGCATTGGTTGGCTCATATGTGCATCACCCTGATCCCACCTTTCATCTTCTCGTGGCCTTCTCCCTGCACATAGATATGTCCAAATTTCCCTTTTAATAAGGACACCAGCCCTATTGCATTAGGGTCTGCCTGATGACGTCACTCTGACTTGATTACCTCTATAAAGACCCTATCCCCAAGGGAGGTCCCATTCTGCAGTACTGGGGGTTAGGCCTTCAATATGAATTTTGGATGGACACAATTTAACCTATAAAAACCCGTTAGTAGAGTTTTCAATGAGAATTAAATGAATTAGCTCCTGTAAACAGTGCCTCGCACTTAGAAGCACTCAGTAATGGTAGCTCTTGCTAGATAGAAGTAAAAAGCGCTGAGGTGAGTGGATGTCAGGGTTGAAAATGTAGCTGGTTTGCCCAGGATAGCCTTCCTACTTATTTATGGCTTGTGTAGTGTTTCGTTGGTCAGGACTTTTCCCATAGCAGCTATTTGGGGTAACACTCCTGGCTGGCTAAAAGGTGCAAGATGAGAAGGGATAGAACCACTGAGGTCTGTGATTTGTCTCCCCCTTTCTCCAAGCTGTGTATTCTGTACAATGCAACTAGTCCTTTCGTTTAGAGAGGAGCCAGCGAGGGCCCTGTCTTTCTGATGCGCTCACAAAAGCAAGCTTCCCACTGTCAGTGGCTCACCCACCTTGGTCTTAGAAATGAGGCTGTTCAAGCATGTTCGAGATGGGCTGACCCAGGCTGCCGGGGGGAGCAGCTGACGTGCAGAAAAGTGTGTGCTCAGTTCACTTTAGAACCAGCCCTCTAAAAAATAAATAAGGTGTGTTGACCTTCTGTGTGGATGGCTAAACAAAGCAGGTGGCCCAAAATGAATTCCAGGTAAAGAAGAGTAAGAGGAAATATCAGAAAGCAAGCAAGCTGCTGCGAACAGCCTGCGCTGAATCTGGAGGGCCCAGTGGCCTGTTTGTAGAGTGTTCTGGGCACTTAAGGCTCTCCTTCTTAGCCAGTGCCCTGGCAGCTCTTGGTGGCTGCCCCAGGTGATTGTGGCAGTAGGGGACTGAGGAGGCAGCGTGCGCCTGGGAGAGGGGGTAGCTGACACAGTAGACCAAAGTCAAGCTGAGCGGCCAAGGGGGAAAAAAATGATTGGAGATATATCGTTTCAGTTAAGGAAGATTCCAGACATATGGTTGTCCACAGACAGGTTGTGAGGAAGTGGACTTCGTCGCTGACTGATGTCCTATAACCCTTATCCCTGGAACATCAACTTCCTGACACCCAAGGCCAAGACAAGGTCGCCCTCTCCCAGGCGAACAAGAAGGCTTCTGTGCTCAAACTTGGAGGCGAGATGCCTGCTCTGATCCTGCTGCCTGAAGCTGCCATCTTCGACAAGTGGTTTAACCTTTCTGCGCTCAGTTTCCTCATCTATTTTTAGGACGGAGGTGGAGTCTGGGAGTCATGGACTCTTCATGCTAAAGGGAGTGTTAGGAATCCAGTCCCATCTATTTGGTAGTTAAGGAACCTAAGGCTCAGAAGTTAAGTGACTTATTCCCAGTCATCGAGTTAATAAGGGGACCCATTCATTAACGATACTGATCCCTCTGTCCAGAGAGTCAGGGTGCTTACATTTACCCCTCATAACCTTCTGAGGTAGATATTCTTAAACCCATGTTACAGATAAGGGATCTGGCTCGTCCAAGATCTCCAGCTACTGAGTAGGAGAGCCAGGATTTGGACTGTTAGTTTGATGTTCTTCCTACTGTATGCAAGCTGCCTCAATGACTCTCAGAAAATATCAGCCACACAACACCTTGGGTCCCCCATTTTAAGCTGGTATCAACCTCGGCATGAGCAAGGGGTTTATTTCCCAAGGGTGATAACAGGCCAGCCAGAATACTTATTCTAAATAGCTACAAAAATGTCATCTTCATCTTTACAGTGTAAACAAGTTTTCAATGAGATTTTAATTAAGAAAATTTTGTATATCTGACATTAGAAATAAACTGTTTAATCAAGGGTGGAGCAGAACGAGTTAGCCAGGTACACGCTACAGTAGGTGGGACAGCAGCTGCCTCTCTGATCCACCGTGAGGTTTTTAAACTGGCTTTCCTGCCCTCTCCCTGTCCTCCCTTACTAAAAGGGCCAGGTGCATGGGAACAACTGGAACACAGGTTTCCCGAGTAGCACCAGCCCCTCTCAGGGTCTTAGGGGAGAGCCTCTTCCTGGGTAAACTGAGACCTCCATTAAGGCATCAATGCCTCATCTGGGGGAATAAGAGACAGCCTCTAAGCTCTCTCCAAGGGTTAGTGCAGATTAAGTCTAGTCTAGATGTCCAGCTGCACCAGCCAGCATTGGAGCAAGTCCTAATAAACACCAAGTCAATGTCATGGTGGGGAGAATCACCAGGTGAGGTTCTTTGCAGTAGTTACACCAGCACTACCCAGTAGAAATAGAATGCACTAATGTGGCTGGGAAAACTTTCATCCTGCTCCTCGTATTCTGAAAAGAAACAGATGGCAGGAAAATATAATCCCGAATCCCCTCCTCTCCGACTCAGCTGCTCACATGGGAACCAACAGGCTAGTCTTAGAGCAACAAGGACACCTGCTCCAAGCAGAGACAGTGCTCACTCCTTGCAGGGCCTCCACCTCTAGTTCTCAGCAGCCTGTTTGTAGAGGTAGACCATCTGCCTCCCTCCAGGGTGACAGCCCCTACGAGGAGTCCCAGAATGAATTATTAACCACTAAGCAAATCCACAGGGAGCTGGTACTAGGTCTTGCTATAGAGCTGGTGTGTGTTCCAGGGGCATGTTTCCATGTGGACTTCGCCCCGTTTTGTTTGTCCTCTGGGCCCAGGACAGAGAGACAGACACACTGCACATGCAATTTCAGTTAGATGATACCCAAGCCTACACCCTCAGGGAACCCACTGGGGAGATTGTTCTAGGAAAGTGGACTTTCCTATTTGGCTTCTCAACCACACAGGTGTTTGGGAAGAATGAAATCACACTACCTTACAAGGAACTGGGTAGTCTGGCCTGACTTGGGGAATATTTAAAGGAAACTTCATTCATTGTAAATAAATAAATAAATAAATAAATAACTCTAAATGATAGTAAACTCTTAGGAGATTGGATTTACTGGCTACATATACCCACCATGAAATTAACCCACCCTGGAACTTAGGTTGGAAGGGATGTGGGAATTCATCTTGTTCTTTCTCAATGTATGGATGAGGCCTCTGAGGTTAAAAGAAGGTCCAGTTGAAAAGGGAACCCCCATGCGCGGTTGGTGGGAATGCAGGTTGATGCAACCTCTATGAAAACAGTATGGAAGATCCTTAAAATATTAAAAATGGACCTGCCTTATAACCCAGTGATTCCACTTCTGGGGATTTATCCAAAGAAACTCAAAACACTAGTTCAAAAGGGTATGTGCACCGCTGTGTTCATTGCAGCGCTATTTACAATAGCCAAACTATAGAAGCAACCCAAGTGCTCATTTATTGATAAAAAGCTGTGCTACATAGATGCGATGGAATATTACTTGGCCATAAAATAGAATGAAATCTCACCATTTGTGACAGCATGGATGGGCCTAGAAGGTATTATGCTAAGTGAAGTAAGTCAGTGAGAGAAAAACAAATACCATCTGATTTCATGTATATGCAGTATATAGAGCAAAATAAATAAACAAACAAAATAGAACCAGACTCATAGATACAGAGAACAGCCTCACGGTTGCCAGAGGGGTTGGGGCACTGGGTGAAAAAGGTGAAAGGATTAAAAAGTACAAATTGTTAGTCACAAAACAGTCAAAGGACTGTAAAATCACAGCATGGGAAAGTAGCCAATAATGTCGTGATAACTATGGATGGTGCAGGTGGGCTCAAGGAGCCATTCGTTGTTCCTTTGGTTTTTTGAACTTCCCACGCTCTCACCACTACTATGTGGGCAGCTAATGCGAGGAAGGAGAGAAAGATGCCGAATGTTCCTTTCAGGGCATATTATGCAGCTCTTGAGCTTGTGCCTTCTCCTTCGTCCTCATGAACTAGATCACTAAAGAAACAGCAGAGGTCTCCTGCTGATCTCCAACCCCGGGAGCTAAGCCACCTTGTTCCTAAGTGACAGGAGGCAGCTCTGTCCTACCACGGAGTGATCAGTTGCCTATGATAGGATGAGCCTATTTTTCAGGATCCTAATAAATAAAATAATGAAACCGCAGACGACCCCAGATGGTCTCTCTGGAAATTGGATGGTGCAAAAGCAAGCACTTAAATTGGTTCTTTTCTCCTTGGATTGTCTATTAAACTAACATCATTAAAAAAACGTTAAGAACTATTATGCCTCATTAGTGTGCTCCGGGGTATGATTCAGCGCTTCAGTAATATGCGCCAATCACCCATCTCCCAGGACTCTCCCAACTGGCATAGTCATGCCTAGCCTCACATTTTGAGTGAAACACGAGCTACCATCAAGGGTGAGCTGCAAGTTGTTTTTCCTAATTACCTAGTTTCTCTTTCCTTTGTTGCTTATGACACTAGCAGTAAAATCTATCTGCATGGAAATCTGTCCACTATCTAGAACGTTCCATCATTTACTGAGGGGAAAAATATATCTGGCAACAATAACATTTAACTCGAAGAAGCACCGTTTGGCCAGCTAACTGTGGGGCTTCAACTCAGGCAGAATCAATGCTGCAGTTGGTTAAGGTTAACAGTTGTGAGTTGTTCTTTATTCGGACGAGCACATGTATAGATAGTGGTGAAATTCAACAAGGTTTTCTTCACAAGGGTTTTGTTTATCGCGAAGATTCGACAGACTGATCTGTAAAAAATGTCCACAAAAGCCCCTTGGAATGAGATCATGTGCCAGCATTTTAGGTTTTCCCAAGTTAGAAAAGATTCAGTGGATGATGGTAGAATATGGGTCAGAAGTGGTGTGACATTTTCAATGTCCCTCAACTACGCATGGTGGCTTATCAATGCTCCCTAATAACATTATCAACTCTAATAATAGTGGAAGAACTTCAAACAGCTATCGGTCTCCATAGAAAATCTCCAGAAGGAAAAACCTGGAGAAGCATTAAATGTGTGTGGATACAGGAAGAGAGCAACACAGGCAACTTCTACCTTCTGTTTGCATGCCTGGAGTTGGTGTCATTGCCGCGGCTCTCTTCTCCTAAGAGCCTTTCTGCTTAAGGGGGCTTTAGCATCTGTCCCCCTGAATTATAAAAAATGAATTTACTGAATTGAATCACTTTACCTTCCACTCTACTCCTTACTTCACAAAAAATTGCACTTAATCAGGAAACGAGTTCTGATGTTATGAGAACTGGATACTGCAAATTGGTGTTATTAAACTTATTAAGAGGAAAAAGGACCCTTTCAGAAGAATAATGCATTCTGAGTGGCATCTCTCCCTTAATAAGCCTCCGCCAAGAAGTGCTTCTGAACGTGATAATTACATTAAACAATTACAAATGAATATGAGCGCACAACACTTCTCCCCACAACCTTACTGAAACTGATGCTGCCAACCCATTTCTTTTCTTGCTGTTGCTTCACCAACTGGAAGGTATGGCTTACCCTTCCATTAGACTAATAGCTGGACTCTAATCCCTGATTAATTAGTGTACAGCAGGGCCAGAATTTTTCAGTATGACTTTGATAAATTTTAGCCCCCAGTGAGATCACACCTTGTTAAGTAAACGAAATGGCAAGGGGAATACTGCTGTGAAAGTCGTGGGCAGAGGTTGACTAGCTGTCGGACATTCAATTGCACATCCCACTAAACTGTTAGGACAAATTTTCACTCCTATGGAGCCTCGAAAATTGGCCACTTTAGCACTTAACTGAATGTGCTGCTCATTACTTTTTTCCAAAGACATACTAAGTAATAATATATTTTAAACACCTACTATATCCCACTGCTCTCAAAAACACTTTCAATTTTGAATTGAAGAGGTAAAAGATACAGACCCTCAGAAAAAAACTAAACAACTGCACAGAATGATATGCGATCAGTATCAAATTGAGGAGCATGGCGGAGTGTGTATGAGGTCACTGTGTGGCCACCCGGGCTAACATGGGCCCTCCCTAAGCACTTACAATGACATATCGTTATTTATCTGCTCTTCTGCATGTTGTCCCAACACACTGGGCTGGAAGCTCCATAAAGGCAGGGTCCCATCTCAGCTGTTAGCACATCTGTCTCATCCACCTGGCCTGTCACTAGCAATCTGTAAAATACTGTCGCATGGATGAAGCTGCATACAGAAAGTACACATTGAAAAGGTGGGCAAACTTTTCACACACATGGATGTTGAATGGCAGACTGAAAAGGTGAGCCAAAAGCAAGGATGAGCTTGGCCAATATAGCATTTCATTCTCTCGGCAAACATTTGCCAGTCCCTCACCGTGTGCTCGCTGCTGTGTGGGCATTCAGGGTACACAGGTGAAGAAGCACTGTTCCTGCGGGCAGAGGAGACATTTGGAGACGAGCCTGAAGGGCGGGAGGTGGGAGGCCATGGGCTGGGATTAGAAATGTTGGGAGGGGTGAGCTGTGAGGAGCAGAGCTGTGAGGCGTAGAGGTCGTCAGGTGTGAAGGGCCCTGAGACCTTTGTCCTAAGGACAGTGAAAACTCGCAAGAGAATTTAACTTAGGGAAAGTTGGAAAGTCATTGCCAAGGTCCCAGAAGCTTCTCTGACATCATTGTCTGAATATGGTTCATTACTGGTTGCACATACTTTAAAAACTGCTATCCCAAAACTCTTAAGAAAAGTGAGATATGTATTCACAGTCAGACTTTCCAGGGTTGGATTATATTTGTACTTGCATTGTTTAAGTTTTACGTAATCACGATATGAATATTATTAACAGTACTTTGTAATTGTTTTATAAATATAACTCAATTCATTAAACATATTTTTAAAAAGGCTTTGGTGTGTTGTTAAAATGTGGCTTTAATATATTCCCAGACAAAAATCTTTTTAGCAGATCTCATTTCTATTTCATAATATAGTTCAGCAGGATAATGGGACTTAGTCATACCAAATTCAACATAGAGGAAACTTAGCTAGAATTCATCTGCTCCATTATATATATATATATATTTTTAGGAGTAATGTAGAATTTTTATTGTAGGTTTCTTTGAAGAGACTCTGGGTTCAGGATTTTTTTTCCAAGTTTTTTTTTTTTTTAATTTAATAAATCTTTATTGTTCAGATTATTACAATTGTTTCTCCTTTTTCCCCCTCATAGCTCCCCTCCACCCAGTTCCCACCACATCCTCTACCCTTACCTCCCCCCACTGTCCTCATCCATAGGTGTACAATTTTTGTCCAGTCTCTTCCCGTACCCCCCACACCCCTTTCCCCCTGAGAATTATTAATCCACTCCCATTCTATACCCCTGATTCTATTATATTCACCAGTTTATTCTGTTCCTCAGATTTTTAATTCACTTGATTTTTAGATTCTCTTGTTGATAGATATGTATTTGTTGTTCACAATTTTTATCTTTACTTTTTTTCTTCTTCTTCTCTTCTTAAAGAATACCTTTCAGCATTTCATATAATACTGGTTTGGTGGTGATGAACTCCTTTAGCTTTTTCTTATCTGTGAAGCTCTTTATCTGACCTCCAATTCTGAATGATAGCTTTGCTGGGTAGAGTAATCTTGGTTGTAGGTTCTTGCTATTCATCACTTTGAATATTTCTTGCCACTCCCGTCTGGCCTGCATAGTTTCTGTTGAGAAATCAGCTAACAATCACATGGGTGCTCCCTTGTAGGTAATTAACTGTTTTTCTCTTGCTGCTTTTAATATTCTCTCTTGGTCTTTTGCCCTTGGCATTTTATTTATGATGTGTCTTGGTGTGGTCCTTTTGGATTCCTTGTGCAGATCTTGGTTTGTTTTTTGTTGACCTGGCATGGGAGGTTATTGGGAGGTTTTTCAGAAAGGAATTCTGTGTGGGGCAGGATCCTTGGCTGCTGTACAGAATCTTGGCATTTTCCTGGACTTGTAAGGTCTATTTCTTTCACCAGGTGGGGGGTTCTGTTTTCAGTCCTGGATTTCTTCAAATAGGTTTTTCAGTATCTTGCACCAGGTGGGGGAAGTTTTCAGTCATTATTTCTTCAAATGGTTTTCACTTGCCTCTCTCTTCTTAATAATTCTGATGTTGGTATGCTTGAAGTTGTCCCAGAGGCTTCTTACACTATCTTCAAATTTTTGGATTCTTGCCGAAACCGGGTTGGCTCAGTGAATAGAGCGTTGGTCTGCAGACTGAAGGGTCCCAGGTTTGATTCCGGTCAAGGGCATGTACATTGGTTGCGGGCACATCCCGGGGTGTACTGGAGGCAGCTGGTCGATGTTTCTCTCTCATCGATGTTTCTAGCTCTCTATCCCTCTCCCTTCCTCTCTGTAAAAAAATCAATAAAATATATTTAAAAAAAAAAAAAAAAAAGAAATCACTTTAAAATTTTTGGATTCTTTTTTTTTTTTTTTTTTTTTTTTTTTTGCTTTCCCGGTTGAGTGTTTTTTGCTTCTTTGTATTTCAAATCTTTGACTTGATTCTTGCATTCCTCTAGTCTGCTGTTGGGTCTCTGTATAATATTTTTTATTTCAGTTTATTTTTTTTCTTTTTTCTGATTATAATTCATCGATTGTTTCTAGTCTGTTTGGTTTCTAGCTCTTTCTATCCCTCTCCCTTCCTCTCTGTAAAATAAATCAATAAATATTAAAAAAAAAAAGAAAAAAAGAAATCACTTTAAATTTTTTGGATTTTTTTTTTTTTTTTTTTTTTTTTTTTTTTGTATTGATTCTTGCATTCCTCTAGTCTGCTGTTGGGTCTCTGTATAATATTTTTTATTTCAGTCAGTGTATGTTTAATTTCTAGTTGGTCCTTTTTCATATCCTCGAGGGTCTCGTTAAATTTATCAGCCTTTTCTAGGAAATTCTTGAAAAACCTTATAACCGTGGTTTTGAACTCTATATCCAGTCGTTTTTTTTTCCTCCATTTCTTTCGTTTGTGATCTGTTTCTTTGTCTCCGCATTTTCGCTGCTTCCCTGAGTTGGTAGGGTGGCTTTGTGTGCTAGGTGTCATATATGACCCAGTGGGTCGGCCTCCCAGTGGGTACTCTTGGTGCACCCCTTTGTGGACTGTGTGTACAGCCTTGTTTTAGTTAAGTCTTGATTGTTGTTGGTGTCACTGGGAGAAATTGACCTCCAGGCCAATTGGCTGTGAGGACCCGCTGTGTCTATAATGGAAGAACTGCTGCGCTGGAGACACGCTTATGGGGCAGGACTTGCTTCAGTGGGGCTTTGGTGCTCACTGAGTCTGCCTCATGAATGTGTCACTTATGGGTGTGAGTAGTTGAAATCTGGTGTCATCTCACACTGACCACTAGATACACTAATTTCTGGATCTCCAATGGGTTGCAGGTCAGCTACTGTCTGAGGCCACCCAGCAGGAGCTACAGCGAGAACTACAGTTTTCTCCTCTTTGCTAGGGGTTTGGAGGTTTTGGAGCTGTCTGACCAGAGCTGCAGTTTGTTAGGTTAAGCTGCGATAGGGCAGGCCATTTATATCAAAAGCCGCTGTGTGGAGCTTGGGTGGGTTTGTAGATTGTGTGGGGTGGGGTCTCAGGGAGTCACTAGGCTAGGGTGTGGCAAACAGCAACGGCTGCCAGTCAGCCGTCTCTGCCTCTCCACGTTTCCAAATCCCCGTGTCCCAAACCCCAGCGCAGTAAACAATGATTGCTGCACACACCTCTGCAAGAAAGCCTCCCTCACTTTCCAACCCGATGGCAGACAGTCCAGCTTCTCCCCGTAGGAGTTTGGGTCCCCAGCATCTCCCCAGAAACTGGAGTTCAGAGTAATCAGGAGTTTGTCTCCCTTTGGGTTGAAAAAAGCAGCGCACCCAGTCGCCCACCGCCAGCCCGATTCGCGCACCTCCGTACCTCAGCTTTTCAACGCTTGTGCACATCTCAATGCTCTTTTCTCTTTCCTTCTAGTTGTAGAACTTCCACTCAGCCAGCTTTCCCGTGGTTCTGGGTGATAGACGTTTTGTCTTTTAGTTGTAGTTTTGAAATTGTGCAAGGCAGCAGTTTAGGTGTTTATCTATGCCGCCATCTTGGTTTCTCGACCTGCTCCATTAAATTTATGTAGAGTCAGACAGTGTAATAACTAATGCCAGGATCTTCCCCATCTTCTCTGTTATGTTTCCTGTGAAACATATGGGAACATGTTGCATTTTGTGCATGCAGCCAAATTTTACCGATGTGCATTCTGGTTGCAAGGTAGTTTCTTCCTAGCTCCAGGCTCCACGAATAATGCAAACCCCAGCTAATGGCACTGATGCTGCCTCCTGATGTGAGTGAGGTGCTTATGACACACAGGAGCCAGGCTTCTAAGGGCAAGTGGGAAAACAGGGAAGATCTCCGTGTAGAAATGCTCCTTAATATCCTCTTTCCTGAAGGCCTGATTTGCAACTGAGTGGCAAAGTTTCGGATTCAAAAAGGTCAAACTTGGAACAATATAAAGACAAATAATTCAAATAAAAAGTAGGCAAAGGATTCAAATAAGCATGTCCTTAAAAAAGATATCCAAATTGCCACTAAACACAGGAAAAGATGCTCAGTATCATTACTCACTAGAGAAATACAAATTAAACCACAATGAGATACTGCTTCTCACCCACTATGATGGCTATAATGAAATGACAGGCAGTAACAAGAGTTGGTGAGGATGTGAAGAATTTAGAGGCCTCAGATTCTGCTGATGGATGTATAAAATGGTGCAAACACTTCAGAAGACAGTGTTGTGTTTCTCAAAAAGTTAAATATAAAGTTACCACATGACTTAGCAATTCCAATACTAAGCATATACCCCCAAAATTGAAAAAATTAAAAAAAGATACTTAAAAAAATACTTGTACATGAATATTCATAGCAGCATTATTCACACTATCCAAAAAAGAGGAACAACACAGGGACAGGTAAATGAGTAAATGAAATATAATAACCCACTGGAATGTTATTCAGTCATAGAAAGGAATGAAGTACTGATATATACTGTACTGTAGATGAATCTCAAAAACATTAAGCAAAGTGAAAGAATCGAGTCACAAAAGACCATGTACTACTATTGGTCGTTCCATTTATATCAAATGTCCAGAATAGATAAATCCATAGAGACGAAAAGTGGACTAGTGGTTGCCAGGTTGCTGGAGGAAGGGGAGAATGGGAAGTGACTGTTAATGTTACCGGGTTTCCTTGGATGGTGATAAAAAGGTTCTGAAATTGACTATGGTGATGGATGTTCAACCTTGAAAACATATCGAAGAAAAACACTGAACTGAATATTTAAAAAGGTGAATTTTATAGTTTGTGAATTATTTGTTGATTTAACAAATTTTAAAGGAAGTTAAAAAAAGATTAAATTTTGAATGGTTGATTATGTAATGAAATTAGTCCTTGGTTTGAGGGAGAGCCATGGAAAAAATTGCAACTTGGAAAAGTTATAAGAAAAGATATGGATTAATCAAAGAAGGTTGGGAGAGAATCTATAATAATCTATAATAATAAAAGGCCAGGGGTCAATACCAGAATGACCAATCGACCAGTCGCCATGAGGTGCATTGACCACCTCTCAGTCCCTCCCCCCAGCCTGCAGGCTCCCATCACTGGATGGCCAACAGGGAACCACAGGAACTGGGCTGGGTGTCAGGGGAGCGGGACTGGGGACTGGACTTGAGGAGCAACGGCAGCGTTGTGGAGGGTTGCGGGGATGGCGGCAGCATGGCAGGGCAGCGGACATGGCTCTGATCGCAGGCTAGGCCTAGGGACCCTACCTGGGCACGATTTCATGCACTGGGCCTCTAGTTAGATGATAAGGAGACATTCACAGAGAGACTACATTGAGGTTTCTGAAAACAACCTCACAATGGACATGGGGGCCAGGTGTACATGTGTGGGCATATGTGTATATTTGTATATGTGTTAGACCTTATATATTATAATATACTAGAGGCCTGGTGCACAAAATTCATGCATGGGGGGATGTGTCCCTCAGCCCAGCCTGCACCCTCTCCAATCTGGGACCCCTCGAGGGATGTCCAACTGCCCGTTTAGGATATCTGGCCTAAACGGACAGTCGGACATCCCTGCTGGCTCCCAACTGCTCACCTGCCTGCCTTCCTGATTGCCTCTAACCACTTCTGCCTGCCAGCCTGATCACCCCCTAACCACTCCCCTGCCAGCCTGATTGATGCCTAACTACTCCCCTGCCAGCCTGTTTTCCCCAAACCGCCCTCCCCTGCAGGCCTGGTCACCCCTAACTGCCCTCCTCTGCCAGCCTGGTCACTCCTAACTGCCCTCCCCTGCAGGCTTTATCGCCCCCAACTGTCCTCCCTTTCAGGCCTGGTCCCTCCCAACTGCCCTCCCCTGCTGGCCATCTTGTGGCGGCCATCTTGTGTTCACATGGGGGCAGTCATCTTTGGCCACATGGGGGCAGCCATCTTATGTGTTGGAGTGATGGTCAATTTGCATATTATTCTTTTATTAGATAGGATTAAATAGGATAGAGGCCTGGTGCATGGGTGGGGGCCAGCTGGTTTGCCCTAAAGGGTGTCCCGAATCAGGGTGGGGGTTCCCTTGGGGCATGGGGCGGCCTGGGCAAGGGGCCTGTGGTGGTTTGCAGGCAGACCATGCCTCCCGGCGACCCAAGCGGAGGCCCTTGTATCTGGGATTTATTTATCTTCTATAATTGAAACTTTGTAGCCTTGAGCAGAGCCAAGCCTCCTGCTTGCTCTGTGGCTGCAGCCATTTTTGTCGGGATTTATTTATCTTCTGTAATTGAAACTTTGTAGCCTTGAGCGGAGGCCTGGGCCTGCCAGGGTATGCAGAAAGCTTGGCTTCCTCCATTGCCGGGGAAACCCAAGCCTCTTGCTCTCCTCCTCTCTCCATGGCTGCCGCCATCTTGGTTGGGTTAATTTGCATACTCGCTCCTGATTGGCTGGTGGGTGTGGCTTGTGGGTGTGGTGGAGGTGCAGTCAATTTGCATATTACTCTTTTATTAGATAGGATAAATGTACATATATCCAAATGGGGAAATTCTCAAAGAATATACAACCAAATAGTAACAGTAATTGTCTCTGCTTAGTGGGATTTCAGGTAATTTAAATTATTTTCTTCCTTTTGCTCCTCAGCATTCTCTTACATTGTGTACAATGTCCATATAATAGTTGAAGAAAATTAAGAAAGTGAGTGTGGAAGGAGTTGCTTGAGAAAGTTTACTCTGATCAGACAAAGAAAGTAGTGGCTTTTTGAGGTCTCGCTAAAAAATGATGTCCTGTTTGGGGAAATTGTGTTCATACTGGGAGAAAATCATGTTGGATGTGCATCACTGGTAGAAAAGGTTGACATGACACAGCCTCTGAAATGCTGATGCCTAGAAGATGGGTCCTTTGAGACTCTGAAGGCAAAGCATACAAAAGCCTTTTCCCTTCCTTAACAGGTTCTCCCTCAGGTTGAAGCATCCACATGTACACTCTACATAAGTTACTAGGGTGCTGGGCCTATCGCAGCTCTATCTGCTATCTATCATCTGTCTTAATTGGACTATGTCTACAAGGCACTTGACACCTAAAAGTAATGAAAATTGCTAAGTCACAAGAAATTCTTAAATTACTTAAGATTATACCACAGCCAGGCCCCGCACCTGAGCAAATATATCACATATCATTGACTAAGTCATGCCCTTCTTGCCTCTCCTAGCTTGCAGTCTAGTCAGACAGGAGCCAGGAAAGGGCTACTCCATGTAGGACACGTTCCCCAGGCTGTGGTGCCCTGGGTGTGGCTCTAACCCATAATTTCCAGTCTGAAGCTGGAGGGCAGAGATGAGGCCCATCCTGAAGAGTTCTCAAGGCTAAAGTCAAGGTGGCTGGTTCCAAAACAGGTCATGGGAACAAGGGCCTGGTCAGACAACTGGAGACAAGACATGGAGCCCACACACAGTGGCTTGGATGTGGGCAGAGGAAAGGGGGTCACTCGAAATCAAGGGGGAAGAAAGGGAGGGGTGGTAGATGGGGCAAAATGGCACCATCTCCACATTTGTGATCGTATCAGGCTAGACAATGTTCACAGCAGCGGGGTTTGTAAGAGGGAAATGGGGAAAACACTAGTTGCCCATCCACAGAAATAAACAAGTTAATTGTGGGGTTTTCAACTGATCTAATGTTCAGCATAAAAAAATTAATAAACCAGAGTGGCATGCTGTCAACATAGAAAGTGAAGAACAAAAAACTACTCTTAAAGGGAATGCATGTTAACAGTAATTTCTTTCTTTCTCAGTTTGTTTGCTGAAGCATTAATCGGGCTGTCTTTCAATTGAATGAGACATGTCTTTTAAAGGGATAAGAGGCAGAAAGTTTTCAGTTGCCAAAAATAAGAGAGAAACTGGGAAGAATTTAACTTCTGAACTGGAAGGCCACTCCTGCCAGAGGCCTTTGAGGAGGGCAAGGTTCTGCCTTTTGTTTCCCAGGTTTTTTTCCTTTAAATAAAAGACCACAGACTTCAGGCCAGTCCTGCCACTTTAGCTCATGAATGATTCAGCCAAACCCCTTAGAACTGAGCTGAGCAGGGTCCAGCAGACCTGCTTTGGCTTCTTCTCTTTGCCAGGATGAGTCTCCCTGGAGAACAAGATCAGGGCTGAAGAGGGGAAAAGGCAGCTGATGGATGGATCTTGTGCCCAAAATAACTCCATTTTCTCTGTCTGCCATCCCACCATCATGGTGAAGGTTCTCTAGATTGTAAGAGACTCACAAAAGTGAACCCACCATTGAACAGTATTGAATTTATCAGACAACATCTATGTGGATGCCCCAGGAGAACAAGAGCGTGGTAACTTAAATCACAGATGGGATGGAGAGAGCTGGAGAAGAGGGATAGTAGAAGGTTAGAATAAGGACAAAAGCGGTGTGTGTGTGTGGGGGGGTGCGCGGGGAGTGTAGAGTCAATGGGTAGAATAAGACATGCTTTGCCAGCCAATTGGGGTTAAGGCACATTTCTCTGGAGGCCATATTAAGCGCAATCTCAACAACAAACAAAAGGAAAAGAAAGGAGGAAGAGAGAGAGAGAGATTCTAAATCTCACAGCAAAAGTATCAGAAACTTTCTTCTGACCCACAATGTTAAAGCAAAAGTGAATTTATTACATTTTTCACGGAACCCTTCCCTGAACCAGAACACATTTCTGCTTAAATAAAAATATTAACACTTTCCTCAGAACAAATCAAGTTCTATTTGTCATCTGTCATCAGAGAAAGTACATCTGGTGATAAGAGTGGACACCAAGGCCCCACTCTTCCCCAGGAGCTGTTAGTGTGAGGAGGGGGACCTCACCTACTCCAGGAACTGTGAGGAGATCGGGGCTGTCTCCCCAGCACAGGAAACGGCAGTGTGAGGAGGACTTGGCCATGAACTTCTTCCAGAGGTGTGAGGAGAGTACTCAAAACCACAGGAGAATCCAGTATGAGGGATAGCAACTGCAGGACCACCCTACATCAGAAGGAGAGAGGGGAGAACAGTTATACCTCAACTCCAGAGGGAGAGCTATGGAGAAAGGGTCACCTTGAAGGAAGCAGTGACCTTCAGTCAGCCCAAGGTGACCTCATAGCAAGGCAGCAGGTGCACTCCTGCACGCCCCCCTTCCCTGGGCCTCCTTCCCAGGCTTTCTGGGGGCCAAGTTCACTCATCCCAGAAGTCAAAAGGCAGGAGAAGCTGTGGCTGCAATCCACATGGTTCCGCAGGAAGCAGGGTGGGGAAGAGCAGTGGGGAAAGGGACACAGGCAGCACAGCAGGCCCCCCAGCTCAGCCCCTCAGGTTGCTCTCATTGTAGTGGAGACTGAATGCATACCCCTCTTTGATAATTAAAGACACCTCTGAGGTGCCAGATGCTAGAGTTTGAACATCACCCCTGTTCACACAGGAGTTATGGGTGCCATTCCTCTCCTGTGAAAGAGAGAAAGTAAGCCCACTCTTTTAAGGTCCTCACACTTTGCTTGCTCTTCCCACTCTCATGGCAACAATCCTATCTAATAAAAGGGTAATGTGCAAATTAACCATCACTCCATCACAAAGATGGTGGTGCCCAGTCCTCTCAACCCCGCCCCAGTCTGGGGAAGGGTGGGCACGGCAGGCCTCTGGGCAGCAGGCATGGAGTGGCCGGGGGGATGGGGGGGCCGGGGAACACTTGCATTGTCGTCCCGGCAACAAGGCAAGCATTCTGGGCCCGGCCTCAGATGGGCCTCTGGGCCGCGGAGAGCCTCTGGGCAGCAGGCACGGAGCATCCAGGCCCTGCAGAGAGCTACTGGCACATGGATTCGTGCACAGGGCTACTAGTTCTTTAAAATAATTAATCATTTCAATTATGAGCTGTCACAATGGAGACGGGTGGAGGAAACCGCCAAGAGACACAGAGACGAGGCATATGGAGCAGGGCCTGAGTCCTGTGCGGGTCAGCGTGGGCAGAGCCCTGCCTTCCCTGGCCTCCCCGTCTTTATTGGGGGTGTGAAACCACAGCCCCGGCTGGTCGCTGAGCCCCTCTTGGCCCTGACGCTCTTTGGTTCGAGAAGCATTGTATCCTGAAGCTGCGGATCCGAGCTACAGCCCTCAAAGGGCTGTGTATGTATTTACATGCTTAGTGTTCCCACAGAGTCTCACACAATAGGAATCCGGTGTAATTCACTTTCATGCTACTTTTGTATTCCTGCTTATTTTAAATAGAAACATATTTATTTTTTTTTTTTTCCAATTTTTTTATTAAGGTATTATATGTGTACATATCTTACCATTGCCCCCCCCCCCACACCACTCCCATATATGCCCTCACCCCCCAGAGTTTTGCGTCCATTGGTTATGCTTATATGCATGCATACAAGTCCTTTGATTGATCTCTTATCTTCCCCACCTCTCCCTAACCTTCCTGCTGTAATTTGACAGACTGTTTGGTGCTTTACTGCCTCTGTATCTATCTTTTTGTTAAATAGAAACATATTTATATGCACTTCTTTAAAACCTGGAGGGAAAATACGGAAAATGCACCCTAGAGCCCAGCAAGCTCCCCTTGAAGACAAAGTGGGTCCAATGACTTCAGGCTACTTGAGCTCTGTGGTTTGTTTTTGGAGCTAATCTTGGAAAGAAGGTCTTTTGTGATCTATCAGAAAGACAAAAAAGATTGAGGCTTACAAAATAGTGATGCTCAGATATATTTTATTCCATGCTTAAGTTGTAACCAGAACTTCTTTCACCACCACCATTGGCAAGCCTTTTGTGACTGAGGAGGAGAAAGGGTTGGCAGTTCTGGTGGCACAGGTAAGAAGTGCATTCCCAGCATTTTCCTTTATGCACAAGACTTGCTGGGTGACAGCCATGTATCGCATCCACAGGAGACTATGATGAGGTGCTAACCATGGCAGCTAAAGTTTTGGAAAATTGGCTTTAAAAAGTATTACCTGGCAAACTCAAACTTTCCGTTTTCCACAAGACTTTTGGAACAGGATGAGGGACATCAGTGTTTTCAGACTCACAAGGAACAAACGCATCACTTGCAAAATGATCCTCTGTGCAAGTCTGATTTTCCAACATGGACCCGGGCTGCAGAATGTGCTGGCTCTGGCCGGACCTTCATTAGCCAAACCAAGAGGACAGTTGAGGCATTTACCTAGATAATCCCATGTTAGCACTGTCCCCTCGGAAAAGGAAAAGAGGCTTGCTTGCCTCATCAAGGTAGGAGCCTCACTGATGGGACAGGATTCATGCGTCCGCTGTGACTTACACCACAATCAGGTATTTTCAGGACAAGGCATTTGGCAAGCTAGATGGCATTCAGCCAGTTCCTTCACTTTGCTTCTGTAGTTATGGCCATGGCTTTAGAAATCAAGTCCTGTGGATATAGAGCTGTGATTTTAGGGATCAGAATGCCTCTTAAGGATGTAGTACTGTATGCTTTTGTAGAACAATGATCCTGTAGAAGTCCCTTCCCTGGCACTAATCTGTGGTCATGATGAATGGACATCTAAACCATACAGCCCATCCCTTTGTAACCAGCATCAGGCCTTTGTGAGAGCAAATTATCTTAGAACTTGGAATAATCTCTATAATAGGGACAAGAAGAGGGAAGCCATGCTCAACGGGAGTTAAATCACTTTCTAGGGCCACACAGGTAGCTGGGCATGAAGCCACTGTGCCATTTTGCCTCGTGCTGGCTGTCGAGGAATAGCAATAAATCCATAGCCTCGGAAGCAAGATCTTCGTAGGGGTAAGCAAACAATTTTTGTAATGAACCAGATTGTTTTTGGCTTTGCAGGCCATATGGTCTCTGTCGCAACTACCCAAATCTGTAATTACAGAATGAAAGCAGCCACCAACAGTATGTAATGGAATAGGCATGGCTGCATTCCAATAAACTTTATTGATGAACACTGAAATATGAACTGCACATGCTTTTTACATATCACAAAGTATTATGCCATTTTAGGTTTTTTTCAACTATTTAACAGTGTGAGGACCATTCTTCGATCACAGTGGGCTGGATTTGGCTCAGTAATTTGCTAAGCCCTGTGTAGAGTAACACATCACAGCCCAGGAGAGAATTTATTCTACATCCTGGGCAATGCCCATTCCTCTGTCTCCACACCCAGAACTGCAGATCTCACTCACTGTTCCCCTGCACAGGCGCTGTCCCATTAGACTGAAATTAGGTCACTTTCGCATTTCATCTCTAAAGTAACTAATTTAATCCAAGTTGTTGAAGGTATAACTAAAGTCACAGGGCTTACTCTAGAAAAGGAAACAAAGGGGAGAATTCATTCTGACACAGACCCAGCCACAAGTGCCAGATATGTCATTGGTGAGTGTTGGTGGCTTGGGTGGCAGTTAATAACGGGGCAAACAGGAATATAAATGTTGCATGTTGACATGGGTTTAGTGGGGAATACAAAAAGTGCCCCAAACTCCTTGCTAAGATCACAGACTGCGTGTTTACAATGAAAGGAAATACTTGGGTTTGTAAGTAAATAACTGCCTCAAGAAATTGGCCACATTTCGGGTCAGCGAGACCTCTGCTGGCCCATTCCTTGGACAGGCCTGGATTGTTTGCTCACTTAACAGAACAGCCAAACATTCCCTTCAAATTCAAGGGCCTTCTCTCTGGTTGACACTGTTTATCTGTGTCAGTAGGGTGGCCCTCTCGAAACACTCCAGTTTTATCTGGGTTGAGAACAAGCAGATGTAGATCTTTGTTTTTTCTGACTTAGATGAAGGCAATAGGTCTGAGCTAAGGAAAAAATACATTTTATTCTTTTTCCTTTCTTGTCTGGCATGCACTTAGAAGAAAAGAGTGGACCATGACGGTTTCCGGAAGCCAAGAGAAGGTTGCATGATGCCAAAGCATTTAGTTGCACAGTAGTGCCTTTTGGCTGCAGCCTCCACAGAATAAAGGGCTTTAGATGGGTCACTAAAACTATAATCCAGATGCTTCCATTGGGTGTGAGGCCCTGAGGACCACTAACTCATGTTGCTCTTGCAATGTGGTCAATCATGATACCTCACTAGAATCACTTATACTGGTATCATGTTGCCTGTTCAAATATGTATTGTTATCAAAACCTTTTGCAAGGGACAGACACTTAACTCAAACTGACCCAAGCAAAATTAAATACATAAAAAAACAAATACCATTAGTTCAAAAATCTGAAAAAACGATGTGTTGATCTTCAAACATGATTATATCCAGTATTCAATATATCATTGTCCCTGGATAATTGTATTTTTTTCCATATTGTCTATTTGTGAGTGTGGTGACTACATTTTATTTTAAGTTTTTGTTCCAGGCAGAGGACATAGAAGGCTCTCAATACATATTTGTAGAATTAATAAATTAATGTAATTACTGGAACTCAGGCAGAGAGGCAAATTTTCTCAAAACTAATAGGGACTATTGCTCTATACCATAGTAAGTCTGGGGAGGACTTGACAACTTCTGAAATAAAATATTTTCTCCTTCAAATCCAGAGATTTATAACTTCCAGAGTTTAGCCCAAAGGCTGTGATTCAAAACAAAAGCTTTAAAGGACAATCCACAACAGAGAAGAGAATGACAGCCATGAGAAGGGAAAGGGTTGGGGGGCGAAGTGAAAAAGGTGAAGGGATTAAGCAGAACAGGTTGGTAGTTGCAGAATACCCACAGAAATGTAGATTACAGCATAGGGAATATAGTCAATAATAGTGAGAACAGAAGTGTAATTGTATAACAAGCAAACGGAGGAAGTGATTTGCAAGCCAATTATTCACACACACACAGAACCAGTGTTGCAGAGAAAAAAATAAATACATAAATAAGTGAGTAAAATATAGGAAGGACAGTGTAAGACTAAGTAATTATGAAGTTAAAAATATGTTATGAAGTCTTTCCAGGTCAAACAGCAGGTAAACAGAGGAGCTGCGATTTCATTCCAGGTCTTGCCAATACCAAGTCCCATTGTACTTGCCAATACCTTCGCTTGCCCCTGTTAAATTGTGTGGTACTTAGCAAATGTGCACATTGCCCTAGCGTGTGGGCCCTGGTAGACCTCTCTCCATCCTGTCTCATTGCTGTGAGTGAGGCAAGAATCCATGAAATGATCAGCTGTATAGTTGACTTCGGCATATAGTTGGTTCCTTACTCGGGATTGGTTTGCTCCTTTGTTGGAATATATAACTTTTCCCTCTCTGCAAACTAACAGGATACATTTTATACTTTCTCTAGGACACATATCTCCCAACACATTATGAATAATAAAAATTATCCCCCTAAGTTGAATTAAGAAGCTGTGAAATAGACCTTATTCAGAAAATATACTCATGCAATACTTGCCCTGGTGTGCATTCATAGTGTCCATCTGTCCCTAGAGCTGTGGAACCTTAAAATTAAGCTAATTATCAGTACTATTGCTATGCACAATATTGGCAATTGTCTTCTCTGCTTTTCCATTCTGGTATCCATACCATACTTCTACTAGTAAATATAATGTGATGTGAGCTCCTAAGTTCTAGTGGTTTTTGTTAAAATGGTTTTTTGCTAGTAATTTGAAGGGGATGAGCAATATTTACTCAGGAAGTAAATATTTACCCAACTTGCATGGCAATATCTGAAACTCACATCTAACATAGCAATGGCTTAGATGCCAGCTATTTCTGAAATATCAACCAATCATCCGCAATATGAGCTTCCCAGTTTCCCCACAGCGTTTTATTGTGTGTAAGTATGTTTGAATGTGCCGTTTGTTTCCTTGAGACTCAGAAGGACATGGTTATATTCAGAAGAAATCTTGCCTGGAAGAAACAATGAAAATTGCTGTGCGTCAGTAAATTCAGCTTAATAACCTTGTGTACGTGAATTGATGTGGCTTCTAACTAAGCAGAATGGACCACACGGATGAAGCCTGTATAACTTCCCCAGAATGGTGGTACTATATCCGGCACTATTACCAAAAATCTAAACTTACTATTTTTCATCTTAGTTTGTTATGCTCACAAATTCTGTGGGTCAGGAAATTAGATGCAATATAGCGGTGATGCCTTGTATCTGCTGTGTAATGTCTGGGGACTCAGCTGGGAACACTCAGATGGCTCAGGGGTTGAAATCATCTGGAAGCTTCCTCCCTCACATGTCTGGTGCCTGCCTGGGATGACTCAGATGAGCTGGGACTCTTGACAAGCGCACTGACATGTGAACTCTCTGTTCAGCTTGCTGGCTGGATTCTGAGAAGGAGCAAGCAGGGAGCAAGCGTTCCAACAGAGCGATGCTCCAAGACAACTTCCTGGCTTTTCCTGATCTTGTACCAGCTGTGACTTCTGCCACCCAGATCCAAGGGGAGAGGAAACAGAGTCCACCTCTTGCTGGGGGTACGGCGAGTTCACACTGAAGAAGAGCATGTTGGATGGGTGATATATGCACCATCTTGATCATTGGGGACCGTACCCTCTGCCATGCATTGGCTTTCAACAACATGGGTATATTTCTTGCTCAGACAAGTCTGCTTTGCATCCAGGCAATTCTCCAGAGCAGGGTCCTCCTGTTGGCTGAGCAATGCAACCTGCTGCTTCAACTCATGGTTCCTCAGCTGCTGCGGCAGGGGAAGAGTGGCATCTGTGATCATGCACCAGCCACCACCTGGACGGGACATAAGTCACTACTCACATTTCATGGCTCACGTAGCCAGACCTAAACTCAGTGGTGCAAGCAAGTGTGGCCCTTCCATGTGCCCAGAAAGAAAAGAGAGCTAGAAATGTTGGCACATGGCAATAATTGACCACAGCCTCACAGATATTGTCTGAGTGGTGACTCCCTGTAATTCCTTTCAGTGCTGATTTGAACTTTGTCCAATCAGTTCATTCATTCCATCATCCATCTGACAATGTTTTAGATGCCTACTATGGGGGACACATCAGACGTCATTTGTTCCTGGAGCTATTCAACTGCCCCCAAAAGGCATATAATTTTACTCCAGCAAACCAATTGAAACTTGTATTGCTTTGTCGTTGACTCCTGTGAGTGAGTGGGGGAGTGTCTTTCTCAGATCCACATTATCATATCCCCTTAACGCATATAAAATAAGACTTTTTTCTATCCTTACTTCCCATGGTCATTGATTTTCTCATTTTCATACACTACTGTCCATCAAAACCATTTTTCTTTCACTATTCATCACCTATCTTCTCCTCTGAAGGCCTTAATTTCAAGACAGACTTTTGAGGATGCAGCTATATTTCCAGAAAATACAGATGGTGTCTGTTAATCGGACACTGCCATAGCAATAAATCTATGATATACTAGTACTAAACGGCTTTAATCCCATTTCAAGTTATCACGCATCGTAAGTCTGACAGTCTGATTCCATTTGTTGTTGCTCTAAAGGACATTTAGATATCGAGGCTGCAAACACTTGATAGTTTGGCCAGGAGGTTTCTATTTTGCAAAAGCAGAGCTCATAGATACATTTCAACAATGAAAGGAACAAAAACCAGCAGGAGCTCTGTTTGGAGCCAGTTTGTTTTTTGGTCTTCAATTAGAAAATTGTGTTTCTGATGGAAAACTGTAGACGAGTCCTCACTCCCCGCTGAGAAAGAATGAAGAGGGAGAAATGAGCTCTATGATAGACTGAGGCCAGGACATTGTGTTTTTGGCCGGACAGTTGCTGTCCTGGGTTAGTTTGGGTAGGTCGAAAATCAATCTTACCCTTAGCTTTTCCACGCACCAAATTATACTATGGAACTTTCCACCCAAGTTTCTAAATGATTGAGCACATAGGGGGAGTTCTTATTTCAAGGCAAATATAGGAACTATAAACAATGGAAATCATTAGAGGTACACATGAAAACTTTTTTAGAATCCTCAAATTATATTTAAAGTAATATGTAGATGGCAAAATTATAAATCAGGATTGCTAAAGCTTTTCAGCAGAGACCCCTCACTTTTGAAATGTACCCACAATTGAACCCTTGTCAGAAATTGTGTAAGAAACTTAGTTGTCTGCTAGTCTATTCCAGTATCATATGTGTACACTGGGTGAAAACTGGATATTTATAAGATCATTATTATAAGTTTCAATTTGCAAAAACTATAATGCTTCATTGGGTCTTCCAAACTAGGTCAACCAGTTAGGCCTCAGATGTAGCATGTTGTATTTGGCTAAGACAAAAGGAATAAACAGATGTTATCAAAACAGATGCAAACAAAACTAACAATAGGTATTCTGATGGTAACTTTACCTTTTAATGAAATCTCAGGTCTTTTAAGGTCAGTCAGATGTAAACTAAAGAGGATGATGGTTAGGCTAAAAGGAAAGGTACTAAACAGCTCAACGCTTTGAATTCCAAGAATTTTAGTTACATCATGGTAGAAAAAGAACACCAACTTCACTTTTAAAGCTGTACTTTTTAAGGTCATCTTCTTGGATTCTTCTTAAACTTTTGAAGGCTTACCAGTCCTCAAAAATTAAAGGAACTCTGTATATGTGCATATGTTTATGTATATGTATTGTATCTTTAAAATTCTACATGTATGTATACTTTGAAAATCCCCAAACATGCATGCTAACTACAATTTCTTTTGTTTTTCAACCTTAAATACAAATAATAACATTTTTAAATTTGAAACTAGGAATTCCCTTTTTGGCAATATCAAATTTCTTAAAAGTTAAGTTTAAGAGTTATCTCTTTTAAAATCAAGGCTTAAACTAAATGGCTTCTAAGAGCTCTCCCTTCTCTGAGAGAAGGAAGGGAACTCGTATTCATGGGCATGTGCTGTGTGCCCTGTTGCTCACCTATAGTATCGTATTTCTCACAATAACCCTCTCTAGTAAATGTTGCTGTTCTTCTCTTGCTAATGAAAAACCCAAACCCCCTAAAGATTGCCCACGTTCACCTGACCAGTCATCAGTGAAGCAGGAATTCCACTCCAAATCTGTCCAAAATCAAAGCACTCTCTCTCCCGTCCTTGCCTGTCCTCAGCTCACATGGGAATTTTACAGTAAGCAGTGGCTAGCTACCCCACATAGCACTGAGCCTTTTTTGTTTTGTTTTGTTTTGTTTTTTTCTCAAGAGAGGCTAGGAGCCAAACCTTCGGCTCCCTTTATTGGAATCACAGAAAGTATCACTGATTCTCAAAACTCATACCCCGGAAGTTCAATGCAAATTGAATGGTTGGAATATTATTAGTATGAATGGGATGGTTGATCCACATCTCCAAGATTGATTACACAAAGTGAAGTTGAGATTGAAACCATTTTCTAGATAATTAAGATCCAAAGAACTGTTAAGGAAAAGATAGCTTGAAATACTTAAGAAAGTGGGTTGTAAAATTATTCAAAATAGTGTTATATATACTTAGAAAATTTAAACAACTTACCTTTCCAAGTTCATCCTTTTAAAAATTGGTGGAAAATTAAACCTGTGATTAATTCTACATTGTTTTCTTATCTGTACTGTAAACAAAAAAATATATATTTTACATATGTTCTCCTAAAGTTTTGAAAAGCAGTTTTCTTCTAACTCAACCATAATATAAATTCAGTGACATGTTCCATCTGTGATAATCTTGTTATCCAGTTGGTTTTATTAGAGGCACCATATATATTTGACAAATCTTTGGTTTTTGTTTTTCTTTTATACCACTTTTCATTGCTCTTTTTTGAGCATTAAAAGATATTTGTCCAAGTATAAACCAAGACTCCTTTTCAGGAAGTTCAGTAGTGCTTTGAATTTCTTCTTAATTGTGATTCTTCTGAGTTTGCAGTTGTTTTAAATTTACATCTACTAATTTGCAATTTATCCTTTATGTTTGGCCCTGATTTTTACAAAAGCTTATTTATCAGCTATCCCTAAGTACATCATACAGTCACAGCTCTTAGGTCTCATGAGCCCCATCACCATTCAGCCTCAATTGAACTCGACCTCCCAAGACATAACTGCTCTGATCATCAGCATCTGCTTGGAGTGGAAAATGGTTGAACTGTCTCTGCATTTCATTGCAACATAGGAAAGAAATCTGCTTTTTAAAATTGTGACTTAATGATTCCTAAAATGGGAATGGTAGCTGCCTCCTGTGACCCTGAGAATCTGGCCATTGATGCTTCCAGAAAGGAGGAGCGAAGCGATGCTGTGGCTGAGGCACAGTTGGGAGCAGTGCTCTAGAGCAAGCCGTCCGTCTCCGAGAAAGCTGAGCGCTACTCTACGGGGCAGAAGAGTAGGTCTCCTGGGAGCAGGACCCAGCACCAAACACCCGAGCAGTCCTTTTCCAGCTGTGACTGTCCTCCGTGAACTCGTTGCTGTACTTTTTAGCTGGGTTCACGTAAGAAATTGTGAAGCAGAAAACTGTCTGAGGAATCAGCACAAAAGGACTGGCCTTTAATGGCTTCGCAGATGGAGTAATGTTGGAAGGAGTGGCTGGAGCTCACTTCAGCATCCCACTCTTCTCCCAGCATCCATCCCAGCCTGGGTCCTAGGGAGCTGAGGGATAGGAGAAGGGAGTGTGTGTGTGTGTGTGTGTGTGTGTGTGTGTGTGTGTGTGTGTGTGTGTTGAGGTGTTTGGAGGTTCTTTTCTGTTCCCAGGCCAGTTGGATATCTCCACTTGTCTTCCTTATTCTTTTCCAACTCCTTTCCAAAAGAGTAGAAGAACCCTTACTTCAGAACGGCTTAGGGAGACTAAATAAGTTCATAACCTGGATTTGCTAACAGAGAAAAAAAAAAAAGGAAAAGAACCAGTTAATAAGACAGTTGCTCTGGCAGAAGCACTGCTCTCAGAAAAACACTGGGGTTGCCTTTCGTCGCTCGAAGTCTTGTGTTCTGAGGCCTCATCCTCTCCTGCAGAGAGGAATTAACTTTCCACATGTTAAACCATTGACAGCATGTGTGCCTGACGTTGTATTCTCAGGAAGAGTTATAATGATGGATCACTAATGGGGAAGACAAACTGGATAACCTAGAAGACATGAATAAATTCCTAAAATCATACAACCTACCAATAATAAATCATGCCCGGCTGGCGTGGTTCAGTGGTTGAGCGTAGACCTATGAACCAGGAGGCCACGGTTTGATTCCCAGTCAGGGCACATGCCCAGGTTTCAGGCTTGATCCCCAATGTGGGGCGTGCAGGTAGTAGCAGATCAATAATTCTCTCTCATCATTGATGTTTCTCTCTCTCTCTCTCTCTCTCTCTCTCTCTCTCTCTCTCTCTCTCCCTCCCCCCTCTCCCCTCCTCTCTGAAATCAATAAAAATATATTTTAAAAACTATATAACCCCACACATATATGGTCAGTTAATTTATGACAAAGGAGCCAAGAATACACAATGAGTAAAAGATGGTCTCTTCAAAAATGACATTAGGAAAAATGGGTATCTACATGCAAAAGGATGAAGTTTGGATCCTCATCTTACAGCATACAAAAAAAACAGTTCAAAATGGATTAAAGATGAAATGGAAGACCTGAAACTAATGTAGTGTACACTTACAATCTTTAAGAGGTTAGATCTCATGTTGTGTTCTTAGACAATAAAAAAAATTAAATAATGGGTATGTTATGGTGGGGGCTTAACTGTTTATTTTCCTATCTCAACTCCAGTTGCCTTAGTCACTGATACATTGAAATGAAGGCTATTGTTTTTTTTACATTGACTTTATTGGGGTGACATTGGATAACAAAATTATATAGGTTTCAGGTTACAGTTATATAATTTTTTGCACAGTTTCATAAAGAAGTTTCTAAGCAAAGAGAAGGGAATTTTGCTTTGTAGTATTAAAATAATTAATTATAATTTATAAAAAGAATTCAGCTTTTATGTATTGTTTTATTCAGTCAGCAAACATTTGCTGGGGGCCTGCCATGAGCCAGCACTCAGCAGTTTTGGAGATACAAGTGTGAATTAAGACCCCTGTCTTCAAGATGCTCATCATGCACAAGGCCAACACACTGTTTTAAGCAGCGAATTTGGCATGTACAAAGTAGAGTAGGTGCATAGAGGAAGCGAGGAAATGCTCAAGGAGGCTCACAAACCCCTCTAATGTATGGGGATCACAAAACAGCTCATCCAGGGTGCAATGGGTAGGAACAGGCATCCTCCAGATCCAACCAGCCCAAGGCTCTGCAGAGCGGGGACTTACCTAATCAGGAAGGAAGGTGGTTGATGCAGAGTAAGCATCATCCACTTTTTCTTGCCAGGATTCTATCAAACAAAGGAGTAGGCTGTGAAAAGCCACATTTCTCTTCTTCTCTTTGTTTTTTTCATTAAACCACTCTCAGGGCAACTGCATGCTCCAGCAATAGGTGTCAGAATAAAGCAGGCAGGTGTGTCTATGCCGTCAGAGTCTGTGCTTCATGTTTATGAAATCAATTTTCTGTGCCTGCTGGGTCAGGCTGCTGTGAGAACTAGTTTTCCACAGCTGATCGCATTGCCTCCGGGGTCATTTGACAGGGCTGGCTTTTTATCGGGAACACAAAAGTGAGGAGCACTATATACATTCTCCTGATATATTCATTACCTGTCTCACCATGCTGGTAAATAATATGCAGATGGTAACTTGAGAGAAGTGGTATTCCCACTGCTCTTTTTTCACTCCTGGAACTCTGTCTATGTTGCAAAAATCAAAGGCAGGATTACCTCAAAATTTGATTTTATGTTCCTCCTGTTCCCCACTTTCTGGTGCCCACACAACACATACAGTACATTCTTCTCTGTTTTAACCTGTGTTTTCAGATAGCACAGCCCCTTCTGCTCATACTCTTACTGTAGAATTACTCAATGAAGACTCATACATTTGTTGATTCTCAGATATATATTAATTGCCTACTGTGTTCCTGGCATGATGCTAAATCTTAAACATAGAACAATGGGAAAGATGGAAGCATCTGATTTAGGGACTGTTGTTATTTTATTTCTTTTCAAACTTTTCCAAAATCTGTGGCATTATCAAAAGACAAAAGAGAACACGAACTGGATGCCTCAAATAGAAATGGATTAATAATGAGTAAGAGACTCGAAAGCTCCCTAGAACACATGGTTTCAATTAACATGAGTAAACTGATTATCTGAAAAAAGAGCTTGATTGAGCCCCTGGATTTTGGGAGGAAAGCCCTGTTTATAGATTGCATATTGAAAGCAGATGCCTGGAGCACTTTTCCTAGAAATAAGTGACTACATTAGTGTGTTTTACTGAGAGTGGCCCTTAATTTATGTGTATTTAAACTGTCAGAATGTTTTAGTCCTTTACAGCCAGTAATTCTTTCGTTTACTCATTTAATAAACATTTATTGACCTGTTACCCTGGATCAGTCCATTGTCGTTGTCAGGCATTGGGAATTAAGGGTCCTGTCCTCCTAGAGCTTACATTTGGATGAGAGGACAATTAAAACAAATGAACAGACATCCCAAGATCCCCAGTGGATGCCTGAGATCACAGATAGTATTGAACCCTTTATATACCATGTTTTCCCTAGACATACATACCTATGACAAAGTTTAATTTACAAGTTAGGCATATGTAGGAGATCAACAGCAATAACTAATAACATAGAATACACTGTAATAAAAATAATGTGAATGTTTTATCTGCCTCGCAAAATATCTTATTGGACTGTACTCACCGTTCTTCTGTGATGTGTTGAGGGTACGGAACTGAAATCACGAAGTGTCACAGCAGATAATGGGGGACTGCTGTATACCAGTTATTAGAACTTATGCTATGAAGGAAACAAATGATGTGCTTACACACATAGGTGTGTGTGTGTGTGTGTGTGTGTGTGTGTGTGTGTGTGTGTGTGTAAAAGAGTACTTTACAAAAGTCACAGGTTGGAGCCAATCATGCAGATAGAAGAAAAGAATTTCAGGCAGAAGACAGAATATTTGCTTACTGTTTCCAAAAGATAGCTCTTTTGGACAAAAGCAGTATACAATTATCTAAATCAGGGGTTGGCAAATCCCTCCTGTCATCTGTTTCTATAAATAAAATGTTGTCTGCTTTTGTAGATAAAGTGTTTAGGGAACGCAGGCGGGCCGGCCCTTTCGCGTATTTTCTGTAGCAGTTTTCACACGACAATGATAGAGTGTAGAGAGCGGCTATAGGGTCAAGCCTCAGACTGACCTGTGGCAGAGCCACATACAAGTCCTGGCTTGGAGGGCAGAGCCCTCCTAGCACAATTAAGCTTGACCTTATAGTCCTCCCTTGTTCCTAGGTAGGTAATGGGCTGTGGGAGGTGCAGCAAGGGCTGCCAAAACAAGGCTTGAGTAAAACTCGCAAGAACATTGTAAACATGTTGACACTCCCCTTGTTTTCTTTGTGTGCTCTGACTATAAAATAAAGCTTCGGTTTACAGGCTGGGTCACTGCTTCCTCATCCAGGCACAGTGATCCTACCTAGCCCCAACTATATTCTCTTGTCTGTCTTCTTTAATCCTTCACCGCCCCTCCTCAGGTTCACCTCTGGCCGTGCTGGATGCGGTTCAGTAGAGCACTGTGGTTGCAACAAAGCTGTTGTGGCCCGCAAAGCTGAAAATATCTACTGTCTCGCTCTTTACAGAAAGTTTCCCAGTCCATGATCCAAATCACCAGGCTGAATAATCATTATATCTGTGTGCTTTTTAATTCTGTGTCTTTAGCCCTGTGAGGTCAAACTGAACTTTATAGAAACTCTGCTAAAATGTACCTGGTGATGATAGTTGGTAATTGTTGAGTGAAGCTATGTTCCCAACACTCTTTTAAGCACTTTACCTGAAACTGTATTATCCTTAATGCTCACAATAGCCCTATTCAGTGGGTGCTATGATCACTTCAGCGTATAGGTGAAGAAACTGAGACACAGAGAAGTTAAGTAACTTACTTGATGTTACCCAGCAAGTAAGAGGTGGCATCAAGGGTCAAAAGCACACAGCCTGGGTGGGAAACACTATCCTAAACTGCCCTCGTCACTGAACATTCTGCAGCTCCTCCACCACAACAGACCCGCTGCTTCCAACTGCCTGTCTATTCCCAACTTGCACAAATAAACAAACATCTTGCCACAAGAATTTAGAACTTGCTTTGGAGCCAAATGTTACAGTTATCCCTTGCTTAGCATTCAGGATGCAAGGCATGTTTTCAAGTCATTTCCTCTCAAGCTTCATTGAGAAGCATTTTGGTAAATATTTTATGCTTTCAGGATTGGCCCTGACCACACTGGAAATCCAAGCTATTTCTATAATTACCCAAATGTGCTCACTATTCGATGTACTACATTATTCTGCAACCTTCTCCCTTGTTTTGGCTAGAAGATGAGACTCTTGAGCCAATACCACCTTTCTTTTTCTCTCCATGTCCTGAGCATCCAACATACCTTCAGTGTCTCCTCCCCGGATTGCTGGATGACCTCCACTTAAATCCCAGATGTACTAGGACCGACAAGTTTAAACTCACCTGAAAAGTCTGTTTCAGAAAGTCCAAATTCTCTGATGTTCATTGCTAGCAGCTCTGTCCAATAAACTAAGTGCTAATCTGTATGAAGTATGTTGGTGTTTCTAGATTTTATTTTATTTTATTTTTTGTAAGCCTATTCACTTCTGAGGTGATTTCCCACAGGTTGGAATAATTTTCCAAAGTCACTTGTACTTCAACATTTACACACCCATGAAAACACTAGAGAATTGCCATTTTTCCATGTTTGAGTATAAGGTTTGAATAGTTATTAAATAACGGCACTGTGCTAAACAGTACCTAATCACACAGATGGTCATTGTCCCTGTCATCATGGAATGGCAGGGATAGGGACCAGTAAAGAGAAAATGAATATACACCGTAGTGAGTGTTATAATGAACAAAGTGCATGGCGCCTACCTAGGAGATGGGAGGAGGTCATGGTCAAGAAAAGCTCCCTGAGGGGTAGATTTAGAAGGGAAAATTTATCAGACTTGGAGTACAGGAGGAAGAGAATTGGAAATTAGGGTTGAGATCACATCTGGTTTTATCGTCAGCATTTTGTTGACTTATTAGCCTTTTCTTGATATATGTTTCTACACACATCCAAAATTGATAGTCATCGATTCAAATTAATACACTTCCTGTAATGTTTCATGTATGTTATTGTGTTTCAAGATAGCAAGAGAATCAATCCAGCCTCACTTTGCTAGTAACCAGCTGTGAGATTTTGGACAAATCACTAAATTTTGCTCAACCTCAGTCTTTTCATCTTCACAATGATATTGAACAAAATAATTTCTCTGGTTTCTTTCACCTCTGAAATTCTACCCTATTAAACCCTGTCCTTGTCATAATGCTTTCCTAACTTCCATGGCTTCGTGTGGAATTTTCCAACTTTGAACCTGACGATGGCGTATCTGTTAGAATTATATTATACTATATGTCACACCAAATCTTACTGACCAGGAACTGAAGCACGGGGTTTTCTTGTTCTCAGTTCTGAAGGAGACCAGCTTAGGCAATCCATGGAGGAGCCAGGCAATGACATCAGGGGCCCAGGCTCCTTCCATCTTCCTTCTTAGTCACCTATGCTCCCAAGACAGCTGGTCCATCTCCAGCTTCAAGTCTGTGTCCTAGGTCAGAAGAAGGGACAGCAAAAAAGGGCAAAGGTCAAGGTCTAGCTGGATCAACTTTCTTGGAAAGAGCTTTTCCAGAAGTTCTTAGTGGCATTTGCTTAAATCTCATTGGTCAGAACTGTCACATGGCCACCCCTAGGTGTAGGGCAGTGCTCTTTTCTTTGGTTGGGTACATGGATGCACTAAACAAAAGAAGACTGCATGTATAAAAAAGGGAGAAGGGATATTGGATAGGCAGATTGCATCATTTTTGTTACTCAGATGTAATATCAAAATAGTTTAAAACAGGTCTGGCATAACCACTGACCAAACAGTGCAGCTGCTCAGCACACTGTAGCAATACATCCCAGTTGATGGGGTGTTTTTCTGCTTGGAAGGACAGTCATTACACACAGCTTTTATCCTTCCTCCCTCCATGTAATAAGGCTTAAGTTCATCAAGGGCAAGACCGTATTTTGCAGATATTCTTTCCAGTCCCCAGGAAAGCGACATTAATATAGAATAAGTGTTCACTTTTGTTGAAAGGAGTTGAATTATTCATATTATAATCCAAGGATGATACAACTAGGCAATGAAGTGTTCATGTTATTACCTATTCTGTTTCCTCGGGGCTGAATGACTCCTCTGAATGGTGACTGTATAATCCTCAATGCCACAGTACAATTGATTAGAAAACTGGCAGATGGATATGGACTTTGAAAGTTGTTCAAATCTTTTTACAATTATTCAAAGGGATTATTATAGACTTTGTAAAAAAAATAAAAAAGTATTGCCTGAAGTGAAAAGCTTCAGGCATAATAGAGGTTCAGAAGCCCTTTCTCTTCATTTATGAAATTGAATAGATCTAACAAGAAGCACCCCCTGCCCCTTTAGTGTAAAGAATCAAATAAAATCAGTTCCTTAAAGAGTTGCATCTGGTCCTTCCAGCCTATAAGACACCTAATAATGTATTACTTCTTTTCACTAAAATCTCAAGTAACCACAATGCTCAAGATTAACTCAAAAATTCATGTAGCAATCCTGATTCTTTTTTTTAAAGCTATATGTTTAATGCTTATCATTTAATTTTCACTAATTCAATTTTTTTCAAAGTGCTTCTATTTCTCTGCTTTGTTCATTTTTAAATGATGTTTCAGTGGTTGTATTTTTTTTTTCATTTGCTCTAATTCTCCAGCTTATTCTCCATTCCATATGCTTCTGGAAATTCAATAAAAGTGTATCCAAAATTATTCAGAAAATTAATGGGATACCAAGAAAAAAATATATGTAATATCCAATTCCAAGATGGCAAGACCTAACTTTGAATCATCATATCCATTGAAACATCTCTCAAGTGCAAATTATTCTATGGTGTAATAGAGGTTAGAATATAATGGGTGTTTTATTTCCTTACTTTATCTGGAACCTCTTGCCTTGGTCCTCCAGGGAAATCTCTCTCTTTTTTTATGTTCTTATTTGGCTAACTTCCTTTATTAATAAAGTACGATGGAGCATACATCTTCAAGTCTAACATGAATTCTTTCTTTACTTATTTTATTATCTTTGAAATTGGGATATGTCTTTAAATTTGGGGCATATCATGATTTAATTGGAAGATTTTGGGGGCAGTAAGTAAAATAATGATAGCAAATAAAGCAATCAATAGCTTCTCAGATGCATTGAAATGAAGGAACCTCCAACAGTAGAATGCATCCTGCTCTGAACTAAACAATTGTTTCTGACTGGACCCTTACAATATCCTAAACAGAATGAGGTTTACATTTTTGAAAATAGGAGTACACTGGCTCATTTTTGTCAGCCACGGAATTAGTCCATTCCGGATATTTCAATTCTCAGTTTAATAGCTTAAGATGTTCCCATTCCCATCACCACTCACTCACCAAAAGCACTTTCAAATTAACTTTGGAAACAAGCGAGTTAACAGAAGCACAGTCATCATTCTGCCAAGTTCAACTACCCCTAAGAACTCCTGCATCTGATAGTCAGCAAGCAACCAGATTGCAAACCAGAAGTGTCAGCGTTGACATGTGCTACTTGCTTGCTACTCTGCAAGGTTCATTAGCTATGCTGCCCCAAGATGTGAGGGACAGAAACAGTTCAAGGGCCAGAGACAAACAGCATTTAGATGGTCCCCAAGTGGCTGAAGTAACAGGAAAACTAAAACAGATCTTCCTCCTAACATTCCCGTCTGAACAGTCTTCAGGATTACGCAGTGTAAAATAGGAACGCTTTTGGCTACTAATCCTTAATAATCCTAAACCTTAGATACAAAACCAGAAGGTATTTATTCTTTTATATTTCTCGGTATAAAGGTGTTCTTGATTTTGATGACCACAATCATAACAACCTTCTAGTTTAATTAAAAGAGTGTGTTCCTTCCTCACAGTATTAGAGGTTTCAAATGCTTAAAGAACCTTTTCGTAAGCACCCCCTCGTGGGGACTTATAGATCAGGACAAAGGGAACATTTTAAGAATGTTCTTAATATTGCAATTAATTGGGGATTATTTTTTTTAAACCATTCCTTACGAATTCTGGATAATATTTTTTCATATCTTGGAGGTTGTTGTTTTGCTGTCCTTTTAATTAAGATTGCAACCTGGCTTGTAAATGCTACAAGCTTGTCAGGGAGGGTGGATTTCACACTGTGGTCTCTGAGCCAAAGGAAGCAGAAAGCCACTTTGTTCAGGTTCACTGCTAGTGGTCATGTTACCCCCACAGTTGCTCCAGTCAAGATGACCGCTGGTCAGTTTGTGCAGACTCACATCCATGCTGTGGCTGTCCAGTGGACTGGAGCAACCACGCTGCCTTTAAGCGATCCCAATTTGGCACTGTTGTGCTTGCAACATTCAGCTCTAAACTCTCTCCTTCCCTCGTCAGTCAAGGACACCGGACTTAGGTTCTTTGGAAGTTATAGTAGGACATTTTATTCACTTTGCACTCATTCCCAAGAGATGTGAAGTAACATGATTTCAATATGACTCTGCTGTGCTGTGATCTCGGGCGAGTTATAACAATAATAGAGCCTCTAACCTTCCCCAGTGTTTCACTGTTACAAAGCACTTCCATGTACCTCCTTTTGTTAAAGTTACTAGCCTCGGAGAATGCCAGTTGCCCCATGTGCTTCTGTAAAAGCCAGCAGATGGAAGAACACTTGGGAAAATAGGGCACTGGACAAATGCAAGGGTCACCCTGTGAGTCTGTCGACTGGTAGGACTAGAGTGTCAATGTGTTGGTCCAAGTTTGGTTTTAGGGCTGGCCTCCAGAGAAGTTCCCATTCGGGATATTTGTCAAGAATGGGAGGTCAGAAATGCCAACACTGGGAGGTCAGGCTGGTAGTCTACCAAGAATTCATACAGGAAACTTCTTGGAAAGACAGAAATGGAGGACTTTGGCCTGAATTTGACCTGGAAGGGGGCCTTGAATTCTCCCCGCTGATGACTGCAGGAATATCTAAACTCTGGGGTACAGCTGAATTGTAAGCCTTCAGTCTCCAAGAATCAGAGCAGTTCTGAGTTAAAAGTCCCCTTACTGGTCTTCCCGCCCTGATCCAAGTCGCTAACCCCTCTAGGGTTTCATAGGGTCTCTGCTTGAGCATCCACAGAAACAAGAAGCTTGTTTCCTACCAGAGTTGCCCATTTCATCGTTGGGGCATAATAATCATTAAGAAGGTATTCTTCCTCTTGAGTCTAGGCCTTCTGCCTTATAACATGAGCCATTCATTGTAGCTCTGCCCAGTAATGGGCAAGTGGAATGTACAGCAAGACACTTCTCTACCCTTTTATTGAACTCGAATTTGCTCCCATGTCATTTCCTCCAGTGACAGGATTTCTCTACATGTGCCTTTGGATACACTTTCTTAGTGATCATAACAGCTTTGAATGGTTTCAGAGACAACACACTAAGCCCCTGCGAGCTGCATATCTGCCTTTCTACTCTCAACTTCTCCGTGTCTTCTGTATCTCTGATATCTCTTCTTCTTCTGCACCTAACTCTCTTGTAATACTCCTGAAAATTAAGCATGAACTCATAGACAGAGGATTCTAGGTGGAAAGAGCAGAGAAACTTGGTTCAAGCCTGGAGAAATGTCCACCTCTAAAGCTTCATAAGTATTAGTATTTATCCAGTGGGGGTGGAAGAGAATAATGGGAGAATATAAGTGAACAGTCATTATAAATTGTAGTGTGCTATAAATCCACTGCGTACTTTACCGTGAAGTTCTACAAGGCCTCAAGCTCCTTGTTTTGTGCTAGAGGACATTAAACAGAGAAGAAAAGTGACATGTCCCAGGACCACAGGATCCGTTAGTGGCAGAGCCAGGAATGGAACCCAGATCTTCCACCTCACAATCCCTTGTTCCCTTTACTGCCTCTGTGTTGAACAATGAATTCAATAAAATCATTCATGCACAAACCCTAATATACCCAGCAAACATGAGGAGCTCCATAACTAGTGGCTGAAGAAATGTCTGAGCAAACAAATGAATGAATGACTAGTACTTTTTTCCAATGACATTTTATAGTTTCCTTCTAAATGTCACTTACATTGTAATCATTTTTAATTAGGTCTCTTAAGGAGTGTGGTTCTCAAGATGTACTCATGAAGATTAAATGAGACAATGCATTAAAGTGCTTAAAAACAGTGGCAGTCAATAAATGTTAACTATTATCGTTCTCTGTTTTCCAGCCATTTCTAAAAATAAGGTTGTGCTGATGCTGTAAGAACTCACCAATCCAAAAATCACTTTGCAATTTACTAATGAAAGGAATTCTGGGATTGCTAAAGTATTACGACTAGTTGTCAGTGTCTATCCTGTGCCTTTAACTAGGCCATCCATGCCTACCCCTTGTTGTTGGCACCCCAAAAGCCACAAAGTCCTGGATTCTTTCACTTCCTCCTCTGGGCTTGTGTTTACTCAGCCCCTGACCTTGGGGTCTGTCTCCATTCCCAGCGTGTTGGACCTGACAATTCAGTATTTTGCTTTATACTATTTGAGCCTTAGCATTCTTGTTCCCTCTCTGTCAATCCCAGTCTCAACCTCAATCAAGGTTATGGGATTTCCCTTTGATTCCCTTCATTCCCGGTGCTATATTCCTTTTGAACAAGCCCTATTCCTGTCACCCAATTTGGTGTGTTTGCCTCACACATGTCTGATATGAGGTCAGACATGCTCCATATTATAGCATCCTATATAATAAAGATGAAATATGCAAATGGTCATTACGCCATGAAGCATAACGACCGACTGCGTAACAACCGTATCACGGATCAGCAGGATGGTGGGGCAGCGAGCTACAAGTGGGTGGCGGAGAGCTACAGGAGGGGGCAGGGCAGCAAGCTATGCAGCGGGGGGGGGGGGGGGGGGGGGGGGGGGGAGGGGCTGAGGGAGCCACAGGAGGGCGGGGCAACAGACGGAGAGCTACAGGAAGGCGGCAGCAAGCTACTGGCTACAAGGATGCTGTGGAGAGCTACAGAACAGGACAGGGCAGCAAGCTAATGGGGGGATGGAGGGGAGAGGGGGCGGGAGGGGCTACAGGAGGGTGGGGCAGTGGGTGGAGAGTTACTGGAGGGTGGCAGCGAGTTACTGGCAAGCTACTGGCACACGGATTCGTGCGCAGGGCTACTAGTTTGTTATAAATATTGAATTTTGATACTTGGGGCTCAGAGATAGTCTTAGTCTCTTCATATTTCAGTATTTCAGGCATGGGAAAGCATGATTTTTTTCTTCTTTATTTTTGTGTTAACTAAACTGGTTCTTTACAGTCCTTTCCATCTGTTGGCTCTGGTCTCCCAGTTTGAAGAGTGATTCCTGAGTGTTTTATTGTCTCATTTTTCCTTCTAGAGTTCCACACACATATATACAAATCACCATACATGATCTGTGCCTATTGCCAAAATGTTTGAAACATCCTTCTGAATCTCTGAATGTGTCTGACAATTTGTCAAGACTAAAGGCTAACCTTGAGCTAATGTCAGTGAACAAGAAAGAACTTTAGTAAATTTACCAGTTAAGATTATGCCTGAAGTTCTGGTGTGGACAAGAAATATTTATTATCTTTTTATTCTCTGTGTCTTCTGATGGATTACCATTTGATATATTCTCAATGTTAGTGGTATATCTACTCTCACTATCCCATCCAAAAATGCAAGTTCCTTCAGAGAATTATTGGACTTGAATTATTCATATTCATAGCACCTAAAACAGTATTTGGCAAATAGCAGGCAAGAAATCAGTGTTTGTTGAACACTAAGTGAATGAATGCAGGATAGAGTTGAGCCTTTGGCAGGAGGAGATCCCAGTTTGAGTTTTGGTTATGCCACTGCCCAGCTACGAGACTTCTCTGAATTTTAATTTCTTCATTAATAAAATGGGGATAATAATAGGACTTAGCTCATAGGTTTTGGGGGAGAATTAAATAAGATAACGCATGTACTAGTAAAGTTCTTGGCACAGTAGCTGGAATATTTTCAGAACTTAATAAAAGTTGACATTTATGTCTATTCTTTTCAGTGAATAGCCTCAAATATTGAAGCTTATTAGAAGTAATTGAACTAATTTAATATGACCTGTATTAAAGACAAATTAGTTCAATTCAGCTGTCAGCAAGATTTTACTTAAAGAGCCACATTGAAAAAAGAAATGTATTGGTCACACCACCATGCTTAATACACTTTACTAGGCTTCAGGGGTGGGCAGGATAGGACAGATATGACACAGCCCCTTCCCTCTAGGAACATAAGCTCCAGAGGACTTACTACATCTGCAGCATTTGCTGAGTACACATAGAGGGGAGGCATTGTCGCCTCCACGTCATCTGATTTACACTCTGTGCTTCGCAGAAAATTATCCTACAACCCTCAGTTTCTCTTTGAACGCTTACCATGACAAGAAACCCACTGCTTCTGAAACCACTCGCTCTATTTGGGAAAAGTAATCATTAGAAAGATCTTCTCTAGAATTAGCACAAATCTACCTCCCTATGATTTCTACACATTGACCCAACTTTTGCCTTCCAAATACACCCAGAATAAATCCATTTCCCCGCGCCCCCCCCCCCGCCCCCGCCGTGTACCAGAGGTCAGCAAAGTAAGGCCTGCAGACCAAATCTACCCCTCCATTTATTTTTGTAAATAAAGTTTATTGGGACACAGTCACACCCATTTATTTAAATATTGTTTGTGGCTGCAGGGCAGTTGCAGTAGACGCTATTGCATAGAGAATTTATGGACCACAAAGTTGAAAATATTGACTCTTTGACCCTCGAAGAAATGTTTTTGACCTCTGCTCTACATGACAGACCTTGACACACTTAAAGACAACTGGCATGTCTTCTCTTTAAGTGGGAAGCTCAGAATTGAGCCTAGAACTCTAAATGGGAGCTAGTGGAGGCCGAATGGAGTAGCACTATCACCTCCCTTGTTCTGGACACCATACTTCCATGATGTGGCTGTTACCCAGCAGCAAGGGCTCCCTGCCTAATGTGTATAGAAGCCAATACTATGGCCCCGGCTTTTGAGGAAAGCAACAGCTTTATGGTAAAGTCAACCTGAGAAGAGACAGGAGACAGCAGTCAAATCTGTCTCTCGGATGGAGAGTTTGGGGTGAGTTTTAAGGGGTTTGGGGGAACAGGCTGGTATGCGACTATGCTGGTGGAGCAGCTGTCCATTGGAGGGATTTTAGAATTTGACCCTTTATAGTCCGATGTGGCAAGTAGGGCTTCAGCCCAGATCTTCCTGGACCCTTTGCTTCTGGAAGGGTTCCAGCATTCAGGTGGCGGTCCTGTCCCAGCCCTTTGGCGCCTTGGCGGGGAGAAAGTTTGGTTCTGGGTGTAATTGGCAACATTCTACCCTCTGCACATGCTTTGGCTACATAAATTGCAATTTTGTTCTGTTGTCTCTGAAAAACAGCTCAGTATCTTGTAAGAAACAAGATAGGGCCGGTTTCGGTTGCTTCTGCTGTGACAAGGTCAGTGGTCATGTTGATCTTTGATGGATACATAATACTTGGTTGTATAAAGGACTAAGTCTCTGAGATTGTCCTTCTTCCCCCCCACCCCCCCTCCCCACCCCCGGAGCTTCTGCTAAATCCTCCCTCCCCACCTGCGGTGGTGGTGCCCAGTGTTGGAAACTATGTACAAAGCTTGCATCTCCTCAGCCCAGAGCAGTAGGGAGCAATTCCGCACACAGACAAGGGCCGGGCCATGTCCTCAGGGTCAGACAGGAATAAGGTGCCAGGCTCAGCTGGGATATATATATATATATATATAGATAGATAGATAGATAGATAGATAGATAGATAGATAGATAGATAGATATATATGTATGTATTTTAGAGTTGCATCTTTTTTTAATTTTTTTAAATTTCTTTATTGATTAAGGTATTACATATGTGTCCTTATTCCCCCATTACCCCCACCTCCCATTCATGCCCCCACCCCCCTGTTGTCTGTGTCCATTGATTAGGCTTATATGCATGCATATAAGTCCTTTGGTTGATCTCTCCCTCAGCTGGGATTTTTAAAAGAACATAATAAAGAGGCCATTTACATCCCTGTGGGCAGGGTTGAGATAACCCAGGAGGGAATTTGTCACCACCCTCTCCTCGTTAAGGGGAGTGGGAGAAGGGGAGTTTGCTGGGACTCAGTGGTAGCTGGAGCCTAGAAGAGGGGCTGCCCAACTGCAGCTGTGGATGGAGACACAGCCACTGTCGGAACCAAGCCCCGAGAAAGGAAGGGGGCGAGAACAGTAGTCACCCTAATGTGCTCTTCTCCTATCCTCCGCATCCAGGGCTAGAACCCAACCTGAAGCTGGAGGGCAAGGGAGCCCAGGAGCCAGCCCCACAGGGCACAGAGTAGGGCCAGGAGCAGGGCCAGGATTTGGGGCACAGGATGACAAGAGCTAAATGGTGTGCCAGGCACATTTTAGATCCCAAAGGACAGATGAATGAATGAAGTGAGCCCAAAGCCTGTTGCCCCATAAGTGCTTGTTGAACTGCAGTGATGAGCGGAAGGCCCGTGACCTCCCTTATGTCGTCCTATTCCAGAGCTCTCAGTGCTAGGTTCTGGGTTCCAGACTCCCACTCAGTGCAGCCCCTTCCTGCAGTGCCCGCCCCCCCCCCCCCCCCCCCCCGTGCCCTTCCCCAACCTCTGATGACCCCTTGGGTACCCCGCAAGAGCATACAAAGAGCCTGGATGTTACTTAGGAAGGAATGGAGCAGAGCAGGAGTTGTTCTGAATGGAACTAGGACATTATCAAAGAGAGGGCGTTAAGCCCTGAAATGATTCCCAGAATCTAAAATACATTCTAGGATATTCAGAGTGTTAAAAATGAAACATTCTGCAGTGCTCCAGTCTATGGTAAAAAAAATAAATGAATAAATAAAAATTGGTGGCTTCTGAGAAAGCTGCCCCAGACATTCATGTTATAAGCTCTGGATTCAACAGACACCTCATTACCAAATGCCTCGGGGCTGCCCGCTTTATGCTCAAATGACCCTCATCATCTCATAGCTGTTATTGCAAAGATATCTGGGCTCTCCATTCATTATGCCAGTGGCAGGACTATCGGGAGCGGGGAGTGTGTGAGAGAGACATCATGTGTAACATGTACAGAGAGAGAGAGAGAGAGAGAGAGAGAGAAAGAGAGAGAGAGAGAGAGAGGATGCACACCCTCTCCACCCTCTCTTTCAGAGGAACTTACAGGCTCATGAAGATATGAAAGTGACTAGGTCATTTCAGTCTAGCCAAAATTGTGCTAGGATTTCCTGAGGCCAGCCTAAGGTATTTTCTAGTCTTTCAACATTGAAAAAGTGGTAGCCCTTCGGGGGCCCTAGGACACTTCAGTGTCCAGAACTAAGCCTGCGCTTTTCCTCTGGGTCAGAGTTCTCAGCTTTAGCACTGTTGGCATTCTGGGCCAGATAGTTCTTTATCCTAGGGGCTGTATTGTGCATTGTAGGGTGTTTAACAGTCCCTCTGGTCTCTACCCACTAAATGCCCGTAGGACACTAACCTACCCAACTTGTAACAACCAACAATATCTTCAGGCATTGCCTAAGATTCCAGAAAGGACAAGATTTCCCTCCTAGTGGTGACAATAAAATGTTTTCAGACATTACAAATGTCTTCCCCCAGCGGGGAAAGTGGGGAGCTCAAAAAGCATTGGCACAACTGGACCATGTGGCCTAACAGCCTTGCCCAGGACTACTTAGCAACACTGCAGCCAGTGAATCAATCCAGCTGGCTTCTCGGAGTTTTTTCCTCCTCCTGGGCTTCTGCCCCTGGATGCCAAATGCCTCATGAGATTTACATGAAGGAAAGATAAACAAGAGGGAACAGGGTAACACTGACTCCTTGGGCAGTCCTTCCCTTTGTGAGGTCGAAGAGATCCAGAGAGGCGCTGTGTAGCCTCAACTGTGTTGCAAGGCACCAGAGGGATTTGGCTGCCATGTTTCCTTTGTATGTGTACTTATTTATAGACCACATTATTGCACAAAAGGTTTGAGACTTGATCTTCAATTTATTTCATAAAATTGGATAGTTTTATAAACAAATAGGCATGTAGCTTAACTGGAAATCCCTTCTTCAGTTCCTCAGAGTAAAGAGCGGGTGAGGTGGTGGTAGCAGATTTTTCCCACGGTACCAATAGGCAAACCAAGTCCCGGAGAGTAAATCCCAACCAAAGCTCTTGGGTTGGTATTCACTTTTCCTGCTCATCTCACCTCTTATGCCCCAGTTGACCCCCTTTCCCGGCATCCTCCCCCCCGATTATCCTCCACCCTTTACCCAACCTAGTGTTTAGTTTGCAAGGCTGCATCTGATGCCTGTGGGTATCTGTGAAAACACAGGTGAGTACCTGAGGGCAGTTGCATAGGCATCCAAGACAAACAGAAACACAGCTCAGTACTGGGGTAAAAAGAACATCTAGAAAGCAATGTTCATAAAATAATTCAGAAGAAGAAGAAAAAAATCTCTAAAATTAGGGGAGATTAGAATTAAGAGTGGAAATACAATTCCTGTCTGAGACTCAGCCCAAAGTGCTGCAGTCCATTTTGTGGCCTTCAGTCTGGTTTCTGAGCTCGGGGACTGAACTGTTAGCCCTTCAATCTTGTCCTAATAGTAACAATTACTCCCTAATGACCTCTCCCTGGTACCTCCTCCCCAGGGTGGATCAGAATGCCACTCTGACTGGCACGCCAGGTTCTTTTGTAAGAGCTTGGCATCCTTTGCGCTCTTCCCGTTCTGATCCTCCCCTTTCCAGCTCCTCCTACCTCCACTTCCCAGGCTCATTTGTAACCTCAACTCTCCCCAGACTGCAAGAGGCTGGGAGGAACCTAAAGCATCCCTGGGCACTGGGAAAGATGTGCCTATCCATAGAGTATGCTTTGAAGTGAGTCTAAAACTCTAGGCCCATAATCTTTCACCAACCATGCTTGCCTACCAGAGTCCTTCAAATTCCTATCATTTGAGGCGCTGCTTTGTCTGAAGTCTTGCATTGCTCAAAATCTATGAGCTTATCTAAGAGAGATAAGACAGTAATTAATGGATAGGAATTTGCTACTGGGTAGGCATGTTGGTACATCTCTAAGAAGAGGGCCTTGGAATTGGGACACAGGACAAGTTAATTCTGATTACGGTGGAGAGACTGAATGATTGAGGTGTTGAATTCCAGACCTGTACTGTCCAATATACTAGCCACATGTGGCAATTTTAATATAAATTCATTGAAATTAAATAATATTAAAAATTTAGTTTCTTAATCACACAGGCCACATTTCAAATGTTCAGTAGCCACATGTGGTTATAGCTACCATATTGGACAGAGCACATATAGAATGTTTCCATTTTCATAGAAAGTTCTATTGTACAGCACTCCTGAGACTGTGGCTGGTACTGGCATCGCAGAGTTTTGGAAAGCAGGGGAGCCTAAAATTGCCAGCTCTGTAGGGAAGGATAGAGAAGAGAATTCCAAAGAGAAAGTGAAACAAGACCATTAGGCAAACCAAGGTTCTTTGTGTTGACAATGTAAAATGAAGAGTGAGTGGGGTTGGCTTAGGGCCCTATTTCCTCCATTGTTTGGTCTATGAGACACATGGCTCCTTGGGAAGCAAGAGACCCTATCCTGAGTCTGGAGCTGAGAGGGGCTCTGAGCCTCACTCACACACAGAGATCTTCCAGCCAGAGGGAAGCCATCATCCTGATGGCACATGGCCACCCATCGGTATCACAGAGTCTAGCCTTGGGAGTTCCCAAATGAGAAGACGTTCAGGAGAAAATGAGCACTTTCTCCCCCTCAAATTGGAGTATCTGAGGGGCGTGGAGAATCTGAGGAGCAATGGTCACGCCTTACTGACAGCACTGGTTCACACTTGCGTAGAACTTGCAGAAATGTGGAGCATTTGCACAATGTTCATTTACCTCATCCTCACAATCATTGGCTGGGGAGAGCAGGGCAGATGCAACCCTCTCAACTTTTTCAATTAGGAAAAAATATCCATGCTCAGAGGTGCCAAAGTCACTCTGACTGAGAAATGGCAGAGCTCCCTCTCTTGGGTGAGGGGGTTACTGTGTACCTGTCCAGATCCTTCAGTCTCTCAGCCCAAGGGTGTGACCTCCCTTTAAATCATGCTGCAACCTCAGTTCACAGCCAACCCAAGCCAACCATGGAGCCTCTAATAGTCTCGAGGACTCTTTATTACCAAGTGACTCATGTGAGCTGCTGAGAAAGAGGGCAAAGTGGGGTCATGACTAGAATGAGAACACTGACTTTCCCACGAATGCTGGTATCTAGAAGATGGGGCAGAGGAAATGGTGCTCATGGCTGCCTGTGTACCAGAGCCACTGACTGTGTCTGTGCACAGACACAAGAAGGTACTTCTCTCCTGGGTCTCAAAACTCTGACTCTGCAATGGGCCAGTGGCTTTTGTTTGCTAGAAAGGGATCAAGGATCCAGAAAACTGGATCAGATTAGTCCATTGATAGGACATTCAATAATTTGTGGCCAAATACAAGGTGGGGCAAGAGTAGTTTTACAGTTGTTTGTATGGGAAATAATATAATAATTAATAAATAACGATACAAGAATAAACTGTGTTTCGTGTACTCACAACTGTAAACCTACTTTTGCCCTAAACGATGTATGACATTTTCAAATTTGAAAGAAATTTTCACTGTATGGGAGCCATTTGCATACATGGCTAAATAGGACTTCCACTTATAGTGAGCTCTAGCACTAAGTCAGCCATTGTCCAGAGAACAGAAAAGAAAAAAGAAAAAAGATAATCAAGTAAATAAAGCAATAATGAGGCCAGTGACAAAAATGAAATGATTACTTTAAATGCACCCAATAAAGCAATACCCCTAGCAACCACTACTTTCTTCCTTCCCTTTACAGCAACATCCCAACACTTCTCATTCAACATCCACCTTTCTCTACCTCTAAACCACTGGAATTGGAAGCATACCCCTTTCATCAATTCCACCCCTGAGCCGTCCATGCCAAACTTGGATGAAACCCCCCAAAGCCAGATGTCTGGCTAAAAGTGCATTCAACCATGGGCGTGTAACACACCCCAAAGTCCTAAGAAAACCAGTTCCCGGTGTTATTGAGCTGCTCACTATACCACATGGACCCACTGGAGAAGGCTTCTCCTCCACCCTCTTTTCACCCGGGAAGAAAGCCTTTCCCAGCAGATCCCAGGAGACTTCTGCTATGGGTCAGTGGCCAGAACTGGAGGGATAACCACTCCTACACCAATCTCACACAGTAAATGAGTTTAACATGGTTACCTTAGACTGATACCTCCTCATCCCCTGGTCTGGACAGGTGATAGCTGACAAACTGGGCTCTGTGCGCAAACACAAATGGGAACATGGTTGTTGGAGAAGCCATCAGTGGTGCCTGCCATATCAGTTATACACAGGGCCACAAATAGAGAAAGGAGGGCTTCCCGCTCCTCCTCCTCCAGGCAGCTTCCCAAGGAAGCCCCGCCTCCTTGACCAGGTCAGATCTACCTGCTGTTGGCTCTCATGGTACCTGCAGAGCTCCTTCTTCATACTTGCATCATTTACATGTAAGTGTTTTACTAGCTTCTCCTCCATCAGACTAAACACTAGGAGGATTGTTTTAGCACAACACTATATACTCGGGGCCCTGCCCATACCTCGTGCATCATAGATGCTCAGTGAACCTTTGTTTAAAAATGGATGGATGGATGGGTGGGTGGATGGATGGATGGATGGATGGATGGGTAGGTGGATGGATGGATGGATGGATGGATGGATGGATGGATGGATGGATGGATGGATGGATGGGTGGATGGATGGATGGATGGATGGGTGGATGGATGGATGGATGGGTTTTCCAGTCACCAAACTAAACTGACCCTGACTTTTTCTGAAAATGCATTAGAAGGGGGTGAATCCAGGTTTCCCTTCCTCCTTTCCATTGTCACCCAATGAGTCTGCACTGGGAGCATTTAATGTTCCATCCCCAGGCCCAGCCTCACTAAGGCCACTGCCTATGACATTTTTATTAGACAGGTGGCTTTTCTGCTAAGGGAGGGCTTCTGAGGGAAGCTGAATAAAGGGGAAAGAAGAAAAAAGAGTGAATTTAAGCCAGTAAGAGAGTCAAGTAATTATCCGGCTGGATATGTAGCCCGGAAGTTTTGAATGAAGAAGCAAGTTTGAAAGAACACATTGTACATGAGTGAGGATGGGTGATGATTAAACTCGGTAGAGACAGTATGTGCTAGAACGAGATGCAGCAAAGTGAGGAGAGAGAGGAACTTTGGGACTGGTAGTGGCTTCAAGACGTGGCAGAGATGCTCAGGCTTCCTCGCCCACCTGCTTCCCCTCTCCACCACCCTCTGAACCTCCAGGTTCTCCCTGCAGACCTCGGGTGAGCAGAGCTGAGGGGCCAGGACCAAACAAGCGCCCAGCTTCCCAGAGAACCCTATGACCTTCCTACGCTCTTTTTTGATAAGATTACCCCACCATTCTCTGAAGTTCTGAAAAAGAATTTTTCCATGAAATTGCCTTTCACCCTGTCAGAAAGTTAGTGACAAATCATGGCCAGTCGCCCCTCAGTATTTTAAATAGCCCTAAGATGAATACCATAATGGTATTCGGAGAAGTGGAGGGAATTCCTAAAAACAAGGGAGCCGGCTGTGGGGCATCATGGACTGGGGAATCACTCGAGTCTCCCCGAGAGGCGGAGCGCACTTAGCCCCACACGCTAATTGGCACAGGGAGGCTGGCTGTCAGCAGCTGCTGAGAACTGTGCTACACACACATGCATACAACACACACGCAACGCCTGCATCCCCCTCCAGCGGGTTCCTTCCCGTGTATTTACTCCATGAAATGGCAGGTTGTCCGTAGGAGATTGTTTTTGTAGGGGTAACATTTTTATGGGGATTCCCCCCCTCAATTATAAAAGTAATAACCTTTTTATATTGTTTAGGTATTTTAGTAATATTGTATTTCATTTTATTTAAAAAGTAATAATTTTTATTTTAGAATCACCCCTCCAGAGATAACCACTGCTAACATATTGGCTGATATATTGGTGTATGGATTTCCAGTCTTTCTTCTGTGCATGTGTGTGGGAAACATATGTTAAAGTAGAAGGCAAACACATCTATTTTTTGTACCCAGTTTTCTTTTTCCTTTTCAGATGTTTCCATAGCATTAAAGTTTTATTACATCATTTTAAAGATTAAATAATATTTTATTGTGTGCCCATACAGTGATTTAGTTCAATAATCCTTTATAATTCTATTTTTAGATTTTTTCCAATTTTCTCTTTTATAAATAGCACTGAGGGTTCCTTTTTGTACAGAATTGGGTTTTGCACATATCTGTTCATTTGGAATAAGTTCCTAAAGGTGTTTTTTTTTTCAATTCAAAGTGCATCTACGTTTTCCAGACTTTTAATAAATACTACCTCTAGAAATATTGTACCAATTTGCACTTAAAAGGTAAGGTGCCAGTCCCATCTCTATACTGAGCAGCCAGAAGTATTTGCAAACTTAGTGACACCATCCTGAAATCTCACAGGTTTGGAACAAAATAAAATAAAATATTTTCTCTATAAATACTTTAAAAATTGAAAATCCTATTAAAACACACATTTCCATTATTATCAATTTTTAAGTCACCCAAGACAGTCAGGCATGACCTTTCTGAGCCACGTATCCCAATGATTAACACTTTGAAGAATGATATCATTAACTTCCCTCCAAATGCAATGACACACCCAATTAATTTTATTTGTTCAAAACCATTTATTGAGTACCTTCTATGCCTTGAGCTTTGTATTCAGCATGAGGAATACAGAAGGAATAATAATCAACACGGTGCCTGACATCAATAAGCATCTAGCCTGGGAGGGTGTGGAGAGAAAGAGATAAAGCAGGATTTACTGTCGGTTCTGAGATAGGGTCAGGTCCTTGGTGCTGTGTAGGCAGGGTATCCCCGCCTTTTGGGAGGCCCAAGGGAGTCTCTATCTGAAGGAAGGAAAGCTGAAGCTGAGGATGGAGATGCAGCCCGGCGTTTGGTTGGATGGCCATGTGCCAATCTTACTGCTTCTGAAACAATATTGAGAAATCACATTTTTCTAGCAGCTATATTCATGCACAGAAGAGTAGCCATTTCTGAGGGATAAAGACTTCAGCATGCCACATGGTGGGAAAGCTGGATCCCCCATGGAGACAAACATTGGGGAACACCAGATGGGTATAATTTCTCTAGAAATCAGCCTTTTTCATCAGCGAGATGTGCAAGCTGAGTCTGAGAGAGGAATTGCTTGGAGTTGTAGAGGGGATTTTAGAGGGTGTGGAAGGAAGATAGAGGGGCAAGATATGGCAACTGGGCAGGGAGGGGATGACAGATGCCTAGCAGGGGTCTACTGTGAAATGTGCTACCTGTCACCCCACAAGGTCCTTGCCCTTGTTAGCACACAAAGTGACGAAGGCTGCGTGTAGCCTCCGGGTGGGCAGAGAGTGAGAACGAGGCTGCCTGCTGGAGGCTGTCACACCTGGTTTAGTCAGCCCTCATTCTGTGAGCATGCAAGTGCTGCGGTGTGCTCAGAAGACTTCTGTTAAGCAAGACATCTCCTGATCTGCACAAGATATTCAAGCCAGCATTACCTGCTGCTCTTCCCTTACTGACCCCCTGGGTCCACCAAGCTCCATGTGCTTGGCGCATACACAGAGCTTTAAAGAAAAGGTGGGGGTTGTAATGAGGACTTTTAGGAAATCAAGGATGTTCAGAAATGCACTCCAGAAATCCAGCTGTGGATTAGCTCCTCTGCTTAGGCACACCCATGAAAAGCATCCCAAGCCATTTGTCTTTTGACTTGCAAATAAATTGAAAATTAACACAGAACTGCAGGTACCGGCAAAGCAGTAAACTTCTCTTCCAAATCGTATTGTCTTGTGGTGATATTAAAATTAATTTCTGTATCTAAAGCTGAATTGAGAAGCATGGGAATGTCACAAAAGGATGCCTACCAGGCTAACGATGGAAAATTACTATGGACAATCTTTCTAGAAGAATGTTTACAAAGATACAGAAAAATTAACTAACCTTTTGGATATTGACACCCTAAACTTTGTTTTTCCTTTGGTGGACTCAGAGAAGGTTGCCTGGAGGACATGCCATCAATTGTATGTTGAACAAAGAGGTGATGCTATTATTGTAAAGCAGTGAGTCTACAATGATTTACTAGGTTCTTGCAAGCCAATGACATGGTGGCCAAATGAACAGACATTTGCTTAGGCCCACTCCACTTCCATGTGCAAATACATCGGCACAGGAAGCCTAGCAACTATTGTACACCTTTGTTGAGGTACACTAAGGGGATGGTGGACTTTTGAAGAAATCTAGAGAGAGATCCTTTTATAATTAACAAGTACCCTTCCCTTTTAAGGTGTTAAACATACTATATCATATTTTTCTAAGGGCGGTTGTCTTACTTTGGGATTCAGAAATACATCACTATTCAAAGTTCACTGATCTAGCAACCACATCTCAATTGGCTTTGTCACCATCTGTCCCTGGGTTTAAATTAATGCACATGAACAGCTTTATTGGGGGAATCAATAAGGTCTGAGAGCATATCCCTCTGTAATATAGAGGACCTATTAATTAATGGGAAGAATAAATTGCAGAGCTCAAGGTCAAGTGCTTTTCCAATAGATTTGTGAATCAGAATAATGTGTGTTTTATATAGCCTTATAAAAATATTCAGTCAGCCATCTATGGACATGTGTCAATGTGACCGTGTGTAGAGACTGACTATATAGAGGAAACAAGATAGAGGTTACTCTGAGACTTTGATGATGGTATTCACGACGGAACACTGGCCAAGTCACAGGTGGTCTTCTTATTCACAGCTCTTTTACTTGGTTAAATATAGTTGTTACCATATAAACGAAGCTGTCTCTGGACTGTCGCTAGATTAGTCAGGCTAAGGCTAGCCATTATACAGCCCAGCCTCTCTATATCTCAGAAACTCACACCCAAAGCTTTATTTCTCAGCTATGTCACAGTCTACTGGGCATCAGCAGGGGCGGAGTGAGCCTTCCATCTATTATCTGAACTAAGGCCTTAGGACGGAGAAGTCCTCAGTCTCACCTTTCTCTGGCCAATAATGATTCAGAGAGGAAATGAGAATGTGTGAGAAGTTTTAAAGACCAGGACTAGACTAGAAGTGTAACATTTCTGTCCACTTTCAGAAACCACAACTCAATCACCTGATCCCATCTAACTACAGGAGAGTCCAGGAGGTGAATTTTAATTGTGTGCCCATAAAGAAAAAGAGAACCGAAATCTGATGGGTACCAGAAGTTACTATTCCTCTTGTGAATGGTCTCCTGGGGTTCTAACTGAGGTGGTAGGGAAAATCAGGAATCTGAGAGGGAAAATGCTTTTAATACATTCTTGGGAATTTCTTCTTGTCACCTTCTCAGATGTGCACTCAGCCAAGTCTCAATGCTCTAAGGATTCTCCCAGCAGGCATTTGGCCAAGGCATTTCATCTTCCCAGGCCTCAGTTGACTCATATGTAAAAGTGAGGGGTTGGATCAGAATTCTTTCCAATCTTTTGACTCTCTTCATATCCCAAATGGCATGATTCTAGAATGCCAGCTGTTCATGTCCTCCTAAGAGAAATAATCAGGGAGGCAGAGGGGCAATGCCATTAGGCCAATAATTTATTTTATTTTAACTTCCCTTCTCATTTGCCAAGCCCAAGTTTCTAAAAATTAAAATATGCATAGTGGACAAGGTTGCTATCAATACAATAGTGATTTCTTTATGTAAAGTAAAATTGTTTAGGGGTTTAGATGAATGACAGCCCATTCACACGCGCATACACACACACACACACCAGAGAGAGCCCTCTGTGACAAAATAATCTTCTTTGAACAGTCTTTGAAAACATATGTTCTCTTCCTACTACTCTTGCCTTGTATTCGTTGTCTGTGCAGTGGTAACAGTGCCATTTCGCTGGCTTACTAACAACATTTACTCTTTGCTCATTTTACATAATGATGGTGTGTCAGCTGCAAGTTGGTCGTGGCTCTGCTAATATTGGCTGGGCTCATCTGGGTCCCGCCTGTCTTCTCATGTTAGAACCCAAACTGAGGGAGTAGACACTATCTGGGACATCCTGAGGGCATGTAGATAACAAGAGCAAGAAAGCCTAACCCAGCCCTAACCAGTTTGGCTCGTTGGATAGAGTGTCGGCCTGCGGACTCAAGGGTGCCATGTTCGATTCCGGTCAAGGGCATGTACCTTGGTTGTGGGCACATCCCCAGTAGGGAGTGTGCAGGAGACAGCTGATTGATGTTTCTAACTCTCTATCCCTCTCCCTTCCTCTCTTGTAAAAAAATCAATAAAATATATTAAATAAAAATAAAAAAAAAAAGAAAGCTTAACTCAGACCTTGCAACTGTATTTAAGGCTTCTGGTTGTGCACAGCAAAAACAATCATAACCACTCCCATTCCATTGGCCAAAACTTTTCCCATGGCCAAGTCCAAAGTCATTGAGGTAGGATGTGTTTCCTTCCCAGACGATGCATGGGTATGTCCAATGACAATGGGTGGGGCTATACAGTCCTATGACTGGGAGGGAGCAAATAGTTGGGGACAGTAATCTAGTCTGCTCACACACCCCTCCACTGAAATTGTAAATGCAGCATTTCCCATTGAAAGGAAGCCACTTTACCTCTCTCCTGCTGTGGAAAGTCCTTGGGTTGGAGAGATTTAGGAGGGAAAAACAGTCAACAATGGGGAAACGGAGGGATTTTAGCAAACATTTGTATAGGTCTCGTTATAGGATGGACACTGTTTTAAGCTCCTGGCAAATACTAACTCATTAAACTCTCGTCACAGCTCTGTGAGGTTGGTTCCAACATCATTCCCATTTTACAGATGAGGAAACTAAGGCACAGAAAAGTTAAGTAATTTGTCTGTGATTACACATCTAGTGAGTGACAGAAACAGGATTCCAACCAACCCAGGTAATCTGGCTCCAAATGTCTCTCCTTCAACACTCCGAAGGGAAGAGAACTAGGAGGATTCTAGCATCCTTCATTAGCTGGTTGCTGATATGCTGTGATTTTAGGGGAGCAAGGAAACCACCTGGAAGGGGCAGACATTATTTCATTAAGACCTGACAAGTATGTTTTTCAAAACATACACAAAACTGAACACTGTAAGATCACTGGGACATAGGTGGCTGTCCTAGGCACGGTCCTGCATAATCTCCTCTCGAGGAGTTTACAGTCCAGTGGATGGAGACACACTATCAACAAATAAAAAAGGAAAAGGCACCATAGGTCAGAGGGCGGTACGCTCCATGGAGAGCAGTCAAGTGGGGGAGGGCAATGAGGAGCAGTGCTGGAGGCGGGTCAAATTGGAAGACAGTGGTCAGTGAAGGCTGCCGACAAGATGCCATTTGAGCAATGGCCTGAAAGAGGTGAGGGAGATAAATATTTGATGAATGAATAAATGAATGCTCAAGCAGCTTTAGCTCTCCCAGTGAGACCTGCAAATAAACAAATAAAAGATTACTTATTACTTATGCCTGGCTCGGCCACCGTCTCCCCTGACGTCACCCAGGCTGATCTTGTGGTTGCCCCCTGCTCCTCTTTCTCCTCTCTCCCTTGGCTGCGGTCACTCCCAGTTCCAGCAAAGGGCCTCCTGCGGGACAGGAGGGGGCACAAGCACAACCTTCTTTATAAACGGCCAGGCGCTTTTTCTCTGACTGGGAATAGGCAGGACTGTGTGCGGCAGTTGTTCCCTTTGCTCTGGGTTATGGGAGAGAGGCACGGGGATGATCTGTGCTGGCGTGATTGACGTCTGCATGTCCACGCACATGAGACGAGGACACGCATATTTTGTTTGACAGGGAAGTGAGCCAGATGTGAAAGCAGACAGAGCTAATAGAATTACTGGGCAATGAGTAAAGGGCAAAGTGTAAAACCTTATCTTTGAAATGGGAGCAATAATGTAGTAGTGATTGTAACAACAATAATAGCTTCCCTGCCCACTGCACAGGATTATTCTATATAATAAAAGGCTAATATGCAAATCAACCGAATGGCAGAATGACTGGTCGCTATGACACGCACTGACCACCAGGGGCCAGATGCTTAATGCAGGAGCTGCCCCCTAGTGGTCAGTGTGCTCCCACAGGGGGAGCGTTGCTCAGCCAGAAGCCGGGCTCACAGCTGGCAAGTGCTGCTGTGGTGGTGGGAGCCTCTCTCGCCTCTACAGCAGCACCACAGAACAGCAGCACCACAGAACAGCAGCACCACAGGCGCGGTGGGGCTGGGATGAGTGGGAGCGGCACCAGCCCTGGCTTGGGCTCCTCCCTGGCCACCGGCCGCTTGGTGCACTGCTACATCCCTCAGGGGATGTTGGGCTGCCAGTTTCACCTGGCCTGCGGGGATCAGGCTGAAACGGGCAGTCCAACATCCCCTGAGGGGTCCCGGATTGCAAGAGGGCGCAGGCCGGCCTGAGGGATCCCCCCAACAAGTGCACAAATTTCATGCACCGAGCCTCTAGTTATAAGAATAACATGTGATAATGATATGAAGGGGCTTTACAAACTCTCCATTGCCATGTTATTAGGAAGATTTGCCATTTTATCTTTGATGTTGTTGCTTATTTGAGGCAGGACTCAGAGTCTAAAGACTGGTCTCCCTCTGCTGTGCCGCCTGCACTGTGTGATGGCTACCTCTCTGAGCCTCAGTTTCCCCGCCTGTTGAGGTGTTATCCCTTAGGTGAGGTCATGCCGGCCAGTGGTTCTAGTCCTGCCTTCCCACTGGAATCATCTGGAGGCTTTTTTAAATGCTCCTGTGCCCGTGGGCCCAACTCTGAACACCACAGGTGTCTGTGCAGCAGCTTGGTAAACTGCAGAACATAACCTACCATTTACAGGGGTGTTTCAGTTGTTATTGATTGTTATTGATTTGATTGTTATTGATTGATGATCTCACGAGGGACTCGTTTCTCTGAAAATCAGACCGACGTGCCTTTTCTACCATCTGTCCGAAGTGTACCCTGGCTGGGAGGATTGAAGCTCCCCTGGGTCCTATTCTCGCCTTCCAGCCAGGCAGGCTGAGCAAAAATCCGCTGGGTCAGATCAGAGATGCTGCTGGGAGGCCGAGCGCATTAGTGGGATTGGTGTCATCGGATTTTGAGCGATGCCTCCAGCCGTGGGGAGCACTCGGCATTCTGTTTTGTTAAAGTGACTCTGTGCCAGTTGCAGGGTAGTGATTTAGCCCAATTCGATTAGGAGCCAGGAGATCTTTCTATTCAAGTCCCCATATGTGGAACCAATCCTGAGTCAGCTCCAGTCTGGACACACATTCTCTCTGCTAGTCCTGGGCCTTCAGCATGCAGCCACCACCACGCGCAGCACTCGCCCTCCTCAGGAGTGTCTGCACAGAGCACAGTCTGACAGCTGTTCTTCCTGTGGTGGAATCGCGGGTTCATGGCAGAGGAGGGAGGGAGGGGCAGGAATGCGAGGTGGGCATTTTGCGTCAGCCTCTGTGCTATTTCTGATCACTTTCTCAGAACCGTGATTTTCTGACTACACCGCTGGGCTCTAAGGTGATGGTCCTTCTATGTAGAAGTGAAAGTTCCAGAGTGTTTCCCATCAGAGCCTATCTCAAAACAAGGAGCTAGATGAAAACCTTATTGGAGCTAAGATCTGGAAACAGCCTAGGTGCCCATCAACAGATGACTGGATCAGAAAGCTATGGTACATCTACACAATGGAATACTACGCTGCCATAAAAAAGAAGGAATTCTTACCATTTGCAGCAGCATGGATGGAACTGGAGAGCATTATGCTACGTGAAATAAGCCAGTCAATGAAAGAAAAATACCACATGATCTCACTCATTTGTGGATAATAAAGAACATTATAAACTGATGAACAAAAAGATAGATACAGAGGCAGAGAAGCATCAAACAGACTGTCAAATTACAGCGGGAAGGTTAGGGAGAGGTGGGGGAGATAAGAGATCAACCGAAGGACTTGTATGCATGCATATAAGCATAACCTATTGACGCAAAACTCTGGGGGGTGAGGGCATGTATGGGAGTGGGGTGGGGGGGGTGGGCAATGGTAAGATAAGTACACATATAATACCTTAATAAAAAAATGGGAGAAAAAAAGAAAACCTTACTGGGAAGCAATAATATGTAAACTTGGTCATGGCAGTGATAAACAATAATAATGATGATCACTTGAGCAAGGGCCCTCCTGTGGAAGTTCACAGACAAATAAACGTGTAAATGTGTGGTCTGGTGATGGACAGAGATGCTGCACTGCTGTGGACACATGCGTCGCACACACAGGAAGAGCTAGAGCTGTCGTCTCCCCACCTCGGGCCAGGGTTCTCTTCCAACTGCATCCCCAACTTTCAATGTCTGTCTCAAAGAGCAGCTGCCGCACTCTCCTGGAATCCTCGCCAGCTCCCCTGCCAAAGACACACTGCTCAGCTGGCTCCACGTCTGGCGTTAGATGATGCGTTCTCCTTGTGCACAGTTCATCCCGGGCCTTAGAATCTTGTTCTGCTTTCTCACCTTCAGGGCTTCACTGATTCACATATTCATTCCACAAACAGTCCTTGGCCATTGACTTTGGACAGAGCTTGTATAAAGGCCTTAATCTTGTCCCCTGGTGCGAGCTCACTAATCCGTCCTCCTGATCTCCCCACTCTGAGCAGATTTTGGCCTCTGTTTTCCAGACTAAAGGTTGGCATTCTGTATTGGAAAGACAAGCCAGACTCCTGCAAGTTCCAGGGGACATGTGGGGCTCCCTCCCTGTTAGTCCATCCTCAGGCCATCTAACCCTGGAGGAGCAACAGCTTCAGGGGACCCAGTGAGCTGAGGACCCCAACCCAGCAGACCCCACAGGAAGCACCTAACACAGTTCCTAACATCAAAAACAGTGGGTGACTGTATTTAAAATTTGTCTGCAAGAAATGAGATGTTTTGCATTGTTAGGACAAGAAAGGTATCTGAAATTGAATTCGGATTAATAATCAGGAGCTGTGGCAGGCAGTGCCCTAGCTATTCAGTAGAGGACTGAGGGGAGGAGCACAAAGTGGCTGAGGGGGGGGAGGGGAGATACAGGGCCTCCTCACCATCTGAGCCTTGACCAGTCTTAGCAAAATCCAAAGTCTGCCAGACACTGGCAAATGTCTATCAAGAGTAGAATGAATTAAAAAATCATGGCCTTTTCTTCGATGTAGTATGAATGATGATGAGTGAAATGAAGTGAAAACGGATTTTGTAAAACGACATGTAACAACGAGGCTGAATCATCCAGAGTGAAATGAAAGGAGCCAGACACACCCACTCAAAAAAATGCATATTGTGTGATTCTATTTATATGAAGTCCCAAAGCAGGCCAAGCGAACCTGTGGGGCTCCAAGTCCGAAGAGTGCTTTCTGCGGGGGAGGGCTGGGTAGAGATTGGGAGAAGACACCAGGGGAGTTTCTGGGGTGCTAGTAGTGTTCTCTTTCTGGACCTGGTTGTAACATGAGCTTATTCACTTTGTGATCATTCGTTGAGCAGAATACTTATGATTTGTCCATGTCGTATGTATGATGGTCTTCAAAGAAATCCAAACCTTGGATTGGGCAGCCCTGTCCATGGGATTTGGGCTTGCAATTGCTAGGGAGGTCCTCAGAATTTCCTGCCTCGCATGCTAGACCCATTTCTAGAGTCAGGGTAAATGGTTCAAAAATCTGAGTAGAACATTAGGGCAACAGTGGCAGATGGGGCAGGGCACGGTAGGGACTGTACTTGCTTTGGGGATCACCTGACACCAGGTCTTAGGAGCAAGTCCCACAAAATGGTAGAGGTGAGATGGGGGTGTTTTAGGATTTGCTCAATTCTGGGTGCACCAAAGTGTGCGGATTTTAGACAGGGGGACCGCAGATCTGTTATTTTGAACTCTCAGGAGGCCACACTGCCTCTCTCCTGGGGCACACCCTTCTTGCCATAGAGAGTGGGGTCAGCACAGGCTCTGGGACCGTGGCTGTGATTTTCCACCGGGGGGTGTGGTTCTTATTTCTCAGAACAGCAAGCTACCAGGGCAAAAATTGCCAGATTTCTTTCTCAACTCTTGGCCTGGGTGAAGACACATGGCTCAATGGAAAAGGGCAATGAAGGAAAGCTTTTGGAAAGAGAGGGTCTGAACAGGCCCAGCACTGATAAAGAAGGGGGGTCTGAGGGGTCATCCCACAATGGGACATAGCAGGTGGGAAGGCATGTCTGAGCAAGATCATGGGAGGAGGCTAGAGATGGGAGAGTCCCTGAGGATTCAGAAGCGAGGAAGCCAGACAGCTGGTCATGGGCAAGGTGTGGGAGCGGCTGACTTGCTACAAACCTGCTCTTTAATTCCAAACCTTCTATTTCCAAACCATAGTCACACCCAGGGAGCCAGTGAGGAGTGGAGCCAAGATAATTGCCCTGGGGCAGAGGTGTGGGGCTGACTTTTTCCTAATTGGACTTCAAATATTTGGAGCCATTTGCCACTACCGCTATCACTAAAAATTAGGTGTTCCACTCCAACTGGGATGTGTAATCTTGATCAAGGGCCTGTTTGTGATGGGAGGGTGGATTCAGAGAGGCAGACACCAAGTTTATCCCCAGCCTAGTGCCTGTCAGCCATAAAAAATGGTCAGTGCCGGCGGAGGTGGGCCTAGCACTGGGAAACGCCAGCAGTTGTGGTCAGCACTCACACTCAGCACAGGAGTGAGCAGCTGTGATTATCTTTCTCTCTGAAGGTTTACGTATCCGACCATGTTTGTCCTGCTGGAGAGCAAGATGTGGAATGAGTAGGGAAATTGTTATTGAAATGCAATAATGACACCACAATGCATACGTCTAATTCCCTGGCACAGGTGTTTCAAGGCATCAGAAAGTGCGCATGGCTAGTAACCAATGTGCAGGATGGTCAGGAAATCCTGGAGAAAATGGTTTCTTTTTAGCACAGAAAATGCTTTCTGATAGCATTTTTATATGAAAACTTTATCAAGGAGGGTGTCTTTGAGCCTGGGTCAGTGCACCAGAAAGTATAAGCAATGACAGCACCTGCTCTTGCTGCCCCCACCCAGTTTCCCTAATCCAGGCATTTCCTTTGCAAAGCACGTGGAGCCCCAATTCTGAGGAGAAGTCTGCATAGCATCTGGCCTCGCCCGAAGGTGTGATTTATAACCTGTCGCTCTCAAGCATGTTGGTGCAATGGCCCGAAGAGCAGGGAACTCTCAATAAACGCATATTATAGGACTTCGTCAGCCAGTGAGAGGAAGTGCCATCCCCAAGCCCAGCTAGGACCACCAGATCTCCAGGACTAAGAGCTTGTCTGGGGTCACCGGGCCCTAAACAAGCTGGGTTAGTGGCAGTCAGTGTTTGAGAGGCCCAGGCACCAGTGGGGCGGGGAACTGAGAGGGCCTCTCTGGGCCCCGGCTCTCCTGACCCCGTGCCGCCCAAGGCGTGGCGGGTTGGCTGCTATTGTCTCCGTTGTCTCTCCCCATCGAAGGGGGAATAATCACACTGGCAATCACAGACTGTCCGCAAATCGGGATGATTCCTCAGATTTGCCAGAGTTCTCTCTCCCGGTGACATGTGACAGTTTACTAACCCGCTCTGTACTTCAGCTTCCTCGTCCATTAAAGGGAGCTACTGGTGGGGCTACTGTGAGGGTTAAATGAAATGTAAGTAATTCGGGTACTTAGCACAGTGTCCAGCCCATAGTAAGTGTTCCACGCATAAACCCATTATGAGTCTTTAACAACTTGATTTCAGTAGATGATTCTGAGGAGTTAGATGGACCAGGCGGTTTCGAATGTACAGTCTGGGAGTGGGAGAGCAACTAGAAGGTCCCCGAGGAAAAGCAAACTGGCTACCTCCCAGAGCCCCATTAGAAGAGAGTCACTGATGACACCCATATACCCCAAACCTCTATTGCCGCTAAGACTTCATTTCTGAGAATGTTGGGGGGATGGGAGCAGGTGGACAAAAGCTTTCAGGAAGCCCGTTAGGGAGTGTCCAGCTGGCAAATAGGGAACCGCCCTCTGACCAGGAGAAATGGGCAACGGCTGATCTTCTGGGCTCATCAGATAACAACACTCAGGCATTTCAAATGTCCCAAGGTGAGCAGCCTTGCCCCTGGTATTCTTCCCTTGGTTTTAAAAAAAAATGTTTTTAAGGAAACTGTATGCTGTGTTTTTCCAAGCATTTGCACTCGGGTCATCAACTCTATTGTTTTCTGAGAGTTGCATGGAGTCTAAAGAAAAGAACATTTAGAGGCTTTGAAACTGGTTCCAAGGGTAAAAATAATATTAATAATGAATTTCTTGAAACTCTCAACCCTACAGGTTCAATCTTACTTAACACTCGGCACCCGAGGGACTTGAATTATTACTGGGTTTGTCATTTCTTGTTTCTGGCGCTTTTCCAAAGGGGAGAGAGAAACCACCTGGAAGTTCACCAAAGGTCACTGCCATGCCTGTAGCCAAGATTTCCAGATCCTTCTCAGCCTGCACCTCCAGAGGAAGCCCCCCGCCCCCCAACTGTGTGGCATCAGCGAGGCCCAGTTGGAGTTGTGCCGAGCGTTCCACTGCTTTGCTTTTGGCTGGCAGAGCAATGCCCTCCCAGAACAGTTCCCTGGTGGGGCACCGCGTCCCTGGGCGCACACAGGGCGACGTGTTGTTAGGTGGCTGCTGGGTGGAAGAGAGCAAGTTTTCTTTGGGGTGTGCAGGAGCCGGCTGCCACGGGCTGCCCTTGAACGTTGTCATCTGATGACCTCTGCTGGTGGAATTTTCCCCCGCGTGTGTGCACAGATGCCTCCGAGCCAAGCCAAGGACCATGTTCCTCTCCCCACATTCCTTCCCTCCTGGCTTGTCCTTCACAGACAGCAGGGAGCAGGGGTCCTTTGCAAACACCCAGGACCCAGTGGTGCCTGGGCCGGCCAGACCGTCCCCTCTAACAGCGCGCTGCCGCCCTCTCTTCCAGTGAGCCTCTGACCCCGGTGGACACGGAAGGCAGCCACCATGAGGGAGAACGCGCCGTCCACGTGTGTGTGTGTGTTGCTCCTTTTTCTCCACGTCCATCTTCTGAGCGGTAAGTAGGGGCGGCCCTGCTCTCTTTCGCTGCGTGGGGTGTGTCCTGGGAGCGGGGAGAGTCCCTCGCGGTCCTCTCGCCGTGCGGTTCTGAGACGTGAAAATGTGCTGCTGGCAAGTCGGTGGCGTGTGTTTGGCACTACTCCTGAATGCAAACTGTTAGTGCAAAGCCGGTCTCTGGCGGCTTCCACCTTCATCCCGGGGAGCAGCTCCGCACCTCGCACCCGGGGACTGGAGCAGCCGCCGGGTGGTGTCAGCCACCAGCTGTGTAACCTCGAGCCCGTGGCCCAATCGCTGTGGGTTTCCACATTTTCCACTTGAGGAGTAATGGTACCTCCACCTCAGATGAAGTTCTGTCGGTGAAAAATCTTTGAAAACCTGTAAAGAGAAAAGAGGGATTGTTGTTGCCTGGCGGGAAATGGGGAGAGCCAACTCTCCCACCTGCGCTAATGGGGCAAATGAGTTCCCAGCTACACCAGACTGCGCACCTGCGTGTCTACCCTTCGTATTTCTGGGTGTGTATACTTTGGGGTGTGCCTGTGTGTATATTAACTTCCCCATATGTGCCTGATTGCAACTGCTTCTCTGTGGTACCTGTGTGGGTATCCATCCGCATGTGCACCTCTGTGTGTGGGTACAATTCTGAGCGTGTACCAGTGTGTACTTCTCTGAGCATGCACTTGCGTATACTTCTGTGTGGGGTGTGGCATGTGTTTCTAATGCGGGCTCCGTGCACCTGTGTGTGGGCCCGCGTGTGAGCCCGTGTGTAGGTGCCTATGTGGCTGTCCCTGGGTCTGTGTGCGCTTTATGGAGGCAAGGAGACAACAGTCCATTCATTTTAACGGTCCCCTCTCCAGTGGGTGAAGGGAGCATTTGGTCACTTTACTGTCCTCTGTGGAGTTTCTGGAGGTACTGCTGGCAGCCAGGGGAATGTGAAAGAGACTTTCGGAGAGAGCAAAGGGAGACAGAGATGGGTAGAATCCACGGGGAAACGCTAAGAGCTCAGATCAGCAGCAGTGACCTATCTGCTCATTTCCGAGCCACCGGGCTTGGGTTTTTTTTTTTATAAACTTTTCTTTCTACTTCACACACTCCTCCCCAGCCATGATGAGAACCAAGCAAAACCCAAGCCCGTGCGTCAGCCTGTGAAACTGCCCTAGAGGACGAGCAGTGTGACTGCGATGGGCAGCGGGCGCCAGGCAGGCTGAGGGCCCTGTGGTGGGGCTTTGGTGGGGCTTTGGTGGGGCTTTGGTGGGGCTTTGGAGGGGCTTGGAGCTGCAGTGCGGCTCAGCCGGCTCAGCCAACCATCAGCCTGGCGGCCTCGGCCCAGCCTGCGAAATGCCATTCACCAGATCCTGCTTTCTGGCCAGTTTTGCCTGGTGCCCCCTCGCCCCATCTTTTGGATCCGCTGCTCAGCTAGAAATTCTGGCTCAGGAGCCAGCATGAGGGGTGAGGAGACGAGTGTGAGAGAAAAGAGAGAGAATCCCTGCCCCCACGGCTGAGACCCACACCTGACAGCTCTCCTTCCAGCTCCTGACTCCAAACTAAGCGTGCAGGCTTCCAGCTCAGTGAAAAGGGGACAGACGGGGTCACGTGAGGGGCGTGGCTCCCAGCCCAGCATCAGGGCCAACTCTCAGGGCCACACATTCCCTCTGGGACCTGACAGATAAGGAAGAGAGGAGGGGCCAGCTCACCAAGAACTTCGGGGTTTGGGCAACTAAAACATTCTGTTCCCTTGACATTGTATTTTCCATGTCCCCTCTTTCACACCTTCCAGCTTCCAGCTGGGACTGGGCAGTCATCATGGTAGCTCCGAACCAGGAGACCAGCTCCCCACTCCCCAACTTCTCTCCATGGTTCCTGTCTCCCAGAAGCTGTAGCATTACAAGGAAGCCCTTCGTCCCTCGCCACACAAAGGCCCAAGGAGAGAGGGGGAATGTAAAAGAAAAAGACACTGGAAACCCAGATTCAGAAATGGGGGTGGGGACAATGGGGAGATGTACTGTGAGACTGGGTCACAGGTCAAAGCGGAATGGAATTAAGGAAAAATGAAAGGGAAAGGAAGGAAAGGAGACGGAAAGGGGGAGGGGAAGGAGGAAGCTGAGGGAGGAGCACCAGTGACACAACAAATCACAAAAGATCAGACGTTGAGTTCCTTGTGAGGGAATGGCAGAAAGATGTAGATCAATGAGTAGTGACAAGTGCCAGAGAGCACTGTGTCAGCAAAGGGGGAGAATTCACTTTAGGGCCACCCTCATGCCGTGGGCGGGTACCAGCTGCATAGACTCCATGGGCTTACAGAAGGGCCCCGCACACTCCTCAGCCCATCCTACTCCTGATGCTCACTCTCTGTTGGAATTCTACAGTTTGTCACTTGATCCTAGGTTGCTATTATCTCCATCTCTCCATCTCACACAGTATACACACACACACACACCACCACCACCACCACCACCACCACCACCACCACCACCACCACCACCATCACCATCTCTCCATTTCCACTGCAAAGCTGTCTCCCTTTCTCACGCTCTCTCCCTTCCTCTCTCTTCCTTCCTGTCTCTCTGTTATTCTCTCTCTCTCTCTCTGTCTCTCTCTACGTCCTGCCAACAAGGGGCAGCCCACGGAAGAGGGTTGCTAGATGCTAGCACTTTGGCATTTCTGAGCACCCCCCCCCCAGGCCTCTTCACCCCAAGACCTCATCACTGGCAGGGTCCCCTAAACCTGCTTTTGTCACCAGCAGGATGATCGAATGCTTGAATGGACCTTGAGATTGATTCCAGCAGGTTCTGGCTTTTTCTAGGACAGTCACCTCCTGGGAAGCCTGAGATCTCGAAATGTCGCTCCACCGAAAAGGAGACCTTCACGTGCTGGTGGGAGCCGGGGCCGGACGGAGGACTTCCCACCAACTACACGCTCACCTACCACAGGGAAGGGTGAGTGCTCCCGCTCTCTGGCAGCGCAGGGCTGCTTCTGAGTGAGAACTCCCGCACGGCCCCGGGTGGACACTAATAAGGCTCTTTCTTCCCGGGAAGGAACCCAAGCATCCATGTCCACATTCTCCTGTTAATGTCCTTGAAGCGCTCTCTCAATGTGCATCAGCTCATCCGCCACCTCAGCAATACCACGTAGTGTCCCCTTATCTGGAGTTTTGCTTTCCGGGGTTTTAGTGACTGGCGATCAGCCACAGTCCAAAAGTATTAGATGGATAATTCCAAAAAATAAACAGTTCCTAAGTTTTAAATTGTGTGCCATTCTGAGCCACCTGATGAAATTGTACACTATCCTGTTTCATCCCACCCGGGACGTGAGTCATCCCTTTGTCCAGCATATCCAGCCCGTGTAGCTACCCATCTGTTAATCACGTGGGTTATCAGATCCATCAGGTAGCCCGATAGTAGCCTAACGCTACGTCACATGCCTGTGTTCTTCTCACTCAGCCTGTGTCACCTCACCTCATCAGGAGAAGGGTGAATACAGTAGCATAAGGTATTTTGAGAGAGAGAGAACATTCATATAACTTTTATTACAGTATATTGTTACAATTGTTCTACTTTAATACTAGTTATTATTGTTAATCTCTTACTGTACCTAATTTATAAAATTAAACTTTATCATAGGTATGTATGTATAGAAAAAAACAATATATATGTGGTTCGGTACTCCCCAGCATTCCAGGCATCTACTTTGGGTCTTAGAACATATCCCCATGGATAAGGAGAGACTACAATAGCAACGTTTCCAATTGCCTGTCCCAGACTTAGGCTGCAGCCCAAGGTCCCTTGTAAGTGTTGGCTGAGTGTTAGTTCATTTCAAATGCTTATCTGTAAGCCTCGTGCTATTTATAATTTTTTTTAGTAATAATTACTTTTGCAACATAAAAAGACAACCATGGTACATTAGCTTTTCAAACTAGTTTTGTGTCCAAGAACATTAAGAGCCCTATTGGGAAGGTGAGGGTTTTCCCTTAGGAAATTGCTAATCCCAGATCCTTGATCTCCCAGAGGGTGTATTTGGAGCCCAGGTTGCAGTGCGGACTGAAAGAGGTCATCTGTGGGTGAGGCTTTCGTTACCCCTCAGCGAGAGCCTCCTGGAAATCCAGGGAGAGCCGTCTCCTTCCCGGGAAGCACCACTTACTGGTAGCAACAGCTGGCCCACCGCCCAGTGCCTGCACTCTGTGTACACAGAGCTGTCAGCCCTTCTGGGACCCACAGGGTGTCAAGTAACCCATTCAGGAGCTCCATTGGCAACCCGAATGGGATACTTCTCCACACCTGTGGGGAGCGTCTTGCGTCGAGGCCCCCAAGGCTCAGGAGAACAGACTGATGAGCCGCTTGGGCCTGCAATATCTTTCTTCACAGTCACATCATTGTTGCTGACTTGATACAATCTGAAATATGCTGGCATCAGCTTTTATTCTCTTGCACCTTTTTTAAATGAAATGTAATTCAATATACATGTGCAATGAATGCTGCATGTGCATGCCCCCTGCGTGTTATGTGCAGAGGAAGGTCGCTGTTTCCTGAGATGACCCAAGGGGCGGGACCGTGGGCATGGTGATGCCTTGGCTGTTGAAAGTGACAGCATATATTGGCAGGGGACATATGTCACAAAGCCCACAAAATACTACAGAAAGAAAGGGTTGATGAGAAGCAGAGTCAGCAAGCTCTGAAATGACACTTCCACCCCCTTCCCCAGCATTCTCTCCCCGGTCTCACTCCCAGGGCACAAAGCTTGGGGGTGCCGTTCTTCAGCGCTGATCCCCAAAATCCAGTGGTATTGATCTATTAAGAAAAAACAAGGCTCTTTTTACCACTTTCTTACTCACTCCTAGTATATAATATGTTGCAGAAATCCACTCACCTATGAATGCCCAGACTACGAAACCAGTGGCCCCAACTCCTGTTACTTTAACAAGAAGCACACCTCCATTTGGACAATGTATGTCATCACAGTAAACGCCACGAACCAGATGGGAAGCAGTTCTTCAGATCCGTATTACGTGGATGTGACTTACATCGGTAAGGGGGTGCGTGAGGGATTTCTTACTCCATTACAGACTTACCAACAGTCAAGCTTCATTGGAGTCTTCCTGGCTTACGGATGAATCACCAGAAAGAAAGATGAGAAAATTCACACTGTTCTCATCAACTGAGAATTTTTATTGAATCATTCATGACAGTATTTGGGGTCCTTGTTTCTCTTCTTCCCTTTGGCCTTTCTTCCCATCCCCTTGCACCCAACAGGAGTGTTCTATTTGTGCTTCTCTTATCGATCCTTCCCTCCAGCCCTCCTCCTGCAATCAATGTCCCCTTCCCCCACCGCAAGCTGGGACTTCTGTTCTCTCCCCCCATTGAGGACAGAGCTGCTCACCAGAGTAGCAGCTCTTGGAGTTCATCTACTTCTACACCCACAGGACCAGCTCCCGCTGCTTTACCCAAATTGAATTCTCAGTGTACACATACTTCTTAGCAACTGGAACTCTTCTTTTACAAATAAAGAATTTGGGGACTAAAGCGTGTTACTTGAACAACAGGCTGAAGGCCACAACCACATGTACAAGGTTTGCGGACCCCATTAGCAAAGCAAAGCAAAGTCAACCCAAGAGCTTCTTGCTTTGCATGATCCACGTTGAGCTGCAGGGCAAGTGGGCATCACTGTAGTGGCCTCTGGTTTAGCAGGGATGACAAAGGGAATCTTAGGACAAGACATGGGTTAGCCAGGACTGGGGTCAGCCCTCAGCTTTGATAATAATCTAGGGAGAAGTATTCGATTCAAGGTTACCTAAGATTTACCTAACGCCACCCAACAAGGAAAATTAGGCTGGGAATCTCAAATATGTACTGTCATGCCATTGCCTTGTCGTGTTATCAGTGGCTAATACCACCAACTGGCGCACATTTGAATGTTTTCTGCCCCCAGCAAATCATTGCAATGAGCATGGAGGTAGAAAGTGAATTGAATCTTAGTTTAGGAAAATCCAAAAGGTAACCCCACTGACAAGTCAGAATACAATAAATTCCAGTCATATAAATTTACCTGAGATATGAAGACTTTAAGATGCTAAATGCCAAATAATTTCTTCTTTATGGTTCTTTCTTGAGTTGCCTTGCCCTCAAAGATTCAACTAGTGTTTGAGAGCAAAACAGCGAAAGCAAGAAAAGTTCTAAAATGAGTAACTGCTATATCACTTGAAAGCAGTGATTCTCAACTGGGGTCTATTTTGCCTCCCACAGATATTTGGCAATGGCAGGAGACATTTTTCATTATCATAGCCCAGGGAGGGGAGACGAGGGTATTACTGACATCTAATAGGCGGAGACCAGAGATCCTACAATGCTCAGGATGGCCCCCACAACAAAGAATTACCTTATCCAAAATACAAATGATGCTGCGGGTGAGAAACTGCTTTAAATAATTCACCCTGGACATTTTACATGGACTTCTGCACAGTATTTTTTGGATCAGAGGCATTTCTCAGAATTATGTTTAACTTGAAACTTATATTGAATAACTGATATTTGTTTAGTGAGTGCATATAAAGCAATCTTTCTTAGGTATTTGCTTAGTAACAGAAGCATTAGGATTAGTGGCAAATTTTCTAACGTTCCTTTTGTAGATTATAATGTCAAGTACACTATAGCTACACTCACTCTTATGCCACCTGGTGTGGAGAGTGGGCTGAGGAGGTAATAAGTGAAGAGAGAAAGTATTACTAACTAGCAAGACTGAGACTAGGATAAGGCAAGCCAGGGTTCTAGGCATCTCACTCTTAATGAGGCACTCGCAGACTTGTACTTGAAGGAATATGAGAGTAAGTGCCTCCTTAATTTTTTTAACTTGGTAATATGCACATAACATAAAATTCACCATTTTAACCATTTTAAAGTATGCCATTTAGTGCTTGGTATTAGTTCATTCTCAATGTTACGCAATCATCACCACTATCTAGTTCCAGAAAACTTTCATGACTCCACATACCCATTACGTAGTTACTTCAGATTTCCCCCCTTACTCCAGCCCCACTAATCTGCATTCTTTCTCTACAGATTTGCCTATTCTGGATAATCTGTAGAGAAAGTATGTATATATATATATGAATCATATCGTAGGTGGCCTTTGTGTCTGGCTTCTTTCATGTAGTGTAATGTTCTCAAGATTCATCCATGTTGTAGCCTGTATCAGTACATACTGCCTTCCTCTTTATGGCTGAATAATGTTTCATTCTATGGATATTGTTTAGCCATTCATCAGTTGATGGACAATTGGGTTGTTTTCACCTATTGGCTATTGTGAATAGTGCTGCTGTGAACATTCATGGATGAGTTTTTGTTTGAACACCTGCCTTCATTTCTTTTGGTATGTTGGCTAGGACATGAAATTCATAGGTGACATGACTTAATATTTAACCTTTTGGGTAAGTTCCAGACTTTTTCATAGCATTGCACCATTTTACATTCCCACCAGCAATGTATGAGGGAATGTCTCCAACACTCTCACTTGTTATTTTTCACTTCTTGAATTTCAACCATCCTAAGTGGGGATGAAATGGTATCTTGTTGTGATTTTGATTTGCGTTTCCCAAATGACTGATGACACTGAGGGTCTTTCATGTGCTTGTTGGCCATTTGTGCCTCCTGAAACTTTGCACCTTACACATCTCCCTTGCTTCAACCTGATCCCAACTCTGCTGACCAGCAACCTGACATCAAATACAAGGTGTCTCATAAGCAGGGTGGAGTGAAACAGGAAGTCATATAGTTTTGTGCTCAAATACCACTTTTACTAAATATGGGATTTCTTTCCTATTTCCAGTTGAACCAGACCCTCCAATGAACCTGACTTTGGAAGTAAAACGTCCAGAAGGCCACAAACCGTACCTGTGGATAAAATGGTTTCCACCCACCCAGGTCGACGTAAGATCCGGTTGGCTCACACTACAATACGAAATTCGATTAAAGCCTGAAAAATCAAGTGAGTGGGAGGTGAGTCAACCACGAGCATTTGGAAGGAACCATGTCCTTTGACAAAGATGAAACCCTTGCTATGGGGAACAGGTCATTCCTCCTAACTACTGGGCATCATGTTGCCCTCCTGATGCTGATGTAGAAGGGCCTTCTCCCCTCCCTTGGGATTGATGGGGTGCATCTTCACAGCTCTCCCAAGGCTAATCCCTTCTTTGCACTGAACAATCTCTTCCACCAGGTTTCCAAACCACCTCCCTCAGGATATCATAGATCTAGACACCTATGAGAGTACTTCAATGGCACTAAGTGGGAGGAAAAAATCTCAAGTGTAACCTGTCAATGGCCAGTGGCATTTTTATTCACTTCAAATTATTTTAATGTAAAGAAATAATACAGGGGCCCTGGCCGGGTAGCTTGGTTGGTTGGAGTGTCGTCCTGATATGCCAAAGTTGTGGGTTCAATCCCCAGGTAGGACACATACAAGAAGCAACCAATGAATGCATGAATAAGTAGAACAACAAAATCAATGTTCTCTCTCTCTTGTTTCTCAAATAAATGTTTTTAAAATAATAAATAGTACAATAAATTATAGGCATTATGATATTCCACTTTAAGTACTTTAGGTCAGTGGTCGGCAACCAGTGGTCCGCAGACCACTGGTGGTCCGTGAGGTCTGAAAGGTTGGCAACCACTGCTTTAGATTGTCTCTTTTAGAAAGGAAACATTTTTAAACATAGCCAAAATAAGAAAATCAGACATTGAAAATTAACTAAAATTTTTACGTAATTCAAATAGCTTGTCCATATTTTAGTTCCCCCAGTTGCTTCAAAAAAATGTCTTTAACAGCTAGTTTGTCCAGACCAGCATCCATCCAAGACAATGCACGTGACTGGCCGTTAGTTATGTGCCTTCAGTCTCAGTATGCTCAGGAGAACAGGCTCTTTGTCCCGTAGAATGCTCTCTCTTTTGCATTAATCTGATTAGTTCTTTGTGAGGTCATTTTGCTAACTTCTCTGCCCCTGTATTTCCTATAAGCAGACATTAGATCTAAAGAATTGATTAGATTCAGGTTGGACAATTTGGGGCAAGAGTACTTCAGAGGTGACATTATATTACTTCCTATCACATCATGTCAGGGGACACAAACCATCTGGTTGACCTCATAAATGATGCTAAAACTGACCCCTGAGTTAGGGGTCAACCTGGTGCCTGAATTGTAAAGTCACATTTAACCTTTTGCACCCGGATGTCAAGATTAAAATTACTCTTTGAATGTATCAATAATTTGAAATATAAAAAAATCCAAATAAGTAAGTTTGTATGAAAAGAAACTCCAGTTTTTTATTCTACTGCGCTTTGTAAAATCTGGGGTATTTAAAAAATTAAATCCCGAGTAGAATAAAGGAATCGAGAAAAAAGCAAGCGAGTGCAAAGGGTTAATTTGTGCACTATTGCGTCAATATACATCCCAGTTCTCTTCCACCTAGTAGCTTTACTTGAATGATCCTTGAATCAATTACTTCATTGGGGTTCACAAAATAACTATTTTACAATGTTATTAACTGGTTACCTTCTGTAAAGTAGAATTTTGAAGGCAGTGGGGAGGATGCAGAATATTTGTCTTTCTGAAATAGAGTTCCAAATGGAGAGGTAGAAAACCTGTTAATTTTTGTGTGAACAATGTTTCAGAGTGAAAAGGGATGGGCTGAGAGGGTAGAATGATGAGAGCAAGGTACCTACTAAGTCTGATCATCTGGCTTCACTCCTCCAATAGTTTCTTCTCTAAGGGAAAAGTCTGTTTCTTCAGAACACAAGTCAGAGTGACTTCCGTTTTCCTTGCTCCTCCTTAGGTTCATTTCACTGGGCAGAACACTCAGTTTAAGGTTCTCAGCTTATATCCAGGAAAGAAATACCTTGTCCAGGTTCGCTGCAAGCCAGACCACGGATTGTGGAGTGAGTGGGGCCCACAAGGCTCCATTCAGGTACCTGATGGTGAGTGTCTTGGCTACGTTTTGCCTATATCCTTGAATATTTTTAGAATAGAATGGATATAGTAAATTTGAGTGTCATCACTACTAATAGAGAAACTATTTTTAGCCTTAGTAAGAGGAATGAGTAGAGGTATGACTATCGTTTCTCCACCCAACACGAAGACACTTGGAAGTGTAGCAGTGTTGGGGTCACTGTCGGTGAGGACCAGTTTCTAAAGCCGCAGACATGGGCTTGGTGTGTGTCAGAGGGCTGGATGGTCATTCTGCCTTCCCCATCTGCCCATCCCTGTCATTTAGTCAAGGTCATCATCTAGTTCTCCCAGAATTTGTAAGGTGGTATCCCATCATAAGGGCCTGAGCTGAACTGATTTTCAGTCTCTCATGTCGATTCCATGTTGGTCCTTAGTTAAGGCACAGTATGTGAGAGGCCCGTGATTCTAACAGTGTCATTAAGCATGGTGCCCTGTAGTCCACAAGAGAACGATTCATCTTGCATTTCCAAAGTACTTTATGGTTTACAAAGTCTTTCCCTTGTTTGGTCCTCCCAACCTTCTCAGGTATTCAGAGAGAATGTAATTGCCATTAAGAATTAAAAGTGAGGAAATTGAAATTCCGTGAGGTTAGAAGTCTTGCCCAGAACCAAGTGGCAAAGCCTAGTGCTTGTGACAACTTGCCTGGCCAGAGTATCAGGACTTGCACTGGTTTGTCGTACTGGAAAGAGCTATGGGTCATAAGACGTACATGCATCCTGTCCAGCCCTGGCTCTCACTACATAAAAGCACAGGGTCTGCAGGCAGAAGGCCTGGATTCAAATCCCCGACTATGGCCTTACAGTCACATGCTAACGAGTAAATCATGCTTAAGAGCCTCATCTTTGCATGCAAGGCAATGTATGTAAAGAGCTTAACACCATCGATGGCTTTTAGTAAGAACTTAAGTGTTACCTTTTATTATTACTGCAACTGACCAGGTGACCTTGGCTTTCCTCTTTAAGTAGCAAATAAAATAACATGTAAAAGGATTTTAAAAGTATAGATTACTATAAAAATACATGGAACATACTAAAATGTAATAATATTGGAAAAATTAACCCAGCATTAATGTTACTCTGGATTGCTGTCCAAATCAAAAGAGGTGTAGGAAGGGGGGTCGGGGGAGGCCTTACCTTCAAAAGTTTCATTCATTCGCTTTGTTTGTTCGCTCGTATTTAATGATGCTGTATGTGATGAGAGCTTTCTGGCTGTTTCTTTTTAGATTCCACCAATGCAGACACCACCGTGTGGATCTTTGTGGCTGTGCTTTCTGTTGTCGTCTGTCTGATTATGGTCTGGGCAGTGGCTTTGAAGGGCTATAGGTACTTCATTGTCTATCAACCTTCCTCCCAACCATGTTTTATGGGATAGTGGTTTTTTAAAGGCGAAAGCGAGATGATGGAAACTTACAGATAATTCAAGCACCTGATTTTAGCCATTAGCTTCAGTGTGCTACCCATGAAAATCTTGTCAGTACCAGCAAAAGTCTCAGAATGAACTCATCTGAAGCTGGTTGGTGCTCTTTCCATCAAACTGAGGCTTGCAATTGGAAAATAGAAAAAAAAAATCTGCCAAGAGCAGCTAAAATCAAGAGGAGCAACCAGTGCAAAAAATCCACTAATTTGCAAATCAGCCCCTCAGTCAGCCAGAGCTAATTTTGCTGTTGGCCTCTGTAATTATTGTCTTCCGCACTGATTGTCAATTTCATGTAGCACCGCCCCCCTGCCCCCAGCTTTAACTCCTCTCTACCATAGTCCATGTAGCAGCTATTTATAGGTAATACTAACCTTTTAGAAATTACAAAGTGATCAAGTGAGTCATTTTTTCTGTCTCACGAATTATTTTACAGCATGATGACCTGCGTCTTTCCACCAGTTCCTGGGCCAAAAATAAAAGGATTTGATATCCATCTGCTGGAGGTAAGTGCCAGAGGTGGAGCATGTATCCTGCCTCACTGATCTGTAATAACGACCTCTACACATGCACACACAGTCCCATCCGTTCGGCCTGGCTGCCTCAGTCACCCTTGCCCCACTGTCCCTCCTCTTTAGAGAAAGATGCGTGAGGCCTGAGGGTCCTTCCTAGGAGACATTAAATGTCAGAGGAAAGAGAGAGAAAGACAAGAAAATAAGACAACACACAGTCATGCTTTCTAGACTTACCAGATCTATTCACAAGCACAGAGGTGAACATTTTGTACAAATAATCAATTTAGAAAAGAGCTGAATATTTTGTTTACTACAAAAGAGGGACTTACCTCCTCCCTGCCCTCCATGACACTTTGGTGCAAGCTTTCAGGTGAGTATTCTTTACAGAAGGTCATGGTGACAGAATAGCCTGCTGCAGTGTTCTCTCTGTTTGGGCCCACAGTTGAGACTGGGTCAGTGCAGTGGACTGGTGTCTATCAAGGCCCATTTAGGCTGATTCAAGTGGGAATTAAATGTAAGTGTTTTGAATGAAAACATGGGTTAGAACATTTTAAATTTCTCTGCAGGTTGAAATATGTAGTCTCAATTGGACCTTAAGTTTAACACTGACATATATATACAAGCAATTACCTTTGCATTGTATCATTTGACCTAGCCACTGCAAGGCTAACAGTACAAGAATGTGAGAAGTGAGTCCCCGAGAATTTGGCTTGACTGCATTCACTTTGACTGCAAATATCACAGCAGGGACTAGGGCCCTGGAATTTGCGTTCCTCGTTCAGTGCTTTAACCCCACTATCCTTTAAAAAGCAGCATGAACATCTCAACTAACTAAATTAAGAACTATTTGACCTTGTAGTCACAGAAGCTTAATGAAAAAAATAACTTCTTTTTGTGTCACAAACACACACACACAAAAATTGTTGTTTTCTTAATCACATGACCTCCAATCCTCAAAAGAACTCTCCCATATGACACTATTATTCCCACTTTACAAATGGAGAAGCTGAGAACCATTGAGCAGCTTGTTCTAAGTCAGTACCCATTAGGGAGTGAAAAAGCCAAGATTTAGGCACCAGTACCTGACCTAAGTCAGAGGATCAGGAAGAAGAGTGGAAAGTAAGAGGAGAAGGCAAAAGGAAGAACGAGAGAGAAGGAGAAGGAGGAGGGAAAGGAAGAACAAGGGAAGGAGAAAATATGTACTAGCAAGAAGAGAGGGGGAAGAGAGAGAGGAAATGGAGTAGAGAAGAGAGAAAAGGAGGATCAGAGAGGAAGAGGGCAGAAGGAAGGAATGAAGAAGTAGGAAGAGGAGGAGCTGGAAGGAGGAGATGAGAAGCAACTTACTGCTTCCAGACTCTAGAAAGTGGTGGAGGAGGTTAGGAGACCAACTGCCAGATCTTAGAGCCTCGGAGTCCCAAAGTAAACGTTTCTTCTTTAACAGTTATGTTTCTCATCTGTGCATATACTACTTGCCCATTAAACTCATGATCATTATTGCTTAGAGAGAGACTAAGTTAAAATCATGAATTGACTTAAAGAAAAATATTAGATGAATAGAAGTCTAGGAGGTGATTATAGATGGCCTGGTACGCAAATGTCTAAAGTTTGGGACATGCTGCTAGACTCTTACAGCTTCCAGCAGCCGTGGCCATGAGCACAGCTGGGCTTTGATGCTGATTTAGAATGTTCTGAAGCTCACAGCCATTCCTTCTGTGTCTGTGTTTTAACAGAGGGGCAAGTCTGAAGAACTGCTGAGTGCCCTGGGGTGCCAGGACATCCCCTCTGACTGTGAGGACTTGCTGGTGGAGCTGTTAGAAGTCGTTGACAGCGAGAACCAGCAACTGGTGCCAGTCCATTCAAAAGAACACCCCGATCAAGGTCTGAAGCCCAAACACCTGGATCTCGACAATGACTCTGGCCAGGGCAGCTGTGACAGCCCTTCCCTTTTATCCAGCAATCATGAGGAGCCCCAGGAAAGTCCCTCCACATTCCACACTCCTGAGGGCATTGAGAAGCCAGAGAACCCTGAAAGAGATGGTGCCCACACCTGGGACTCTCAGAGCACCAGCGTGGAAGGCAGAGTCCCCAATTTCTGTGCTGATGAACCCAAATCTTCAACATGGCCTTCATCGCAGCCCCCCAACCAGCACAACCCCAGATCTTCTTACCACAACATCGCTGATGTGTGTAAGCTGGCTCTGGGCACAGCAGGTTCCTCTGCCACTGTGTTGGACAAAACAGACAAACGTGCTCCAACGTCTTTGGAAACCACTCTGACTGGAGGGGAGGAGGAGGTGGCCGAGCAGAGAGGGGTGGAAAGCTTCCATTCCAAGACTGACGCAGACACCCCATGGCTGCTGCCCCAGGAGAAAACCTCCGATGTCTCTGCTAAACCCTTGGATTACGTGGAGATTCACAAGATCAATAAAGACGGAGCATTGTCATTGTTCCCCAAACAAGACGAGAACAGCAACCAGACAGGGAGGCCCGGGGCTCCTAAGACCAGCAAGGAGTATGCGAAGGTGGCCAGGGTGATGGAGAGCAGCATCCTGGTGCTGGTGCATGACCCGCCCGCCCCCGACCTGGCTTTGTTTGAAGAACCAGCCGAGGAGGCCCCCCCATCCTTGCAGCAGAATCAGGAGGAGAAAGAACTGGCCACCTTCGCCATGACACCGAGCAACTGCAGACTGCAGCTGGGGGGCTTGGATTACCTCGACCCCGCGTGTTTGAAGGACTCCTTCCAGTGACGGCTTGCTCATTGGAATGGTTGGTTAAAATGTGATTTTTCTTCAGGTACTGCTACAGCGCACATGAACTGCACTCTCCTAGAGAATGTTTGAGAATGGGGTTCAAATGACACTACTAAAACTCACAGTTCACTCTTCTTCATGCTCCATTTTCAACCAGTGGCCTCTTTCTCCAACACCTGATTCCGGATCGGATCATTTTGTTTCCTGTGATTTGTTGATCTAGTTTTTGTTTTCAGTTATAAAATTGCATGTTCAATGCAATAGAAGCGCATTGCTTAGTGTTCCTGAGGGACTGTGCCAATAGGTAAAGCCTCCGGAAAAGGTGCCCATGGTTGGGCATAGGACAGGAGGAAATGAAGGAGTTAGCATAGCTTAGTGCAGGAAGATGATCGATGTGAGAAGAATGCCATGTAAGCTGCTTTTGAAAACCAATTGCTTATCCTTTGCACTCCTCTCCCATTTTATTAGGATTAACCAAATACAACCCCGTGCAAGAAAGGATGAATTCTGGGACCCGACACGCCATTTACATCACTTCCCGTTACCTTAGTGACACGTTGCTGGTATGCACCTAACAATCATGACTCCATTTCTTTTTCTTAAAATAGTTGGAATCTGGTAAGCATGGATTCCCCTCTCGCAAATCGTATTTCATCTTAAAGCCTCTAGAGAATATAGTTTTGGAGAGTGAGGTTTTCTTATACGGGAGGCAAATGAGTTTGACCTGGTGAATCCTCCTAAAATGGTTTCCTGCTTCATTTCAATACGACAGATAATTTATTATACACCCTAGTCTTCTCTTAGTGGGAAAAAAAACCCCCAAGGACTAACTTTAATTTCAAAAATAACACAGCAGGATGGTCATGGAGATACTGCCTTACTGTACATACAGATTCTACTTTAATACCAGACCCATATGTTTAACAATGTATTTTTGAAGACTATTTTTCTACCACTTAGGTGAAGTGAAAGAATATTTTCTATCTTCCCAGTACAGCTGTTTACGTAGTCAGAGGGTACAGTCTTTTCTGCCGAGGCTGCAGGGAGCATTTACAGTCCATAACAGTATATGCAGTCCCCAAAGCCCACTGAGGAATGTGAAGTGGGTGACAATATTCAATTTCCAATATAGCATAGTATAGTTTATCTGGTTCTTTTATCTCCAGATACACTAAACAACAATCACCAATAGCGTGTTAGGACTCTCCACACACAGAATTATTTCTCCTGTAATTTAGGGCTAATCTGGGGCTCCTGCTCTTCTCTGGGTGAATATTCTAGAAGCCATCGTGAAAAAGGAGGGTGGTGACATCCAGCATACTGTTTTAGAGAGAGGGTTTTGTTTTGCTTTGTTTTTCTGAGCAATCTTGGACAGCAAAGATATTTTCAGCAAAGCCGTGAGTTAGTTATCTCTCTGGAGTAGATCCATTTGCAAAATCTTGGCAGAAGCAGAGACAACACTCACATCAGAAGTTTCCAAATAAATGTTTTAAGAAACAGCATCTGTGGAGTGGTGGGTACAGCTACAAAGACCAGGGTCTGGTAGTAAGGATCTCTGAGTGAGTGCCAGGGGCAGGCTCCCCAGGAAGGATCAGAAGCCTGGGTCTCCATCTTAACGAGGGCATCCATAACTCATGAGCTGCCTCCCTCTCTTGTTTATTTCACCTGATGGCAAATACTTTCTCTGTGTCCACTCACAAGATGGACTTAGAGAATCTGAGCTCACCTCTGTGAGTTAAGTATTCCACCCAACAAGCCCATGTTGATAGGAACTGGACGCGGAGGTGACCTAGAAAGCGAACACACTGTCCTGGCGTCCAGATTGCAGAAATAATAGACCTGAGGCTCTGTTCTCCCAATACATAAACATCATAAGAGTACGCAGAACATTTGGAAAATTTGTCCCCAAGTTCGTTCAGTCCCCTAGATCCTTGCTACTCAGAGTCTGGTCTGAGGACCAGTTGTGTCATCATCACCTGGGCACTGCATGGAAATGCAGATCTCGGCCTCCCTGGCCCAGAACTACAGAGTCATTACCTGCATTTGACTAAGTTCCCCAGATGACCCATGTGGGTAATGAAGTTTGAGGAGTATTGCCCTACATGACCACTTACCCTAAAGGCTGTTTTAGCACATGGACACGTCTCTCTTGGAAAGTACAAGTCAAGTCTGTTTGACTTACACTGGACAATACTGTATGGAAGGAGAAGGCCTAGATTTTAAAATCTATTTGAGCTTTAAGATTCACATGATGGTGCAGCACGACCTGCGAAAGGACACACAACTTCTAAGAAGGCCAAGGGATATAGTCCACCTTGAGTAGCACTGACCAAGACTCTGCCCTTCAAAGCCAATGCAGACTAAAATGTTCCCCAAATAGTCCATTGTTCTCCAAGATGTACTAGTCTATCAATCACTCTGGTAGCTTGCAAATTAAAAGGTAATCTGATTTTGGTATTCATGAAAAAATGTTATGGGTAAAGATTCAAGTTGAACTAAATTCCTATAAAAACACCAATTAGCCACTCACTAAGTCAAGCCAAGGCTATATTTGTCAGTTAGGACTCTGTATTTGAATTACATTTTTTTTTCCATAGGTAGAATATTTTCTATCAAGAAAACAGCTAGTTGAATGGAAAGATGCAGGTTGGGGGTCAAGAGTCCCAGGCTCTAGTCCTAACTATCCCACACTGAACAGATCAAGTCCCTTCTCTGGGCCCCAGTTTCCTCTGAAAGAAATATTGGTCCAAATAAATTCTAATGTCCTTTTAAACTCCAACTCCCTGATTCCATGACTCACTGGCTATTTTCTAGCCAAGATAATTTAACCAATAAATGCCTTGTATCTTGCTAACAAATAACTGCCCTTCATCATAGGAATGCAAGTACTCTTCCGTGATGTGCTGATAGTTTCCTTTTAAATCATCAGTTCCAGTTGGTCCTAACACACCTAAATTACATAGGCACAGAATCATAGCCTCAGGTTGTGCGCAAATATGTGTGTAGAGAGAAGAGGCATGAGATTCTTTAAAAAGACGTTTTGAATGTGGCTCTACTTTTTAGAAAAATGATCTTTTGCTGAATCAAGCCATGCTTATTTCTTGCTGAGTCCAACAGCCCCAAATCTCCTTTCTTACAGCTGGCTGCTGATCTGGTATTTTTCTCTCTCTTTTAGATTACCAACCAACATTGCACAGTTGATGTCATTTTCTGAATTACGAAAAGTCATATTTTTATAAACAAATCCTAAATATTCATGTCACGAAGCACATGGAAGCGGGATAGCCATTGGGTGATTTATGGAAGCTTGTGGCCCAAACTGCAAATGGGCTGTGGTCGGTTTTCACAAATGGGTATTAGGCACCTCAACATGAGCACAAGTTCCTCTCAGCCATGTCATTGCCACATAGCTGACTCTTCTTCCCCCTAAGTGCCTCAGGCCAATCCTTGTAGGCAGTTATGGATTGAAAACTTGCTTTCACTGGGTTAGCCCAAAGTGGGTCCATCCCTTAGCACCTGTGCAAATCAAGGAGCTTGACTGCTTTTCCCATAGTGACCCACTGAATGAGAGAGTCCTGTGAGTTAAGGAGCGGCTGGAGGCTGTGGAGGAAACCTGGCTCTTTCGCTGGCTGCCCACTGCTGCTCATCGCTTCCAGAAAGAGGTGGCCCTGCCTTTAGTAACTTCCCTATCTCCTTAGGGTAGGCGAGAAAGAAACAGATTTGTATGCATCCTACAAAGTGCCTTTCTTTACTTTTATATACTTTTTAAATTTCCTTTTCACAAAAAGAAAAAAAAAGTGTATTGATTGGAAAGTAAACTTTCCTTTTTTTATGTAAATGAATGAAGAAGCCAAAATGGAATGATGAAATGGTCGAAGGTCCAACCAGCAACTGCTCAGAGGCTTTTTAAATATGTTGTTTAACTGAAGGACCACAGAGTCGATGTGAATCATGTGACTTACTTTGATAAGACATTGACTCTGGCTAGGGTCTAGGGAGTCAGCCTGCCACCCCCAGACTTCAACTTACAAGCATATTGATGCACTTATGAATGGCTGTGAATTGCATGCCGAGACCTGAAAAGGCGATGCACAAACAATGGAACTGTGCACAGACAAGAAAATGGAAAGGACTTCGGGTTACTCCCCATGCTGGCTCATGCAGATTTGCTATTGATAAAGGCGCCGTGGGTACGTCAGTGAACACATCTCCTGTTCTGCCTTTTCAGCGGCGGCACAATTGTGTTGTTGCTAGGGTAGTGGCTGAGCGTTCAGTTTTCAGGTCTAGGGCACATAGGTATTTTTTAAATGTGATAAAGAAATTTTTAAGAGAAAGCTGTGAGACTTTAGTCAGATAAAGCAGGCTGTTGACTTGATGCAAATCCTTTAAACTCTAGCCACCATTTTCCTCACCTATTAAATATGTGCGTTGGCCTAAAATGTTTCAAAGACCGTGTTACAACTCTAACAGTCCCTGATTTCCGTGATCTAAGTAAAATCTAGGGTTTCTGGTGAAAGGCCCAAGTATAGTCGGAGAAGCATGGTTGGTGTGCCCTTGACCTGAAGCAATGAACAGTGTGGCTGGAGCAATGCTTGAGAGAAAAACAGAGATCCATCCCTCTGAGTCAGATGGACATGATTTAGCATCCTTGCTTCTCTTCTTAATTGTCCATACTTGTAGTCTCTTTCTTCTCTCACTGCAGGGCCTATAGTTTTCCTAGGAGTTACTCGTGGCTGTAGCAACTTTGGGAACTGCAAAAAAATACCTGAATTATTCCTAAACAATGACTATGGCCCTGCAAAAGACTGAGTTAGGTGTTAAATCAGCCACTCAGCCATCAAGGCCCGGGATGAGGGTCACAAGTAACCTAAGTTGGAGATTTGCACGCTTAGAGATTCTAGCTCTATTCATTAATTACTAAATTAATTCAAAGACCATTCATAAATCCAAGCGACATTGACAGCTCGGTCCTGGAGGTCTTCACCAGAAACTTAACGCTATAGAATGGCTGCTGAGGGCCGGTGGTCTCGCCAGGAGTTCTATGTCTAAGTATGGGCCTGGATGTGTCCCATGATGTGCAAATCAAGTGGGTTAAGTGGGAACTCTCTCCTCAGACTGGTGTTTTCAGGAAGGTGATTTTTGGCCTGAGATCCTCATAGTATCTATTTCAAAGAAAGGAAAAAGATCAAAAATAGAACATTTTCAGAAGTTTGGGCATCTCAGGAGTCCATTAAATGCTAAACCCAAATTTTATGAAACCTGGTGAATCGATTACCTATTCAGTGTTCTGAGTTGAGATGTACATAACTCACAACAACATAGGCCCCATGGATTCCTTTGACCAGTGCTCTGATTTCAAGTCAGGATGAACTGAGACGTGCAGGGTGCTAAAACATATCCCATTTATGTGACTGTGGCCAATGAACAGAGAGAGACCTTGGTTAGTCTTAGTCTATTAGTTAGTCTTAGCAAGTTCCACCTGCTTCTGATTAAACAGAAAAAATAATTAACTCTCAAAACTTTGGCTACAGAAGTAGTAATATCAAAAATAATGTTTAATAGTTGTGGTCAAATTATGCGTCACCTGGATAAACTTCTTTTTCCATGCAAATTTCACAAGTCCTGGAGGGAAATAAAGCGTTTTTTGTTATGCTATCTGAAATTGAAAAACTACATGGCAGAGATACTTCTAAGAAATAATTTGTTTTATAAAATTCCTGATGAAATGATTTTTTTAATTTTTCAAAGTAACTACCTCCCCTTCTTGTCCTTTCTTCAAAGCTGCTTATTATTAGAACGAAGGATGTCATGTCCATGCTTTGACTCTTTTTCAGTGGTATATTTGTTGTATTTGCCATATAATATTCCTGACTTTAAAGTAACTATTATATTATTTTACATTATAATGCTTTATGTGGTACAAAAACTCTATGACACATTGAAATATATAGTCAATCTTCATGTTGTGAAACTCATGTTACACAAATGAAAATAATTATTTAATGACTTACAATCTATTCATATGTAGTTTCAATATGATTGTGTCTGTGTCTGTAAAACAAAACCGAGGGAAATATGTAATCATGTAATTCTGTTGAAACCGTGACTACACTAATTTTTTTCTTAATCTTTGTGTAGAAGTAGTATAATATGCCATCTGTACAGCTGAGCTAGGGTATTCAGTGTTTAGAGTACAACCAACAATTGTTTGAAAGTCAGCCAAGCCCTCAGCTTTGCTTCTTGTGGCCTCTGATGCTTCTTGAGTGTTATTTGCATCATGAGGCCTGCTTTTGTGCTTGATCCTTCATTTTTTTTAAATTTCAGAGTCTGCTGTGGAAACCAAAGCAATGTTGAAGCAGCCTGTGTCTTCTGTAAAGCCATATTGAAGTAAAGACTGTGTAATAGCATCAAGTTCCATATTTTCAAAGCTACCACTACCTCTGCTTTGTGTCTTTCCTAGAAAATGCCAAGCAGAATTCTTCACCATTAAGTGGGAAATGAGAAGCGATTGTTACAAAAGCTGTTGGATAGGTTTGTTTGTTTGTTTGTTTGTTTTTGTTTGTTTTTCACTTGAGACTACACCTTCTAATTCACCATTTTGGAGGTTTATGCTAGGTTGTCTCAAGAGCTATTTTTACATCTACTAAAAACTAGATGGTGAGCCCAAACCGGTTTGGCTCAGTGAGTAGAGCGTTGGCCTGCGGACTGAAAGGTCCCAGGTTCAATTCCGGTCAAGGGCATGTACCTTGGTTGCGGGCACATCCCCAGTAGGGGTTGTGCAAGAGGCAGCTGATCGATGTTTCTTAATCATCGATGTTTCTAACTCTCTATCCCTCTCTCTTCCTCTCTGTAAAAAATCAATAAAATATATTAAAAAAAAAAAAAAAACTAGATGGTGAATAAGGACCAGAAAGAACACATAGTAAGTCACTGATGAAAAACCAACAAAACCAGAGAGCAGACTTTTTTCCTAACTATAAATCACCTGTTGCCCAAAGTCATGATGATGTTATCTCTCACAATTTGATTTCCCTAATTCCACGTAGAAATAAATCTTTTCCTTATTTGATTTTAGACATCAAATATATTATGGTATGAGAAAAGTCAATCATATAACTAATCTTGTTTTGATTTTTAAAATTTATTTCTACATGTACTTATTATAATGATGATTTTGTTTCTTTTTAGCCTTAAAGAATTATAGATGATAATCATCCAACCTGCATTTTTAATTCTGTAAATCTTTGGTTATTGAACCTTGTGCTTTCTGTTTTCCGTGGATTTACTCCTTTGTCTCTTTCCATTTTGAGGAGACAACGTGGATAGTTACATCTTTGTCAATCATATGGGAGATTATGCTAACTGCTGTTCTCCTAACATCTTCATCTTTTCTGCACGCCAAAAACAATGCTTGCCAAACAAAATCGTAGATGTCCCAGTACAATACGGTCATTATGTTTCTATTCATGTTATTGAAAATTCCCAGCTCAGTGCCTGGCTCAATAAATGTTTATTTCCCTTGCCTACCCTTCCTCTGTGTTTTTTTTTTTTTTTTTTTTATTTGACATGGAAATGATCAGAATATAGTGTGCGGTTGAAACAACTTTCTTAAGGAATGTTTGCTGCAATCGGATCTGTTATCCAGAAATGGTTGGTATAAGTTGAACCAAATCAGTTTTCCTCCTTTATCATCCTCCTTCCTCAAGACTGCAAACATAATAGCCCCCTTTGCCTGCCCTTTCACATGACAAGCTGCTCAAACTAAAGGGAGATGGAACATGAACATGGGGAGCAAATCAGAGAAGCTCATTTAGATATTGTAAAACGGCCCTGGCTGGTCTGGCTCAGTGGATAGAGCATCAGCCTGTGGACCGAAGGGTCCAGGGTTTGATTCTGGTCAAGGGCACATACCTCAGTTGCAGGTTCCTCCCTGGTCCGGACCCTGGTCGGGGCTCATGCAGGAGGCAACCAATTGATGTGTTTCTCTCACATCGATATTTCTGTCTTTCCCTCTCCCTTCCACTCTCTCTAAAAATCAATGGGAAAATACCTTCTGGTGAAGATTTTTTTTAAAATTAAATATTGTAAAATAAAGGAATGACCAAACCATTAAAAAAATCATAATAAATGAATTTATTTAAAGCAGCATGAGTTTTCCATATTATGAACATCTTTTCTGATGAAACCCATGAGATTAAGGACTCTGGACCTAGAAATCTTGGCTGCTGCTCATGCTTGTGGTACAGAAATAGGACCTGGTGTGGCTTTTGCTTTACAAACTCTCTTCTGCCTCCTGGTTCTCTCGAGCTGTGTTTTCTGGGGCCATGAAGACTTCCCTGCGTATCGCAGTCGACAGCTTGGCCCCCGTCAAAGAAACGGGGATTCTCCCGTGCTTAGATGGGTGCCACCAACTTCAATACTGGGGCGCACTTTCACTTTTAAGCTGCAGAATTGGGAGGGTCAGCCACCAGACACAACATTCGAATAATTTACGAGGAGCTGGAGAAGCAATATGTAGCTAGTTTTCCAAAACCATTGCGTGTGCTTTTCTGAAAGAAAATGGAAATGATGTATTGCCGCATCTTGCCAGGATTGCATTTGCAACTTTAACCCCACCCGACTCCCTGTGACTTGCTAGCCAAGCTTTACACATTCTAAATCTCCTCTAGTGTTTAGGGACTGGGAGCTACAACTTCCATTTAGGTAGAAACCTTGAAGGCTTGGGGGAGGGGTGTAGGGTGAAACTGGAGAGGGTCCAGGAAATGAGGCTACTGCATAGCCCCCAACAGGGACCTCACAGGCCACAGAAGCAGATTCTTGCTGGTTGACCCCTGAGAACCTTTCCAGACCATGCAGGGGGAACTGAGCCCGGTACTGCTATTGTAAAAGACATGCGACACCATAAATCTACAATCTGCCCCGCCCACCCCGCTGTCCGTGTTAAGGCCCCTTTCTCTTGTTATTGATCAGGTTCACACTAAAAGTCAAGCTTACAAACTAACTTGAGGCACAGATACTTTTTAAATGGGATAAAGAAACTTTTAAGAGAAAGATGTGGGGCGTTAGTCAAGTAAAACACCCTATGGATGTCAGTTGGCGAGCACTAGTATAAGAAAAGGGAGCTCAGGAGTTTTTATTACCGCATGTACAGATGTGTTTGAAAGAATTTGTGTCACAGATACATGTTTAAGGTGACATCTTCGCTCCGTCAGTCATTGAAAATTCCAAGATGAGCTTAAATGGCATCTGCCAGTAGTTTTACTTCACGCGATCAATATCAATGTTGTTACTGAACCATGTAGCCTCGTGATGCATTTTTCAATTCTCTTTCAGAGCGACTGCTTGCCATGGCCGCAATACCTAGTTCCAACTGAACCAATAAATTACTGCCTGAGCGATGGCTTTGGGAGTTTCTGTTTATGTACTTATGAAACATGTATTTGGGGGGTGGGGGAACCTAACTTTGAGGAATTTGTCTTGGCTTCAACAAACTTTATTAGGACCCTAAAAAGGAGAAGAAGAAGAACAGCATTCAAGTATCTCTGGAAATAAAGTACCCAGACCCATGCTAAAATCTGTGTCTTAGAACACCCACCCCAGGCATTGTTTTCAGACACACATGTTTTGTGCTCATCTTTCAACACATTCTCTAAGTTTATTTTTCCTGCTAATTCTAAATCAAAACTGACATCTTGCTTCCAAGCCAGCTAAATTCTCCATCTTCTCTTTTCCCCATCTTTATTTATGTGCCAGACCTAAGCCTTAAATGCACACACATGCTTGGAAACATTCAGGAGTTCCTGGGGCATTCTGGGAACAACGGGAACAATCGGAAGGACGCTTTCCAAATCTGATCTACACTCAACTTACCCAAAGGAGACTTAGGTCATAAGCCTCAGTGCCAAGGAGCCACACTTTCTTTTGTCTGCTTCTTCCTACCTAGAATTATCTTCCCTCTTCACGTGAAACTCTAGTTGTGATGTAATCTTCCATTTATGATCTTTTCTTTATTGCATAAAATATTTTGCACACACTTGAAAACTACAGAGGGTGATACAACAACTATCCACTTACCAACACTTACATTTCACAAATTAATATTTTATCACATCTGCCCTCTACCATCCTATATAATAAAGAGGTAATATGCAAATTGACTCTCACGTCCTCGCACAAGATGGCTGCCCCCATGTGGTCAAAGATGGCCTCCACAAGATGGCCAGCAGGGGAGGGTAGTTATGGGTGATCAGGCCAGCAGGGGAGGGCAGTTAGGGGTGACTGGGCCAGCAGGACAGGGTAGTTAGGGGTTACCGGGCCAGCAGGGGAGGACAGTTGGGGGCAATTGGGCCAGCAGGGGAGCAGTTAAGTGTTGGTCAGGCTGGCAAGGGAGTGTTTAGGGGGTGATCAGGCAGGCAGGCAGGTGAGCAGTTGGGAGCCAGCAGCTCCGGATTGTGAGAGGGATATCTGACTGCGGTTTAGGCCTGATCCCACAGGGACATCCCCTGAGGGATCCCAGATTGGAGAGGGTGCAGGCTGGGCTAAGGGACACCCCCCCCCCAGTGCACAAATTTCGTGCACCAAGCCTCTAGTTTTTTAAATAAATGAAACATCACAGATGCAGTAATGTACATCTCTCAGTAACCAAATTTTTTTATCTTTCTCTCCAGAGGTAATCGCAGTCTTGTAGCTGTTGTATATTCTTCCTGGCCATTTAAGAAATGCTTCTTTATGTGTATCTGTAACCGAACAACCAAGGAGTCTGGCTGCTTGTCACTACTTGAGCCAATTCAGCAGAGACAGGGTTGAATGATACATGAGCGTTTATTCTAATACTGCCAGCAGCACGGGAGAGCAGCAAGTCATCCACCTGCTCTGCCCCCACCATAAGCCAGCTGCTGATATTGGATAGAAGGACAAAGATTACATGGGAAAGCAGGAATTACAGGCATGGGAAAGTGGGCATGGGATAATCATAACAGGTTACAAGTCATGCTGGCTGGTGGGGGGGGGGGACGTTTCAGTCGGGGTGCGGTCACAGAGGGTGGGTGCCTCCGGGCACCCAAGGACCAGATTACAAATGATAGGGGCTGGGGGTTGTAAAAAGCAGGTGCCTCGCGGACTAGATGGTTTTGGCCACAAGATTGTAAATCTTTCCCCAATGACAGGCAGTTCTCAGGAAAGGAGGACGGATGGACAGCATTCCGATGTGAGCTCCCATGTCTCAGGGTGTACAACTACCAGCCAGGTTAGAATGTGCTTTCTCTAATCAGAACAGAACTGTCACGGTTAACAGAGCATGGTGAATATTTCTTATAATTATAATTCGTTTTCAATATTCTATTTCTGCCCCTAACATATCCATAAATAATATCCTATCTAATAAAGAGGGGATATGCTAATTGACCCTCATGCCATCGCAAAGATGGCGGCACCCACAGCCAAGAAGGAGGGAATATGCTAATTGACTGCCACATCCTCAAAGATGGCAGTGCCCACAGCCACAAGATGGCAGCATCCAGTCCCCTCAGCCCTGCCAGGGTGGCAGGCACGCGGCAAGGCAAGCCTGGCCTTGCCGCGCGCCTGCCTCCAGAGTCCCCCAGTCTCCTCAGCCCCCAGCCACCCAGGACCAGCCCGAGGTGCAGGCAACCCTCGAATGGCAGCTGCCCAGCAGCCCAGGGCTGGCCCGAGGCACAGGCAAGCCTCAGATGGTGGCTGCCCAGCTGCCCAGGGCCACCTGAGGCTCAGGTAACCAGGGCCAGTCGAGGCTTGCGCTGCCGGCAGTGGCAGCAGCAGAGGAGTGATGGGGGTGTCACCTTCCCCTGATCACCAGGTCGTCTCCCGCCCCTGAGGGCTCCCGGACTGTGAGAGGGGGCAAGCAGTGCTGAGGGACACCCCCTCCAGTGTATGAATTTTCGTGCACCAGGCCTCTAGTATACATATAAATAGTCTGGATGTTATGAATTTTACATAGATAGCAGCATATGTTTTTATGCACCTTGATTTTTTCTCTCTCCGCACTGGGGTTTTGAAATCCTAATGGCTCCAGTGTGTTGGTTTTACCTGCTGTATGCAGTTGTATACACATATACAAATTGTCTGTGAATCCTTATAGCCATTAACTTTCCATTCCCACTGTTATAAGTGACTCTGCAATGCACATTCTTAAGCAAGTCTCCCTTTGTATTTGCAAAGCTTCCTCCAGGACATACACAGAGAGGAGGTGGAATTGTTGGACCATATGGAACACATATGTCAACATTTCCTCTCTACTCAGAATTTGTTCTCTCACAAAGTTGCCTTAATGTATTCCTTAGTCAGCAGTGTAAGAGCTTCCATTCTCTCCTTAATTGTTAGTCAGTATTGTCAGATATTATAATTTTTGACAATTTGATGAGCATAAAATGATATATTGTTGCTGTTTGAATTTTCGTTGTCCTAAGGAATTCATTCTACATCTGAAGAACTCATCCTTTACCTGCTTATCTTTTTATGCCATCTTTGTGATCTTCCAAGTCTCAGCATATGCCTGAGTCCTACACCTGGGCTTCTATTCCATTCCAGCGGTCTGTTTATCTACCGCTGTCCCCATGGCCCCAGTTTTTTTGTTTGTTTGTTTTTCAATCTTTAGAGTTGAAAGTATTACATATGTCCTCTTTTTTCCCCCATTGACTCCTTCTAACCTGCCCCAACCCAACCACCCACCTGTGCCCCAGGCCTTTACTGCACTATTGTCTGTGTCCATGGCTATGCATGCATATAAGTTCTTTGGTTATTCTCTTCCTGCTCCCCCGCCCCTCCACTTCCCTCTGAGAGCTATTCCTTGGGGTTGGAGTTCCAGTACAATGTTGAACAGAAGCAGAGTAGTGGACATTCTTTCTTGTTCCTGACTTTAAAGAGAATGCTACTAAAAGTTCACCAGTAAGTAAAATGTTTTCTGTAGGTTTTTGCAGATACTCTTTGTGATATTAGGGAAATTCCTTTCTATTTCTAGTTTGCTAATAATTTTCTATTTTAAATTGGTCTTAAATGCTCTCAAAGTTTTTTTTTTTGTTTTGTTTTTTATCTATTGATAAGGTAATATGGCTTTTCTCTCTTATTAATTCAACTAGAGGCCCAGTGCATCATGCACTGGAGCGGGGGGTCCCTCATCCCAGCCTGCCCCCTCTCACAGTCCGGGAGCCCCCAGGGGCGGGAGGTGACCCAGAGATCAGGGGAAGGCAACGCCCCATCACACCTCTGCTGCTGCCACTGCCAGCAGAGCAAGCCTTGGCTGGCCCTGGTTATCTGAGCCTCGGGCAGCCCTGGGCGGCTGGGCAGCCAACATCTGAGGTTTGCCTGCAGCTTGGGCATTGGCTGGGCAGCCACCATCCAAGGCTTGCCTGTGCCTTGGGCCGGCCCTGGGCAACTTGGGGGCTGAGGGGACTGGGGGACTCTGGAGGCAGGCGCCCTGGCGGGGCTGAGGGGACTGGGCGCCACCATCTTGCGGCTGTGGGCACCGCCATCTTTGAGGACGGGGCAGTCAATTAGCATATTCCATCCTTATTAGATAGGATATGTAAATTATTACAGAGAATTAGAGAAAATACTTAAATGTTAAATTACCCTCAAATTCTTGGAATGAATTCTATTTGTTCATGATGTATTTCTGCAAACTTTATTGCTTTAGATTTGCTAAAATTTTATTTAGGATTTTTGCATTTATAACATTTATCTTTTTGCTGAAGTGATCTGTATGTTAAAATCTTCTGGGATTATGGAAAGTCTTCTTTCTTCTTTAATAGTATCAATTTTGCTATATATATTTTGAGGCTATATTATTAGGTGTAATAGATTTAAGTGTTCAATCTTCCTAATGAGTTATCCCTTTCATTGTTAAATCTGATCTCTTCTATCTTACTGATTCTCTTTGTCTTAAAATCTTTTTCTCTGATACTGGTATTGCTACATTAGCTTTCTTTCCAGTGGTAATTCTCTAGTGAGCCTCTTTCCATTCCTTTACTTTCAATTGCTCTATGCAATTATGTTTTAAGTGTGACTCTTATAGACAGCATATACAATAGTCCCCCCTTACCCACAGTTTCTGTTACCTGCAGTCAAATGGAACCTGAAAATGTTAAATGGAAAATTCCAGAAATCAACAATTCATAGGTTTTAAATTGTGCACTGCTCTGAGTAGCATGATAAAATCTTATGCTATTCCTCCCTGGCTAGCCCAGGATGTCAGTCATCCCTTTGTCCAGCAGATCCACACTATATACACTACCCACTTGTTAGTCCCTTAGTAGCCATCAGAGAAAGAGGTAGAGACCACATTCGCATAACTTATATTACAGTAAATTTTTATAATTGTCCTATTTTATTATTATTTGTTCTTATCAATCTCTTGCTATGTCTAATTTATAAATTAGGCTTTATCATAGGTATGTATTTATAGGGGAAAAACATAATATACATAGGGTTCAATACACAGTTTCAAGCATCCACTGGAGGTCTTGGAACAAACACATTCCCCATGAATAAGGGGACTACTGTAGTTAGATTTTTGTGTTCTCATTCTATTTGAAAACTTCTTCCTTTAGGTGATAAATCAGTTCCATTTTTTTCAACTGGTGCACCTTTCCTTTATTTTTTTATTTTTTTCAATCTAAATGTCTTTGCAATTTGAATCAGCCAATTCTGAAATAATTATTATAGGAACAAGATATAATTAAAGGTAATTTACTGTATCTGAGGGCCCAAGTCCAGGGGCAACTCTTCCTCATTCAAGAGCAACCCCAGACTTAGGGAGGCAAATTCTAAGAAATGCCATCCTGCTGTGATTGGGAAAAACAATATGCTTTGATTGTGAAATTCAAGGGATGAAGAACTGGAGAAGTCCAACTGTTATGAGAGAGGCCTGTGCACAAAACTATGTCTGCCATACATTCTACCAAAAGGACATTGACTTGAATGTTCATGCCCCTCCTTTTAAATATGAGTCTTACTCAGTTATCTGTCAGTCATTCAACCACATCCATTTTTGAGCAACACTTGATGAGCTCTGGGGGCCAGGCCCTGGGCCAGGATACAGTAAGCATTAGGGCATGCCTTCTCCCTCCTGGGAATTATAGTCCAGTGGGAAGACAGAGGCAATCCACGTGCCCCCAGGTCTCACCAGACTGACTTTTAAATTATAGTAAGTCCAGCACTCTAGATGTACCTTGTCCAAAGAGTTTGTCCTAATAAATAAACAAAAGGACTTTGACTCTGCACAATTTTTCAAGAAAATCATGACTGCATGAAGCTGATTGCAGGGTTACAGTATCTGAGCCACATCTCCACGCAGCTATTCTCTCCTGGCACACCTGCCATCTCTGCACCTCCGTCCAGGCACCCTGCACACGCCATCCTTCATAGTCAATGCATTCTGCAAGGCAATCCCTGTCTATTAGGGTTCGTCTGAAATTCTCCCCAAATTTGTCCATGTCCTTCCATTCTACCGCTTTTGAATGAGTTAGGAAAGGGACAGGATCACTTTGGAAAAACTGTTATTTATCCTCAGTAACTCTTACAAAACTCTGTTATTGGCAAAAGGACTGGGGCAAGAGGCAAAGTTCAGTTACACTCGGACTTAATCACTCAGGACAAATCATTGATTAACCTGTTTAAAAATACCCCCCCTATAATCATTAACATGACAACAGAATTTCCATGTTTCCCCATTTTCCAATTATCTTTTTCAAAAAGAAATTCCAGCATTTCCCTACCTGATGAAATATATTCTGTACCTTCAAAGTCATTCATTATCTGGGAAATGGAGATGGCAAGAGACAGACATCTTGCTTCTCCTCTTTACCACTCCTGTGAACTGTAGCTGTTCATCTCTGCTTCTATGTAAAGTGGAGCAAATTACCCCTGATCTGCTTGAGGGAGAGAGAAGAAAAATACCCATAGCAGGTGTCTCTTCAAGCCCCTTCTCACTGACAGAAAACAGCTATTTAAAAGGAGTGTTCTCTGTGAACCCGTGGAAAGAGATCTTGGATTGGTATTTCAAGTGACTCCTAGACTTAGGATGATGCTCTGGAGGGAACCTGACTGTTCTTTCTCCCCATCCCAGTTTTCAGATTCAGTGGATATAACAGTAATTCTAAAGAGGTCAAAAGACCCAACATGTTGGAAAACCAGTTCTGTGAAATGTTAGTTACATTATAAATTGAGGACATCTCTGGAGTACATTTTAAATGTACATACACTTCAACTTAGAGATCTCTCCTTAGGGAATTTACCCAGAGAACAACATAATTAGCACAGTGCGCCAAAGTCTACGTCCTAGGATGCTGGACAAATAAAGCTTTTCATCAATAGAGATTTATTACATAAAATATACGGAGTCTTCCAACTTTATCTTCAGCACCCAAGGAGCTTGGAAGTTGTCACTTCCATTTTTAAACAAGAAGCTGGCAAACTGAAAACCAATGACATTTTTTTAATCTGTCAGAGAAGTGAGGTTGTGAAGTGACTTGACACTCTTAAAATCTAGAGATACAGGCAAATCCTGAGCATTACAGCCAAGACCTGCTTAACCTGGAGCAAAAGCCTGAACCTTAACTGGCAGCAACACTTAAACGGTAATTTTGACAAATTGCTGGAGGACTGGTGGGTCCAGTGTGAGAATGAGAAACTCCCTGGTTGCCAGTTTTAGGAAGACCCCAGACTTGTATGATGATGATCCCTTCACACCACTTTTATGGTGATGATCCCTTCGCGGACCTGGCTGGGAAAGGGAAGAGTGATCATTGTGAAATGTGCTCAGAGCCTTCATTGTAACAAAGATCTATTCTCCAAGGGAAATGACTTTGCCAGATCCTATATCAGCTACGTGAGGGACACCCCCCACACACACACAAAGCTCCCTCTAGTCTTCTTGTCTCATCTACAGGATTAAAAAAAGAAGAAGAAGAACAAATTCAATGGGTATAAGGGCTTCAAGGCACTAAACTGGAAAAACTAAAGCCAAAGAAGGGAGTCAAGAGTAGGATTTTTTTTCCTTAGGTTAAACTCCTGGAGAAACACTTGTGAAAGTCACAGTCCAGAGACATAGGCCCATGAAAAGACTGAGATCAACCATTAGACTTTAGGGCACCTGTACAATAAAACGGACTCTCTTTAAGGAGAAATTCTTAGGACAGCCCTAAGGCAACGGAGGACACAAAAACAAGGACACTCAAAGAATTTAAGTCCTCTGGCATCTATAGCTCCAGCGAACATTAAACGCATCCAACTTCCAACCAGATTAATATAAAACATTACGCTATAGCTACTGACCTCAGCTTTTCCAATGCATCGTGTCCAGCTTTCATCAAAAGGAGGCAACGTTAACCAAAGTGATAGGAAAAAGAAACACAGTCTGAAAAGACAAAGTAAGCATCTGAGACAAGCTCAGATATGACACAGGTATTGGAATCCTGACAATTTAAAGTAACTATAATTAATGTCAAGGACTCTAATGAGAAAAGTAGACATTATATCATACCAAATGAGTAATGTAAGCAAAGAGATGGAAACTCTAAGAAAGGGTCCAAAGGAACTGCTAGAAATCAAAAACACTATAGCAGCAATGAAGAATGTCTGTGATGGGCACATCAGAGAAAAACGAGTAGGGAAGAAACAGAACAGACCCTCAAGAGCTGTGGAACAATTTCAAAAGATATAATATATGTGTAATGGTAATACCAGAAGGAGAAGAAAAAACAGAGAAGATAGGTGAAGTACTAATGCCCAAGAATTTTTCAAAATTAAATACGTAATGGAATATTATGAAAAATAGTTAAGAAAGATGACTCAGGTTTCTATTTTTGCATGAAAAGCTATAGTTTTGCACTAAAAGCTACTATTGACTATAGGCAGTGTGTTCCTAGGAGGAAGTCTTCAGGATGCTGGGCCTGGTGGTCGATGGCACCATGGGGGCCCTGGGGATCCTGGATGAGCAGAACAGCAGCTGTTCTGGTTTGAAATGGGTGGGTGTGTCCTCAGGAAGATTTAGATTCCATCAGAGAAGTTGCTGTATCTGAAATGGTTGTAAATGAGACGTTTTATTGTCTGGTTGACCTTGGTTTACTCTAGTTTGGTTGTATGGGTGGCTTTCTTAGTGGCCTGAGAGTGACTAGTTTTCTGTCATCCTTTCTCCATGGGGTTTGGTTCCTAACACATGCATTTGAGTATACTCTTATTATCGGAGAAATTGGGGTGACCCCTTTCCCACTGGGTGTTGGGGGTGGGGCCCTTATGATATCTCGAAAACAAGAATTTTCTGAGACTTGCACGGGAGGGTGAGTGATTTTTATTTACAGGGAAATACATCCCTGATTTTCCAAAGTCCCATTCCAGTCACAGAAGAAGTGTAGCTAGGGTTTCAGTAGAGCTAAAAGCAAAGCCAGTGTCCACAGCTTCCGTTCCATGTTGCAGCCAGGTCCAGTTCAGCATCAGGTTGGCTGCAGTCCATTAGTCCATTGAGTGTGGGGTTCGCATGGCCCTGGGGAGTGTCAAGCTCTAGCTTCCTGGTGAAGCTGTCCAAATGACATGCCTATAAAACTTGGCCTTCCCTTTGTTCCTTTCCTGTTATTAATAACTAGGTTGATTACAATGATATCCCTCTCACCGTTTAATAATGCCTTCTACAAGGGCAAGACCTGTCCCCTCCCTTTAAAAGTCTGTCTGCCCTTGATGATTATTCTTGGGTGAAGCTCTGTGGTTCAGATACATCACCCCAAACGGAACCCAATTTCTTTAAACCAGTCAGGAACTTCCATGAACTTGTAATGTTTATTTAAAAATATTGCCACTGTTATTTCACATCGAACTCTAGAAGTTTCACTATCTATGTGTTTAACTTCTCCAGAAAAACTCATGGACATTTTCCCTTTGGATAATTACATCTAAATCCTGGTAACTATTAAAAGGAAGACCTGGTTTATTTCAATGTCGAGTTTCACATTTTTTCTTAAACAGCCAAAACCCATCTTTTAACTTCTTAAGTTGAGGACATTGTCAGGTACTAGGGAGATCAAAATATATAAGCTTACCAGTGCTTACCAATATTACTAAAATGAAGTAATTTGAAAAAAATGCATTTACCACAAACAATACACATTTTACAAGAATACATACCAACAAAAAGATATATATTAAACACATCAAATACCTGCCTATGGAGACTGGGGAAGGGGGAGGCAAGAGTGACAAATGGGAATTTAAGAAATTAAAATGTGTTAAAAAATAAAGCACCCTAACTTCTCAGCTCTCGGCTTCTTGCCTCATACAGACACCTACGGGGATGCCCCGCTGCCCACGGCCTTCCCTAGCCCATTGGTGCCCCTCTCCTTCCTCTTGGAGTGTCCCCTGGCCCATTAATCCCTGTCCTCTTCCTCTACAGCCCCCCCCAATACCAATACCTATTTCCTTACCCATTCCATGCATATTCCCCTTAACTCTCTCTCTTATTCACACCCTCCTTCTCAACCTCTGACCCTAACCCCATACCCATTACCAACCTCCCACAGTGAGAAGCACACCCCATGAGACCCTGATGAAACACAAAACTAAGAAAACTAGTCCAGAACTCCTTCCCTTTCCCTGCCTGCCTTCTCTCTCTCCTCTCTCCCTTCTTCCATGACCCCACTCCCTTTATCCTTCTCTGTCCCTAGGCACTGCTGCCACCCTAAAACCTCTGGGCTTGTCAGTAACCATTCCAGGACTCCTCTCCCAAGCTCCTCCCCTGCCCTCCTGATCTCAAAGTCCAGCCGGTGGTGTGAGCAGGTGGAACCCTTCCTCCGACCTGCTTCTGTGGGAATTGGCTTCCTCACCAGGAGAGATGACTCCAGCCTGGAGACATTTGCTAAGAACTTTGCGCCTGGAGACTTCCTCACCCAGGACCCCCAAGACATGCCCTTCCCTGAGCCGTGAGTGGAGCCCAGGGGGACGTGGGTCAGCAGAGGGTGAGGGAGAGGGAAGGACAGAGCTCTGGAGCCTATGCCTGGAATTCTGAAATGTTAGCCCTGGATGGGATCTTATAGACGGGCGCCAACACAGTGGTTTTCGCCCTGTTGGATCCAAAGCCCCCTCCCTTTTCCAGAATTTTCCAATGAAATTGATGGATAACAAAACCTGGCTATACACACTTTCAAAATAAAAACATGATACCATAGCTGTAATGTAAAAAGAAAAGGAATGCAACATAAAGTATTAACTGCAATATATAGGTGCTCAAAGACAACCCCTTTAAAAGACATAGGGCATCCTCACAAATTTCCACCATCCCCTCAATTACCAACACAGAGACTGAGACTCAGAAAAGTGCAGTCATTAGCCCAGGGACACACAAAAAACTGGGACTCGGCCCTGAATCCCCCTCTCCTGCTCAGATTCTTCTCTTCCCAGCAGGAACAGAAAATGGAAGGGGACCTCTGGTAGCCAGCCATTGTGGCTTCGTGTATTATGTCCTCCTATGTGTTTGTGAATTTTCACATCTCTTGTTCCACTAGAACACCACCACGCCCCCAACAATTTCCCTCATGCAAACATGAGCATCAGTAGCTATCAGCACATTTATGTGCAAGAGTGGGACCTGGCCTCACAAGCTCTAATCGGGCATAGGAACCCCTTTCCATTCCTTATTACAATCAATTTTATCTTCATTTTCTCCCCATCTCTTCTTGTTCTCTATCCTTTCTTCCTCCGCTGTTTGCTTCTCATTCCACCCCAGAAACTTAATACGCCTGATGTTTTATATTATCATCTCCTTTCATCTTCAACCAGACTTGTAGGTGAGTACCATTATCCAATTTCACTGATGAGGAGAAAGAAGGATAAAGCATGATTAAGAAATTTGGTCAAAGGCAGAAACATAGCAGTGACAACATGGGATTCAAAGCCAGCTCTGTCTGACTCTAAAGTTAGAGTGATTCCACCGGACCCTTTCTTACCCACCCTTCTTCCAATCCTGTTTGGATTTCTCTTTTCCCTTAGGCATGGGTCTTTTGCCAGAACATCAATTAACCCCAACATTTTCTAAGAAGGAGCTAGAATAATACCCAGAGTTTTATGCTTGATAAGAATGACACTCTGCTGAAAATACCAGTTGCTGACAAAGCAAGAGGAAATGTCCTGTGACCCACTCCTCTGTCCTCCCCTCACCCCTGCTGGTTGTGGAGCTGGGCTGGGTAGCAGCAGGTGTCTTAGAAATGGCAGGTGAGGCTTGTTGCCTGGAGGTCCTGATCAGCTCATTGGGAACTCCTTAATGGAGCTCCACTACAGAGAAGGAACCTTGCAAACCCACACCATGTAGACATGACTGTCATACTTTTTACCTGGCCTTTTAAAATCCTTCAGAGTTTGGCCCTGGCCAGGTGGCTCAGTTGGTTAGAGTGTTGTCCCAATATGCCAAGGTTTTGGGTTTGATGCCCGGTCAAGACATATACAAGAATAAACCAAATAAACCAATGAATGCATAAGTAGAACAACAAATATCTCTATCTCTCTTCCTTCCTCTCTCTCTTTCTCTAAAATTTAAAAAATTAATAAATAAAATCATTTGGAGTTTGATTTCTTCTTTCTTACCTACTGTATCTAGATGTATTCCTGCTTGTGTTAGTTCATTCAAACACACTCATTGAACACACTCTTCTTAAGAACTTGCTGTGTGCAAAATATACACCCACTTGATGTATCTAGACTTGAGATGTTACTTATTTCACTTATTGACTAGTCATTTTTCCTACTTGCTTACTATCTGTCTTCCTTCCTTCCTTCTTTCCTTCCTTTCTAAGAACAGGATTTTATATATTGCATTTGGAGCCCTCATCCCACCATTGTATTCCTATCAGTTGAATGAGTGAATGAATGAATGAATCTGCTTTGACTGTTTAAAACTCAGGCTTTCCTTTATCAAATCTTTCTTTTCAATTCTCTTCTTTCAGCCTAATTTCATAATTCATATAACCATGAAGTCGAGTGCTTTGATCTTTCTCAATGGGCAACTCCAACTTTGCAGGTAGGAAAATGAGACTGAAGGCGTGAAGGAAATTTGAATTCTTAGAAACACTCAGAATTGTTCTTTCATCTCAGAAAACTAACTAATGTAGAGAGACACAATGAAAACCTTTTTAAAGATGAAATTCTCAGAAAACTTAAACTATTGGTTTTGAGGGGCTATTTTTATGACTAGCCAAAAGCCACTTGCTTTTAAAGTAAGAGCAAATTAATGACATTTGTGATTCTTTAGAGCAAAAAAGTGAATGAGAGCTCTTTGAAAGAAAACATATTCAATGCTGTTACATTTCATCTTCCTTTAAAAATGCAATTGTTCATTGTGTTTCTTGGGACTGTGACCTCATAGCCACACAAAATACCAACACTTCATCTGTGGATTGAAACCTTCATGCTGAACAAGAGACCTCATTGCCTCAGCATTCCCCAATTATCTTGATACTGACCTTGAATCTTCAATTAGCAGCATTATTTTCCAAGAGTACTCATAAAGTCTCTAGATGTCTCTTCCAGCTCTGATCTTCTCTGGTCCATTATTTCATCAAAATCTGTGTTGGGCCCGGCAGGCATGGCTCAGTGGTTGAGAGTCAACCTATGAATCAGGAGGTCATGGTTCGATTCCGGTCAAGGGCACATGCCCAGGTTGTGGGCTCAATCCCCAGTAGGGTTTTTTGGTTTTTTTTAATCTGTGCTGGAGGGGAGGGTGAAGTAGCCAATGAGTGAGGGGAAAAGTACAGGGCTGGGAGTCAGCGATGTGGAGTTTCATTCTTGTGCTGCAGCGAACTAGCTCAGTTACCTTCAACAAATTAATTCACCACTGTAGGCTGTTTTAATCATCTATGAAGTGAGCATTTTAATCAAAAGATAAAGTCGAAGGTCCCTTCTAGCTCCAAATATTTCACGATTCCTCTGGCTCAGCTTATCTTTGCTTTTTTCATGGTCTTGTGTTGCTATGGTCTTTGTGTTGTGTTTTGGAGGAAGGTTTTGTCTTTTTGACCAATTTGCACATAGTATTTATTAATATATTACATTGCCCAGCATCTCTCTGTCTTTATTCCCTATAAGAAAAGTCAATGGTTATTGACCATTCATTCCTTGATTATTGACACTGGGGTGGGTCCTGGGATTCAGGCACTGGGCAACCCAACACTTAGAAAGTACCTCTATTAACAAAGGGGACATATTCCAGCAACACACAGCACTGCAAGAAGTTTGGTCAACTGAAAAGAGAAATGTTGTTGACATGGGGGTCGGAGGAGCTTTCCAAGCTTGTGAAGACCCTGATGGGAGAAACCGTGACTTCCCCCAATATCTCCCACACCTTCCCTGACTCCATTTGAGAGAAACTATCTTTTTTTTCTCCAGAAAATTCATTATTGAGATGCCTCAGTTTTTAAATCCCATCTAAAGACTGATTTAAATGATTTTTTAAATTAAGAAATAAAATATCCTAAGGACCTTAATTCAGGTAACGAGCTATAGGAGATTTATACAAATAGGCCTGTGTGCTGGTTAGTTGAGGATCCTAACTCACTTCGCTTTTAGTAGGTGCTTTCTGGAGATCTGTAACCAAGCTCGGTCTTCATACGAAACCCAGAATGCCTCCATGTGACTTCACACCTGAGAGGTACCAGGTAAGAGCTCAAGCTTTAGGGAAACCCAAAAGAGGTGGTTCTTCTCGAGAAGGCTAAGTTAACTGTTTTCTCAACAAGGACCTGCAGCCCAGCCTGTGGCTCAGTGGTTGAGAATGGACCTATGAACCAGGAGGTTGCCGGTTTGATTCCCGGTCAAGGCATATGCCCAGGTTGTGGGATCGATCCCCAGTGTGGGGTGTGCAGGAGGCAGCTGATCAATGATTCTTTCTCCTCATTGATGTTCCTATCTCTCTCTCCTTTTCCCTTCCTCTCTGAAATCAATAAAAATACTTTTTTTAAAAAGAAGGACCCACAATCTGCCCTGCCTACTGAACCATCCCACCCAAATAATCTCTCCTTTAAGCCACTGGAAGCTCTGAACCCCCTGGCTCTATTCAGCGCCACGGTGTGAATGGCTGTGCATGTCTGTGGGAGAAAGACAGAGGCAGAGGCAGAGGTGGAAGGCAGAGAGAGACAGAGTGCATCCATGATGATATATCCCAGGGACAGAGATATAAATACATATATAAGTACATATGTCACAAAATGGTTTGGCACATTAACTTTAAAAAATCTTGTTCTGATTTTGATTGTCTCATATGGCAATGCATGATCTGACCTTCCTGAGTGCTCCGCCAAAAAATATAAAGTTATCATTTTGCTCCCAAGTTAATAAACCTCTCCCCCCCTTATCTTTTCTTCTCTCTTTTCCAATCCTCTTCTTTCCCCTCCCCTCCCTTCTCTCTCTCTTTCCCCAAACTTTTTATTCTACATAATATTCATAGGTTAGAAATTGCATAAATAATAGACAGTCAGGTGGGACCCACAAAGCAGAGAAGCAGAGGAGACAGGTTTGGTAATTATGAGCATGAACATCACCAGCACTTCATTTCTTTATTTTAAAAAAATATGGCAAAATTTAAAAATCTTAAGCCCGACTTATAGCTTCAGATATTTACTTCCGAAGTCTTCCCCTCCCTCCCTCCCTCCCCCCCCCCCCCCCCCCGCAGCTAAAATCAACTCAAAGCCAAGGCTTTCCACAGAGAGGTAGAAATGCCCTGTCCCCTTCTTCACATTTGATCTAAAAATGGGTCGAAGGGCCACCTTCCTAACTTCCCCTACTTGCGAGGAAGGGCCTTGATGTCCTGCGAGGAGGGGAGGGGTGCGCGGGCAGATTCCCTCGGGGAGAGGCGAGGCACTGCTGTGGTGGCCGCTGTGGGGAGAGGAAGAGGAAGACTTTTCCTACTGAGCGCTGTCTGTCCACAGTCCATGCCCTACAGCCGCGTCCTGGAGGTCTACAAGGAGCATCTCTCTCCCGAGCTGGTGTACTTCCCGGACCCTCTGCTGCTCCACCAGGGCCACATGCAGTGGCTCTTTGATCACGAGGGAAACAGATACCTGGACTTCTTCTCTGGGATCGTCACTGTCAGTGTCGGCCACTGCCACCCGTGAGTAGCCATAGAAGTCTGGGTTTCCACTCCAGGAGAATATATGGAGAACAGGCGAACAGCCACGTTAGTGATGCGGGGCCCTGATTAAGAATTCTCTCTCCCGAGGCCCATCCCAGTTTATGGCTGACACGCTCCCTGCTGTTTCCTGGGTAACAAAAAAATCTGAACACTGCACATTTTTCTTGACCATGCAAGCTTTAGTCATCCTCATGGCCCGTGCCATGGGGAGGGTACCGTGTGATTGGACTACTGTGCGTGTGTGGCTGCGGGGAGGGAGTCTACTCACTAGCAACTGCTTCCCAAGAGAAGAAGTGCACTTGAAGAGGCAGAAGGAAGAGGAAGGGAGGCAGTTCTCACAGCACACGTGTGGAGGGGAGGGAATGAGGAGAGATGAGAGAGCAGTTCCAGCCTAAGGATCTTCATCAGCTACTCTGAGCCATGGACGAGGAAAGGAAGGACGACAGGAGAAGGGTGTGACATGGCTGGAAATTTACATTAGGAATATATGGGCCCATTAATCATGAGGTTCTCTGCTACCTTAGTCATGAGCCCAACTAACACCGGCTCCTAAGAGTCTCCTCCGCCCACACCTAGAAGGCCACCGTACCCTCCCAGCAGGACTACCAGTACCAGTCCCCCTCCCCCTTTACCCCACCCCCCCTCCACCTGCCTTCCATTCTACCTGCACGTGGCTCTCAGATTTATTTTGTTGAGCAATGCTTTGGCCAAGTGTCTCTTCTGTCTGAGAGTTTATTGGCGCTCCACACTTTTCTAAAGGGGGTTCCATGGAACACTGACCACAGGAGAGGTTTGTTGGTAAGAGGTCCTTGGAAGAAATAAGCTCAGGAAACACTTTAAATTATATCTCCCTCCTGGGGAGAAATTTTGCACATGAGACTGTTAAAGGTACTGAAAAGTCCTGCAGTCAAGAAATCTATTTGATCTTGCATTTCTCAAAACTGGTCAACTACTAACTGATTTTGGGGGTGACAGTTATTAATAACAGATTGGTGTGTAACAAAATTCAGCCATTGCTGTTCTTCAAATCAAGATCAAACATCTGCATCTGGCTTTTCCAGGCATTCCAAGCCAAGTCCTACCTGTCTATCTACCCTTAGTTCCTACTGCCCGTCAACATGACCCTTCTTTCACAGAATGTGGTTTCATAGTTACAAAACGTTCAACTTTCACCACTACTAAGACCCAGATATCGGAATCTTCTTTGAAGGAAAAGAATATTGATCTTGTATGCATGTGCTTGATGGATCTGTAGTTCTTGAAAAAAATAAAAAGGGAAGATACCCAGGCTTGCATCTAGAGTCTCTAGCTTCCAAACTATTGAAAGTGTAATTAATAAGAATGCCTCGTTGGAAGAGACTGTAAGTCCAAACTCCCTCCTACGCTACGAATTTCTTTTTTAAAAGATTTCCACTTAGGCTCCTTCATTACCTTTTGAGGCCACATTGCCAGTCACCTCTGGTGGTTCGAGATCTTTCTCACGTGCGGATGGAATGTTTGCGCTCAGTGGCCAGCGTGTGAGGGGCCAGCCTGCCTGCAGCGTGGGTAACTCTGCTCCCGGTTTACCCAGGAAGGTGAACGCCGTGGCGCAGAAGCAGCTCGGCCGCCTGTGGCACACCAGCGCCCTCTTCTTCCACCCACCGATCCATGAGTACGCAGAGCAGCTCTCCTCGCTTTTCCCCGAACCTCTAAAGGTATGATGCTCCCCGCTCCCAGGGAGGGGAGCCTGGGGGTCCCAGAGGAGCTGCCCTGGGCCGCAGGGGTATGGGCAGGGAATCTGGTGTGTGCCTTGCCCTGAATAGTGAGCTGATAGCTGTATCTGGAAGCAATCCAGAAGAAAGGAGTTGATGAATCGCTGGTGAAACCAGCCAGGGTTCACTCCTTTGCTCCAGCTTCTGGTCGCTTCCTCATCCCTTAGCAGGAGTCCCTCCTCCTCCCCCCACTCTCCCCTTTATGTTCCCCAGGAGGTTTTCATCTCTTTCATTCATAGCCCCTCTGCAAAGTCATTTGCATTTTTTTCTTTTACGAAGAGTGGAGCCATTTTCAAATAAAATATACACTGAGTGGCCAGATTATTATGATCTCTGAACGCATAATAGTCTGGCCACCATTCAGTTTATTTAGTCTAAGATGCACTTAGATAATTTTACTAAATGAGATTCTTCTGTATCTGAAATGATTGGATTTTTTTAACTGAATTAAGATGTTAAAATGTTGACTAAGATTTGCAATTAGGGATTCAATGAGTTAATACCTATGTAGTACCTAGGACAGTGCCTGTGTTTATTATTATTTCACTCTATTACCCGGATACTCTATTTACTATAGTATCTGGAAGACATGAAAGTTGGAATAATTGTAACCAAAGTTCAGGCCAGTCATGTTTATGGAAGAGCAGAAGCCAGGAAGTCAACAAGGGCATAGCACACGCCCACATGCTCCTGGTCCCCAAGCCAGGAGGACGCATACCCTTCCATTGCTCCTTTCTTTTGGCCAAGATGAACTGCATTTTTGTTCATTTGCTTGTTTTTTTCAACATTCACACACAGCTCAGGCTTCAATACCCTTCGGGCTGCAGGATCAGGGAGCCTCCTAGTCCCAAGCCCTCAGATCAGGTTAGGGTTCGGGTTCAGGTTCGGGTTAGTTAGGTTCAGAAATCAAGAGACCTGGTGCTCGGATTCACTCAACCACTAACCACTGTGTATCATTCAGCACATCTCCCCATCTTAGCATTTTGCAGAGCGTCAAAGCCAATGAAAGTCCAAAACGTTTCACAACTGGGACAATCCCTGAGCCATTTTCGCATCTCTAGCACTTAGCAGCTGCTCACTGGAAAGCTGTAGAATTAATACAGTAGTTAAATGACAGAGCTGCTAGTCTGAAGGAAACTCTCCTTAATAATCCGGGCAGGGACACAGTCTTCAGCAATTTTGAATTAATGGATAACAAGAAAATAAACTGAAGTGTGAGGCCACGTGTCTTTCTTTCCCTGCAGGTCATTTTCTTGATGAACAGTGGCTCAGAAGCCAATGACCTAGCCATGCTGATGGCCAGAGCACACTCAAAGAACACAGACATCATTTCGTTCAGGTAACCACACCTTGGAATATCCAACTTGAATGGCATTGACTTACCCCAACACTAAATGTCTAGCTGTAAAATATAGCACGGAGGGGTATGTTTCTAATTTTAGGTTTTAAGGCAAGATCAGTCAAATGAATTTTATGACTGGATGACCCCATCCAAATTGGCCTGATCCAAAGTAGGGGTCCCTGACTGCGTAACCAACAGTGTGAAGTCTAGTAATGTCATAGATCCAAGTAAAGTTCACATCTCAGCTCTTTTTACTTGGAAGATGTACTTTGATGATGACATATGCCAAGTGGAGAATTACTGGTCTCCACTCATAGAAACTCATGACTCTACCATAGGACCGGGGCCCACTTAATCTCTGCTTATGATAATGAGCCAGTCGGTCATTCATAGTGCCAGCTGCACCGGGTTTCCATGTTTTCTTCTTTTTCAGTTCATACTTCTGTTCCTTTGGGTGACTTTTGAGAATTGGTCTTTAATAGGTTAATTATTAACCCTTGATGGCTAAATTACTAACGTTAAAAATAATAGAACACTAAGAATTTTGCTTACAGTTACCTCCCTCGGGTAATTTTATATAGCACATTTAAACACTATTATAGTAAGGTTTATGCAAAAGACAGGAGTGAGATATAGCAAAAGTTGATGGAATGAAGAAATAGTCCCATTCTTTCTGCTATATGGCCATAATTTCTAGTTCTGAAAGAAGATTTCATTTCAGCACAATTTTATTACCAAAGCACACCCTGTAGTACAGATTCCATATAAAAAGCACATGCAGGGATAGCAGGCATGAGAAAACATTTGCTATCAAAGAAATATGACTATAAAGAGTTGTGATGGATATTTTACCTAAAGGAACATTCCAGAAGATGTATGTCCAGGCAAGTATTAACCTATTCAAAGCAGTAATGGTGCCACTAGAGTTCATCACATGTTTGTGTCTCCTCTTTCAAGATAGATGACCATCTATGTGCATAGGATTGGTCTTCATTCAGAGTCCTAAATCTGCATTTTGAGTGATTTTGATTTGGGAAATTGCCCAAACTCATTTGAAGCCAAATTGATGACTAGGATGATTTATACTGAATAGGATTGTTTCAGGTTCAAGAAGAAGCAACACCTGTGTTTCTTCTATGGCAAATCAGGTAGCTTTTAAGGCACTTAAAAAGGAGTCCCCAACAGTGTTGAGCAACAGTTGCATCACAGGAAGAAACATTTGGCTTCTCAAGGTGACTATTTCAAAGACAAATACTCATTGAACATACGGGGTGAGGCAAAAGTAGGTTTACAGTTGTCATATGCGAAACATAATTTATTCTTATACTAGAGGCCTGGTGCCACCGGTGGGGTCCCTCAGCCTGGCCTGCATTTTCTCACAATCCGGGACCCCTTGGGGGATGTCGGACTGCTGGTTTCAGCCCAGTCCCCACAGGCCAGGCTGAGGGACCCCACTGGTGCATATAAGATCTTTGGTTAATCTCTTCCTGCCCTCTCCCCAACCCCTTCCCTCTGAGATTCATCAGTCTGTTCCATGTTTCCATGCCTGTGTATGGAGTGTCTGCCCCCTGGTGGTCAGTGTGTGTCACAGCTACCGTTGAAATGGTCAACGGTCACTTAGGCTTTTATATATATACTAGAAGCCCATTGCACGAAGTTTCGAGCAATAGACCTTCCTTCACCTGGCTGCCGGCACCAGTTTTCCGCCAGCACCAATTTTCCTCTGGCCACCCGCTGATCCTCCCGCCAGCACGATCAGCCACCCCGAGCTCCTCCAGCACCGTTTCCTCTGGCCACCCACCGATCAGAGCGCCTCCCACCAGCGCTCCGATGGGCGGGTAGCCAGAGGAAAACTGGTGCTGGTGGAAAACTAGTGCTGGCAGCCACGCAATCGGCCACCCCGAGTTCCACCACTGGCGCCTTCTGCCGGCCCCATGGGTCCTCCCTCAGCGCCAGCCAGTGGGGCCACGAGTCCCCGCCCCCCTGCTCCTCCCGCCAGCCCAATCATCCACCCCGAGTCCCGCCCCCAGCCTCCCACTGGCCCAATCATGGGCGTAGCGGAGTGATGGTTACTTGCATACTTCCCTTTTATTAGGTAGGACTAGAGCCTGATGTATGAAATTCGTGCAAGGGGCTCAGCCCTTGCAGCCCTGATGCCTCGGCTTTGTCTGGAATGTTGTCCGGATGGTCCTTCAGCTGGTTGGTCTAATTAGCATATTAGCTCTTCATTATATAGGATAGATTATTTATTCATTATTGTATTATTTTCCATAGGAACAACTGTAAACCTATTTTTGCTCCACCTGTATAATTTTTGTCTTGTTGCTAGAAGAGGAGTCTCACTACTTTAGAGTAACAGAGTAAGGCAGGTGGTAAGGTCAGAGTTTTTGGCTAGATGGTCTCCAAAATTTCTCCTACCATTTCAAATCTATGACACCAGCAGGAAAGATAAATACGTTAGTGTGCCTGACATAGGCTTAGAAGATTTCTTAGAAACTACTGTAGTTGCATGAAATGGTGTTCCATTGCATCTCCATGGCCTTCCGGAGTTTTCTCTGTTGTCCTACTCTGTGCTTCACAGGCCAGAGATCCAAGAATAATGAATTTAACTCTGTCCTCCAACTGTTTTTTCTCTGCAGGGGAGCCTACCACGGATCCAGTCCTTACACACTTGGCTTGTCAAACGTAGGGCAATTCAAGATGACACTCCCCAGTGGGGTGGGCTGCCAATCAGTGAGTTTTGAGATTTTTTTTTTGTCTTATGTCTCTAAAGGCTGCTGGGTATGTGGAACAATTGATCAGATTTTCCAGGTACTAGCCTTAGAAATGGATATAAAGCCCATCATTCACCAGGGGCTAGGTTTGACTGAATTGTCTGAAGACCACTGGGGGGACGTGTTCCTTAGAAAGGCCTTCCAAGTCTGAAGAATAATGAATAATAGGATTTGTAAAACGAGTTTTGCTCTTAAATAAAATCAGGTAAATTTCAATAAATGCATTGAAATTAGATCTCAAAGCTTTAAATGCATGAAATGTCTATAAAGTCACCCCTGTCCCCACTCTTTCAGCATCAGACACCTAATTATTCTTTTCTTTTGGATGCCCTCACCCACCAAACCCTGAACAAGTTGTTTCCAGGCTGACGTTGAAACCCGTTTCCTTTGTAGAGTGCCCACATAACTTTTTCCAAGAAAACAATTATCTCTGCAGAGCAGAAAATTAGGTTTTCATCCTAAGTGGAAGAGGAATCTCGATATCAAATTAAGAAACCCTCTTGCCTTGATTGGTACCATGTGATCCCCCAAACTGGCTGTCTTCTGCTCATGTTTTGCCAAACTTCTTCTTTTGTCATTTGCAGACAATGTGCCCAGATGTTTTCCGTGGTCCTTGGGGAGGAAGCCACTGTCGAGATTCTCCAGTGCAAACAATTAGGAAATGCAGCTGTGTACCAGGTCCCACTGGGCAGGGAGGGCGGTACCTGGTGGAAGATCAGGAGCGATAGATAAGTCGCTTGGAGAAAGGCTGATAAATTTCCGGGGAAAAGTGGGGAAGGAAACAAACCTAGAAAGCAACCCCTCATTGAATCACTTCTCATGCCTCCTGCCACTGTCCTATCTGGCTGTTAGGAAAAGCACCTCCTGCTCCCACAGCCAAGCTAAACCCAGACTGTCACCTGGTAGTTATTTAAAGAAGCTCTATTAACTCTGTTAGCAATAGCTCTGCTATTGATCTTAAAAGAGAACACGGTTGGTGGGCTCATTTACCCATTTCCAATGGGAGGAGGGGAGAGGAAAAAGAATACTTTTAGAAATCTCAAAACTCCAGTCAAGAAGCTCCCCAGGGACTCAGAATGCCAGCCAAAATGAGACCATCTGTCAACACGTAAGGCCATTCTTGAAAGCTGCTGACATCTCTCGCAAATGTTTTGAAGGCCTTCTCACCAGGAAAGCTTCTATTTACCAAACGCATTGTTTTTGCATTCTTTACATGAGGGAGGAGGCATGGGCATGGCATCTGTTCTTTGCTAATCGCCAAGTCCCACCTCCTATCTGTCACCATAGTTCAGAACCATTTCAGTAGCTGCTCCTCAGTAGTGCTGAAGGGAAGAACTAGATGTTCCAGCTGAATGAGCTTGAATAGAATAGTAAGTGTCACTGTGTTGAGAGGGAGAGTGCAAATGGAAGTATTTAAAAGCAGCTTTGAAAGGAAGAACAGTCACAGGCATCTTAAAATTCAGATGGGATAAGGCAGATGGAGATAGAAAGATGAAAGAATGAGCATTGGGTCCAGATGTCATGGGCACAGAACTTAAAACCACAGGAATTTTCCAACTGTCATTCAAACTGTACAGATGAAGAAACCAAAGTCCACACCTAGGAAGCAGGACAACTAGGACTTGAACCCAAGTCCCTGACTCCAAAGCCGGTGCTCCCAACCTCTGAGCACCCTGGCTCACACTAATATCCCAGCACAATAAACCCAGGCTTTAAAATAACTCCTGTCCTGCTGGCCGGGCTTGAAGAGACACATGAAGTCAGGAGACCTGGATCCCACTCCCTGCCCGACCATGGTGCAGCTATGAGAGAAAGCCCCATCATTTGCTTAAGCTTTCTCATTTGTAAGATGGAGATAATAATACCTGCCTCCCTGACCTTTAATCCCAGGAATTCATGAGATCAAGGCAAGAGAATTTTTGTAGAGGAAGGCAGACAGCATCAAGGCCAAGTACAATCAGACCTGTATATCTTATCTATATGGCATCAAGAACCAAACGCACTTGGGTGCACCTCACAGATCTCCATATGACTGCAAAACCACCAGCCGAGAGCCTAGCAGACAGAAGCACTCCGAGGTGGTCATTTCCTCCTCTCCCTACCCTGTGTCCCCCTCTCTCCATTCTCTCTGCCTCCTCCCTCTTTGAGGTCTTTTCCTCAGCCTTAGGCCAGCTAGATAGAAAATACCAGAACGTCTCTAGTGGTGATCTCGCTATCGGCAACTGGAGGCTAATTGATAGTGACAGACGTTCATTCCTGCTTCCCTGAATTTGTTGTCTTTAGCATTCTGAAGTCAGCTGTTTTCCTAACTCATATTTTCAAGAGACAAGGCTGACACCATATCTTTAAATGGAATTGGAATGCAAAGAGAGACTTTAGCCTCTGCTAGTGCTTTTAGGGCCTGAGAAGTTGGTGTTTGCTGTAAAGAGGTTTATTCAAATATGTTTACAAAAACATTCCAACGTGCAAAGTACTTTGGGCAGAAAGTTCCCGTTGTCAGGTTCCTCTTAGGGTTCACTCAGATGCCAATCTTGATAGAATTTTCACCTCAGAATTATGCCATCACTCCCCACACTGACCTAAGCAGTGGTCCATTTTGTGAGTTTAATATACTGGTAGGTGGTTATGTGGTAGATTTCATTATCCTCCTTTACCCTCTCCTGAGGAACTTTTATTTCCAAGTGTTCATTCCAGGCCCTGAATTTCAGATGTAACCTGTGATGAAATTCACCGGTCAATACCCACTGATCCCCACAGTGTCCTCAACCTGTTACTGTTCATGTCACTCTTCTTCACCTTTTGCAAGTTTTCTTTTTCTCAATTTTTTTCTCAAGTTTTCTTTTTTCTCAAAATTTTTTTTTCTTTCTTGGCTCCCCATTCTGCTTAACTCTTTCTACATCATCAGCTAAAAACAGAACTCTTCCTTCTCCACACTGTTGCTTGGATGGTATCCAGCAGAGCATCCACTCTCCACCGCCTTGACGTTGTCAGGGTGACACCACTGCATCAAGCCTCTCTCCAGGGCCAGCCTGACCTGGAGTTACAGCAATGAGCCAGTGAAATAAATGTGAAGCGAAGAAAAACCCTGATGACAGTGGGTGGCCTCGCATCGCTGAGCTTGTGGGCAGTAGGGGTGGCATCAAGAAAGGTCTAGCGCAGAGCCAAGCAAAATATTATCTTCTCTAGGTTTGGTTTTGTCCAAATTTAAGACATTGGGTTGATTTTTCTCTACCCTTTGATTTCTCTCATTATAAATTGGCTTGATAAACTTCCAAATGATATCTTTTGGACATATGTCTATGCATCCTTTAAGGTCATCCTAGACTGTTTTCTCTTCCTTTCTTAAAAATAAGAAATTCCCATCTCTAGAGGCATAGATTTATTTGTCTACTATATCCTGCCCGTCCAACAATGTAACCGATGCTAACCATGTGCTTTCTGAGTTTGATATCCTTTCCATTACTTCCTTATTCACACCCCAACCCCCAACTCTAACTAACCCAAGATATCAGGTACCTCAGTCAAACAAATTTTCCCAAACATCACTTACAGCCTAAAACATATGTTGGGGCCAGGGAGTGTTTTTCTCGTTTTTCAGTGAAGAGCTGGAGTATAAAATAGATGTATGCTTCAGTCTTGAGGGTGATGACTGAAGGTCTCTGTTCCTCATCTCTAGCCTTCAGGAGACAGGCTGCAGCCATGCCTCTAAGTGAGTGTTAGGATGGTAGCTGGTGACTCGTCTTCCAGACTTTCACTGTCACTTCCATCGCATCCACATTGCCCTGGAGATCCCTCTACTGTCCACAGATATGAGTTTTTACGTTCAAAGAACCCATGGTGCTGTTTAGATCCAAGTTACAGGTGCAGGTAACAATTCTGAAAGTTCAGTCACGAATGGATGTGTCCATCAGGGACCTTTTGCTATTCCAGAGGGAAACGCTTCCCCTCTCTCCCTCGCTGAGGGATGGAAGTCATCCGGCTCTAGAATATTCCTGTGTAGACTGAATTCTAATTGTTCTATAAACACACTTACTAACTGAAGACTGAGGTACTTCATAACTTTAAAATTGTGTAGCAACTTAAGTATCAATAAAAGGTATGTAGAGTTATTCTCAAATAGATTAAATCTCCCCCCACCCCCCACCATTATATTTGAATGAAATCTATGCAGCTGAGAGGATGGGTCTCCTTAGCGGAAGCAGCCACCTATACCAAACTCAGTGGCACTTCCGGGCATTTCTTCCCCAGACGGAAAGGACAGAGTGGTTTGTTTATGCCTTTGTGGTTGCCTTCGCCATGCTGCTGGAGCCAAAGTACAAGCCATTCTGACAGAATGTTCCCCCTTCAGAAATCAATACCCTCCCACCCTGGTTTTCTGTATTCCAGGGGGCTCTAGTCCATTTATGCTTCCTGTTTTCTTTTGTCTGTGTTTTTCCCCCACTCCTTTGGATGCCACTTGCACACCCTTAAATACGTGGGGGTTTTGTTTCTTTGTTGGTTTGTTATCCACAGACTGCTGCCAAGCTAAAGACCAGTATATCGAGCAGTTCAAAGATACTCTGAGCACTTGTGTGGGCAAATCAATTGCTGGATTTTTTGCAGAACCAATCCAAGTGAGTGTATTAGCCTGAGATATTAACTGAGTTTACAGTTATCAGAGTCTTAAATCATACATTCTAGAGAATTGTGAAATTATTTAACCAGTGCTGTGTCCCTCTCCAAAGTCAATTTCTTCTCTTGATCCCCTTGTTAAAAAGAGAGCCCATGATTTTCAATTGACTTATAAATATACCATCTTCTGAATTTCTGGGCTGAACAGATAGATAAAACTATTAAATTCCTAATATTCTGAAAAACAGAAAACCCCAGCAATATTTAGTTGCTTAATACCCACAGCGTGAGGAAAGGCTTTTCTACACAGTGGGACAAAAGTAGATTTGCAGTTGTTTGTATGGAAATAATGCAATAATTAGTAAGTCAAGACAAGAATAACCCCTGTGTTTCACGTACTCACAACTGTAAACCTCCTTTTGCCCCACCCTGTATGACCTCACTAAATCCCCTTAATTTACTCTTATGCTAATCTCAGGAAAGCAGACATTTGCATTTTTTTTTCCCAGAAGGCATGGCATAGGAATAATGGCCTCTCTTTTCACCCATGGTTGAAGCAATTCTAGAGACTGTTTTAAAAATTGCTGGAATTGCAATTCCGGTCAAAATGGCAGAGTAGGTGACGGCCTCCTCCCATGACCACAGCCAAGTTACCACTAAACTGCAGAACGGTCGCCTAGAGACCTGCCTGAAGACGAGCTGGCAGAAGTGCTGTGACTAAGGGTAGAAGATACCAGAGCGAGACTGAAAAAAAATTTTATTTTGAGTATAAAAAATGGCTAGAATTACTAATGATGATAAGCTATCTTCCTTTGTTTTTTAATACTTTCAAAGGCTGTGCTGCTGTGACAGGTCTTCTGTGCTTGGACTCTTGCAGGGGGTGAACGGGGTCGTTCAGTACCCCAAGGGGTTTCTGAAGGAGGCCTTCCAGCTGGTGCGGGAGCGAGGAGGCGTGTGCATCGCGGACGAAGTGAGTGGCCCTGGAATAGCGCAAAGTGGGCACAGGGGCAGCAAGGTGCCGGGAGAAGCCTCTTTTAATGCCCCTCTATATCCCAGGCAGAGAACGGCCAGGGTGGGTACAAGTTAATGGAGCTTCTGCTCATTGGCTGGCTGGTTTATTCGTGAATTAGTCGATCTTTTGAACAAGTACAGACAGCAACTTGAAGTTTATCACATATTGCCATCACTGAAAATATCTTTAAATTCCTATTTGGGGTTACATCAGGGGCCACTTAAAAACCACAGGGGAAATTTAATCTTGTAACCAAATCTTCATTAAGTACTTGTTGCCAAAAGAGTATTAACCAGCCTGGCCGCATCCGCCTTACCTTAGTAACAAAACTTGTTCGGAAATGATATTTAAAAAGAAAATAACCCAGCCTCTAAGTTAGAAGAGGGCCAGCACTGGGGATATTCAAAAAATAGTTCCCAAAAAAATTCTAAAATAGCTTGAGTTAAGAAGGCCTTGTTGGAACAGCATACTGTCTAAGGCAGGGGTCCTCAAACTTTTTAAACAGGGGGCCAGTTCACTGTCCCTCAGACCGTTGGAGGGCCGGACTATAGTTTAAAAAAAAACTATGAACAAATTCCTATGCACACTGCACATATCTTATTTTGAAGTAAAAAAACAAAACGGCAAAAACACCCGCATGTGGCCCGCGGGCCGTAGTTTGAAGACGCCTGGTAAGGGGATGACTTTGAATAATAGAATTCATTGCTTCTGTGAGCTCTGGCCTGTGTGTTTTTAAAAGAGACCAGTTTACTTATAATCACACCTCATATTAGAGTCTGTTAAGAAAGTAATGTTTTGCCTCCTGAGAATATCAATGGGGATCAATGGCCAGAGAATGGCGGCCAGGCCCCCAGAGGTGCTCCCGGCTCACTCGTCCTGAGTCCTCCAGCAATGGTAGCCCCACCGAGAGCAGGTGGAGAACTCCTATGCTTCATGCGGGTTTCAGACCCGCCATCTTTGCCTGAACCATTTCCCTCAACTAATCAACCCAAGGCAGACTTCAGGCTCCCCCTCAAAATTTTGTTTTGTTTTGTTAATCCTCACCCGAGGATATTTTTCCATTGATCCAATGATTTTTAGAGAGGGTAGAAGGGAGAGAGAGAGATATCAATTCATTGTTTCCCACATACACCCTGACGGGGGGCGGGGGTGGGGAGACGGGCAGTGGGAATTGAGCCTGCAACTGAGGTACGTACCCTTGACTGGAATAGAACCATCTGGACCCTTCAGTCTGCAGACCAATGCTCTATCCACTGAGCCAAACTGGCTAGGGCCGCTCTCAAACTTTTTTCTGCAGTTTCTACATGTGCAGCTGGGTCTCTGTTAGCCTCAGGGGGACTGGACAGCCTCCCCCACCCCCACCGCCCCTCCGCAACCTGCTGGCTCAGGTTTAGGGAACATCAGCTAGTCAAAGTCCCAGCTGAAGAAAGCTAATCTGTTACTAAAAAGAAGAAAAAGCTATTCAATGGGTTTGCAACTCGCTCCATCAGTGAAAAGAATGAACGTTCACCTTGGTAGTCAGCACAGCCCGAAGCTGCTGCACTTGCCCTAAGCAGAGGGAAGGCAGACTAGATTCAAAGGATTTTGCAGGGTTTTCTAAGAGACCTGGTTTTGTCACCTGCGAGAACATGATTGGAAACTAACTCAAGGTGACCTTTAGAAGGGCAGTCGGAATGACCAGGCAACGCGAAGACTGGCTGGAACTTTCTGGGCACTCCCTGCGAGCCAGGCGCCGTTGGTAACATTTCACCAGCTAATGCTCCTAGCAGGTCTGTAAGGTCCGGCCCATTGTCATCCTTCCCGCTTTCTAGAAAACTGACTTGAAGTCCAACCCGGTTAAACCACCTGCCAGGGTCACGCAGTTAGTAGGGCCAGAGCCAGAACTCAAACCCGGGCTCCAAGGCCACATGCATCGTTTGTACGGCCCTCACAGCAGGCCTGTGACGCGTTGCTATTAGCATTCCTGCTCACCGGAGTAAACACAGGCCCGGAGTGACCTGAGAAACAGCCAGGCACACAAAGCTAGTCAATGGCTTTGGCGGCCTAGAAGCTCAGTCACAGATTAAGCGTTTTGTCAATGATAGTGCAAAGGTGGTGATGACAATGGCAATGAGGATCCTGAGGAGGAGGAGAGCCCAGCAGGAGGGGGAGAGGTAGGGGAGGAAAGTGAAGACTTCAGAGTCACAAAATCCAGCATTTCCTGAAAGTTTCCCAGTGATTTTGGATTTGCTTCCTCCAGGTGCAGACGGGGTTTGGAAGGTTGGGCTCTCACTTCTGGGGCTTCCAAACCCATGGCGTCCTGCCAGACATCGTCACCATGGCCAAAGGGATCGGGAATGGCTTTCCCATGGCAGCGGTTGTGACCACGCCAGGTAGGACCTCCGGGCAGTGTGTGGTTGCTGCTGGCCTCCTGCACCAGCGATGGGAGAAAGCACGCGCATTGGAATGTGTTTGGGTTGGAGACGGTGATGGGAACTCACATGCATTTCCCAAGTAATGAAAAAAAGAAAAAGGAGCAGTCTGTCAGCCAGATCATGGCCCGGGTGAAAGCAAGCGGCCCCTCTTGCCTTGCTGTAGGGGGGACTAATTCTCCCGCCTCCACCATGAAATGCAGGGTTCAGACACACTGCCAAGGAATAGGAAAATGAGCCACCAACCCAAGAGATCCTAGTTAACCAGCCTAAAACCAACACTGACATTTCCAAGGGTTCATATTCTGGAAGGAAACGCTAACTTGGTCTCGCCACATTAAGAAGCTATAGACTCCAGGTCCAGAGTATTAGATGTGTCTGTGGCTGTCTCCCCTACAAAACAGCTAACTATAGCACAACCTCACTTAGCCAGAACATGAAACTTAACTGAATTCTTCATTTTAGAGAGGTCTGACAGAAAATAATTTTTATGGAATTCCCAAAATTATTTCATTTGTCTTCCCCACATGAGGCACTGAAGGATACTTAGGTGCCTGGTGACAGTTCAGTGTTTTTATTAAATGACTTAAGGTACAAAAATATGGATGTAGGAGGTCAAGTATAATGAGCTGAATATATACTCACCCTGAAACAATCCAAAATTCTATTACTAAATCCTTGATGTGAGGAATTTTTTTTTTCCTTCTTAATCCCAAAAGTGAAAGACAGAAGGAAAAAAAAAGTGTTTTATTAATGAAGGTTCCAAGTTAAATTTCACAAATCAAGATTTAAGGTACTTCTCAGTTCACACGGCACGTTCAAGGTTTTGTTAGCCACCTCCCCATTGAGCAGACAAACTGTTTCCTTGTGCGCCGTATTGGTCAGCCAGGGATACCAGGACAAGATACCACAGGGAGCGGCTTAACCAGCAGACGTTTATCTCTCCCAGTTCTAAGACTGGTGGTCCCAGATAAAGGCACCAGCAGAACTAGTTTCTGGTGAGACCTCTCTCGCAGATGGCCGCCTTCTTGCTCTGTCCTCGCATGTCCTTTCTGACAGAGAGCGAGAGAACTCTATTTTCTCTTCTTTTGAGGACACCAGTTCTGTGGGATTAGGACCTACTCTTATGACCTGATTTGACCTTAATGACCTCCCTAAAGGCCCTACCTACAAATGCAGCCACGTAGTTAGGGATTCAACATAGGGACTTAGGTGGGGCCACAATTCCATCCAGGCATCCGCTATCTGGTGAGTGAAGAATGAATTGGATATGATGTCGCTTACAACGTTCCCCAAATGTTGTGATGGGAGGTTATAGATGGGAAGGTGTCCCCTTTACCCACCTTTACCTTCTCCTCCTAGAGATTGCCAAGTCTTTGGCTAAATGCGTCCTGCACTTCAACACCTTCGGAGGGAACCCCATGGCCTGTGCCATCGGATCAGCCGTGCTTGAGGTACGTGCCAGCAGCCACATGAACGTCACTCATGTCACAAAAGGACAACTTCAAAGCCACACACACATTCTCATAACTTTATCACATCACAGTATTGGAGAGGAGGGCTAACTATTAGTTCATGAATTAAAGTCATATTCCCAGTTTTTATTATAATTACTAGTTTATGAATTAAAGTTCGATTCCCAGTTACTATTCTGATACCTGCCCTTCTTTTCTTAACGATCTAGTTTTGGTGCTCAAAGTATTGAATAGGAAATATATAAGAAACCTTACATGCATGGGAAATGTAAGCATTCCCCTAGCTCCTGGTAGCACTGAAATGTCTTTGTTATTTGAGTGGTATTTTATGGATAGCTAGCAATTGCTATCTTTAATGTCATTCCTTTAATATCTTTAAGTAAACAAGCTCTTTTTCCTTATAATAGTTTAATTTTGGCTCTTTTTTACATATTCTTTCTTGCTTTTTAAAAATTTTTTTATTGATATCAGAGAGAGAGAAAGACAGAGTTAGAAATATCAATGATGAGAGAGAATCATTGACTGGCTGCCTCCTACAAGCCCCCTACTAGGGATGAAGCCCTCAACCTGGGCACCACCAGGAATCCAACTGTGACCTCCTGGTTCCTGGGTTGATGCTCAACCACTAAGCCACACCAGCCTGGCTTCTTGCTTTTTTTTTGTATTGTCATAAATTAAAAGACTACAGAGGATCTGAGTGCTGTGTGATTACCAGGTATTTTAGCTACTGTTTAACCCCACTCCATTGATTTTGCCTGGGGTCACATCTGTAGGAAAAGACATCTTAAATGCCTTAGCTAATAGCTTGAAAGCACTGGCATAAATAGGTTTAATGCATTTCTGAAAGAATGCTCAAGAAGTTGATAGCAGCAGTTGTTTGTGGCGAGGGAGACTTGGGGGTTGGGGACAGGGATCAGCAAGGAGGTTTCTACTATCCAGGCTGTTATACTTTCTGATTTTTTAACTAGTCCCATGGTTTCCCTGTTCAAAAACTTAAGTTAAAAGTATTTTTAAACAAAAAACAAGTAAAAGCTGTCCTTGCTAATTAAAAAGTACCTTCAAATATGATTCAAGGATGAAATGAGCAAGTGTGGGTCGGATGTGTCATTTATTTCATTTTGTAGACACCGCCAACTTTTTTAAAAAGTGCTTTGTCACCTCAACCAACTTAGACAGTAGAGAGGACTTAGGTGAACAGAGAGGTCTTAAAAACGTCAAGGTTTGCCCGGAGTCACGCAGTGGCTGTCAGTGAAATATGAACACAGTACATGTTTCATGTATCGAGTCACAGATCAGAGTCTCGCTGTGCGCACAAGAAGGTGAGAATCCTGTTGTCTGTCCAGGTGCCCTGACTCCGGGCCACACAGGGCTCTGCTCAGCTCAGCTCAAGAGGCCAGGGCCCTGCCGGGAGGCCCCTGGGCACTGACAGCCTGTCTGCTGGGGGCAGCTGGGCGAAGGCCAACAAGTGCCAGGAGGGCAGGCATCTGTGGCCTTTCTGCCCTCGGAGCACTTGTCTTCACCCCTACGGTAGCCCAGTGTTCAGCAAAGCCAGGCAACACAGAGCTCAGGATTACGGGATCTGTTACAGACTGCACTGAGACGTGGCTTGCACGCTTTCCTGAATTCTCAGCCACCCTGAAGATGAGGAAGGATGGGGGAATAGCCCCGCTCCCAACACTTACTTTCTCCTTACAGAAATCTTTCTGTGGCACGTGCTATGGCCACACTGGACTTGGGTTCCATTCGCCTGGTCAGGTTTCTGTGAAGAGGGCCGCGTACACTTACCTCTCCTTGCTTCTCCATTTTAGAACCTTGCTTTAATGCAAGGGCGTTTGGGGCTTTCTCTCCACAGGTGATTAAAGAAGAAAAGCTGCAGGAGAACAGTCAAGAAGTTGGCACCTACCTGTTACTGAAGTTGGCTAAGCTGCGGGATGAATTTGAAATTATCGGAGACGTCCGAGGCAAAGGCCTCATGGTAGGAATAGAAATGGTGAAGGATAAGGTAGGTTCTGACCTGCTGCTCTCTCTCTCTCTCTGTGGCTTCTGGGGGCAGCAACAGTCCAATAGCAAGCATCGGCCAAAAGCTGACTTCATTCATTCTCAGGAGGGAGCCCACAGAGCGGCTGCAGTGCTGAGTGTGCACACAACGCCGGCAGGCTCTCGAGAGTGCTAGAGGGTGAGGGTGGGGATTTGGAAAAGGGAGCTGGTCTTCTTGCCACACTAGGCAAAGAGCATCGCTGATGACTGAATATTTAGAACCACAAATGTGGGCAAGGCAGGAAATTATTTTGGGGGGTGGGGGCAGGTGGTCGAGAGAGCTAGTGGAAGTAAGGGGGAAGGGCTGGGAGAAGGTTGTGGTAATGGTTTAGGCCAGTGGTCGGCAAACTCATTAGTCCACAGAGCCAAATATCAACAGGACAACGATTGAAATTTCTTCTGAGAGCCCAATTTTTTAAACTTAAACTTCTTCTAATGCCACTTCTTCAAAATAGACTCGCCCAGGCCGTGGTATTTTGTGGAAGAGCCACACTCAAGGGGCCAAAGAGCCACATGTGGCTCGCGAGCCGCGGTTTGCCGACCACTGGTTGGAGTAAGGATGTTAAAGATCTGTAGGGGTATGTGTGTGTGTGTGTGTGTGTGTGTATATTTCAATCTCCCAAGTAACCAGGGAGGAATGATGTGACTGTCTGATGACATTCCCCACGGTGACAAACTCAACATGACAGCAATTGCACTTAGCATTTTCCCCAAACCAGTTATTCCTCCCAGGTTTCTGTTTCTGACCCTCCCAATTTCCCAGCCTCAATATCACCAAATAACCCGCGGCTCCTTCTCTCCCCACATTTCTAACCTTGACTTTGCCATCTCGCAAAGCCTCCCTTTGTCTCCACCCCCGGCGGCCCCTGTGCGTGGGAAAGTGTCCCTCCTTCCCAGAAAGCAGCGCCTCGGTCCTCTGCGGAGCGCCACAGCAGGAGAGGCCTGGCCCAGGGAGGAATGTCAGACCGCCCCTCCCCCCAACTCTTGTCCACAGGCACTCAGTTCTCCCCTAGTGACTTCCTGCTATTTGATCTGGTTTAGAAGAATCAATGCTCCATCCTTTCGGTCTTTAGACCAGGCCACGGATATCGGACTCTTCCGTTAAAGCCACAGCAGAGCCAGTCCGAAGCTGGCCTGTTTACACCAGACGGTAAAGTGAGGGAGGACAACAGGAGAAGAGGAGGAACATGAGACAGACCACAGCCCTGCAGACTGGCCTTCAGCCTGCGGCCCAGCCCAGGGCCGCTTCAAGGCTCGGAGAGTCCACCCTGGCCCCAGCCCAGGAGCCCCCCAAGACTGCAGGCGCCTCAGCGTCCAGGCTCCCCAGAGGAAAGGCCAGCCAGCGAGGGGGTCCCTCCCGTTCTCACGCTCCAAACCCCACCCCCACGCTCACGGACCGGTGACCGAAGACCTCGATTAGTCCTGGTGAAACGTCAGATGCTCCCACACCTGCATGATGACATCTCAGGTCAAGGAGAAGAGCCTGGTCCCCCTCCCGCCCCGGTCCTCCATCACCTGGTGGCCTGAACGTGTGCCGATGAGACTCCTGATCTTAACGCTTTAGGACGACAGGAAGGCGGACACCTCCGGGAGCCCCAGCCTCTGCCTCGCCAGGAACGGAAGATTCGGGGAACGAGTTGGATGAGGTGTTGGGGGGCCGGGGTGGGTACGGAAGCCTAGAGGAGGGGGGCAGGAGCCCCGAGGAGAAGAATGAAGCTGGGAGCCGCCGCCGTCTCACAGGATGGAGGGCTGGCCCACCAGCCGGGACCTGGGCTTGTGCATCTGAGAGCAGAGCCGGGGCCGTGCTGATGCCCGTGTGGCTGCCCCCCCCGCAGCCGAGAGCCCCGCGCTCAGATAGGAGGCTCCCAGCCCGCCACTGAGGGCCACCGGAGGCCACCTGAGGGCCACTGAGGGCCACTGAGGGCCGCCTGAGGCCACCTGAGGGCCACTGAGGGCCACTGAGGGCCACCTGAGGCCACCTGAGGGCCACTGAGGGCCACCGGAGGCCACCTGAGGGCCACTGAGGGCCACTGAGGGCCACTGAGGGCCACCTGAGGGCCACTGAGGGCCACTGAGGGCCACTGAGGGCCACCTGAGGGGCCACCGGAGGCCACCTGAGGGCCAGTGAGGACCACCGGAGGCCACCTGAGGGCCACTGAGGGCCACCGGAGGGGCCACCTGAGGCCACCTGAGGGCCACTGAGGGCCACTGAGGGCCACTGAGGGCCACCGGAGGCCACCTGAGGGCCACTGAGGGCCACCGGAGGGGCCACCTGAGGGCCACCTGAGGGCCACTGAGGGCCACCGGAGGGCCACCTGAGGGCCGCTTGAGGGTCCCTTTGCAAACACAGGTGCCTCCGCTGCCGCGGATCTCCCGCTCAGTGAGGCGGGTGTGGGCCCAGCTCCCGAGTTCGGGAGGCGCCAGGTTAGACACAGTCAGACTGAAAGGACCGAGTCAGAAGGAGGCGCTGTCCTCACAGGCTCAGGGGACGGACAGGAGACACACAGAGAGGGGCCAGCCCCCCCCACACACACAGGGAGGCCCAGCCTCAGGTCCTGGGACCTGAGACCGCCTGTGGCTCCCGCAGCGCCCCCCCCCCCCCCCGGAAAGAGCAGATTTCACTCGCAGGGAGAGGGGGCGAGCGGCCACCCCGCGGCCCAGGCCGTGCTGCCCGGGAGAGCGTGCGGGCCACGTCCTTGTGCGGTTCTGGGCCACCTCCTGGCCTGGAGATGAGCTCCACGTGGGCCAGACGGAGAGAAGAGGTGCGGGGAGCCCCGCACCCACAGGGCAGACCCCCACTCTGGCTGGTGGGGAGCGAGCGGGGAGCCCCGCACCCACAGGGCAGACCCCCACTCCGGCTGGTGGGGAGCAGCTCGCAGCAGGCGCCAGAGCAGAGCTTCGGGGCCCCTGCATGCAGCTGCGCTGGACTTCGGAACTGGGGAACGGATCGGGATAAAAACAAACACCCAATAAAACTGACATCTAATAACACCCCAAAAAAATCCAGTCTGGCAATGAACAGCTTTATCCCATTGCAGGGGGAGAGAGGGACTAAGAGGGAGCGAGGAACACGGCTTGCTTGAGCTGCTGCCCTTCCTCCTGGGAACAATGTCCCTCACCACGCCAACACCAAGGGGAAATATGTTTCATCCACAGACGAGCCGCCAGCCCCTCCCCCGGGAAGAAGTCAGCCAGGTCCACGAGGACTGCAGACGAATGGGCCTGATCATCGGCAGAGGCGGCCTCTTCTCCCAGGTGAGACAACGGCTGGCCGACCGGTCGCTGTAGGCGGGCACCGCCCCGACGCCCCAGGCTGCTGGGTCACTTTTCCAAAGGGTGTGCTGGGCACCAGCCCCCGTCTAGGCATCGCGCTCAGGAATTTCAAAATGAAGTGGCAGTGGCGCCTGAGGGCCACTAGGGGGCGCGGTGCCCAATGGTTTTGGTTGCCACCGTTCTGTGAGGAATAGACAGTCTAACGAGCACAAGCAACAGGAACCAGCAAACCAGAGGATTTAGAGCGTGGGTCACAGTAAAGCCATAACCGGCATGCAATAAACGACGTGCCTCCTGTGTGAGTTCCCTGGAACCTGTAAGAGCGATCCTGGTTGTTCTTCACTGAGCCCTGGGCTCTGACTTTGTAAACCCTAAACCTCCTAAGGTATAGTAGCCCCTGGGGCCAGGAGCAACCTAAGAGTGCTGGCAGGCCAGGTGACCCCGCAGGAGGGATGGGGGACTAGCTGGGCCTGGTCCCTAAGGCAGAACTCTCACAGTGCCCTTCACCCTCAGGCTGGGAGGTGCAGACACCAAGCTCCGCTTGCTCCCTGGGAAAGCCGGGCACAGCTCCCCGGGGAGGACTGGTGTGGCCCTGGCCGTGCGTGCGGCCTGCTGCTGAGACTAGAGCAATCTGCCCCTAGTCCCTCACACAGCAGGATGCTCACAGGACTGGCTGGGGGCAGAGATCTAAGGTCTAGGGCAACCTCTGTCCATCCCCTAATTTGTTCTTGTCCTTTGCCATCTTTCTCATTTTAGACGTCAGTCATTCTTCCCAGCCTCCCTGCTCCATTCCTGCCTCTCACTCTACTTCAGTGAACAGTTGCCTGGTACTTCTCTGAGGAAATGGGGCTATAGGCAAGATCTCTATGTACACTCATCTGTCCCACAGCCATTTCCTACCGCCTCTCTCAAAGGCCCAGCGAGGGAGGTGGCACTCCTGCTCAGACCCCCGTGCTCTCATCCCGCCACACCTGCATCTGCAGCTTTCCTTCCCTTCCGCTTCTCAGCCTGCAAACGAATAGGCTTAAAGCTGTCCCAGCCCAGACCTAACCGGACCCCAGAGTGCCAGAGCGAGCACTTCCGCTTGGACATGCTCAGCGGGTTGTTTCTGATCCCGGTCACAAATATTTTTCTGCACAAATCAGACAGAGTAACAATGGAAAATCCTAAGATGTGCAACTTATGAAGACATAACCCAATTCATGGCTTACTTGCTCCGTTATTCCTTAGTCACCTGGCAAACACATGCACAGCAGCCGTCACTGTGCGCGCACTAACGCTGCGATGATAAATGAAATCTGGCCCCTCCCTTTATGGCGCTGGCAGGAGGGAAAGACATGAACAGAAAAGCACAATAGAATAGCAGCTCAGCAGCAGCTATAAAATGGAGGAAAGAGAAGGGACCCCCAAGGCCAGCCTTTCTGGCTATGTTGATCCTTAAATGATGAGATAAACACTGGAAGGGCGGGTGGCACCATGGCAGCGTGCAAAGAGCAGCACACACAAGCACATGCACATGGTGTGGCAGGAGCCTAGGGCAAGAGGCAGTCACTGATAAGAAGGCCAATTTGTCAGGTTCTGTTCTCAATGCTTTGCATGACTCGTTCAATGCTCTCAACAAGCCTATGAAATAAGTACTATTATCATCCATACTAGAAGCCCGGTGCACGAAATTTGTGCACAGGGGTGGGTGTGGGGAGGTGGGTGTGTGCCCCTCAGCCCAGCCTGCACCCTCTCCAATCTGGGACCCCTCGAGGGATGTCTGACTGCCCATTTAGGCCTGATACCACCAGGATTGGGCCTAAATGGGCAGTCAGACATCCCTCTCACAATCCATGACTGCTGGCTCCCAACCACTCGCCTGCCTGCCTGATCACCCCCTAACCACTCCCCTGCCAGCCTGATCAATGCCTAACTGCTCCCCTGCCAGCCTGATTGCCCCCAACTGCCCTCCCCTGCTGGCCTGGTCACCCCTAACTGCCCACCCCTGCTGACCCAGTCACCCCTAACTTCCCTCCCTTGCCATCCTGGTCACCCCCAGCTGTGCTCCCCTGCTGGCCTGATTGCCCCTAACTGCCTTCCCCTGCAGGCCTGGTTCCCCCCACCTGCCCTCCCCTGCAGGCCTGGTCACCCCTAACTGCCCTCCCCTGCTGGCCATCTTGTGGCAGCCATCTTGTGTCCACATGGGGGCAGCCATCTTTGACCACATGGGGGCAACCATCTTGTGTGTTGGAGTGATGGTCAATTTGCATATTACCTCTTTATTAGAGAGGATTTTACAGATGAGGAAAAAGAGACAGAGAAGTTAGTTAAACTGCCCAAGTCACACAGCCAGTCAGTGGCAGAACCAGGATCCAAACTCAGGCCATCTGGTTTCTGAATCTGTCCTCGGAGGAGGGTGAAGCTGAGGGGACTAGACTGGAGGCGGGGAGTCCAGGTGGGGGTTGATGACACTGCTTGGGCTTGAGCAGTAGTGGATGTGATGGGGGAGACCCCAGAGAACAATTCTGGACATGACATGCATGGGACTGCGTGTGTAGAATGAGAGTCAAGGATGGAGCCCTCATGTCTAACTTGGTTCAGGATAAAGATGACTTCAGCTTTGACCATGCTCCATTCAAGGGATTTATGGACATCCGGGTCCGTAGATAAGTCTGTAGCTCAGAGGAAAGGAAGGTAAATATCACAGTTTGGGACTCATCATGTGAGTGGTGAGATGAGGACATCTCCTGGGAAGTGTGTCTGCGTCAAAAATGCAGGGAGACGAGGCTAGAAAGCTGTCCACCAACATCGAAAGGGCGGGTGGAGGACAGCGTGCCTGAGTGGTGACAAGACAAAGGGCGGAGAGGTGAGAGAAAAGCTGGAGAGCGTGGAGCAGCAAGAAAGTGGACAAGTTCAGAAGGAGGGACCCAAGTGCCACACGCAGCAGAGAAGGCCAGGAAGGCGAGGGCAGAAGCATGCCTTCGAGTTCCACACTTAGCAGGCCTGGCAGCTCGAGTTAGGGTGCTGGTGGAAGGGTGCCAGCGGCACCACCAGCTGGCAGTGGGTTGAGATGTGAACAGAGGGGAGAGGAAAATGGTGGCCAACAAGCATCAACCCGTCTTTTTGGTAAATTTGCATCAAAGGGGAGAATAAGGTTTGTATGACAGCTAGAGAGGGACCAGGGGACCAACAGATTTTTACTCAGTGTGGTTTGATGTGGGTTATGAGAGCCGTAAACCTGCTTGTTTATGGCCTGGGGGAAAGTTGAAAGAAGAAGATGCAAGAGAACACGGATGTTTCCTGGAGTGACGGTGGTGGGAGTCCCCAGGGCCAATGGCACAGGTGAAAATGTGGAGCTGAAGAGCAGACACCTCATTCTCTGAATGTTCAGGTTGAGATGATGTTCAGGTTAGGATATAAGAATGGATGTGGGAGCAAACAACTCTCTGGAAAGATCTTGCCTGACAGGTTCTGAGAAACATGAGGCAAGATCATCTATGAAATAGAACCAGAGGTGTAGGAGTTGAGCGAGGAGATTGAGAAGAATGAAAAAGGTGTAGAATGAAAAGGGGAATCTGACAAAAAACAAGAAACATGTAGGGGACCAGCAGAACTTGGAGGCTCTGCCTACAAGTGCTGTCTGGCTGCCAAGCAGCATGATGTTCTTTAACACTTCTTGGCTACCTATGTTGGCGCAAAGCAGTTCAATTATAGCTTTGATCAGGGCTGGGACTTTGTGGGTGGGCGTGGGTGCAGCTGCAGAAGCGCAGTGAGGGGGCAGGTGAGAGAGCAGTTCACACGATCAACCATGTGCTCCAAGCTGGTTAGAAAAAGAAGAGACCTGAGTGGGGCGATAGACCTGAAGATAATGGAGGGACGAAGAGACAGAAGCTTTCATTTTAAGGGCAGACAACAGTGGGAATCAGAAATCGAATTATTCCTAGTGAAGAGGAGGCTCATGGCACTGGCTTAGGTGTGAATGGATTCGGAGAAGCAGAGATGATGGTTCTGGGAGTTGTGGTAATCAAGAAAGTAAGAAGCTAGTTTGTTTGGTTGTACACACATGGACATGGAGGTCACCCCTCAGTGGTGGCAGAAATGGGGTGTAGATAGGAACCTAAGATCTCAGCGAAGGAAGCGGAAGGGCGAGGAGGTGAGCAGATGACAAGAAGGAAAAGGAGCACAGCCAGATAGTACCAGAACTTTTACAAGACTGAGGGTGAATGGCCTGGGCACAGCGTTGGAAAGGAGACCAACCCACCAAGGAAACGTAGGAAATGCCATAACAGCAAAGTCTTAGATTCGTAGTTTAGTGCATTTGCTCATAGTCACATTTGATTCTCTGACGACCCTATTTTCCTGTCTCCGCAGACGTTCCGCATCGCACCCTCGCTCTGCATCACGAAGCCAGAGGTCGATTTTGCAGTGGATGTATTTAGTGCTGCGGTGAGCCAGCACATGGAAAGAAGAGCTAAATGAAATCTAAAGCATAAAAACCCACAAGCCTCAAGACTTTCCCACTGATGTGCAAGAGCTAATTTGAGGAATTTCAGAAGCACCGGTATAAGTTGTAAAAGTTGACTGCCTACCAGCCATTTTGGTTAACAGAGCCCCTATTATGCTGAGAAATCCTTCAGCAAAGGATCTCTCTCCCTCGCTCGGAGAATAAATCCTTCTTCACTAGGTTAGCTGTGCTCATTGGAGTCCCCTTCGCAATGATTGGTTGGTGCCTGATACGTGGCCTATTTGGGGACAATGAATCCTGAAAGGATATGCTTGGTGCAGGTGCCTTCAGGGGAAGGTTTGTTCGTCCTTCACTCTTCATCTCCACATCACTTATTGTGATGGGACTCCTCAAACCATGTCAGCCACTTTGGTGCCACGAGGCCAAAGCTTATGTGCTGAGGCTGGCAGGTGTTGGGAGGCTGAGTCCTTAGTGATGTCAGTGAGCCACTAACTTACCCAATCTGGACCAATCTTACCTTGAGTCTTCTTGTTATATGAGATGATAAATTCACCCTATTGCACAAGCCGTTTTTATTTAAGTTTTCTCTTATTGCAGCCATAAGCATCCTGAAAAATGATGCAGAAAAATACCCCAATTTTTAACTTCTTTAAAATGTCTACCAGAGACTTCTTCTCCATTTTCACTGCCAGCATCCCACCCTGGGCTAAACCCTCATCAATCCTATTACAATGGTCTTCAATATAAGAATTTCCAAAACTCTAGTCATTAGAATGCACATTCATCGTGTTTGTTCCCATATGTGTTTACCATCTGGCTCAGAATTGACTTAATATTTTTCTTTAATTTGACTTTTTTCACTTAGGTGTTTCTGAGAGCAACCTTCTATAACTACAATAAATGAAAAATCAGTACTACTTGTCATAACTGGAGGATAATTATAAAACCAGAGTGAATACACAGCAATGTAATTCAGTCTGGCTGGAGCCCGTTGAGTACAGTTGTTCTCAGCCCGTGGCTAACTCTCTCTTTGTTCAAAAGGGAGATTAGAAAGTATTTGAAGGGTATGAAAGGATACTGGCAAAGTGTGATCCTCTCCTCTCCTTAACACAAACTGAAGAGGATCCACAGAACTGAACAGGAAATAACTTCTCAGCGTGCAGTGCGATGTTTATTTAAGCTGTGCCTGATTTGCAGCGTGTCCTAATGGTCTACCCTCCAAGGTGTCTCTTCCATCAACACATCCTGCACTCACTGTGAGATTGCCTCCCTCGAGCACTGACTTACACATACTATTACTTTGCACAGAACCTTCCAGTTGCTCCCCACTGTCCCCTGGATAAGATCAAAACCCCTTTAACAAGTCCTCCAGTGTCCAATATCCAAATAAAACAAGTTCAGTGGAAAGATCATTGAATTAAGAGCCAAATGACCCAAATTCTAAATTCAGTTCTTCCACTTATTTGCTATAGATGACCTTGGGCAAGCCTTGAATCTCTTCTTAACCTCACTTTGTTCCCAGGCATATCAATACTTGCCCTTCCTACCTGCTGAGTTGTCTTGGGAGTTGACTGAGGTCATGGATGTAAAAGCGTTTTGCAAACTAATGAACTATGCAAATAGAAATTTCTTCACTTCAGCCTACATATCTCTTCTTTCCTTCACTACAAAATCTCCCCAGAGCAGTTCTGGGCTTCATTTATACTTTCTTGCCTCCCATCCATGCCTCAACCACTAGAACCTCATTCCTGCCTTTCATTCCTTGGAAATTGCCTTCTCAAAAGACCACCAGGGACTTTGTCATGGCCAAAACTTAGTTTCCTTGCAACATTTTTTCTAAACTTCTGCTCCTTCTTGAATATGATTCCCTTGGCTTCTGCAATGTGGTCCTTCTATCTCAGATGGCTCCTTCTCAGTCTCTCTCCTGGCAACTCCTCCTCTACAAGGCTCTGTCCTGGGCCCTTTACTCTTCCATGCTACATTCTCTCCCTGTAGGACCTCCTTCACCTTGGGAATTTCACCCATCCTGTGAATGGTGATTGCCTTCCAAATAATCATCTGCAGTCTCAACCTCTTTCTGAGCCCAACCCCAAACGAATCCCCTCTTGATTAATGGTACCCATTGTGTCTCAGGCTCACACTGGGTCATTCTTTTTCTCCACGTTATCTTTTTCCCTTTCATATCACTAAGTCTCATGAATACTTTCTACAACATACTTTTTCCAATATGACTCATTTATACCAACGCTGCCTTAATTTGGACCATCATCATCTCTCCTAAGTATTTAAACTGCCTCCTAACTGGTATCCTGGACTCCTTCCCAGTCAGCCTCTACACTGATAGCAAAGTCACTTACTACAAGGTTAGATATGCTCACATCCCTTATCTCTGGAGGCCTCTGGGGGCTCCCTATTGCCTGTGGAACAAAGTCCAAACTCCAACTATTATGGTATCCAAGAGCCTTCACAATTGCTCCCACGCCATTTTTCCAGCTTTACTCCCACCATTCTTTTCACATCATGCACAATGGTTCTTTGTTCCCATAGGTCACTGTACCTGGAACGTTCTTCCCCTTTTTTGCTAATGGAAATTATGGGGTCAGGAAGTGAACAAGAAAGCCAACCCTTACTTCTCAGTTTTTGTTCAAAGCCTTTCTACCTTCAGTATTCCTTTTTTTTTTTTTAAGATAAAGAAAAAATATATTAAAAATAAATTTATGATGAGCATTTAGAAATTTAGTAAAATATGAAGAGGAAACAATAAAACACAAACTTAAATTACGTTTTCATGCTGAGGCCAAGGTCCATGCCACTACCAGGACACCCACCCCTGGAGGAAGGGGCTGAAGAATTTCCCTGTCCAAATGAATTCATAGAACACATTCCTTGCGGCTTCCCCAGTCCTATGGGATCTTGTGTGTACCGAACAGTGTACGCTGGTAGTCTCTCACCTCCGGGGGGGGGCATTGTAGAGTGAAACTCAGCAGTGGAATTCTGAAAGGCAGCCCAGCCCTGGGTCTCATTCCTTGACCATGAAGGTTGCATGGCTCTGTCCCGTGCCTGTTGATCAAGCCAAAATGCTCCTCGTTCTTGACCAGCAGTTGGGGATTTAAGATGCGTAAGCCACCAGAGGCATGGAGCAGGAAGGACAAAAATGGCGGCCTCAGACCATGTATTTATCTCCTCCACTCACTAGTTAATAAACACGATGGTTTCCTATGGCTTTCCATGTGGAACCGTGGGCAGGAGTTTAGCATCGCCATTTCTCTCCCTTCCTCTTTCTGCTCTCCCCATGGGAGGTGGGAGGTAAGCCAGCTTGCATAAGGCAAGGAGCCCACATTCTTGCCAAGCTTCGTTTTATTTCCTTTCTTGTTAAAAACTGTCTAAAGTAAAGATAAGGAACAGTCAGTTCAAGTAAACTTTTTTCCACCCAAGGAACATATTGACAGTTAATCATGTGGTTAGAATACAACATTAAAATATTGGCAACTATTTAAAACCCTTGGACTGGCAATCTACTCAGGAGGGGCTAATTTTTTAATCACATCAAGCTTGGTGATACCATTAGCAATTATTATTATAAAAAGATTTAAAATAACACTTACAATTGTTAATACAGTAACAAACTATGTTATGTTCTTATTTGTGTTACAAAACTCCATCTTGCCTGGACGGTGTGGCAGTGGTTGAGCATTGACCTATGAACCAGGAGGTCACGTTTGATTCCCAGTCAGGGCACATGACCAGGTTTCAAGCTGGATCCCCAGTAGGGGGCGTGCAGGAGGCAGCCGATAGATGATTCTCTCTCATCATTGATATTTCTATCTCTCTCTCCTTCTCCCTTCCTCTCTGAAATGAATAAAAATATATTTTTAAATAAAAACGCCACCTTTACAAAAACTACATCAGTGTAGTTTTTAACTCTCCAGGAAGTCAAGCTAACCTCAAAAAGTGTGGGAGGACTTCTTTCTTCTTCCACCTTTAAGTCCTACTTAAATCTCGCCTTTCCTGCAAAGAACAATAAAGGACGATTAAACAACATCGCCACCGCAGGGCATCATCGTCATAGTTCAGAAGCGGGTTTCATGGCTGCTGGCCCTGCGAGCAGATGGCTCCGGGTTCATTACAGCTGGAGCCTCACTTCCCACCGACGTGCGAACAGTAAGAGAGGCACAGCTTCGCCTCATTGAAGACGAGCATGGGAGAACACCACACCAGAAAGAACCTCTCCAGCACAAAGCTCCGCCCAGGTTAGGAGTGGAGGCAGAAACAAGCTTCATTCTGCCCGTCCCTTTGGGTTTAGCTAAGCAGGCCAGCTGGGCCTGCGGGGCAGGTGGCAGGAGCGCCTGGTGGGACGGAAGGCGTGCCGGTCATCGTGCTGGAGAACAGCCATGAAACGATGTCAGGAACACGGTTTGATCAGACTGGTTGGAGGGTCACTGCAGAGAGCACTAATGAAAACATGGACTTGTTGTTAGATGGCACAACAGCACGGATGGAGGGAGCCGCGCGCGCTCTCCAGTTGATGTGTTTTGGGCACATTGACCTCTCTGAGCTGAAGCTGCCTGGGGCCCAAAAAGAAGATAATATAACCCCACGGAAACCTTGTGAGGATGTCCCTGAGAAAACACATGGGCAGACCTAACCGGTTTGGCTCAGTGGATAGAGCGTCGACCTGCGGACTGAAGGGTCCCAGGTTCGATTCCTGTCAAGGGCATGTACCTTGGTTACGGGTACATCCCCAGTAGGAGGTGTGCAGGAGGCAGCTGATCGATGTTTCTCTCTCATCGATGTTTCTAACTATCTCTCTCCCTTCCTCTCTGTAAAAAAATCAATAAAATATATATATTTTTTTTTTAAAAAAAGAAAATACATGGGCAGCTGCGCAATTAATATGAACTCTTTCCTTAGCGTCCCTCTCCCTTTGACATGGGACGTCCTTAGGTGGCACTTGGTTCGCACCATCTTGGGCTAATGTTTCCTCTCCTGCCTACACCTCATCTCCCTAACCAGACCCTGCACTACTGGCAGGGCTACCCTGTCTTCTCCATCCTCACATGCTTAGGGCCTAACGCTGGGCTCCTCTCAGAAAGGCAGGAGCTAACTCCTCAGGGTGCTGTGTGTGTTACCTGGAGCTGCACAACATCACCAAGAGCTGAAGGCCGCACTTAGCGCATCTGGAATAAACCATGACCCATCTGATATGCCTTTTGTATGTGAGTACGTGTGTGTCTATTCAGAAACACATATTTACAATAGAGACTATATATTTAGAAACACAATATGTAACCAGAAACATGTAATATAAAAGGAGATATGTATTTAGAAATAGAGATTCAGCTATCTCGTGGGTTGGTTTTTATGTAGTTTGCTTCCCGATGCTGGTGTCCCACAGAGATTTTTACCTTGAATCTTTTGTTTCCCTCTCTGTATACTTTACCTGGGTGGTTCCATCCATTATCTAGGAGGGCTACAGCCTCTAGACACTGAGGATTCCCAAACACATCTCCAGGGCAACCTCCTCCTGGCCTACAGACTCGGCTTGCAGCAGCACCTGCAACATCTTCCCTTGGGCACCCACTGCATGCTCTTCCTCCTTCCTGGTGCGCATATGCCCTCCTGGGGAGTAATATGTGAACAAACTGCCTTCCTGCTGCAAGTACCTGGTGCCAGTAACCCCCCACCCACCCCAGCCAGTCTTAACCAAACTTCTGGTTCTTGCTTGCCTCCCTGCCCTCCCTGTGAGCTGCCCCATCACCTGCTGGTCACAGCTTTCTGTCTACTCTTACTGCCCCAGCCCTGGCTGTCAGAGCTGATGGGCAGTTCTGTTGCTGGCTGTTGGCACACTTTGAGACTCCTTTGTCCTGCTCATTGCCCTGTTCCCTACCTTGTCCCGCTGCCCAGACCGACAGTCAAGATCCTCATCCATGTGAGAGTGAGCCCATCCCTGTTATTAAACCCTCTGCTCTAGCTAGAAGCCCTGCTCACAGGCATCATTGCTTGCTACACGAAGTAAACTTGAAAAAGCAAGAGGTAGGAGGAAAGAGTAGAAATTGTGCCAGAAATAAAATAGTTTTAGGATGTGATGGTACTGGGGGTGAGGAAGGTCAATATAGTGTATGAACTCTAGCAGAGGTGGCATTAAAAACCAGTGTCCCACTATGAGGGAAAGTGAGGGGTGAGGGGGTAAGAGATCAACCAAAGGACTTGTATGCCTGCATATGAGCATAACCAATGGACACAGACAGTAGGAGGGTGAGGGCATGTGCTGGGGGGTGGGGGCAGCCGGGAAGAGGTCAATGGGGGAAAAAGGAGACATATGTAATACTTTAAACAATAAAGAATTTTAAAAAGAATAATAAATAGATAGATAGATACCAGTGTTCCCAGCTGAGTTGGTCTCCAGCTAGTTCCATGCGGCACCACCACCCACCAGGACCGGGTGCCGGGGCCTGGTCCTCGCTCCTCGGGAGGTGCTGCGCCAGTTCCACCAACCTGGGCAGGAGGGCCCTTTATTCTCGGTAACATCCCTAGAATCAACTACTGGACAGCTCCAGCGAACCCCTTGCTTCCTTTCCTAAAGCAATACCCACCCTCGGCCCTCTTCTTTAGCAAGGGCTCCTTCCCTTCCCTAGAGCACTGCCTGCTTCTACCTGTCCACCTCTTCCCATATTTCTTTGAATAGAATCTTTCCACCCCAAATCAACTCCTCCCTCACTCCCCCAGCTCTTCCAGAGGGGCTGTGGAGGGAGGTGGTGGGCTTTGGTACAAGGAAGCAAGAAGCGTTTTCATTCAATCCTTCCAGAGGAAGAATGTTGGGGGAGGGCATTACTGCAAGATTCTCTCCCAAGGTGTGGCTGTGCTAATCCTGATAGGATGACAAGGAATTAAACTTGAGTTAACTAAATTTTAAGTAAAATGAGACCTGGATCTGGTAAGCGGAAGTTTCCACTTGAAGATGGATCATGGGGTCAAAATAGAACAATTATGTACAGCTGGTATGAAATCCCAAGACTATAAAAAGGTAGACAGTGAAGAGTCTCCAGCCTTCCCTTTTCTGATAAGGGTCAAATATGCAGAATATATAAAGAACTCCTACAACTTAACAACAAAACAGCCCTATTTACCTGGCTCACCTTCCTTCAACCATTATAGGTTACAAATGCATTGGTTTGTTTGTTTAATTATTTTTAATATATTTTTATTGATTTCAGAGAGGGAGAGGGAGAGATAGAAACATCGATGATGAGAATCATCAATTAGCTGCCTCCTGCACAGCCCCCACTGGGGATCAAGTTCACAACCCAGGCATGTGCTCTGAACGGGAATCGAACCCTGGCCTCCTGGTTCATAGGTCAACACTCAACCACTGAGCCATGCTGGCTGGGCTGTTTTTTTTTTTGTTTTGTTTTGTTTTACTTAACATTGTATCTTACAGCTCATTTTGTGCAGTAGTTTATTAGTTCCTAATGGACAGTTAGGTTATTTAGAATATTTTGCTTTTACCAAAAAAAAAGGTGGGGGGACTGCAATTAAAACCTTTTGGTGTATGTGCGACTATAGCCCCAGAACACATTTCTGGAATTGATCCATTTTAAATAGATTTTTATTGATTTTTTGTGAGAAGGGGGAGAGTAACATCGATGTGAGGGTGAAACATCGATGGGCTGCCTCCTGCATGTCCCCTATTGGGGACTGAGTCTGCAACCGGGGCATGTGCCCTGACCAGGAATTGAACCGGCAGCACTGGTGCATGGAATGATGGCCAACCAACTGAGTCAGACCGGCCGGGGCCACCATGGCATTTTAATGGCTATCCTTGTACTGGCCTTTAACTGCTTGCATTTTATTTCCCCCTCAGGATAAGTTCCTAGGAGGGAAAGTGTTGAATCAAACTGATTCCCCATTTAGTGTTGATCCGCACTGCTATGTTGCCTGCCCACAAAGCGTGTCTGCTTGCATTCTAACCACAGTGGAAAAGCAAGTTATAAAACAGTATCCAGAGGACGGGTTGTGTTTTAAAATTATCTCTGCCTAGAAATAGTCTTGGAAGTACACATTACAGTGTGGGTCTGTGTGTGATTCCAGGTGAGGTTTGCCTTTTTTAAAATTTGATCTTAGAGAATGGAAGGGGGGAGGAGTGAGGGAGAGAAAGAGAGAGAGAGAGATATCAATTTGTTGTTGCATCCATTGGTTGCTTCTTGTACGTGCCCTGACCAGAGATCAAACCCACGACCGTGGCCCATCAGGATGACACTCCGGGGCCTGGTCTTCTTTATATGATTCTGAATGTTTCCCCAAATTTTCTAATTTCTAACTAAAATGAAATCAGGTTTTGAAAAACTATAGCTCCTTTCTCAACAATGAAGATTAAACTCCAAAGTAGAAACAGGACAAATAGTCCCTGACAATCTTGCTGGCAATACAAGAGCATGACTTGGAGACACTCAAGAGGGGAGGGAAGAGATTGACCAAAGAATGTACATGCATATATGCATAGTCCATGAACAGAGGGGCGGGAGCAGGGTGGGGTGTGTCAATAGGGGAGGGAAAGGGGACATCTGTATTCCTTTCAACAATAAAGATAATTTTTCTAAAAAGTATTTCCCAAATTGTCCATCTGGCAGATTAGAACAAAAGCATCACTGTGGGAATTAAAAACAATTAAATCAGTGCACACACAGGCGCCCTAAAAACAAGGCTGCCAGTAAAATAAATAGAGCTGCCAACTGCACCGGGTCGCTGTGACAGGTGGACGCTGGCATGGGCCACCAGGAGGCCTGTCATCAAGCCTTTGGCTTCTCCAGAACTGCCCAGCCCAGCCCCACCCAGGCCCGGCTGCCCTCAGGACATCTCCCCTGGTCCAGCATCCTCTGCGGCCCTTCTGATGGACTGCAGTCCCAGGAACAGGGAGCTCCCTGTGTCCTTAGAGACTGACTCCTCTGCTGGAAGAAAGGATTGGAAATTCGGCTTCATAATATGCTGAGACTGCTGTTACCTTTGGGCCACAAAAGTCTGAGTTCTTACTCAATTTGAACAGAAGAAAAGTGCCCCAAAAGATATATAAACTATATACCATTTTATCGAAATGCTAAGAGACTATGACCTTTCCAGTGTTTGAAATTGTTAGGAACTCTAAGTGACATTCAAACGATTTGTAGGGCAAAGGATAATTGGAGCCTTTTCTATTTTCATAAGGCACGCGGTGACAGGAAGGACATGAACGATGCTGGAGCCCTGACTGCTTTCTCACAGTAAAGTGATTATCCGTACAAATGCACTGCGCCTGGAGCATAATTAGGGTCACTGACCTTCAAGACAGGGTCCACCGGCCGGGACTGTAATATTCTAGGTGGCTCTGTGCCCAACTGAAAATCAGAATTTGAAGGGGAGAGTGGATATTGAGGAAGACAAGTGATAGCCTTTATGTGTTATGGAACATGCAGGAACAAAATGGAGATCTTAAACCTCCTATCTCCCCTTTCACGTGGGTGTATTTGGTTAGCAAGAATTGGAACACTGATTTGTACTTTTCTGGATATTTGAAGTATTTCATGAAAACCATGGCAGTCAACCTCATTACCCACCACCCAGAATTAACACCTGCTAAAATTTTCCTTCAAATCTTAAAAAAAAAAAATTGACTCAGATGAGGTCTTTTGTTGACACCCCACTCTCTTCCTCTCCCTTCCTTTCTGAATTACTTTTCTGAATGACGTGTTTCCCATTGATGTCTGTATAATTTCTCTTTATAAATAACTATTTTTAAATGCATAAACAGCGTATATTTCATCTTCTGGCAGCTCATTCAATATTTCTCCAAGGGCTAGCCACGGACACTACAGCCCAAGTTCACCCATTTTAACTGCTTGACTTCTTGGCATTTGATAAATAGGCCACGATTTATCCACTTTCTTGCTCAGGCATTTCGGGAGTTTCCATCTTTTCCTGGATGCAGACAGCTCAGCTGTGAACATCCACGTCAGGCGCCTTGCACATGTGGACACGTCTCGCCAGCCCTGCTTCTCCAGCCTGAAGGAGCACGAGTCTCCTGAGGACCTGGCAACCACAGAGCCTCCCGCTGCAGGTCTGGGTGGGCCAGCGGGCCGCACTCTCACAGAGCCCCCGGGGGCCCATGCTGTGCGCAGACAGAAGTGACCTCAGGCATGACCGAGGGTTGTTGGGTCAGCTTTCAAAAACCATCCAATGGCACCAGTTTTACTCCCTGAGAAACGAATGTGTTCTCCTTCCTCCACTCCCACCAACACTCCATCTTCTCAGACCTTCTGCCTTTTGTCAATCTGAAAGCAGGAAGCGACGATTCAATCACATTTCCCTCGTTATTAGTGACGATGCTCACCATTTCAAGTTGTTTGGCCAATCAAGCTTTTTCTGTTCATATATTTTATCCGTTTTTCAAATGCAGTCGTTCTAACTGTTGTCTGAGGACCCTGAGGGCCCAGTGGGGAAGGGGTTCCACAAAGTCCTTCCTTTTCCAAATTCCCATCGTGTGACGTTTGATTTCCTTCATATTCTTGAACAGAGTGACTGGCTGCAGAAGTAGACAGGCGGATCCGGCTGTCTCCTGTTAAGCTAGACATTACAGAGGTTTTCAAACATGTAACATAAAGCCGTTTTCCATAATTGTTATTTAACATGTATTTTTAAATACATCCTTTAAATTTAGTGCTTTAGTTTCTAATGAATAAATACCAATAGAATACCAATAACCTACCACACAGGAACCCTTTGGGGTGCTCAATCCTAAGAGCATAGATGGGACTCGAGGCCAAGTCTGTGAAGTGCTGCATGAATGAGTGCTGCCCTTCGGTCGCTGGTTTGTAGGAGGTGCCTATGTTTTAATGTATTCTGGACCCTAATCCTTCGTCAGTTACATGTACTGCAAACATTTCTCCCCGTCCGGGCCCATCTTTTTACTTACGGAGCCTATTGCTCTACAGGACTTTTCATTTTGATTGAGTCCTCTTTCCCTGTAGTGTTGTACTTTTCCTAATGATACTGCTTCTATGTTGAAATAGAGTGTCTCACTGGGCTTTAGAGAACCACAGCTGTGGCACCCTTAATGGATTATGGAGAGAAAACGGGATTTCCCCTTTAATGAGCTCAATATAAAACATGCGCTTATGTATTTTAGAATATTCTGTTTTGCCTCAAATGAAATCAAATGTCTGTGATTCACTAAAAATGATATTTTACCCTTGACATAAGTTTGTTTTTCCTCTTCAAAAGTATATTAGGAAGAAATTCCTACAAAACTTAATGTACATTTAATTCAACATGTTCACTTCTGTCTACAAATATTTTAACTGAAAAAGATTTAACTCATTTCAAATCACCATTTTGTGAAAAGCTTTTGTATTTAAAAAGCACTTCTATGTGTGAATTGACCTTCAGAATAATCCTGCATGGTCAATGGGGACAATATTATTATGGAAAGAACTGTGTCAGAAACAAGGAGAATGAAGAGCTGGGAAGTGAACTGATTTTTCGGTGTCATGCACACAGGATCAGCAATGAGATCTAACTTCCAATCACAACTGATGAAGATCCCTTAGAAATTATGGCTGATTTTTGTCAATCAGAATAAAAGTGACAACTACAGTCAATCCTCACATGGGGCGGAAACAATTAAGTGCCTGCATGGTTGGCATAGGGCAAGCAAGGGAGGTCTAGAGGGCATTTGCGGGACATTCAATGCCTTTCAAGATGATGTCCTACTTCTAACTGCATAATAACATGTGACTGACATGCCTGCCTGTGCATTAATATTCCTATTTTGTAACTACAGGCAATTCATCAAGTTCAAGTTAGAGGAAGGTGGAGTGTTCAGATGGAGCCTGGGAGAAAGAGACCAGAGATAGAAAAATGACCAGTATTTCCCATGAAGGGAGCAAGAAAGAGGGGGAAAACAACTAGGAGGAAGTAGTGATAGACGTTAAACAGACACAGAAGGGGAGGAAGGTAAAGAAATATCTCTCTCTCTAAGTGAAATAGACAAATGAAAGATTAAGGAATGAAGCAGGGGTCCAAGTCCAGCACAGATGCGCCACATCAGCACCACCCCCGAGGCTTTCAGAAAACCTCGGCATCAGGGGCTCGCTCTCCAGTTTACACGTAACTGAAGACTCCTTCCTTTTGGAGACTCAAGGAGGGAAATAGTTCACTGACTAGAGAACATTATTTCAAGCTAGTGGAGTTGGAAGATACTTTCAAGACCAATGAAAAGAGCTGCCTATTTAATCCATCCTAAAACCGACTCATCACTGGACATGTTTGACCACACTCACTCGTGATGACTCTCCAGTATCTCTTTGGATTTAATATTCATCTTTGCTACAGAATAGAAGGCATAAATATCAACTTTCTTCAAAAATCTTTCATTAAAAACGTTTTTCTCCATTGAATGATGTAAAAAAACAAAACATTTCTGAAAATAGTGATGAAAAAGCTCAAGGCAGAATATCCCTGGTTAACGTATCAGTATAAATTCTGCACCATCTGCTACGCTGACCTATCACACTTTCCAGCTGTCACTGCGCCTGAGGAGAAAGCGCCATGTGAATTAACTAGCTTCCACCTCTGCAATTCAAATCAAAGCGAGAAGCCAAGCTGCATGTTGCTAATTACCAGTAAAATCTCAAACCGAATCAACATAGTCATACCTTGGAGAGACATTATTCTTGAAACACAACCATATATGTTCACACAGTCTCTACCTTTCATTGTCCTTGAGGGGAAAAACACATAGTAATCAACAATAGGTTCTTTAGAAATAATTTTAAAATTAGAACCAGAGTCATGGTATCAGGTGGAAAAATAAATCTATGGCAATTTTAAAACAATCTGGAATCACGGACAAAAGCATTAAATCACATAAAAACACTTAAGGAGAAATTCACAAAATAAAACAGAGGTGCATTTGTATGTGTTAAAATAATTTAATTCTCCCTGTACATTTCTGTCCACGAACCAGCAGAAACCAAGAATACGCACTTTACAATATTTACCTGTTATGAAATAGTCAAGTCCATTCAGATGGCAAAGTAGAATTCAATCACTAATGAAATGTTTAAAAATATATATATTAAACAGAAAAATGTTTTTACAAGATAAAAAATAATCTTCCACAATGCAATAAATTGCAGATCACTGAAACTTTAACTCTTTAGGTGATTTCAGTTCAGTTTTTGGTTTCAAAATCTAGAGACAATCAAAAAGAAAAGGCGCTGGCAGAATGCCTATCTGTTTTTGCGTTTGTCTTTCTTGCTTCGACTACTTGTTACGCCATTTAAAGAAGACGACGAGGGCGCTCTTGCATGCCCCGTGGCCTTTAGATGGTCAAACAGTTTATTCCGGGATGGAAACTCGCTGTGGCAGGTGGTACAGCTGATCAGAACGTCACTCTGAGAGGGGAAAACCAAAAATAAAAGCAAGTGTTATCTGAGAGCAGTATGTTTCCATGTCCAGATTAAATATCAAACCATCGCAAAATAAAGATCTTTTAACAAAACGGACAGCTACCAAGACAGGCTCAACAGGGGCAGCTGTTCCTGAAAGTTAAGTCCCATTAACCAACACCATCATCAACCTTACGGACCCTGAGACATGCAATAGCGTGCCCTCCTCCAACTAGACCAAGGCTTTAGAGTTCAGAGTAGTGGAAACAGAATAGGAACTGGTCACACCAGCTGGTATTTCCCATCTGCTTCTTACTACTTTAAAGGAAGCAATGAGAGGGGCACATGTATCAATTCTACTTTTGTCCAGGAGAAGTGCTGACAGATCCACACCTACTAGCAGGTGCAGAGGGCTCACCGAATACACTCACACCTTTGGAAATGGAACTAAGAATTTGGACTACGGTGCTTAAACTCCGTACAGGCTTAAACACAGACAGACTGTGGCCTACCAGGGTCTGCGGCTCAGCAGGCGCTCTGACAGATTTCTTCGTATCTTTGGCTTTCTTTCCTCTGGGTTTAGGAACACTGGCAAATAAATGAAAGAATTCAGCATAATCCAATAACTGTCATTTTGCTCCCAAGAAGATTCAAATGAACGACATGCACTTTAATGGCTAATTCATTCATTTTAATGATCATGTAAATTAATTTTCACATTTCAAATAAACAGCTTTAAAGAGCAACTTTAGAGATCACATTTTAGATCAGATTTGTCACAAAAATTAAGAAATTTACCTAAAATGGTTGAAATATAAGCTAAAACGAGACCTGTCAAATTCTCTAAATTTTCATACTATGTGTTTTCGTTAAAAAGCAAAGCACTTAATATTCCATTTGTTGAAGCAAACCACCATCACAGCCCACCCGTACTCCTCACAGATGGTCGGACATTAAGTGCGGTTCCCACAAGCACTCCTTCTCGGACCTGAGCCCGTCTGGGACAAACATCCCAAGTGTCTCAATGAAGTGAAATGAGGAAAACAGAGACACTGTCACGCACTTTTCGTAAAATTACATTTGTTCAACCGAGAGGATTCCCTTTCACTAAAAGACCATGTCCTTTCTGCCGACTGGTGGGTCCCCCCTGGACTCTTTCACCCAGAAGCTGCCAGCCAGGCCGCCCGTCCACTCCTGGTCCACTTAACCCCACAGCTGTCCTCTTCCCCGTCTTTCAGATGAATGGTAACTTTCCCCAGTCATCTCATATCCCCCTCATGTGTGCTAACCACATTCTCAGGGTAAAATCCGAGTGCAACTACACAGAAGAAACAGCCTGGGTTACAAGGGATGAGCTATGACAATGCTGCCCTACTCTTCTTCAAGCAGAAACCAAGAGTCCGTATTAAGTTAAAAGGCCTACCCAGGCACACACCATTTTATTGCGCTTCACAGGTGTTGTGTTTTTACAAATGGAAGTTAAGACCCTCCACCAGCAAAAAGGTTACAACGGGCTTTACTGTGGTGGCCAGGAACCAAGCCCGCAATGGCGCTGAGGGTACTGCACAAGTGGAAGATGCTGATTAGGGTGTGACACAACATTCTGCAGGACTCAGCCAGCTTGGAAAGCATCAAGAAAGGACATAATGGCACAGAGGCTACAGATGAAAAGTCAGTAATTTACTAAGTATCATCATAGATATGCCACAAATATATCCAGGAGCACTTCGGACAACATTCCTAGAGAACAATTTACCGTGTTATGAAAGACGGCGGCTGATCCCTGAAGCTCAAATCAAAGAGCTTTATTTTTTTAAAAGTACTTTATTTACATGCAGGTTTTTTAATCAACTTCTCACTAGGTTACCAGCATCAGAGGAGCCCCCAGAAAGGCAATGGACACCCGGGAGTGTGTGTATGTGACTGTGTGTAAGGACTCTGCGTATGTGTGACTGTATGTGTGTGTGTGTGTGTGTGTGTGTGTGTGTGAGAGATGGTGTATGTGAGTGTCTGAGACTGTGAGTGTGTGTGTGTGTGTGTGTGTGAGTTGAGTGTGTGGGTTTGTGAGAGTGTGTGTATGAGAATGTGTATGTATGTTTGTGTGAGGGAGTATGTGAGAGTATGTGAGTGTGAATGTGAGACTGTGTATGTTTGTGTAAGGGACTAAGTGTGTGTGTGTGTGTGTGTGTGTGTGTGTGTGTGTGTGTGTGTGAGTGTGAGTGTGAGAGACTGTGTGAGTGCCTATGTATTCACACCCCGACCCTGACACTCCTCAGCAGTGAAGTCAGGTGGACCAAGTCTGAACAGAGAGCAACTGTCACAGTCGCGGATTCCGGCAGTGATGCTCCAGCTGAGTGGGGCACAGCCTCGTCAGTAGCTTGTAGGTCGGGGATGACTGACCCAGGAATAAATATGAACCTCAGAGGGATAAGGGAACAAAACTGGATCAAAGTGGCCGCTTCCGGCTTTCGGCCATGGCGGAAATGTCTGTGAGTGCGTCCTCTGGCATTCTCTCCAACGCCCTTCATCTGTATACAGTGTCTGGATATATACACACTGACCGATACATCCACTTCAGCCCACCGTCATGGGAAAGAAGCTTCTACTTGACGTGTGAAAAGATACCCTCTCCACCAGTGTTAAAGATGTAGACAACCACATGCACTTCGGCCTACCTGCTGCTGGCTTCACTTTTCGGGTCCTCACACAGCTGACCAGCCTCTGTGACAATGACACTCTCTTGGGGACCCACTTCTAATTCTTTGGCACTGTCTGGATTTAAGTTGGTATCTTCTGGGTCAACTTTTACTCCTTCTCCTGTTCCATTTTCATTGAAATTATCATCGTAATTCTAGGTTATAAACACATGTGCATTACAGGATAAATACTATAATAATACTGGCTTCTTATGTTATGCGGCCAAATAGTTATAATAAATAATGATAATGTCCCATGCCCCCTAGTTAGAGTATATCTTCAGGCAATAAAAAGAAGCAGATAATCTTAAAACATGAATCTCTCCCCCTCTGATATTTCACCGTTCTCTTTATGCCATTCTATTTAAGGGGCTTGAGCATCCATGGATTTTGGTATCCGGGGAGTTCTGGAACCAATCCCCCACAGATCCCGAGAGAGAACTGCAATTCTTGAATTTGGACCCCAGTATGAAATACTTAAACTACTTAAATTTCTGAGTAAGTCAACATTCTTTCAATAACCACAACCATTGCAAGTTTCTAATCAAATGTTTCCTCTGTAAAATTTTAATTATGTTGTCAACAGAACAAACTTGATTATACAATGAGAAATCCCAGGTGTTACGTGTCCAGATATTTTTTAAATATGGTCACTCAGCTAATTAGTATTAGGAGAATTCCACATGCAAAAGTTTAACACACCCTGACAACAGTAACTAAACAATTAGCTGCATACACATAAGGGCGGCTTAAAAAAGAAATTATCTTCAACTCCTTTTAATCGTTTTACAATTGACATAAAATTAGAGCAAAAGTCCCTCTCCTTAATACAGATGATACTGAACAGGAGCATGACAACTCTCTATTTGCTATTTAATGTTAACGAGACTTTTTAACACCTGTGCCGGTTTCTGTTTCTTTTTCTTCTGTTTCTTAGAAAGCCTAAGAGCAAATATACATCAAAATGTCAAATACCTGATTCTATAAAGACTTACAAAGTAAAAACAATGAAACACTAGTGATACAGAGAAATTAAAATTATAAATATCATAAAGCATTAAAAGGAAAAGAAAATGTTCACATTATTTTAGAATACTGGCTCAACTGACAGTAATTAGCATATCAATGACGTAGGTATAAGACTGCTTTTAAATATAGTCATAATATAGTGTGTAAAACCATATTGACATCAGGTCTTTACCCATTTCAATACTATAAAGTTCCCTTCACCAGAAGACATGCAGAAAATACGAGCATAACAGAGTGACGTCTGGGGGTGGAACAGCCTCCACAGGAAGCTCAGGGTGACAGTATGCTTATGAAATCTCTGCAAGTACTTTTGTTTGGGTGCGTCCTCCGCTTCTTCCTCAGAATTGGCATTCCACAGGTTTTCATCCGTCTGAGATCCTGAAAAGCTTTCTTCCTCCTTCTCCAGCTGCTGTTTCAGCAAGGCCACCATCTCTCGATGCCGCTTGGATTTTTCGTGATTCCGCATGCTGCAAGGACAACGCGACTGAGTAACTGCGACAGGCCTATGCCAGACGTGCCCAGTGTGGCTGGGGTGCGACCCAGTTAACGTACTCCTTTCTGATGAACCAGGCAGAGCGCAGTGACCATGGAGAGAGAGCACTGTCTTCCTAGACCTGCGGGCCCTGGGAACCAGCACCCATCCTCTTTCCTGCACCCAGAATCCCCCTCCTTCTGTCCTTTCATATGTTCTCCCTCTTTTTCCCTCAAATTCTCTATTATTTCTATTTTCTAATTCTTAAAATTCAAGCCTTCTCCTCTATTTCCTCTTAATCACTATTTGCTATGGGCCTGGAGCGATGACTGAGAAATTACAAAACCAACTGTAACTTTAAAAGGAGGCACCTGGATTGGAGAGACGGTGATGTGAGGCCTTGACATAGAAGAGGTTACCTCCTCCTGCTTTTTTCAGCAGCTGCCTTTCACCTTCTCTAGAGGCGCCCCCCTTCTCACTCCCACCCCTAAGTTCAGACTCGTGTACCCCTATAAAACCCTGTGCCCCAAGACCACTAAGTAAGTAACACTACCCAACACAGAGTTGACAGCACTTAGGCCGTGAGAGCAGATACACCAGAAAGCAGGAAACTTGTGTCTCTGTCAATGTCCTCTCCTCTGTTCAAATTCTCATCTGCTTGTTTCCATTGCTGCTCTCCTTCCCACTAATATCTCCTGCGGATCAAGGTTCCTCGGAGAAATTGGAACATTTCGTGCCAGAAGGAAGTGCTCAAAAGTGACTGGGGCACGTCAAGGACACAGGAGCAGGGGGGACGCTCACTGACGGCTGCTGGGGAAACTGGAGCCCGAAAAGGGCAATGATGAATCATAAAACCCTGAGAAATCCCTGAACGCAGACTGACAGCAGACAGGTCCACGGGGGAGTGAGGCTCTGGTTTACAGCAGAAAGCCACATGGCGACGATGATGTGACATATGTAACGCAGTACATGCCCTCGACCAGATCCCAGATCCCAGATCCCAGATCGAAGTGGGCAAGATGCCATACAGGACACTGAGGACCACCGGACAAAGGTGGAACAGGAAATGACCAAGTGCCGTCAGTGGCCTCCACTTCCTCCAGCTGGTCACTGCACTGACTGTGAGCGAACGTGCTCAGGAGCACTGCACATGTCACGTACTCAGAACTGTGCGCAACGAGAGAACAAGCACACGCCGATGGGGAAGCCTGAGCAACGGGTGAGCGGAGGGCCCTTGTCCTTGCAACCGGTCTGTAAGTTTGCTGTTCCTTCCAAAGAAACAAGGCTTTTTAAGACCACCTTCCCTGCTGCTGGCTCCTGCTTGCTTCTAACGTCTCCACCTCGCCCACTCCTCACTGCTCCATGACTTTCCCGTAGGCTCATCCGGAAAGACCGTTCTGACTCCCACATCCTCATTTTCATCCTTTGGTCCGCTTTTCCTTTTCTGCACGTATTTTGCTGCTTTTTCCCTTGCTGATTCTACATTTTCCCCGCATTCTTTACTCTCTTTACACCAGTACCCATTTTAATACTTCTGTCCCCATCGTTCCTGTAAGATCAAGGCCTCCGTGCCCTCCCTCCTGGGAGCAGGCCTGTGCTTTTCCCGCCCTCTCGCTCTTTTTCCCTCAGGTATAGTACCTATATTATGCTAAGTGAAATAAGCCAGTCGGAGAAAGATAAATATCACATGATTTCACGCATATGTGGGCTATAATGATCAACATCATTTGATGAACAAGAATAAATCGATCTAGAGACAAATGGTGTGGGGGGGGTGGTAGAGAGCAACCAAAGGACTTGTATGCATGCACATTAGCATAACCAATGGACACAGACCCTGGGGCAGTGGGGGCTTGCCCGGGGTGAGAATGGCTGGGAGGAGGGGGTCAACTGGGGAAAAAGGAGACATATGTAAAACTTTAGACATAATAATAATAAATAATAATAAAATAATAATAGTAATAATAAAAATATCAAGGAACCAAAAAAATAAAAATAAGGCCCCCCCCACCCTCAGCAAATGTCCCCTAGCAGGACCCGGTGAAGCTCCTGGTGCCCACGATGGCCTGGATGGGAGCGATGGCTGGAAGGGAGTCTGCTACCAACAGAGAGAGATGGTGAGCTTTGGTGTAGCCTCTTTCTTTCTGAAGACCGCGTACATGTTTACAAGCAGCTGCCCACAGGAATGCTGGCATGACAGATCATTCCACAGGCTGAGCCGCTGTTACAATCTTCTCCCGGGACGGCCGTGTGGACTAGGGAGCTACTACCAGCAGCATTTTCTTTTCTTTCAGGACTTGCAAAGCGTTACACTTGCCTCAAAAGAAAGGGTGAGTTCAAAGACCTTAAACTTACGCCTTTTCCGTCTTGAAAGATTTGTCACACGCTGGGCAGTACAGTCCCTCATAAAGCTCCACGCCATCGGCCTCGTCGCTGTCCTTCCCTGCAGGAAGGAGGCCACAGTGAGAGCCTGTCCCACTAGAACATGCTAACAAAAGCCTGTCCCACTAGAACATGCTAACAAAACGTTTACTTCCTTACCAAGACAAACAATGACGTTACAGGATTCGAGCTCACCCTTTAAAAGCAACACTAAATTATAAGAGATGAAAAAATCCCTTTAACTTTCTATTTCTTTTTATAAGTCTACTCAAAAGACAAAAAATTCTCACAACCCTGGGAGTGAGCAAAGGTTCAGAAAATCAAATGTCCATAGTTCTACCACAAAGCAATTTTTTCAACGAGGTGTTTTTAATTTACCTCTTGAGCAAGATTTGGTACAAACTCATTTATATAACTGTAATCTATTCTTAGATGCTTAAACTTAGCTTACAACATTCTGTCATTAGACAAGTCATAAAATAGCATATTACATGTAAAGTTTAACATTGCCTTTACAGACTATTTTTTATAAGCTTGAAGATTTATTACACTGGAATAATTACTATCAATACAGTCCAAAAATCTAAGCAATTAAAAAGTGCAATGAAGTCTTTGCACAAAACCATGTTCTATCATTATAGGAAATAATATTAAAAGTGATGTTAATATGGTTTTGAAGGACAGTCTCATTAAAATCATAAATGATCAGAATACATCCAAAGTTCAGTATACGGTATTACTGTCTAATTATGTGTACACTTTCAATATATCATATACATGAAATAAACTTTGATTAATCAAATAGTTAATAAAAAAAATGCTGGATATGAAGCCAAAATCTGGATTTAAAATGATCATATGCTCCCATGCATATGCCATAGCTTCTCAGAGTCTTAGTTTCTTCATCAGGAAAATGAATTCTATGAGCAAAACCTACATTTAAAGGCTATTGTGGGAGGATCAAGCAGCAAAATCATGTATGTGAAAGCATGTTATAAATTACTTAACGCTACATAATTACACCACCTCACATTTGTAGAGTGCTTTATAATTTTCCAAACATTTTCATATTTATGTCTTATTCATTAATAAAACATTCCATTTCCTAGTCATCTTGAATAATTGAAAGTCTGTCTTCTTATCACTTGGTTTATCAGTCTGAAAAGTACATCTGTAAGTATTTCAGTACACCGAGCACCTTCTACGAAGTCAGAAACAAGAGGAAGGATCTATACGCACCACACAGGCTCCTACACAACATCAACTTTTCTGGAAAGAGTTGCTATGAAAACTCTTAACTGCATTTTAAAAAATAACCAGTCAGTGGTCACGTCACACCTGTCAGTATGTCCACTTATTTATCAACATACTAGAGGCCCGATGCACGAAATTTGTGCAAGAGGAGGCCTTCCTTCCCCTGCTGCTGGCACCAGCTGCCCTCTGGCACTGGAATCCGGGCTTCCCTCACAGCCCCAGCTTCGGCCGGAAGGTCGTCCAGAAGGATGTCTGGTCTAATTAGCATATTACGCTTTTATTATTATAGATGTATACGGCCAGAAGCACAAATTGTTTAAAACGTGGTCATAAAAGAGTTTGTTAATCAAATTACCAGAATTGCCTGCTTCAATAGTCAGCCTTTCCTTGGTCCACACAGTATTGTTTCTCACGTTAATTACCTGTCCCACTGAAAAACTGGGAGATGTCACATAAAAATCCAGAGTCCCAGCTTCACTTAAACCAAACAGATGTGGAAACTCGGGCAACAGCCGCTGGCACGGGTGGTCCCAGGTTCTCCTCCCTCCACGCTCCCATCCGCTGTCTTACCCTTCCCTGGCCCCTGTGAGCACCTGAGCGCGCCCTGTGCACAGAAACGTGATCTCCCAGAGTCCCACTGAGTGCAGTTACCATCCTGTCCGTCTCTGAGCTCGTGCTCCTCCCCTTCGTCTTCCTCTGAGCCGTCTCCAAACTCCTTCTCGTACCGCGCCTCCATCTCCCGGAGCTCCTTCTCCAGGTCGGCCACCGTCATCCAGCTCTGCTCCTGGTACTGCTCGGCCAGTCTAGACACAAACAGCACTGTCTCCGCACTGCGCTCCCTACCCCTCAGGCTCCGAGTCCACCCCCAGAGAGCACCCCCCACCCCACGCTGCCAGCGCTCACCAACTTCACACCTGCGCTGAGTTAGAGGGCAAAGTCACTGTCAATCTGTTAGCTGTCCTGACTGATTTTCATTGCTTGACTAGATAATGGGTTTTGAAACATATAACTCTTAGAAACTTACTAAACGGTTTTAAGTGATGTTAAGTTGTACGTGTTAAGTGCTAATTTTCAAAAGATGAGGGGTGGGGCAGGAAGAATTTTTAAGAAGTCGTGTTTTAAAGAATGCTGTAATGCTCTGGACACAATGCTTTTACGGTAACTCAAAAACGACGACACTCTAAAGGCACTAGCGTGACCTAGATAGCTGCGAGTACACTGACTAAGAGCAGTCCTGGGTGGCGGTTAAAAGCAAGGGCCTGGGCTGACTCCCTGGGTCCAATCCCCGCCTGTGCGATTCACGGCCGTGACCGTGGCCTGTCTGCTCGCACCCGCAAAGGAACGAGGACACCAACCAGCACTTGCTTCCAGAACTGCTGGGAGAAAAGCCCTGAGCGCGGGGCCTCGTGCAGAGCGAGAGCTCGGGCACCTCAGTCACTGTTAACTTTCACCTAAAGGACCTCAGGTGTCAAGGGCCTCGGAAGGAAACATCCAATCCAAAAACTTTTTCCATGGATGAAAAATCACTGGACAACTCAGGATTTTCAAAAGGTGAAGCCAAGATGACTCAACCCGACGTGGAGGCACCTGGCAGGTATCTCCCGCTGTTTCCCTGGACCCATCCCCGCCACGTACCTGGCCTGCTTCAGCTTCTGCTGCCGCCGCATCTCCTCGGCTTTCCGGGCCTTCTCGGCGTTCTGCTCCTCCACCAGCCTGCGATGCGCCTGCACCCTTTTATCTCTCTTCCGGATGAAAGCCACCAGCTGCCGGACAAGCTCGTTCTTCTCCTTCCTTGCCTTATCGCGAGTCTTTTTGTTTTCTTTCTCCATGGCGCGCTTCTCCCAGCGGTTGGAAGCTTGTCGGGTGTCATATTCCTCTTTCCAAGCGAAGTTCTTCTGGGTGCAGAAACTCTGCCAGTAAGCGTAGAAAGGGTGGACTACCTGGCGATAAAGGAAACAGGCAAAATGCTCGTTTCTATTTACACTTGCTTTAGTAAGGCAGTAATGTTAGGATGCAAAACATCTTTGGTCCCTCGTATTTTAAAACATTACTATTAATCAAAGAAGACAATCCTCTTAAGGCTTTAACAAAACAAACCACTATTCAGTGTGAATTTCATGAGGAAATGGATGGGATGGGGTGCTGGAGGCTAATTCCAGCCTGTCTTAATAAATGCAACAAGTTCATCAAAAGGTTGGTGAGCCCTGAAGCTTCCGCAGGGCTGAACGATTTCCCCAAATACATATTGCTGCCTACTGGAATGGCTGAAAGCATTTCCCCAAACCTGAAGATCTGCATATACTACTGCTGAGGGCATTTTAATCTACATGTTACTGCCTCCTGCTGGCCAAAAGGCTGAACAGCCAGGGCATTTCCCCCAACCTGACCACGCCTACTGTGTACTAAACCTTGCCTTTGATATGTATCTACTTTGCTATAGGGCAAAATGAGGGGATAAAAAGAGCCCTGGGTCCCGAAAAAGAGAGAACTTGGTTACTGACGCTAAGCTCTCCTCTGGCTCCCCAAAATGCCTTCCAAATTTTTATTTCATGTCTAGCCTCTTTATTAATTTACTCGCAGCCCTTCTCCAGATTCCCGAACCCTTCTAGATGCTGGATATCACCCCAGCAATGAGACCACAGTCAATTAGGAGGGAAAGGTAAAAATGGGAAGGCTAGTGGGAAGAGAGAGGAAGAAAGTCACAGGAGAAGAGCGAGAACTATAACCCATTTTTAAAAATAAAGAACCAGGATAGCGAGACACACTGATCCATGCTAAGCGTACAACAGCCGTGCACGATCCTCACCGTATCATAGTCGCTCTGGGAGTCTCCAAAGGTTGGGAAGTCCTCAGCATCCTCTTCCAGCATGGATTCCAGCTCTTCCTTCGCAATCATTTCAAACACGTTCCGATACACCGCATAAAAGCCCTGAGACAGGCAAAAGAAACGCAAATTCCTAACTCTTTATAGTCTAATCACAGAATGAGATTTTAAAATGCAACATGAAAAACTTTACCATTGAAGAATTACAAGCCCAAACTCTGTCCGTATAAGTACATTCCATTCCAATTGGAGGTTTTTAATATGCGGATACTTTAAATAAGAAGGCAATCGTGGTTTTTTTTGCGTTTTCAGAATGAACAGCCTCACTTTCTATTATAGAATTCTCTGTATTTGAGGGTCTTACTTAAGTGCTTGGTACAAAATGATAAGGGAGTCCACACGCCTTACCTTTTCATCATCTCCATAGCCAGAGTAACAGGTAACGGTGAAAAAGTGAAGCAAATCTAAGCTGTCATCTTGATATTCCCCATCAAGCCCACCTTTGAGCAGAGCCTCTCTATGATTATCATACCTGAGCAGACGAAGAAATGAGCAGTGTCAGGGAAGGTGAAATACCTAAGAATTCAAAAGGACTTCTTGCCAGAACGCTATTGTAGTCCATTTTAATGTGTCCAACCCACAACCAAAAAATTTCAACATGAGAAGGCAATCTATCGTAAAACTGCTGATTAAAACTCTGATTAGGCCCTAACCGATTTGGCTCAGTGGACAGAGCGTCGGCCTGCAGACTGAAGGGTCCCAGGTTCGATTCCTGTCAAGGGCATGTACCTTGGTTGCAGGCACATCCCCAGTAGGGGGTGTGCAGGAGGCAGCTGATCGATGTTTCTCTCTCATCAATGTTTCTAACTCTCTATCCCTTCCTCTCTGTAAAAAATAAATAAAAAATATATTAAAAAAAAAAAAAAAAAAAAAAAACTCTGGCTAGCCCATCATCGGCATATACAGCACTAGCCCATGGGAACAAGGGACTTTCACACGCCAGGGAATTTCCATGCCACTCCCCGCAGGTGGCTGCACGGTCCCAGGAAAGAACATTACTGGGCAGGGCGGGTGGACATAATCTCGAACACAGACTACTTCCACATGTGGGATCTGAGAATTGAGCAGCATGAACCAAAATCACTCTTGCTATGTCTACGTAAACAATGCAATTACCCACAGAACAACTCTGTAAAGTTTGCTACAACAGGAAGCTGAGGCTCAGTGACGTTAAACAGCGTGTTGTCCACAATCATAAAGCCTGTAATCAGCAAAGCTAGACTTCAAAGCCAGGTCTGAGCACCGGAAGGACTCAGAGTGCAGTCCCGCCTGCACACAGCAGCAGAGGGAACAGGCAGGGGAGGAGAAAAATGTAGGCCTCTCTCTGTGATTTCTTTTGATTATAAAAGGCAATTTTGTAAGAACCTCCTTTATAGCCTTTCTCTCTGGAGGCCAGCCGTGGGCACACTGACACCGAGGACAGGCACACAGCATGCGCACCACCGCGCTGTGCATGAGCAGCAGGTCCTGCAGGTGTAACAGGGCTCAACAGCTATCCTGCTGCAGCAAAAAGGCCCAACACAGAAACTGTTCGGAAATGATATGCAATGACCAGGTCCTCGTTAATAAAAGTGTCTGTCATAGATGTAGAAGCTTAACTCAATTTCTTCATAAAGTGTAGTTGTAGGGGAAATATATTACAATTCTTGTATTAAAACACTGTATGTGCGTGTTAAAAAAAACAAAACACTCTGATTTTATTTATCTTAAATGATTTGAGAGAGAGAGAGAGAGAGAGAGAGAGAGAGAGAGTTGTTGTCCCACATATTGATGCATTCACTGGTTTATTTCTGCATGTGCCCTGACCGGGGATCAAACCCACAACCTTGGTGTATCAGGATGATGCTTCCTACTGACCAACCTGGCCAGGGCTGTATCTGCTTTTTAAAGATTTTTTTTTTTAATATATTTTTTTTTATTTTTTACAGAGAGGAAGGGAGAGGGATAGAGAGTTAGAAACATCGATGAGAGAGAAACATCGATCAGCTGCCTCCTGCACACCCCCTACTGGGGATATGCCTGCAACCAAGGTACATGCCCTTGACCGGAATCGAACCTGGGACCCTTCAGTCCGCAGGCCAATGCTCTATCCACTGAACCAAACCGGTTAGGGCTGTATCTGTTTTTTAAAGACAAGTCAGCATGCTTCCTTGTCTGACATCAGAAAATTAATTGTCATACACCAAAGAGACCCCATTTAATGCGAAGTCACTTCCTAAGTATCAAAGTTAAAACTAATTGCCAAGCTTTCTGCATCATGAGCTATAAAATCACAGTTGGAGTAGGAAGTTCCCTCCTACTCAAATATTGCATTTTATATGAGTGGGTGACGGAAATCTCAGAACACACCAAAAACCATTAATGATTTAATTTTTTAAAAACCCTCTACTGACATCTTCCCAACAAAGTGCACAGGACAAGAGGGACAGTGTGCCGCTCACCACGCTCTCTCCTGAGGGTCACTCAGCACGTCATACGCTGCTTGGATTAACTTAAACTGCTCAGCTGCTTCTGCGGCATTATCCAGATTTTTATCTGTGAAAATAAAGTCACAGGAATTCAGCCATCAAAAAAGGAGGACAAAATCTAAAAGGGACCTCACCCATCACCAACGCCAGAAACCACATAAGGAGTGTGCAAAACAATGGAAAACTAGGGAAAAGCAAAGAAATACTGGACAACGGTTAATAATCAGAATCTAAGTATCTACCCGAGTAGAAAGTGCATGCTTCCCTAAGCCTGGGTGCCTCCCCAGCCCTCACCCTGAGCACCCACGCTGGGGTCCACAAATGCAAAACCCTGAGTAGCGAGCACCTTCTTTTTAGGAGGAATGAAATATATGTGTGTGTGTATGTATGTGTGTGTGTGTGTGTGTGTGTGTGTGTGTGTGTGTGTGTGTGTATATATATGTATATATTTATATACATATATATAATTGGTTAGGAAGAACTGTTATTTAGTGCCAGATTATACTTTCTGTTCACAACCTGTAAGGTTTTCTTCCTTATTAACATATACCAAAATAAAGTTTTATTTAGCTATACTAATTATTCTTCTCTTAGCTGTGTTTCCTTAACCATGGAATTCAGAAAGCATCTTTGCCTCAAGATGGAAGCCACCTTCCAAGACGACCCCCAAGAACCCCCACCTCCTGGCATCACACCCTGTGTGGTCCCCAGGGGTGGTGTGTCTGGCCAACAGCAGGCAGCAGGCGTGAGCAGTGACATGGTGGATGGCACGGTATGGTGACTCTGAGATGTTCTGATGAAAGACAGCGGTTTCAGCTGTGGGCTCTCACTCCCTCTGGGCTCACTCCGGGAGCAGCTAGCTGCCATGGCATGAAGATACCCAGGTGGCCGATGGAGAAGCCACGTGGTGAGAACGGAGGCCTCTGGCCATGGCCAGCAAGCGAACTGAGGCCTGCCAACACCACGTGAGTGAGCTTGCAAACAGGTGTCCCCAGACAGTGAAGACACAGCCTCTTACAAAACCCTGAGCCAAAATCACCCAGACTCTGATCCTCAGAAGCTGTGTGAGTCCATATGATGAATGTTTGCAGCGTTTGTTGTTTTCAGCCCTAAGTTTCTGGTGGTTTGTTACCCAGCAATAGATAAATAATACACTCAGAAAGTAAAGTATTTGAATCCACTATAGAGCACACCAGTTCTTTAAGCTACAGCTCCATAGTTGCCATGTAAGAGGCTAGAGGAAAATATGACAAATGTGTATTCCCTACAATGGCATCCTGCCTCCTCCTCTTGGGTACCATCGCACGGATCCCACGTCCTTCAGGTCGTCTGCTCAACAACTAACAGTGACAACACTTTCTCAAGGCAGCAATTGGCCATGGCTCTCTTTGCTAAGATGCTTTAACACAAAAAGCTTTCAATATTATTTTAAAACTAGAGGCCCGGTGCACGAACTCATGCACGGGTGGGGCCCCTCAGCCTGGCTGGCGATCGGGGCCATCTCGCCCTGTTCCGATTGGGGCCCCTCGGGGCCAACCAGCCAGGGGGAGGGACCTCGGGAGGTTGGCCAGCATGGGAGGTTGGCTGTGGGAGCGCACTGACCACCAGGGGGCAGCTCCTGCATTGAGCGTCTGCCCCCTGGTGGTCAGTACACATCATAGCTACCAGCCAGTCGTCAGGTCCTAAAGGTCGCTTAGGCTTTTATATATATAGATCACGGTCCCTTAGAACTGAAAGGAGGACAAAAGTCCCCATCCCTGTAGTCTACTTGTTTGTGAGAATACAATGCAAGTCTAAATCCAAGGCCACAGTGCAAGCCCATCTGAAGCAATAAACATCTCTTTGAGGCTACAATGCTTACACTTGGTGCAAGGACGCAAGCTACATGGTCAGGAGGATGGAGCAGGTCTTTGAACGTTTCATCAAGCAGCTAGAGCTACCAAGATGGGCCACCTCTGGATTGCTTGATACGTGAGATTAATAAAATGGCTCTGGTTTAGCCACTGTAGTCAGCTTCCTGTCACCTGCAGCTAAACACAATCCTGATATGCCTTGAAGGTGAGAGTCCAGCTAAAAACAGTCACGATTTCCACATCTTCATCAAATAAAAATCTTGTCAGATAAGTAAAAAGCAGAGTTGAGATGGAAGTTGAATGGCAAAAAGAGGCAGCAAACAAAACAGGTGACTGCTTGGGAGTGGCAGGCGGGTGGCTCTCCTTCACCTTTTAATCAGCACTGTACTTGGCTGTTCTGCTTCTTCCCACTCCCTTCTCTCCTCCCCCAAAGAAGTTTGAAGAAAGCTAAAGCGTTTGAATGCATAAAACCCATTAACGTGCCACCTGAAAATAAGATCTAATCTCTTAGTGAAGCGTCTTTCTTAAATAATTTTTTTCAATCTGTCATATGGCATTTTATTTCCATTAAATATACCTGACCTGGCTGACTAGAAGGTTGAGCTGAGATCCAAAAGCATGAGAGCAAGAAGTTTAAAAGCCCTAATTTAAAAAATGGAAAGCCCACGTGATGTATTATTCACCATGTGCAAAAGCCACAGGTATTGCAAACCCAGCCATCCAAGTTTAAAAGGCATTCTCACATTATTCTTTGTGCTTTTTCTCTTCACCCACTATGCTCTTTTCCACTCCCTTCCAAGCCTTTATACAGTGCCTGCTGGAAAATTCCATGGATCGTGCCTCTTAAGCCAGGTTCCCTGAGAAGGCTGCTTGCTTCCCTCTCAGACTCCTTCAGCCACAGCCTTCACAGGGCAGGTCTGGGCGAGAGCTGGCGTCCTCCTGGCCACGGCTCCTTCACTCACCGGAAGACAAACTCGCATTCCTTCGTGATCCACTGGCCACCCCGCTTCTTCCCCTCCCGTCTACGCACCTCCCAACCACTGCGCTTGTGCACGGAGAAACCTGGCACTTGGCTCAGTTTCCATCCCCAGGTCCTGGTGGCCATCCTGAGGACTTCAATGTCCCTTGACCTCCAGGCTTGCCTGCTCCAACCTACTCTCCCCACTGCAGCCAGAGAGATCCGTGAAAGACACAAACCTATCATCTCGCCCCTGCTTCCAACATTCCCTGGCTTCCCAATGCTCCTAGGTTAAAATCCAACCCCCGGTCCAGTCCACCACACCTTCGAGACCTACTTCCCTGGCCTTCCTGGACTCTGCCATGCTTGCTTTCCTTTGCCCCCCTCCACCTGCCTTCTCTGCATGCCCGCTTTAGGTCTCCTGGAAGATGTCCATTCTAGGGAGGCCCATCTACCCCACAAATTCACAAACCCAGTCCAGGTCGGGTACCTGTGCTCACCGGCACCTGCTATTTGCCTTCATACTGGCCTTATCTCACCGGACTGGCATCGCCTGTCTCCTCTCAGTGTTACCCCGAAGACGGCATGTGCCAGCAGGGCAGGGGCCACTCCTGTCTCTATCCACTGAGCCAAACGGGCTAAGCCAGCCCAAATTTTCAGACTTCAGTCAAGCTGTGCACTGGACCACTCTTGTCCACCACGTGCTCTTCCCCATAGGTGAAGCTCACCTTCCCAGTTCCACCCTCCGGGAGCCAGGCTCCTCTGCCCAGGGGAAGCCTCAGAGCCCCTCAGGGCGCAGGGCAAACTCCCTCTCCTCCTGCGTTCCTGGGGCATTACCAGTTACCCGATCAGTCCCATTACCGATTCCATCCGCCCTGCTATTCTGTTCGCCCCCGAATTTAACTCTTTTCTGCGTGTAAGGCATGTTTCCCCAGCAAGACTGAGGCCGCTGCCTTAGCGTTTCAGAATCTACAGTGACTTGCATAGCCCGGAGACCAGAAACGTGCTTACTGATCAGTGCTAATAAGAAAGCCCCTTATCAACCTGGCAATGCTGAGATTCAACTCCTGCCTTCGTCCCCCCGACTGGGAGACCACACAGCTACACAAAAGTCACGCAGGCCTGGACTACAACCGTGAAAAACATTCCAATGAAGCACACTTCTGAGCAAACAGACAAACTTCACCAGGGGAGAGCGATCCCGGGCCTCTGCCTTGATTTCAATAGGGCAGGAGCCGTAAGTTGCACTGAAGGAGCAGGGACTCCGGGATCAAGTTCAGGGCCAGGAGGAACCCGGGCCGCAGGGGACTCGGCAGGGTCGGGACCGGGTGCGGACCTCCCTGGGGTCGGCGAGGCGCTGGGCGGAGCCGGTCAAGTCCCCAGAAGGTGGTCTGTCCCCATCAGGTGGCAATGCGGGGGCTGTGGGCGCTGGTGGGGTGGCGCCTGGCAAGGGACGGGGTGCCGGGAGCTGGAGTGAAGCCTGGGGTGCAGGCTGCGTCCACCGAGCGGTGGGGAGGACCGCGCAGGGGCCACCCGGCCGGGCACCGGACCGGGCCCGGGGTCTCGGGCACGGCTCCCAGGGCGAAGGGAGTTACAGGGCGCGGATGGCGGGACGCGGCGGTTGCGGAGTAGTTACCCGGGTGCCATTTCAGGGCCAGCTTCCGATAGGCCTTCCTGAGCTCCTCCTCGCTGGCGTCGCGCCGCACCCCCAGCGCCTCGTAGTGACACTTCATCGCCCGCGCGGGCGGGGGGCCGGGGCCGGGGCCCGGGGCGGGGCAGGGACCCGGGCCCGGGCCGAAGGGGTGGTGGCAGCCCTGACTGTCCTCTCTCGCGGCGGGAGCCGGACGCCAGCACCGGGCCAGCCAGCGAGCGCGGCGGCGGCGCGGGGCGGCGGAGGCGCGCGGCGGGGTCGGGCGGCGCGGGCTGCGGCACGCGGATGCGCGGAGGGGGCGGCGCCGGCGGCCGCGGCTCCGCATGGGAGGAGGGCGGGCTCTGCGCCGGAAAACGCTGGGTGGGAAGGAGGCGGGGCCTCGGGGGAGGAGGTGGGGCCTAGGCGAGGAGGAGGCGGGGCCTAGGCGAGGAGGAGGCGGGGCCTAGGCGAGGAGGAGGCGGGGCCTAGCTGAGGAGGCGGCGGAGAGGCGGGGCCTAGGCGAGGAGGAGGCGGGGCCTAGGCGAGGAGGAGGTGGGGCCTAGGCGAGGAGGAGGTGGGGCCTAGGCGAGGAGGAGGTGGGGCCTAGGCGAGGAGGCGGTGGAGAGGCGGGGCCTAGGCGAGGAGGAGGTGGGGCCTAGCTGAGGAGGCGGCGGAGAGGCGGGGCCTAGGCGAGGAGGAGGTGGGGCCTAGGCGAGGAGGCGACGGAGAGGCGGGGCCGAGGCGAGGAGGAGGCGGGGCCACGGCGGGAGGGAGGCGGGGCCACGTGGGTGTCATTGTGAGGGGCACAGAGGGCGGTCAGTATGAGCGGCGCTCACTGGGCGGCCGTCCTGGGGTGAAATGGGTGAAGGAAAACAGTGGAAAACATCTGGTTGTGGTTCTCGTGATAATGTCTTCACTGAGCCCCGTTTTTACAGATGAGGCGACTCATGCCGGAAGTAGTCCAGTAGTTTGCTCAAGTCTTCACAGCTAACCAATGCCAGAATTCGGTTGGACCGAACAATAGAAAAACACCAGTTTTTTAACTCTTCAATTCTCTTTAGCTGCCATGTAATGAGACTATTTTCCATTTTGACCAATATGCATAGGAATAACATCAAATAAGCTGACTTGAACTAAAACAATTTGAGAAGCATCAACACAAAATAACATACTAAATGTTTCACCACCAATATGGATGAAATTGTACCAACCCCCCCCCCCACCACCACCACTCTTTAATCCTAACTTTCTGGCCTCTAATCCTACATTTCCAAGATTGGTGTAGGTTAAGAATCGCAGTTAAAACATAGTATTTAACTAGGTCTTCCTGATCTAACAGATACACTGTATTACAGGATGGAAGATCTGTACAACTGTTCCAATTTGATAAGGTGTCAAAATAGTCACCTAATTCTCATTAAAATGCACCAACACAGCAACATATTTCACTGTAATATGGAATGTTCACATACATCAGCTACTAGGAGTAGGCTTTATTTGTAAATCACGTATGGTTAGAGAAGGGTGGGCTCCCCAACACTTATTGTAAAGTGGGGTGCTGAAAGTTTAGGAAGATATATCCTGCTCCCTGCACAATCAAAACCAACTCTAAACTTCAAGTTTATCCACACACTACTATCCAATCAAACCTCTAGACTTGTGCACTTGCCTGTTTTCCAAAGAAAGAAGGTACTATATGACCTCGGTTTTTAAATTGCTAGTGCATAGGAATTGAGACGTTTGAATGCAGGGAAAAATTGGAACATTCCCCCATCTGAGAATGGAATTGTATTGGGGGTGGGTGGGGAGGGAGAAACAAAGGACTTTTTCTTCCTTCAGCTACACTTATTTTGCTTACAACCTGAGTCACTTGCCTTTTTCTTAAAAGGGATCTAATTTTGCTTATAACATTGCATAGAAAATTCAACTATTACACTAGATATAAATTTCAGTCTAAAGGAACATCTTTATTAAATGGGTTGGCTTCTAAATGAACATGGACTTGGGCAATGAGGAATTCTCAACCAAATGAGGTATTCATATAAATGACTGTGAAAGAGAATTTTGGGTAAGGAAAATGTGGAAACTGATGAAGTTATTAAATTGGAAAGCCCATAGAAACTCTGCAACACACACATCAAAAAATATTAAGTACTCAAACTCACATCTTATTATGTTCAGAACCTGTAATTAACTTCTTGAGATGTGGGTGTTTTAAAAAATCCTGAAGTCATTTTTATACAAGGCCAGATTTATCAAGATAACCTGACCTGAATTACCTGCATAATTTACAAGACTTCAAGTAGCCTCATCATTTAGACTATTCTCAGATCAAGTAGCCTAATTATATACCCAGGAAGGCATTTCTTAGTAGAAAATTAAGAGAAAATGAAATAAGGAGGAAAAATTTATCATCCTGCCCATATATTTAAAAAAACAAAATTAAACTACAAGTGATGAACCATGTAAGATGTCTAGAATGAACTTACTATATAAGAGCTATTACAAATTAGGAAAAAATAATGGTAATAACCAACACCCCAAAACAAGATGTCATAAAAGAAAACCAATACCTAACCAAAAAAAAAAAAAAAATTATTTTTTAACTATCCAATAGACAAAGATTATTTCACCATTGCAAAGGTACAAGGAAATGAATGCTCTAACTTCTGGTGAGGTATAATATTTAGGGGAGCAATCAGAACGTTTTAGTGTTCTGACCTGAAACCTACTACTTACAGGAAACCACAAATGTTGTACAAAATAATTTGTGTATAGAAATGTTTACTGCAAGCACCTCTACAAGAAAATATGTAACTGAAATACTTAATAACAATAATAAAAAACTGACATTATGATAGAGTGGAATACTGTACAATTACTAACCATATTGTAAAGCATAGATGTGGGAAAATGTGAAATAAAAGTGGATGACAGACCACCACATGCATGACCCAATTTTATTAGTTATGTAGTATCTATACTACTGCTGAGGATACATATATATCCTTTTTGCTGCAAATAATTCATAAGGGGAGAAATTCAAATATTCTAGTACCTTCTAACAACTGCCTTGTATTTCTTCCTTTTACTATCTATTAAGTAATTTATACCAACTGCTTCTAAAATGTAATTTACAAAATGCTTTCAATGCAAGTATTAATCCATTTGATTCTCAAAACCTAAGAATTTTTGTTGTACCTTTTTGAGATGAGAAAACAAGATCAGAGGTTGGCTTGTCCAAGGCCTCATTAATTGGTGACTCAGGGACTCAAACCTCGTAAGATGCTTTCCTTCCTCCCAGTCAACCCCTACTTCACCATCGGAAACTACTTTCAAAGCGCCTAATGCTTTGTTTTATTAGTAATGACCCAATAAATTTGTTTAAATTCCAGCTTTGCTAAACAAAACAAAACAAAAGTTTTAATCCAAGAGGGCAGGCCTAACTCTTAAGTGCTCTAAATTTTTAATAATACCAAATAAGCTTTGGACAGAAATTGAGTTCTAGGGATATTTTATTTAGAAAAACAGATACTACTGAAGCCACAAGATTTTAATTTTTTCTTTTAAATGCCACACTAATTAGATGTAAGATAGTCCTGAATAATAAAAAGTATTTACACATTGAATACAAAATAAATATAAAATAACTGAAAAATTAGTTATCCAGTGATTCATTTTGCATTTCCACTGTTCACCTTCTGCTTCATTTTTCTTTGTCTTTTGTAAACCCTTTTCTTTCTTGCTTTCAAATCAACTTTTGGCTCTGGTTTTATCCACTGTATTTCTATAGGTTTTTCCTCAGCTGGTGTAACAAAAACATCTGCAGTGGGATCATGTGGAAGAATAGTCTTTGGTTCTTTCTTTCTCAGTTTTTGTGCCTCTTTAACTTGCTGTTTCTCCTTATATTTTGCAGCTGTGATGGATCTTATGACACGCCGATGCTAGAAACCAAAAAAACAAAACAAAAAACACACATTAGATGTTTTCGAAATATGAATAAACATTTTACATATGGTGGCAAGAACATAAACTTAGGAACCTATTTCCCTTAAATCCTGGGGGCAATTAAAAAAAAAAAAAGTAATTTGCAAGACTGTATGCACCAAAACCCAAAGTCAGTTCCATAGTTAACAGATTAGTAATTACGTGACAAAAATTCTTTTGGCCAGAGTTTTGGAACATGGAAGACCACTAAACAAAAACAGCTTACCATGTTTGGTGACTGGTAGTGAGGATTTTCATATAAAGTTGGTCCTCCAAAACTTCCCTGGAAAATCTTTATGAGATTTAAGACGAAGCGAGGTCCTATTTCTACAAGAGCAGCATCTTCTTCTATGATCTTTAATAAAAAGAAAACATTTCATTTTGGTTTGGGTATACTATTCCTAAAAGGTATATTGGCTATAACCTCACTACAAATGTGCCTAAAAAACTGAAAATAAAAATAAGGTAGAGGTTAAGCCTGGCAAGTGCCAAATATCAGCATTTCCTGAAATATATTAGTTACAAGTAGTCATCAGGAGAAAATATAAAGGCTTTTAAGTATTCTTTTAAAATTGAGTAACTTCAATTTGGTTCATATCCTGCTTCTCAAAATGCATGGATCCTTGAAAACCTCTGGTTAAATGTTTTTAAAACTGCGGTTACTGTAACAAAATGTATTGAAGCATACTACAGGGGACCCTTTAAAAATGTAAATCAATCCCTAAATTGTTTTTGTAAACCTAGTCAAATGAAGTTAAAGGTATATAAAAGTATAGTACAGGGTCAAATTTATTTTTGAATGGCTACTGATTGAGGCCACTTCTGAACTACAAATATTAACACTCTATATTGGTTCGGATATGTCTGCCCTCAGAGGTTAAGAAGGGAATATGTTGAGCTCCCAATATAACAACCCATGAAGAGCCCAGTCTGCTTCACATGCTGCCTGAAACCTTGGATGTTTTTCCACCGCCCCACCTCTCTGCAGATTTTTTATTATCCTGCCAAATTCCTTCTTCAAGACTTTCAGAATCACCTCTCCTCCTGAATGAGTCACTGTGTGACTCACCTAACAGTTCTCATTAAATGCCTTCTATAGAGATTGTTTTTCTAAGTCTTAACCCTACCCCAGGGAGATTCTAACTTTGCTTACATTTTACTGTGTCCTTTACAGCACCTAGCACAAATTTAGAACTCAATTGCTTCGTGGATATTCAGACTATCTCCTTTTAAAAAAACTAAATATATGGTCAATATGTAGTGGTATTGTTTGTCCTAATTTATTTCAAAATATAAAAATTAATTAAAGCTAACCTGAAAGTTCCGAAACCATATCCTATTATCCAAAACAGTGAAAGTAAACACGTGGTCCACAAATGGTTGGCTTTTGGGATGGTAGCGTGGTGTACTAAAGATCTAATGGGGAAAAAAAGAATATGTTAGTTCCTTATTCTACGATCCAACCCGTTTTAGTTTTAGATCACTGAGTTAAGAAAAAGTCCAAAGGAAGATACCAATTTATAAAATATTACCAAAAGTACTTTCTATTTACCTGAATTAAGAGTTCTTTTAACAAAGCATAATGTGGTAATTCATCAAAAGCCTATAAAAATAAAGTGAGCATATTAATTGTCAACAGCAAAGTGCTTTGTTTAAAACTGTTTGATGTTCACTAAACTGACTTATACAACAAACTATATATCCTCGAGAAACCACCATGCAGCGGGAAAAGTTAGACTTCTTACACTAACTGCAAAACTTACAGGGTCAAAGGACAAAAGGGGCCGAGAACCTTTCAAACAGTTTCCAGTCATCTTTAGTTCAGCGAGGGTATGAACTAGAAAAAATTATATTAACAAGAAAAATAGTTATAATTTTGGCACAATTATTCCAAAAGGTTTTCAATGTTCTCATAAAATTTTAAACTGAGTCAACTTACTATTTTGAACTAGGAATTTAGCAGATGGTCCATGAGGTGAATTTGAAAGCCTGAAAAATAGGAAGCCTTTTAATTAGAATTTAGAATGTAGCAAATGTTTACTTTGTATTTATAGTTAAAAAGATACTGTAATGTGCTCATAACATTCTTTTTTTTTTTTTTAAGGTTTCACAACTTTTGTGAAATCAAATGAGTTCACTTCATCCCCTGGCCCAGTCCTTTCACAAAAAAAAAAAAAAAAAGACTGAAAGGAGTCTGTAAGAGGTACAAAGAATAAATCATTTAAAAGAACAAGTTCCACACCAATCTTACTTAATACATTCTCTTACCACATATAGAGATCTTGTTTCTTCTTAGCTTCAAAATAGATACACTTATTGCAGTTTTTCATTTCACAAACCTAAATGGAGCAAAGTATAAAGAAATGAAGTAGATAAAATGAGATCTAAAGCAACTCAATGCAATTAATACCAATATTCTGCAAAAAAATTAAGCAAATTAATGAGCTACAAAGGTCTAAATCTAGTAATTGTATTTATTCACAAAAAGAACCCTTTCCAATTCCTCTTAGGTATTCTGCCCAAGGTAAACTAGATTCTCTGCCTGCCTCTGGTGTAAACATCTCCTTTTTGGCCCAGCATTTTAAGTAAACTGGCCTCACTTCTGACTTCTGGGAAACTCTTCTTCTGACCAGTTCATGTACAAGTTACAAAGACTGAAAACAGATGCCCTAGGGATACTGCACACTATGAGCCTCACTACTCAGGAAAATACAGTCTTTATAGAACCAAACACATCCTTTATAATGGTTATCCTGATTTTTAACTCTTTCATTTTTTTAATTTTAAGATCAAGAAACTTGGTTTTTTTCTTCATTTATACTATCATTTCTGTGGTTCGGTTCTGTAAAATCACTCAGGGATTGGTGAAAAACAGAAGTGAATAAAGCCTCTTTTAAGTTGAATTAAACTTCAACATCTTGAAGGTTTACAAAGTCACACTTGAGAAATATACAAAAGCAATACATGAATAAAGTCCTGTAGTACTGTAGTAATTCACAAACTACCTGGTGTAGTATTCATAAACTCTAAACTTTAAAGCTAAAAAGAAAAAGTTCATAGGTCCAATGCTTTTCTTTCTGGCTTGGAATGAACACGGAAACACTACGTTTACCATTTTCCAGTCCAACCTCAGCTGCAGGAAAGCCAGGCCCTGCTTTCTTCTCCTGTGTTCACTACTATTCTAAGGCTGTGCTGGCCTGCCGCCCCCTCGTCCCCCGCCCCAGGCAAGCTCCACCGTGACAAGGGGGCTGCTCTGTAGAACAGTATGCACAGCACCTAATGTCATGATCTAGCACAGGTTCAAAAATGTGTGCTGAATGGCTTAAAAGCCTACCTGCTAAAGAAAAGTATCTTTTAACAATTCTAAGTTTTTAAAAATCTGCTTTAAAATGTTAAGGTTAGTCTCTTCAACAACTCTGAAAATTTAACCTCATTATACTTTGTAGTATCTTAAGAGAAAGTACGACATACATCACTTTACTTAACACTGGCAAAACACTTTCTACAATGTGGGGTTTTAAAAGTACTTTCATTTTATCTTATACATGTTGAATGATAATTCTGTATGTGTACCCAAGTATGCACTTCTCACTACACTACACATGAGGAAAAAGAATGAGCTAGAGTCCTTGTCCTCAGGAAATATCAACATGGTGTTGAAACAAGATAAATAGAATGATTAAGAAATCATACAGAAGCACTAAACTATAAGACATAGACAGTGAGTACTACAACAATGTAGAAGGTAGATTACTGAAGATTTAATAAAATCTGAGTATCTTTTATAAAGCAATGTAAAAGTCATTGAATAATTGACTTCCTAAATATAGTATTCCCAGAATACTTTAATTACTTTCTAAAATTACCTCATTAATCACAAATAACTTATCTTTACGATCCATTTTAGTATCTGTAAGAAAAAAAGAAAAAGCAAGTAAATACAAGATTTCTAAGCACCTTCAATCAAATCACACATGCTTTCTAGAAAATTATTTCTAAAGTGTTTTTGTAATCTGCACTTTAATGCAATCTTACCAATATTCAAAATGATTAGATCTGAAAACACGACCTCTTGAAAATCTTCTTTTTAAACGTGAAAATGAGTAATGAGCCCTGGCCAGGTGGCTGGATTGGTTGGAATGTCATCCTGTGCACCAAAAGGTAATGTGTGTGACTCAGGCTCAGGGCCCATGCAGGAGGCAACCAACTGATGTTTTTCTCTCACAGCAATGTTTCTATCTCTCGCTCTCTCTCTCTCCTCTTTTCTCTCTTAAAAAAAAAAAGTAATTAAAAGTAGTCCTCGAGAATTATAAACAATGATCTAAGCAGTGTTTCCTAGACTTTATGTATTCTGTGAATCCCTTTCAAAAGTAAAAAAATATCACAACTGAACACCATGTTCTAGGACTCCAGTTACGAAACACTCCAACTAAAACTTGAAGTAATGAAAATTTCTTTTAAATATGAATCACAGTTGCTAAAGGAAACTAATAAAACAAATGATTTCATATTGTCACAGGAAAAAAGAAAACTGATACAAATTAAAAATTTCTCTTATTAGTTTCAGAGATCTCAAGATGTAGCAGCAGACCCGAGTTCAAGTTCAAGAAACACTGACTTAAAGAAAGACCTAAGTTATTATTTAGAATCAACACAGACACAGAAACAACTCAATGATGGCACTGGCAACAGTTCCAAACTTAAAACTAGATGTTCTTCACCTGCCTGTAAGATATCTCAGTGCTAAAAAGATTAGCTGGGACCTGAGAAGGGGGTTGCGTCCCACCTAAAGGTGCCTGAAATCCTGCTCCAGGTCCATTAATCTTTAGATGAGGACAGTTGTTTGTAATTTAATGCAGAAAGCAGTCCTGAGTCATTTAGAAGCACAAACCAGGATGGCTGAAAGCATTACTATGGAGGCATTTCTTCGGGACTTTCAAGAATGTTCTAGGAATCAGGATATTTGTTTAAGAAAGTGAAAAGAATCTATAATAATAAAAGTGTAATATGCTAATTAGACCAAATGTCCTTCTTTCCGGACAAAACCACAGCAGGTGGGGGCGAGGCAGAGGCAGAGGCAGCGGGAGGGGGCCAGGGCCAAGGCCCTTGCACGTATTTCGTGCACTGGGCCTCTAGTGTTCAATAAAGTTTGCAAAGAATTCCTGGCAAAATGTTAACTGGAAAAAATCTTGGCGCTGAAAAAGATACATTTTTTAGAAAGAGTACTGGTTCTTTACCTCACAAGATTGAAAAACTGACGTGTGACTTGAACTGGAAATACATAAATATGCACGTTTATAAACATAAAATTATCAGTACGACATAAAGGCACCTGCTTTAGAATGAGGCATCAACATTCTTAAGTCTTGCATTAAATGTCTTGTTCTGAAATTTATCCCTCTGGAAGAAAAGATGAGAATCCGTTCCTTATTTTTCCACTTGCCCTAAAGAAAAATAAAACGTTAAAAGATTTTTAAATCTCGGAGTGAACCTACCTTGTTTGTTTGTTTGTTTGTTTAAAGACAACGCTTCCAAGTACAAGCCAAACAATCCTGACCAAAACTTTAAGTCAATCTCTCAGCAGCATTCAGACCTCAACTGCCACCCAGAAATCCTCTCCTTGGCTGCCTTCCCTTTCGGTTTCCTTCAGTGTCTCCAATTCCTCCTCCTGACTAAAGATTCTTCCTTAGCCTCTTTTACTTCCGTCTCTCCAGGAGAGTTCTCATAGCCATTCCCATAGCATGAACTGTCAACTCTTCAAAATGGTAAAGAACGCTGTCCAGTCCTACTAATCTCAAATTCAATTCTAGAATACTAAATCGCAGATCTGGTCAACTCCCAAGTTCTTTCTTTTTCTGATGCTGTCACCACCATTTCAGTCCCCCAGGCTTTGAATCTTCCTTGCCCTTATTCTTTCATATCGCAAGCACTACTAAATGCTGTCAATTTCCTTTGCAACAGCTCTTAATCCTTTCCTACACCCACTGCACTCCTTCGGATCCTCATAATCCTACTCCTACTGCAAATCTCCTAAATGGCTAGCCTTCCTGGCCAGAAGCCCCTCCAACAGGCAAGGCTGACTAGCACCAGCTTAACCTTTAAGCTCAGTTCCAACCACATCCTAACTCCTAGGTTTTTCTAGACAAAGTCCAAAATGACATAGCTTTACCAATGGATTCTAAAACACATTTATATTTTCATCTCATATCGACCCAAATCAAACCTACACTTTAGCCAATCGGGTTCTACCTTGTTTTATTTTTATTTTTTGAGAGTACGTTTATTAAAGCTGTGGAGGAAAAGAAGGAAGATAGACGAAGCAATGAGAGAGAGAACAGGTGGAAACGCTTTGGCTCTGGAGAAACATTATGGGGAAAATATGAGCCGAGGTGGGGCTATGAGCTCACAGCAAGAGTCAGAGAAAAGGGGCCTTGAGACAGGTTCAGGGGCTAGCCCGGGAGGAGCTGTTGCTGCCCACTGCTCCCCTGGTTCAAGTCCCCTGGGCCCCTTACAGTTCAGGAGATGTGTGCTCCTGGAGAAAGAGCACCTGGTTTAGTTTTCTTAATTCTCAGCATTTCCCACACTTCAACACCTCTGATCAGTTTCTTCTTTCTCCCTTGTATAGTTCCCTCTCATTTCTGAATATCAAAATTCTGCCCTTACTTTGAGATCCAGCTCAGAGGCTAAATAATTCCTTTATTATTCCCTATTATCCTCGGGGGGAAAGTAATCTCCATCTTCTGTCCTTCGATAGCATTTTTCATATCAAGACTCACTGATATCAGATTTCGTATCAGATCACTGCTACTATCATATTCTCTCTTGGTCCTTAAGGAAGAACGAGAGCACTAACATTTACTGAAAATATACTACATTCTTCACAAAAAGTGATCACATTTCCTTCCTCTGAATATGCAGGTGAGAAAAAGTCCGCAATTTCACTGTTAATAACAAGGCTAGAATTTAAACTCATCTTTCCTTCCTCCGAGCTAATCCCCTTCCTAGTGCTTGCCCCTACACCATACAGGGCCATCTATCATCACTTACAGGTACTAGAGTAGATGCTAAGCTGGGGGACACAGGAATTGATAAGTCAGAAGCACTTCTTGTCTGCACAGTATTCGATCTAGCTGTTCACTTCCTTTTGAATGAAAACCAAAAACCATCAACGTAAATGAATTCTTCCTTGGGTTTCCTTCTAAACTCCCACATTTCAGGAAAAAGGAAGAGGTCGCGTTCTAGTTTTGCAATCCCAAGGCAGGGAAAACCTGACTCCGTGCAGTGCCTGGCACGTTGGCTGCTGAACGCGAGTAAAACGTACCACCTACTCCGGCGCCCGTTCGTCACCCCCGGGAGTCTGACACCAAGCGAGTCAGCGCTGGCCGCTGGCTCCGCTGATGGGAGCATCATGCCGACCCCAAAGGGGTGGCGGTTCCATTCCTGACGGGGATCCGTAAGGGAGGCAACGGGTGTTTCCCTCACATCGATGTTTCTCTCTCTCCCTAAAAACCAACAGAAACATCCTCGGGTGAGGATTAAAGAAAATAAAAAAATAAATCCAAGTCCCAGTCCCAAGGACAGTACTTGCTTGAGGACCCCAGCAGTTGGCTGTGGCAGGACATGGGAAGACTAATGACTGTTCGGGATACAGCCAACACCTAGAAGTAACTTTAAGGGGGGCGGGGGGGCTAGACAACAGAGCTGGAACCGAGTGCTCCCGGAGTCCATTCCCCGCGAGCCCGGGAAGAGCTCTGGAGCCCGCACAGTCGCCGGCCGGACGCCTCCCGGGGGGCAGCCTCGGGCACGAGGGTGAGATGTGGACGCGGTGGCCGGTGCGGCCGAGAGAGCTGGACACAGAGCACCTCGGAAGTCCGCACGGCCGCGGTTAGGTAGGTCACCCCGGGGAAGGGGCAGGAAGCCGGCCGCGGGGGAAACCCCGGGAGTAGCCCTCCACCTTGCAAACGGGGCCTGGGATGCGACTTCTGTCTTCTTCCTCCGCCTCCTCTGCCTTGTCGCGCTGCTTAGCCGGAGGCCTGGCATCTTTTTCGTTCTTTCTCGGCCGCTTCGCCGGGGCCGCCAGGCCTCCACGCCGCTTCCTCTTGGTGGCCGCCATCTTGCCGCGCCGCCTCCGCTCTGGGCCTTCCTTCCGGCCCTGCCGCTCGCTCCCCCTTCCCGTCTCTATGGTCCCGCGCGCTCGGCTCTGGGTCCTCCGCCGGCCTTTGGCGCCTCCTTCCGGTCGCCTCTCTAGGCCTCGCCCGGCTCTATGGTGACGGTGGCCGAGGTGGCCCGGCGATCTAAACGCAGTGGCGGGAGCTGGGCCGCTTCCTCCGCGTTCCCCCGGGGGCTGCACCTCGCCTCCCCGGTGACCTGGCTGGGAACGGCTCCCAGGCGTCCGGACCCCACCGCGAAGGTACGGTTTCCGCGCCTGGGACCCGGGGACCCCGGGACCAGTAAACAGATGCCCTTCTCCCCCTCTCACCCCCCGCGGCGGGCTGGGGAGTCGAGCTGTCTGGGACTCAAAGTGGGTCTCCTGGGAAATCGGGGCCCGTCCCCCCGAGGCGCCGGGCGCCCGACAGCTCAGGCCAACTCGGTGGGCATCCTTGGCCCCCGTTTGACGGGGCGAAGCTGGCCGTCAGCACGGTTACCTTACGGGTTACCTCGTTGCCTGGTTCGCAACTTTTCGTGTATCCCTGCGCTCTTACTAAAGACCGGGGAGCCGCCCGTCCAGTCCCCAAAGGCACGGAGGCCGTTGGGTGGCAGAGGCGGGGTGCAGCCCCTGCTCGGCCGGGCTCCTCGCCCACGCCGCCGCGCAGGCCGGGCGCGGGGGGCCCCGCCGGCGTTGACGGTCTTGTGGGATCTAGCTCCCCAGGGCTGCGTTGAGCGCCCACCGTGCGGCGGGCGATGCCCCTCGTCAACCAGCGGGTCCCAGACGAGAGGGGCTACAGCCTGGTGGCCAGCCTCGACAACGTGAGGAATCTCTCCACCGTCCTGAAGGCCATCCACTTCCGAGAGCACGCCGCCTGTTTCGCTACCAAAAATGGAATCAAGGTGACAGTGGAAAATGCAAAGTGTGTGCAAGCAAATGCTTTCATCCAGGTAGGTCCGTAGGCAACTCGAAGCCAGTGACCTTGGTATTCCGCACCCAGTTTCATGAATTCCAAGGCTTTGGTAGACGTCATTTAAGTTGGAAAACAACAGGTCGTTTGTTTTTTTCTTTTCTTTTCTTTTCTTTTTTTTTTTTTTTTTTTCTTTTCTTTTCTTTTCTTTTTTCTTTTTTTTTTCCCTCTCTCCGTAACGAATTCTTTCCCCGTGTTTTAGAGTGAGAATGGTTAAAACTAAAAACGTCCCAAGACTTAAGAGTCCAAGCACCCTTGGGAGTGTTTTATATATTTAAACTCATCTAATCCTCGCAATAGCCCTATGAGGTTGGCTATTAATCCCATTTTACGTATGTGGAAACCGAGGCACAGTTTTAAGTGATTGGCCGACAGCCCCATGGCCTGCAAGTGGCTGAGTTGGGATGAGAACCCAGAACATTTGTTTTCAGAGGATGTGCTCTTTACCGCTACCTCCCTTATTAAAAAGTACTTTTCCCTTTTATTGGTTATAATGTAATGTATTTGTTCTTACAAAGTTACAGCTGTATGGTTCAGATTTCGGGTTTAATTTAGCATGTTTTTGAACACCTAAGTGCATAGTATGACTTCAGGGATAAATGAGAATGGTTCTTGTTCTCAAAAGAAATTGAAAACTATCACTCACGCATTATCAAATTGTTTGGCAAATTTCCAGGTGACCTCAGCTGTATTGACGGCTCCAAAAAGGAGACCGGAGAATCACGTGGGGGGTAGTTTAGATCCAAGAAACTAGATGAAGAGCCCTAACATAAAGTTTTGCATGGACCTAAATCCCCATTATACCGTTAACTATTGACTGGTGCTATTCTTTTTTTTTTTTTTTTAATATATTTTTATTGATTTCAGAAAAGAAGGGAGAGGGAGAGAGAGAAACATCAATGATGAGAGAGAGTCATTGATCGGCTGCCTCCTGCACGCCCCCTGCTGGGGATTCAGCCCGAAACCCAGGTATGTGCCCTTGAGGGGAACGAACCTGGGACCCTTCAGTCCACAGGCCAATGCTCTATCCACTGAGCCAAACCAGCGAGGGCTTGACTAGTGTTATTCTAATGGATGATAGTTGAAAAAGCTTAAGAATGGGTTGATTGATAATCAGAAATTATTTTCATGGGGTTAGCATAATATTGGTGTTTTTTTTAAAACACAAAAGTGAAATCTAGAACCTTATGTGTGAAGTCTCATTCTTAAGTATACTTATTTTTTCATGTTTACTTTTTTTCATAGGCTGGAATATTTCAGGAGTTTAAAGTTCAGGAAGAGCCTGTTACTTTCCGAATTAATTTAACTGTCCTTTTAGACTGCTTATCTATTTTTGGATCAAGTCCTATGCCAGGTGAACCATTTAATTATTATTATAATAAATAACTATTTTTCTGGACATAGAATGGCCAGAAAAATACAGGAAACGTTATTAGAATATAAGTACTTGTAGGGAGCGGCTATAGCGTCAAGCTTCAGACTGACCTGTGGCAGGGCCACAAACAAGTCCCAGCTTGGAGGGCAGAGCCCTCCTAGCATAATTAAGCTTGACCTTACAGTCTTCCCTTGCTCCTTCCTGGGTAGCTAATGGGCTGTGGGAGGTGCAGCAGGTGCTGCCAGAACAAGGTGAAACTCACAAGAACATTGTAAACATGTTGACCACTTCCTGTGTTTTGCTTTGTGTGCTCTGACTATAAAATATCGCTTGGACTTGCAGGCTGGGTGTCTCTGTCCTCATCTAGTCTCAAGAGATCCACCTAGCCCCAGCTGTATTCTCTTTGTCTGTCTTTAATTCTTCACTGCCCCTCCTCAGGCTTACCAAACCTGGCCGTGCTGGACGCTGTTCAAGTACTATCAACATTTCTTTAGGAAATGAATTGCCAGTTCATTCTTCAATGGTCACAGTCATGGATTCTGACTTTTTATAGTATTAATAGAAAGTGTGCTTATGGTTCTTTTCATATTTGCAAAAGTATTTACATTCATCTTTTTTCAACTTACAAAGTTGAAATTTGAACTGGTGCTCGCTTCAGCAGCACATATATTAAATTTGAACTAACCAAAAGAAGACTTAAACTTGTCTTAATTGTCTTTAACATTTGTGAAATACGTTTTATTTGCTTCTTTTCCCTAACTGGTCCAGAATTACAGTTAGTGGTAGAGAAAAATAGAAATCAATTCTCCTGACCCTCAGTTTACTGCCTTCAAAAATTTTTCCCTTTTCTCCCATTAACTCCTGTTTATAAATTGTCTGTTTTCCTAAATTCTTCCATTTAAAATATTTATGTTTTATTTGTTTAGGGATTTTTTATAAATAGGGTATTTCATTGCTATGGATATACTGGTAAAACTACAAGGAATCCCCAGAAGAATGATTTCATAAGAAAGGAATTGAGATTAGCTAGGGAAAATTCAGTTATGATTCTATAGGAAATATAATTTTATACTGACACTTCCATTGTTATTAGTTATACATTTTCTTTTTTTAATCCTCACCCGAAGATATTTTTCCATTGAATTTTAGAGAGAGTGGAAGAGAGAGGGAAAGACAGAAATATCGATGTGAGGGAAACACATCGATTGGTTGCCCCCTACATGAGCCCTGACCAGGGCCGGGACAGCAGAGGAGCCTGCAACCTAGGCATGTGCCCTTGACCGGAATTGAACCCAGGACCCTTTCGTCCACAGGCCAAGGCCCAAACTGGCTAGGGCATTAATTACATTTTTTAATGCAGCTGGTTTTTCCTAAAAGCATCTGCCTTCCCCCCTTCCTCACTGTGGCCCTCCCATCTTTCAGGAAGGGAGAGGAGCTAGAATGTCCTGTCATACTCCTCTTCCTGTCTAATGGTTTGCAGTGTTAAAACCCTAACCACTATTAACCATCCTCTCTTTTTCTCCCAATTTGATCTTAAATTTTGGGAAAATGTAAAGAATGTCTCCTGAAAGAAAAGATTGGAAGGATCCTTAAAGTCAAGCATGTCAAACTCGTGGCCCGCAAGCTGAGAGTTTGACATGCTTGCTTATAGTGAATACACTGGCATTATAGTACAGATAATGTCAAAGCAATCCACTGTTGTACAAATTGGACCTTCAAGAAACAGCATGGTCTATTCTGCAATAGCTATGACTTGCAGTATCAGACCATGTATCTCCGTCCTGAAATTTTGTGTACATATAATCAATAAGGTATTTCGGAGGTGTTTTGCCCAGCTGGAAAAGGATTTCAGAGTTACATTACATTTTGTTCCCAGTTTTCTTGCAGTTAGATTTGGAATTCCCTGATGACAGTATGTACATCAGGACAGATGTGATCCTTATAGAGAGAGACATACATTTCTGCTAGAAATTGGGCAGGATAAGGTGTTCTGGAGGAGCTTTATGTGACATTTGACGAAAACCTGAACCCACAGGTATACAGCTAAGTCCAAAGTGTGATGCATTTCCATTGCAGGGAATTTAACTGCACTTCGAATGTGTTACCAAGGTTATGGTTGCCCCTTGATGCTGTTTCTGGAAGAAGGAGGAGTGGTGACAGTCTGTAAGATCAATACCCAGGAGCCTGAGGAAACGCTGGATTTTGATTTCTGCAGCACCAATGTGATTAATAAAATTATTCTGCAGTCAGAGGGGCTTCGTGAAGCGTTTTCTGAATTGGATATGACGAGTGAGGTCCTGCAGATCACCATGTCTCCTGACAAGCCTTATTTCAGGTACTAAAAGGCAGTGCACTTACAGCTAATGTCCTTTACTCCATCTTCCTATTGACACATTTGCTAAGGATGCAGGACTTACATAAAGTGTTATCCAGGGTCCTAGAATTTTCAGAACTTTAGTGAGCTTTTACTCTTCTCTGACACTTGTATTGATCAGAACACTTAAGATCAGGAAAATTAACTCCCTAGTTAATCTTCATAGCTGCATAGTTAGGTAAAGTTGCTTTCTAGATGAGTAGCTCAGTCTCCTAATTCAAAAACTAGTGGTCTTTTCGTTGTTGTACTACTTAAACTATTGTGGAAATAATGTCAGAATATTAATGAGTAAAGGGTTTTAAATATCTACTTTAGAAGAACTGAAAGCCCCTCTCATGGCATTAGGCAGTTAAATATTTGGCTCAAGGTCTGTTAAAATATTAACCAAAATGGAAATCAGTGGAACCCTACGTAACAGTGATAAGAATTAAACTCCCAGGCACGTAAGCAGAGTATTTGAGAGGGTCCCCACCTGTATGACCTCTCTCGGCATGGGTAGCCGGAAGGCTCCTGGTTGTCTTTCATCTCTGCTGTGGGAAATGATTCCGTGGTGGGAACTGAATGGCCTCTTAAGGAAGTATCTTCTTTATTTGGATCCTGATGTGGCTGACTGCTGGACCAGTGAATAAATGAATTCCTCATTTTCTCCTACAGGTTATCTACTTTTGGGAATGCAGGAAGCTCCCACCTTGACTATCCCAAAGATTCTGATTTGATGGAGTCCTTTAATTGTAATGAAACCCAAGTTAACAGGTCAGTTCTGGTGATGAAGATGCAGTTAAATACCAAGTTTCTATTAAATAAATTTTTAAAACTTTTAATCTGTTGAAAAAAGTAGCATTTTTAAAAAACGAACAGTAGGTTCTGGGTTTACTTGGGGATTTGGGGTTATAGTGGATGCAATTCTTTTAACGAAGAGAAAATATTAGCAAATTGACTAAGTATTGGATTTTATTGGATTTGCTACGTGGTAGTTGTTGGCTAACTTTTGTTCTTGGAGTTCTGAGCACTGTTGGACGTGTGTCCAAATAACAGCTATTTATTTTCTCTTCTACAGATACAAGATTTCTTTACTGAAGCCCTCTACAAAGGCATTGGTCCTGTCGTGCAAGGTGTCCATTCGGACAGATAACCGAGGATTCCTCTCATTACAGTATATGATTAGGAATGAAGATGGACAGATATGTTTTGTGGAGTATTACTGCTGCCCTGATGAAGAAGTTCCTGATTCAGAATCTTAAGTATGACAATGCACTGTGACATTTTATGTCTATATTCATGATAGGTCTTGTTCTCATTCTTACGATTTTGTATGGAATCATAAGATTTCCCAAACGGAAGAGGCATGGAGGAGCTGGAGCAAGTTCCCTGTGCCCCAAGTCACTGTGTAAGTAGATGTTTTCGTGTGGTCACAGATGACCCAGTCCTGGACTATCTGTGGTCCTGTTTTTTTGAACTCAGGAATTATTATGAGCCATGATGAATAAATTATATATTCTATTTAAGTAGGACATTTCAAAAGGCTGAAAATTTAAGGTTTGATGGAGCCATATGTGAAATGTTCTTTTATTTATTAGAAATGTTCTTTTACTATTAGAAAAGCAAAGGCATATGGGTATTGCTTATTAGTTTGAATTCTGGAGAATATATCTTAAAGCAGTGGTTCTTAAAGGGCTGTGCCCAGACCAGCACCATCAGCATCACCTGGAAACTTGTCAAAAGCTCTGCGAGTGGGCCAGCACAGCAGCCCCCTAACTCCGGAAATTCTGATGTATGCCAAAGTTTGAGAGCCACTATGTGAAAGGATACTTTAAAAAAAAAAAAAAAGGCATTTGATTGCATTGAAATGGATGTTTTTCTATGTGATTTCTTCACAAACGTTCTGAAACTTAGGCATCACCAAACAAGTCTGAATATATGATTTATTTTTAAAGTATTCATTTTGTTTTGAAGAAATGAAAGAGATATAAAAGTCTTCAGAGTTATAGATTTTCTTGTTCTCCAAACTGTCCAGTGTAGTGAGTCCTACAGTAAGTACTTATTAATTCCTTCTATTTCCCTATAAGAGTTTCTCAACTAAACCAAGGTGGAGAAAGCCATGGAGTGATTTTGTATTTCTTGGGTAATTCACAATGAAATAATTTTGTGGATGTAGATATTTAATAAAGTATAATACTAAAATTATCTGACCTGTTTTCTAGTAGGAAAAATCACATATCTAAAATGCAGTTTCTGTACCGGGCGAGAACAGCTTCCTGTCTGTAGGTGGGAAGGCACCATTGATTGGCCTTTTGGGTGGGATGGTTCTTCATGGGGAAAAACTCATCCCATTGCAGGATTCATCTAGCCTCCCTCGTCCTGACCTACTAAGGCTGTCATTGTGACCACCCTACCCCCTAGTAAAAGTGGCCCCTACTATTGATGGTTGAGAACCACTAAATATTCACCACGACTGGAGGATATATTTGGAATGCGGTCCTGTAAAATGGGCCACACAGCATCTGGGAGATTGGTTTGGAGAGAATTGGAGCCAAGCACTTCAGAGAAAGGCCCCCCTGGACAGCTGCAAGCACTGTTCCCAGACACATTCCCAGCCTGTGTGTCAAGCCCAGGGTGAGTACCCGCCAGCTAACACGTCTCCCAGGCAACCTCAGGATGCCTGGCTGGTAGGCACCAAAAAAGTTGGAGTTGTGTAAAGAATAGTATGTGTTCAAGAAGGAAGTGAATAAATCTAAATGGCCAAATATTTTTTGTTTAGATAAACAACAAGAACAGAACAAATTAAAACATAATTCACATGCCTGGGTTGCGGGTGTGCAGGAGGCAGCTAATCAGTGACACTTATCATTGGTGTTTCTCTCTCTCCCTCTCCCTTCCTCTCTGAAATCAATAAATAAACAAACATAATTATGAAACTATTCCATCAGTCAACATGTCAAGGACTACAGCTTCCCTTTAAATTGAAAACCACAGTTATTTTTTATTTTTGTTCACTGGTATGTCACTAGAAAGGTGCCCAGCATAGAACAGGCATTCAGTAATTATAAGATGAAAGAACCTCCACTTTCAGATTATTGTTTAGCATCTTATTACCGTATTTTCCGGCGTATAAGACGACTTTTTAACCCAGGAAAATCTTCTACACACCCAGTCGTCTTATATGCCAGAAAATACGGTAGTCACTGTTTAATTCCCATTATTTAGCTCTGAATTTATTTTGATCTAATGTGTGTGTTTTTTTAAAGTTGAACCTATGAAGAATCCTATATAATAAAGAGGTAATATGCAAATTGACCATCACTCCAACACACAAGATGGCCACCCCACATGGACACAAGATGGCTGGCAGGGGAGGGCAGTTGAGGGGGACTCAGGCCTGCAGGGGAGGGCAGTTGGCAGGGACCAGCCCTGCAGGGGAGGGCAGTTGGGAACCAGGCCTGCAGGGGAGGGCAGTTAGGGGGGACCAGGCCTGCAGGAGAGGGCAGTTGGGGGGAACCAGGCCTGCAGGGGAGGCGAGTTAGGGGCGACCGGGCCAGCAGCGGAGGGGAGTTAGGGGCAACTGGGCTGGCAGGGGAGGGCAGGTAGGGGCAATCAGGCTGGCAGGGGAGCAGTTAGGTGTTGATTAGGCTGGCAGGGGAGTGGTTAGGGGTGATCAGGCTGGCAGGCAGAAGCAGTTAGGGGCAATCAGGCAGGCAGGTGAGCGGTTGAGAGCCAGCAGTCCTGGATTGTGAGAGGGATGTCTGACTGCCCATTTAGGCCCGATCCCCACCAGGATCGGCCTAAATAGGCAGTCGGACATCCCTCAGGGGGTCCCAGATTGGAGAGGGTGCAGGCTGGGCTGAGGGACACACCACCCCATCCCACCCACCCCACCCTCCCCCATGCACAAATTTCGAGCACCATGCCTCTTAGTTTAAAATATAAACTGGTTTAATAAGAGATTGGCATTTTTACACATTTAAGACTTATCTTAGCTGCATCTATCTTTAGCTATTTAGAATCCGGAAGCTAATGAATTTGATTCTTTTTTAAATCGCTAACTTTGAGGTACTGCTGATGTGATAAAGAATTTCCTACTTAGGTGTGTTCTATGTGACCTAGGAATTGGCTAGGTTAACCTGGTTCTGGTTCCTATGAAAGAGCACCAGGGGAATCGCTTCCTCAGCCCGAGCAGGACGCTCTGCGACTGCAAATCCGCATCAGATAGAGAAGAGCATTATCTTTCTTTTAAGACCTTTAGTTTTCCCTTTTTGAAGTCTATTTCATTTCCATTTCAGTAAAAGTGTGCTTACCATGAATGGCTCAGTACTGTTTTTCCATTTTTAATATGTTCATTCCCTATTTGATAATGTACTTCCACCCAGATCCTATATAATAAAAGGTTAATATGCAAATTGTCCCCTCGACGGGAGTTCGACCAAGGAGCAGGGCCGACAGGCTAGCCGCCCACGGCTCCTCCCCCCGGCCAGCGGGCCGGCCGGATCCCCAACCCATGCACAAATTCATGCACTGGGCCTCTAGTAGGTAAAATGATTCAAAATAATAAAAATCATTTGTTAAATTCTACTTTTTATAATAAAAATAAGTGTAACAATCATTTTATAAGAAGCCCTGGGATTTCTGTGGTGTCATCAAGTAGTCCTAGTAGGAGTTAGTCACAGTGACTGCCCAGCACGTCCTTTCCCTGTCCCACCTCCACACTGCCTGTGCCTGCCCCTTCCCTGTCCTGCCTCCATACTGCCTGTGCCTGGCCCCTGCCTGGAAACAAAACCTTTGGGGTCCTGAGAAATTGGGAAATTGCATAGTCTTCTCCTTTTCCCAGTTATGTATGGGACGGTGTTTATACCGTGTCGGCTTACATGCGCCCCCGCGGCAGTTGGCAGCTCTGCGTGGGCTTCCCACTCCAGGACTGGACGGCTGTGCTCTGACCAGAAATGCCACAGGCAGCTGCTCCAGATGCTCCTGGTGCCATGTATGTCACCGCCAGAGGTTTGGATAGTTAGAGCAAATGTTTGAAGTAGGCTTTCCTTTTGAAATTAGTAGTTTGTTGATCAATCTAGTAGATATTAGTAGTGACTCTCATTGGTAAAACTACAAATATTCAGGGTATGTGAACTTAGTAAATTATTTCAGAGTAGTTCCCCATCCTTGCAGGAAAAGGAGATACGGATGTGGTGAATGAAGCCTGTAGCCCAAGCATGACAAACTCAAAGACTAACACGGGCCAAATAAACGAGGCATGCAGCCCGCGGGCCTTGGGTTTAACATGCTCGCTAGCCTGTACCCTCAGGCCTCGGCCTGACACTTGCCCCTAAAAGGTCTTGCTTCTTACCATGTTGTCCAAGGATTTCTGGTTGCTTCTTGTTGAATGGGTAGGAGTCCCCTCCCTGGAATATTACCAAGTTCACGGTAAGTGGGCCTTTCCTGGACTGTGGTGAGTGAACTGAAGCAGAAGGCTTCACCAAACACAGGACACGTTGCTAATAGTGTCTATTAAAACCAGAATGTGGGACAGTCTGATCTGGGCTTGGTTTTTTGTTTTGTTTTGTTTTGTTTCTAACTTGGCACCAAGATTGTAGGAAAATAGCTAACGCTCATGCCCTTAAAAATGTCAGTGCCATTAGCTGATGGAGAAGAATGTAAGAGTTGTGTGTGACGACATTGACTCAGCCAGTTAGAAACATCCGAGAGTGGACTGGATTATCCAGATTGCTCGTTCCCACTGAATGGATGGAAAGTAACTTGGTTCCCATCTAGTTTTCCCAGTGGGAATGCAACTTTACATTAGGCTGTAGTGTACTGAGCATTCTAATGTGGTTTCTTAAAAGTGGGGGACTTCATGCCTTAGCCAGTTTGGCTCAGTGGATAGAGCATTGGCCTGCGGACTGAAGGGTCCCAGGTTCGATTCCGGTCAAGGGCACATGCCTGGGTTGCCGGCTCAGTCCCCAGAAGCGGGCATGCAGGAGGCAGCCAATCAATGATTCCCTCTCATCATTGATGTTTCTCTCTCTCTCTTCCTCTCCCTTCCTTTATGAAATCAATAATTTTTTTTTTTTTTTTAAAGTGGGGGACTTCACAAAATAGTGAACTTTAAAACTTTTGGGACCAACATAGGTGCCACCTTGTCAGGTATGAGGACATTAAAACTGTACCATTCGTTATCACCACCATTTCACAAAGCATTTTAACATCAAAATCTCAGAAAATGAAGAGTTGGCAACTAGCTGACAGTAAAGAAAAACAAGAAATAGTAAAACCAAAGTTCAAATGCAACAACAGGGTTACACCATAAAATCGTATTTTAAATGTTATATTTTATGCTATTTTATTGATATAGGCTTGTCAGTTTGGAAATCTTAAGACTCTGGGATCTGACAAATAGTAAATTTTTTTTAAAATTTAGTGTCACCCACAATGGAATCTGAATGGCCGCTTTCTCTGGTACTTTGTTTTGAATCACAGTTATTGTTGAAACTTCATTTTCAACTGGATCTGTGGAAATGGAAACAACTCAGACTGTTCTGGGTAAGAAGAACAGCCCCATCTCCAGGCAGGACTAAAATTAGCATGACGTACTGGGCTCTGCCAGAAGGCCAATGGAATAAGCGCCCTTCAGCCAGGCTGCAACTGAGACCTTGGTCCTGGGTGCCAGGCCTAGAGCATTCTGGGAAGTAGCTAAGGGAGAGCCATTGGGTTAATTAGCATATTGTGCTTCCGCCACAGCAGGACACTGCCCAGTGCTATGCCTTGGGTGCTATTAGGTTTTACAGGCTGAACAAATGACTGGAATGAATCTTTTTTTTTCCTTTCTTTTTTAAATTATCTTATTGATTTTTTACAGAGAAGAAGGGAGAGAGATAGAGAGTTAGAAACATCGATGAGAGAGAGACATCGATCAGCTGCCTCCTGCACACCTCCTACTGGGGATGTGCCCGCAACCAAGGTACATGCCCTTGACCGAAATTGAACCTGGGACCTTTCAGTCTACAGGCCAACGCTCTACCCACTGAGCCAAACCAATTAGGGCCTGAAATGAATTTCTTAAATGAAGTACCAAAATGTGGTTTGATAAACGCTGAGTGAAAGAAATTGACACTTGGATTCCCAAAGATACAGGGACTTCAAGCTCTATTAAGTCAGCTCAGGTAGCCGAGAGAAAGGCTGGAACGGGAAAAATAAAAGTCTTTATAGGCCACCTCAGTGGAATCTGATTTCTCCTTTGTCCCTGAACACACACAAAAAATGTAAAGGCCGTAATTCAAGATTGCCAATTTTTTTCTTCTAGATATACACTTACTTGTTCAGGGGCTAAGAGTGTTTTTTTTTTAAACAATCTCCATGAACATTTCTTTCCTAAAATGGCCTATTTAACCCAGTTTTGTTGGCTCAGTACAGTGGGATGGGAAGAATAATCATCTGTGTGATCAAGGAAGTCGGCTTTGTAATCACCAGGCTGACGTTGAACAAGCCGATCTCTCCCGTCCCTCGCTTCTTCATGTTTAAGACTCGAAAAGCCCCGGATGACTAACATCGGATGACTTTAGTAAATCAGATTGGGGCAGGTGTTTAAGATTAAACAAAGCTGTTTTGCTGACCTCAAACAGGTTCTGATTAAAAATACTTCCAAATAGCATATTCAAATATTCACCAATAAACTACTTACTTATTGTAGAATGTCTAAGAGAGAGAGAACTGAAAGGAATGGAATTAGAGTTAGAAAAAGGGAAATGGAAGGAAATGGAGTCTCAGTGAAAAGAAACTAACCCAAAGACAGCATGTGTCTATGAAAAGATTGCTTTCCCTCAAATTACAGACCCGGTTCCTGGTTCCCAACAGCTCTTGGCTGTTTTACCTGTAGCACTGCTGCTGCGTAGGCCTCTTTTCCCCGGAGTCCTTAGTTCTGCTTTTGATCGGCCACTGCTCTCAGCATTGATAAATGCACATTGTGGCCCAGAATTTCTGTTACCGGCGAGGCTGGCTTTACTGGCGGCTGCCTTGTACCAAGGTTTCCTCTTTACTGCTGGGAGAAGACCTGGAGGAGAGCAGAAGACGTTAGTGCACCCTGTTTGGTTCTGGCCTCCTCTGCCTCCTTCAGCACCTAATCGCTGCCTTACAGAGCCGGAGGGCTGAATTCAGTCTGAGGCGGCTTTCACCATGAGACCACACCTCTAAAATACCAGCTCTTCTAAAAGGCCTCCGGAACTGGTACTAGCGTCTTTAGTTTTCTCCCTAAAGAGCAGGGAGCTCTTTCCTTGATTTAGATAGCAAGCCAAGGGTATCTGAGCTGCCCCGATTACTTTGAATCACAGCTGCAAAACAAACATTTAATTTAGGGCCTTTTATGTAGTTCCTGATTTTCAGGTGGTTTCTTCCGAGCACACGGATTTACAGCCCGGGGCCTTCTAAGTGCTGAAAAGAGGATCCGCCTTCCCCGTCTCCAGCCATAAGGATTTCTGGGCTCTGGGCTCCCAACACCGGAGGGTTGGACTGGAGCTGAAGCAATCTGGTCCAGAAATACGGTTTCCATTAAGTGTTCCTCAGTCACCTCCTATGCAGAGCTCAGGCTGGCACAGTGCGGTTTCCAGAGGCCCTATGTGGGGAAACAATGTGTTCCACAGTAATATGAGAGACCAAATTTTATGAACAACTTGAGGTTTTTTCATATGTAAAACCCACTAAGATTCTGATTCATTCTCCACTACGAGACAGAACACTACCTGCCACTTGAACTTCCTTCTCGGCAAACCAGAAGATCAGGTGATTCCGATGTTGGAGAATGGGCACAAATGAAATCAATTGCCCAGGGCTCTCATCTAATCAGAGGCGGGTGAAGGTCAGAGCGGCCCCGGGCGGGGACAGCAACTGGAGAGGAGCGCCGGGCCTCTCCCACCACAAGATGGCAGGATCCCCTTGCCTAAGACCTTCAGTCCCTGGGCGGACACTCATTTCCACAGCGAATGTCTTCTCTTCTTTGGATTCAGGTAACTGTGCCAGACGGTCTCGCCTATGACGCCATGCATGTTTCTAGAGGCTCGCCTTTGAGATGTTTCACATCAGCATGGTGGCAGCTTTTCGTTTCCTAGCCTCTGTCTCCCTTCACTTCATACACCAGTGGTGTCACTCGAAGGTAATAAAGCCAAAGCCTGGGTCTCAGTAAAAATACAAATAGCTGTTATCTGCTATGAGTTACATGACTACTACAGGGCCAGGCACTATGCTAGCTACATACATTATATCACTCTCACAGCAACACTAAGAGGTAGTACTGTTCTCAGCCCCATTCTATGGATGAGGAAACCAGGATTACAGGCAGCTACAAAGTGTTGGGGATTGGGTTTGATCCCAGGTTTGTCTGTCTCCAGAACTAGAAGCTCTTCCCCACCAGGAATCATAAAGAAAAACTCGCATACGGGTGTGTTGAAGTCACGTTTCTATGATCAGATAAAATAGTTTGCTGGTGAGATAGTCGTTGGTCATAAAGACTTTATTATGTACTGAAGTGAGGCCCAAATTCTTTACCAAACTATGAAAGTCTTCTTTTCCTAAATTTTGTTATTTACTGATTTTATAGAAAGTGAGGAAGAGAGGGAGGGAAGGAGAAAGAGAGAGAGAGAGAAATATCGATTTGTTGTTCCACTTATTTATGCATTCATTAGTTGATTCTTGATGTGCCCTCACTGGGGATCGAACCCGCAACCTTGGTGTATCTGGACAACGCTCTAACCAACGAAGCTACCCAGCCGGGCTCCAAAAGTATTCTTGTACCTTCAATGCAAGCATATGCTACGCCCCTTCACATAAAACCAAACCTTAGGTAGCTCTCTACGTCGGTTCTAAAGAAAATGTAAGGTTTTATTTGACAAAATTTAAATCTCTATTTCTAAAAGAAATATATATTTTTTTAATTTTTAAAAAGCATAACCTCACCCACCTAAGTCCTAACTAACCTCACTCACTTGGGTCCCAACTAACCTCACCCACATAAGTCCTAACTAACCTCACCCACCTGGGTCCTAACTAACCTCAACCGCCTGGATCCTAACTAACCTCACCCACTTGGGTCTTAACTAACCTCTGAACTAACCTCACCCACTTCGGCCTGAACTAACCTCACCTGCCTTGGTCCTAATTAACCTCACCCATCTGGATCCTAACTAAGCTCACCTACATAAGTCCTAACTAACCTCACCCACCTGGGTCTGAACTAAAGTCACACCCCCTGCGTACTAGCTAACCTCACCCAGCTGGATCCTAACTAACCTCATCCAGCTGGATCCTAACTAATCTAACCCACTTGGGTCTTAACTAACCTCTGAACTAACCTTACCCACGTGGGTCCGAACTAAAGTCACACCCCCTGCGTACTAACTAACCTCACTCATCTAGGTCCCAACTAACCTCACCCACGTGGGTCCGAACTAACCTCACCCACCTGGGTCCGAACTAAAGACACCCCCCCTGCGTACTAACTAACCTCACCCACCTAGGTCCCAACTAACCTCACTCATCTTGGTCCTAACTAACCTCACCCACCTGGGTCTGAACTAACCTCACCCACCTGGGTCCAAACTAACCTCACCCACCTGGGTCCAAACTAACCTCACCCACTTGGGTCCCATCTAACCTCACAACACTTGGGTCCCATCTAACCTCACCCACCTGGGTCCTAACTAACCTCACCCAACTGGGTCTGAACTAAATTCACAACCCCTGGGTCCAAACTAACCTAACCCACCCGGGTCTGAACTAACCTCACACACATGGGTTTGAACTAAACCCTCTGTGTCCCAAAGTAACCTCACCCACCTGGGTCCAAAGTAACCTCACCCACCTGAGTCCAAAGTAACCTCACCCACCTGAGTCCAAAGTAACCTCACCCACTTGGGTCCAACTAACCTCACCCACCTGGGTCCAAAGTAACCTCACCCACTTGGGTCCAAACTAACCTCACCCACCTGGGTCCCATCTAACCTCACCCACCTGGGTCCAACTAACCTCATCCACTTGGGTCCAACTAACCTCACACATCTTGGTCCTAACTACCAGGTGTACCGGTTAATAATGTGGATTTTGTAATCAAAGAAAACATGATAATTTCAAGAGAAACATCGAAAGTGCTTTATTCAAAGTAATGCCCATCGCTAGCTGCACATTTCCCCGTCTTTCCAGTAATTTGTGGATACCATCCCAATATAACTTTTCTTGTTTTGAGGCAAGCCATTCAGAGACCCAATTTTCCACTTCTTTGTACGTTTTGAAGTGCTGCCCAGAAAGTGCGTGTGCCATCGATCGGAACAAGTGGTAATCTCAAGGACCAAGGTCTGGTGAATACGGCGGCTGGGTTACCACTTTCCAGGCAAGATCTTTTAACGTGTCTTTAACTGGTTTTGAAGTGTGTGATGGTGTGTCATCATGAAGCAAAATTACTTTACCGTGTCTTCTGGCACATTCTGGTCATTTCACGATCAAAGCGTGGTTCAAATTGATTATTTGTTGTCGGTAGTGATCAGTATTAACAGTTTCACCTGGTTTTAGAAGCTCATAATGCACCACACCTTCCTGATCCCACCAAACGCAGAGCATGGTCTTCTTTCCAAAGTGATTTGACCTTGCAGTCGATGTTGATGGTTGACCTGGATCAACCCATGATTTTGTGCATTTGGGATTCTCAAAATAAATCCACTTTTCATCACCAGTCACAATTCGATGCAAAAAAAGACTTTCTTTCGTGCTGTTGGAGCAACATTTTACTGATGATTTCAGTTTTCCATTTGTCTTTCGTTCAGTTGATGTGGCACCCATTTTCCTTCCTTTAAAATCTTTCCCAATGCTTGTAAATGATCGGAAATTGTTTGCTGAGCAACGTTTAATCTTTCTGCAAGTTGTTTTTGAGTTTGACACGCATCTTCATCCAATAATGCTTGTAATTGCTGGTCTTCAAACTTTTTCGGTTGACCTGGACGTTCTTTGTCTTTCACGTCGAAATCATCACTTTTAAAGCGTTTAAACCAGTGTTCACAAGTATCTTGAGATGGAGCATGTTCACCATAAGCTTCCCGAAGTATTCAGCAGTACTTTTCTTCAAAATAAAGTAATGAATTTAAACTTGCTGCAAGTGCTCTTTTTTTGGCACAAAATTCGACATTTTTAAGAGTAAAAATATCTCTGATGTTAACACCTTCAGCAAATTTGGCATATGAAGTTTTGAAGCTTGCTGTCAATACAACAAAATAGCATACATATTAAATCGCATATATATCAACATATGTGTAACTCCATCTATTGAAAAAAATACGCACTATTAACCGGTACACCTGGTAGATACCAATGTTCCAATCTCATTTTTTTTCACATTAAGCTGCTTTTGCATTTTTGTCAAAAAATTAACCGGCCCTAGCCGGTTTGGCTCAGTGGATAGAGCATTGGCCTGTGGACTGAAGGGTCCCGGGTTCGATTCTGGTCAAGGAACATGCCCGGGTTGCTGGCTCCATCCCCAGGGTGGGTGTGCAGGAGGCAGCCGGTCAATGATTCTCTCTTATCATTGATGTTTCTCTCTCTCCCTCCCTGTCCCTTCCTCACTGAAATCAATTATATATATATATATACATATATATTTTTTTAATTAACTGGCCATATTTATACAGGGTTATTTCTAGACTCTTTTGTATTGCAATGACTTCAATCTCTGTCTATCCCTTTACCAATACCAAATTCTATTATTATTGCTTTTTGGTAAATCTTAAAATCAAGTACTATGATTCCTCCAACTGTGTTATTTTTCAAAATATCATGATTCTTCATTGTAAAGCCCTTTATACTTGCTGCAGATCTAAGTTCATTGCCACATGGCTTTTTCCCTGCGCCCATGCAGTGGGCTCCCTTTCCCAGCACTGACACAGTGAGGCGGGGGGGGGGGGGGGGGGGGGGGGGGGGGGGGGGGGGGGGGGGCTGGGACGGGAAGCGCTGCCTCCCATCAGGTCATGCAGCAGATGCACCCACCCTGCCCCCTGTCCTCTGCCCGGGTCGCTGAGGGCTGAGGAAGGGCTCCTGTGTGAATCGAGAGGGAAGTCCGGGTTAAGATGGACACCAGCCCCGCCCCTTGTTCTTCAGAGAAGCCTAAGCTTCCCCGGCCCTGGGAACCAGGCCAGGGCCAAACAAGCCAGCTGGCTGGGGCTCCCGCCAGCCCCCAACCCGCTGCGAGTACTGGATGGCCTGTCGCAGCTCCTCCCAGCTGCTCCATCGGAGACATTTCTGTGGACGGAGTGAGCAGATGCGATGTCCTGTCACCCTTTGCAGCAATAACCTTGCTAGTTGCTCTTTCGAAGTAGGCCAGAGCTAGGTTCTACCTGTGGGCAGCCAAGGAGGCTCTCCTAGAAAAGGAACGAAGAGTCCTGGCCCATGGCTCAGCTGGTTGAGCTTTGTCCCATGCCATGCACCGAGAGGTTGCTGGTTTGATTCCTGGTCAGGGCACATGTCCGGGTTGTGGGCTCAGTCCCCAGTAGGGGGCATGCAGGAGGCAGCCAGTCATTGATTCACTGGTGTTCCTCTCTCCCTCCCTTTCTAAATGCAATAAAAACATTTTTTTTTTTTTAAAGAAAAGGAATGAAGAGGGAAAGTCAGAGAGAGGCCACTTGCTTTGCAGACACAAAACTGATTCTAAGAACTAAACAATTTGGCCTTCATAGGCCAGTCATCTCCGTGGTTGGCTCAAAACCCAGCCTTGCTGTAAACAAACTCCAATTAACCTGCATTCTACCCACTGGATTCCACTGCCTACCATTCATCAAACCCATTAATATGTCGGGCTAAGTCTAATTTTATAAAAAGCAAATGGGAAAAATGGCTTCCAGCAATCCACAAGATGGGATAATTTACCCATAAACATAAATTTCCTAAAATCAAAATAAAATTTTATTACCTCTGGCTCCCTCTCTTTCAGGCCTAAGAAAGTTTTTGCTTTGTTTTGTTTGATTTAGTTTATTCCTCCTTCGTTTAAAATGAGAGAGGATAGAGAAAACATTGTAACTATCCTCCCCAAAGGAGGAGGTTGAATAAATCATGGTACATCATCCAGGAAAGAACTTCAGACATTGAACACCATGTATTCTTTTAGGACTAATAAGAGGGTACATTCAAAATATGCTAAGTTTAAAAAAGTCATAAAACTGTACTTAAAATATGATACTGGCATGCATATTTACATAACTGGTGTGAACATTTTCTACACATACACACATATATATGTATATAATGTTCACATAATTTATTTATGGGTGGTGATATTACAATTTATTTTTATTTTCTCTTTCATATCTGCCCAGTTTTCAAGTGTTCCCCCCAAAAAATGGGGAATATAATATCTTAAAGGAGAATAAGCTAGTATTTCATTAAGGCCTATCTTTCTAGAGATAGCACGGCACAATGAGAACATGGGGAGTTCAAAGCTGGTTTCCACGGTGATTAGCTTTATGGTCAAACTCCAGGAGCCTGCATTTCTTTCCAAACCAGGGTAAGATGCCTAAATGGCTGTGAAGGTTGTTGTGCAGATTAGATTAAAATTATTTGTAAAATCGCCTAACATGCAGTAGATACACAATCAATATTGCTTCCCCTTCTCCCCTTGCCCCCACCTTTATATTCCCAAGTTGAATTAAACATTTATGTGTATAAAATTATCTTATGTAAGGCATTCTGCAATCGTTACATTTATTTTAAATGGAAAGGTTTATCTTTTTCTGAAGATTAGAATTAACAAAAGAATACCAGCATGTTATCTGGTAATTCTTTACAAAAATTTTTTTTGACCGATCAGACCACTCATTCCCTTGACCATAAGAGCAGAAGGTAGAGAATGATAACGCCTGTCATCAAGAGCGTGTAGGGAGACATCAGCCAAGTTGTCTGGCCCGCACAATGCTGCCTATTTTCCCCACCTTCAAAATGGGACATGAGATTCGCCCTCACCAGATAGCTGGTCACTATTAAACACGACTCTGTGGTACAGGAGGTGAGCTACAGATTCAGATGACCCAATCCTGGCTCTTCTCTCCTTTAGTTCCGTTACAATGAAAATACTAAACATACCTCCTCCTAGGCTCCTGGTGAGGACTTTATAGAGCAAATTATGGAAAGCACTTAGAACAGTGCCCAGGATGCAGTTATACTTGGTTAACATTCAAACACTTAAGAACAGTGTATGCACAAACCTGGTACTCAATAAATGCTGTGGAATGAATGAATGAATGAATGAATGAATGAATGACATGTACACTAGAATTTATTCTGAAAAAGGAAATAAGGCTATCTTTCACATTGGGCATGGAAAGCTTAGGCAATGCCCTGTATGACAGTAGTAGACATTCACTAGGCTCTCATTTATGGCCATGGACTTAGGTCGGTAGTTTGATTTAACTCTGGACATTTAATCACCTCCCAGCCATTTCCCATTTGATTTCCAGATTCACGGCTGTTTAGAGAAGGCAGGCATGACTCGTGTGTTTCATTTACTGACCATTCAGTCATCTACCCTACAGATGCCAAGTGCTTACAGTTTTGGAAACGGATCACTTTTTAGGATGTGAATATATTTGAAAAATCTAGGGAACACTAAACCTTTCATTATTCTTTTTTTCTTCTGATAATCTGATGGGCCCACTGTCACAGCCAAATATTCTGATTCTCAGAGGATCCCTAACCCTAACTCAAATGCAAAACAGTTAAGTCTTGTTCTGGCGTGAACAACTCCCAGGAACTTTGTTTCCATAAGGAACAGAACTTCCTTAAAAATGCACATGCCGGGCCTAGCTTTCACGGGCCACCAAAACATTGTCTTCTTAAGTGTTCCTGCCTCATCTTTTTTTAATCCTCACCTGAGGAGGTGTTTATTGATTTTTAGAGAGGGAGGGAGGGAGAGAGAGAGAGAGAGAGAGAGAGAGAGAGAGAGAGAGAGAGAGAGAGAGAGATTATATGTGCCCTGTCCAGGAATCAAACCCAAGACCTTTCGGTGTATGGGACGATGCTCCAACCAACTGAGCCACGTGGGCCAGGGCCTCCCTCCTCAACTTTTAAGGTGTCACACATAATGAAAAAAGTGGTGGCAATTCATTAAAAACAAAACAACCACATCCTTTTAGAATAAAGGTGAGAGACAGTGTGCGGAAGGACTAAGAGTCCGTGAGGTCAGATCATGGACCCAACACTGAAGCCCATCCACTCAGTGTGTTCAGCCCCAGCTTCAGTTTCCTTGCCTTCTCTCTAATGCAGTAACAGCTGTACCAACGACCTCAGCGGTGGTTCTGAGGGTTAAATGGGGTCTTGCACATAAAGCTCAGGCCCGGGTATCAGCAGTTGGTAAATACAAACCTCTTTTATTATCATTTTAGTCTGCTTTTTTTGTTTGTTTTTTTCTCTGAATATTTTCCCACCAAACACAGAGCCCAGAACAACCATGCAATTCCAGGCCTCATTCATAAAAGCCTAAGCTTCTCTAAGCCCAGCTCTTAACCACCCAAAGCAATTGTTAGTCTTTCTCTGAGATGTGCAATCCACAAAGGCCTCCCTTATATAATTCTCCCAGCTGCTTCCTGCTTCTCTCTGCCTTCTGCAGGTTGAAATAGGTGCCCCCGCCAGTGAAACAGTCCAGGAAAATGCCAGGCCCACAGACGCCCCCATGCCCAGGGTCAGCAGTTGATAAGCAAACAGAAGGGCCCTGTGGGAAAACACAGCAGCATTGGAAAATGGCACTTCACTCTGTTCTCTGGTTCCCACTTGTGTACATCGTCAAGAAGGGCGAGTTCCTTGGAAGAGGATCAGGGCCTCGGGCTTCCGGTGGAGGTTGGGTGACGCCAGGCTGGGGAGGGTGGTGAGCCTGGGAAGAGTGAACAGAAACTGGACATTATACTAGATCTTCGCTAGAGGCGTCTCCTACAGGGCAGCAGTTACTCATGCTTCCCAAGTCGGATCCTATGATGGTCAGAGAGGAGCTAATTCTGCTGAAAGGGACTTTCAGGGTAATGTAAAAAGTCCAAGCAAAGCAGGTTTTTGGCGCGAGGCAAATAGCGGGAAAGAAAATCCCCTTAATTCCCAAACATCCTTCTGTTTCCCACATGTTCAACAGCCCCCGGCTAAGGGCACCACAGAGGAAGGCCACATATCAGATTCTGCAAGTTGAGCATCAGGCCAAAAAAATTGACAGGGGGATGTGTAGAGAGGAGAAGGACTGGGGCTCATAGAGGCTCAGGGTGAACCGTGAACATGAGCTTCGAGTGGCCCGAGAAATCATGGCGTCTGGCCTTGCCAAGGTATTAGGGGTGAGTTAATTAAATGTTTGACCAAATATTGCATGCTATTTTTTTTAAGTTGATAATTTTGTATGGCCTGCAAATCCTATACTGTATAATGAAAGGGTAATATGCAAATAAATGGAATGGCAGAACAACCGAACAACCAATCAAAGCATAATATGCTAATGATATGCTAAAGCTGCTCAACCGCTTGCTATGACGTGCACTGACCACCAGGGGGAAGATGCTCCAACCAGTAGGTTAGCTTGCTGCTAGGGTCCAGCATATCGGGACTGAGCGAGATGGGCTATACACACCCTGGAGCCCTCACACGGTCCCTCCCTGGCCCGATTGTGCACTGGTGGGGTCCCTCAGCCTGGCCTGTGCCCTCTCGCAATCCGGGACCCCTCGGGGGATGTTGGAGAGCCAGTTTTAGCCCGATCCCGCAGGCCACTCCCCTTGGGAGGGCGCCAGACGTAAGGCTCATGGCTGGTGAGCGCTACTGTGGCAGCACGAGTCTCTCCCGGGACTGATTGGGCGCGAGCCCATGGCAGGCACAGTGGGGCCGGGATAAGCAGGAGTGGCAGGTAGGAGCTGCAGGCGGCGTTGGACTGTGGGTTTCAGCCCGATCCTTGCAGGCCACCCAGAGGGACCCCACCTGTGCACGAATTTATGCACCGGGCCTCTAGTGATGTTATAAATATCCAGATGGCCCTTGGCAGAAAAAAGGCTCCCCACCCCTGCTCTAGAGGCACGGGATCCAGGAATCTCCCCAAGTGCTTCTTTGCAACCATCCAGCAACGGTCAGAGGCCTCTGTATGAAAATCTCTGACAGACAGAAGTGGGAGCTGAGTATCCCACCCCCAATTCTGCCTCTGATGCCACGTGACTTTTTCAACCCACAAAGCTTCTCCATCCTCCAACTGTGAAATGATAACAATACTCACAGAAGCTGTCCCTTTACAAAACCCACGGAGGTGGTCCAGGAAGGAGCCGGGCTAGGCCAGAGCGCGGTGTTCGAGCTGGCTGAGAAGGCCCTCTGTAAGTACAAGCGCTAACGAGCACCATTACTCCCCTCTGTTTCCAAAGCCAGGTGGGCCCTTGGGAGGGTGTCCGGAAGGGGCACAGGAACCAAACTGAGCTGCCTCCCTGGGTCTGCGGGAAGGAGAACAGTGAGCCTGGGCTCTGAATGGAAACAAGAGAAGACTGCTCTGCGGCTCTGCACACCGGCCCCTCCGGCCCCCCAGTGCCCGGTGCCCGCTGAGAGCCCAGGAGGACTACTTTTCCTCTGCGCTCAGCAGCTAATGAGTCCTGTAGTTCCTGTCTCCACCAGACCATGCCCCACCTTTGGGTCCTTCAGATGAAGTGGAGCTGGTGACCAATGCGGCTTAAGCAAACTGAATGAGGATCTTGATTTAAAACAGCTCATTAAACTTCAAAGTCAGCCCCAAAGGGGGAAACAGTCCTTTCAGCTCCCAGCATCCGCCCTGGTCTCCAGTGTGAGGTTCATTTACGCCTCCAGGTGTGCCAGGTGCCATAGGTGTAGGGGAACGTCACACTTCACTGCTACCTCCTTAGCTGAGTCTTGCTTTAGATTTTTATGAGTTTTACATTACATAATGTATCAGCACCACTGTACACAGTGAATACTTATACAGAGCGTGTTTGCTCAGATTCTTCTAGTGATCAGGAAGCTAATTCTCAAGAGTTTGGAGACCACTGCTGTAGACAAATGTTCTCCAACCTTTGCCAAGAGCACTTTTTCACGCTTACAAAAACCTCACCTCATAGTAACATTTTCATGGCACTTCCTACATGAGAAAGGCCAAATGAATTTGCTGTGTATTAATTTCAAGAAAACGCCCTCTTTTATGTAAAAATAACAGTGCCTCAATGTACATGTATGAGACTTTTTTCTCTCTGCAGGCAAGATGCTCACAGACTGGAGATCTGGTTCCCTAATCGCCTCCCAGCTCCACTGTCTGCTCCAAGACCGAGCAATTTTCCTTGCCCTCCCAGGCCAAGGACACCCCCTCCTCCGGCACCAACAGTGCAGCAGTTCCCGAGGTGAAAACCAGGGGGCAGCAACACCCCCTCTGCAGCCTGAGGTTCAGACCTGCAGGGAGTGTTGATGAGCTGGAAAAGGGGTCCGGAGGCTGTCCACCAAGCAGTCATCTGGCTTTAGTTTGGGATGTGATTCCACCACCGATGCCTCTTACTCTGACTCAGGCCAGACAGGACCTGCCCAAGCCACCCAGCCTTCGCAGATTCCTACTGTCGTCTTTGACCATCATCCCCAGCATGGCAGGGTGACAAAGAACAGGGTGGAAAGCCAGACTTCCCAGGGATGGATCCTGGCTTAGCCACTTACTGCTACCCGTGTGCCCTGGACAAGTCCCTCTACCTAGCTGTGCTTTATTCACCTATATTACAGTGGTCGGCAAACCGCGGCTCGCGAGCCACATGTGGCTCTTTGGCCCCTTGAGTGTGGCTCTTCCACAAAATACCATGGCCTGGGCGAGTCTATTTTGAAGAAGTGGCATTAGAAGAAGTTTAAGTTTAAAAAATTTGGCTCTCAAAAGAAATTTCAGTCGTTGTACTGTTGATACTTGGCTCTGTTGACTAATGAGTTTGCTGACCTCTGACCTATAAGATGGTAATGACAATGCCTTCTACGTTGTATGGTTGTTGCAAGGACTAATTTAATGAAGCGTCTGCAGGAAGGAGAACAGTGTCTGAATGGAAAGAGATGAAATGGCGCCTGACACAAAGGAGTGAAAAGAGTGGGTGCCTCCCGTCGTAGTTGTGTGGGTGCAGCGCACCTTCCGCAGGAGCTTGTAAGTTCTCTGAATGCAGAGACTGTGCCTTCTGTACCTTATACTCTGTCTCCCAAAGTGCTCTCCACAGCATTTCCTGTACTTAAGTCTCTCACTAAATACTTGCTGGAAGACTGTTTATTGAGAAAAATCAGCCCCTTGGCTTGACCCTTAGACCCCAATGCTGGAAAAGTCTTGGGAAATGAGGCGAGCAGGACTGATGGCTGTAAAACACACACATGTGCAGCGAGGCATGAACACACACAGACGCACACATCCCGCCTACACAGGGAGCCGGCTCATAAATTCTGTCCGTTTTAAAGCAGTTGCAGGATTAATGACAACAAAACTAAGTGGAGCTCAGCAAGCACTTCATCCCTCTTGAAGGTTTGCAATTTTTCAAGGCTTTAGTTGTTTTAGCCCATTTTAGGCTTTAAAAAAAATGAAGGGATGTCCTGGCCGGTGTGCTCAGTCATTAGAGCATCAGCCTGAGCACCGAAAGGTCACAGGTTTGATTCCCGATCCCCAGTCAAGGGCATGTACCTGGGTTGCAAGTTTGATCCCTTGGCCTGGGTCAGGGCACATGCGGAATGCAACCAATCAACGTGTCTCTCTCACATTGACATTTTTCTCTCTGTGTCTCTCTCTTTCTCCTGCCTCCCCCTCTCTAAAGAGCAATAGAAATCCTCAGGTGAGGATTAAAAAAAGAAGTAGAGCACCTTCATGTCCTTCAATCAACAATTAAGGCAGAGCTTCTCTAATCATGGACATACTTTTAAGTGGAAACTAAAACATAGTGAGTTTTTTGTTTCACCATTTTTTTCCTTAATCGGCTGAGCTACTGAAGAGCCATGGAGTGTCCGGTCTTCTCCTTGGCTTTCGCATCTTCAGCCTCTTTAGACCCAGCAGCGGGACACAACTTGTGTTTGCTGGTGTGCTGGGATCTTGTTTTGCTGACTTGTGTGTCCAGAGAGAGACATGGAACCAGATTTGACCTTTGCATATATCAACCAAGGAAAAATTGGAGGACACAGCTCTCCCAAAACCAGAGGCTAGGGATCTGATTTCTAAAATAAATGTGACGGAATAAAGCTATAGGTTATAAACTCATGTCACCCTCAATGCCCAGCATTAGGACAGCAATGTGGTGGTTGAGATTAAACAGATTAGGTGAACCAGCTACCTACATCAGAGCCACAGCTCCACTGTTTACTAAGCTTATGACCCTACGCAAGTTATGGCTTAATTGCCTTCTCTAAAAATGAGGTCAGTATGAATACCTACCTGATGAGGTTTTTGGGATTAATCAGATAATACTCATAAACTACTTAGCATGGCACCTGCTCTTAGTAACTGCTCTTTTAACACTGGTTAGTATTTTTTGATTAGCTCCATGACTTGAGGGTAGTTGAACTGGACGATCTCAAAGATCCTTCCTGTGATAAAATGCTGATCGAAACCAGGAAAGAAAACAGATATAATGAAATAAGGTGAAGGGAACTGACATTTTGAAGCTATACTTCCCATGTTCTCTTTCCTATTTCTTAAAAGCTTCCACATGTAGTGGCCAACTAAGTAAAGAGAATGTTGTCCCACCAAGGAGAAGGAAGGGAACTCACACTGGGTCAAGTGCAGACAGATGGCCTCCTCAACTGTGTTAGAAACACAGGTGTTGAGAAAGAGCTGAGTGGGCTGAAAATCTTCCCTCTCTCCCCCTGCATTTCTCTCTCTCACACATAAACACTCGCGCCCACACACAACATAGATCTCTGACTTCAATCCGAAACATAATTATGAATGGTAATTGAAATGGTAAACATAAAAGTCAAAAGAGCCCTGGCAATGTGGCTCAGTTGGTTGGAGCGTCGTCCCAGTTGCAGGTTCAATTCCCAGTCAGGGCACATACCCAGGTTGCGGGTTTGATCCCCATTTGGGGCCCATACAAGTTGGGTGAGAATTTTTTTTTAAAAGTCAAAAGAGTCAATTTTATACAATAAAAAAGATAACCATACCTTAAAATTAACAGAAAAATCAATTAATTGACACAGAAGAAATAGAATTCTGAGAACTTAAGAGCAATAACAGAGGTTTTCATTAATTATAATTAAGACCCCCAAAGGAATCATCTTTGTATTCATAATAGCTTTTAAAAGTTCAACCACTGCATAGTTTAAAAAAAATTTTAACTTCCTTTTCCACTGATTAGATAAGTCATGAATGTTAATAGTTAAAAAAAAGGGGGGGGGGGATAAATGTCAAGTGTAATCTTTTATACCAGGTTTGAAAAATGATATTACCAGCCATCCAGAGCCCTGTTCTAACCCATCCAGAGGCATCCTGGAAAACCAGGTGACCAGGTTTGCCTCCAGTGGGAGGTCCCAGTGTTTCAGGTGAGTGAGAGACTGTGATGTCCGTGTTCTGTGGTTCCTGCAGGTGGAGGCAGAGGTCCCAATTAGAACCATTGCTGACGGCGGAGATTCCAGTGGGGCCAGCTCACACCTTCTTCCAACCAAGACTCCTGTGAAACCAGCTTTGGAAGAAAGGCTTAGAAGTCAGTTCTGTGTTCCCGTGTGGGATGCTATCAACATGAAGTTGAAACTGCCCAAATACATAGGTAACCCATACCAAATCCACAGATAGACTATTCACACTCCTGTATGGAGAACCTGGGAAGCAGAAATTAAAGACATTTGTCAAATTAAATCTCTTAATTTAATACATTTCCCCTAATTGCTACTCCACGTTACCTCCACAATCCCCTTTTTATACATCCTCAAAGCCAGTCCCTTTACAGCCCCGGAGTCATCAAAACTATGGTCTCCTGCTCAAGTCTGACATTGCTATTACAGGTCTGAGAGCAAGATGGATCCAGGCACAGCAATTGGCTCTCAGGGACTAAATAAGGTGTGGCCAGTGCTCTGGCTAATTCTCCTAGTCCGCAGCCCACCCCACTATCTAATAGGAGGCCCTAGTTAAGGAGCCAAAACACGTGTATAGATGGGTTGCTATTGTTAGCTGGTGGAGTAAATGGTTGAAACTCATGACAAAAAAATTCGATTTATTATTTTTGAAATTCAACTCTCATGGCTATTCCTATCGCTTAAATCAACCCCAAATAGAAGACACACTTATTTATTAGACAATAACACCCCCCAAGTCGCTCCCCATTTCCCGGACCAGACGGTCACCCATTCCCTGAGCCTGGAGTAGCTAGTTCTCTCTGACTCGGGCTCCAGAACATCTACAATCCCCAAACCAGAAGGCAAGTTTCCTCATTTCTCTTGCTGATCTCTACTTCCAAACCTATGGCCAGGGCGAGGGGTTTCGACTCTCCAAACTCCTAAGTTCTGTTCGTAGGAGGTTCACGATGGCCCTGAATTATAACACCCAACGTTGTGCTAATCGCTTCCACCTTTTCCGCAGTTGTTTCTCCGTAGACCCGGAGACCACATCCTGTCCGAGATTCCTCAGGTTCCTTCCTTCCTTCCTTCCTTCCTTCCTTCCTTCCTTCCTTCCTTCCTTCCTTCCTTCCTTCCTTCCTTCCTTCCTTTCTTTTTCTTTCTTTTCTTTCTTTCTTTCTTTCTTTCTTTCTTTCTTTCTTTCTTTCTTTCTCTTTCTTCTTTCTCTTTCTTTCTTTCTCTCTTTCTCTCTCTCTCTCTCTCTCTCTCTCTCTCTCTCTCTCTCTCTCTCTCTCCTTCCTTCTTTCTTTTTTCTTTCTTTCTCTTTCTTTCTTTCTCTCTCTCTCTTTCTCTCTCTCTCTCCCTTCCTCCTTCTTTTCTTTCTTTCTTTCTTTCTTTCTTTCTTTCTTTCTTTCTTTCTTTCTTTCTTTCTTTCTTTCTTTCTTTCTTTCTTTCTTTCTTTCTTTCTTTCTTTCCTTTCTTTTCTTTCTTTCTATATATTTTTATTTATTTCAGAGAGGAAGGGAGAGGGAGAGAGAGAGATAGAAACATCAGTGATAAGAATCATGGACCAGCTGCCCCTGCGCGCCCCCTGCTGGGGACCAAGCCCGCAACCTGGGCCTGTGCCCTTGGCCGGAATCGAACCTGGGACCTTCCAGTCCGCAGGCTGATGCTCCACCCACTGAGCCAAACCGGCCAGGGCGCCCCAGGTTTCTTGCTTGCGGGTCGTGCCCTGGCCACGGAGGTTCAAGCGGGGAAAGCCGGCGCGGGGACTCCGAGGCCAGCGTGGGGCCGTGTGCCAGGCGGAGGGCAGAGCAGCCGGCCCGGAGCCTTCCCCCCGCCCTCCCCGCCAAGGCGCTGTGCTCCCTCGGGTGCCGTCCGCGGCCTGGGCCGGGCGGACCTTGTTCGGGGCGCCCAAGGGTCCTTTGCAGAAGGAGGACGCTCTGCGAGGTCGGCTGTCCTGGGCCCCCGGGTCCGGCTCCGGGTCCGGCTCCGGAGGCGGGGTTGCCATGGGAACAGGACGCGGAGGACGCGGCTGGCAGCATTGGCGCCCGCGGCCAAGGCGACGCGGGGCGCTTCCGGCCTCGACCTCGTGGGGCCCAGGCCGCTCTGGCTGACCGCAGCCCCCGCGCATCCACCCCAACTGCCCCCCCCCCCACCCCAATCCTAGCGCTCCCCTCCCCCCGCGCCCTCGGCTTCCCTGTGACGCTCCCGACCTCAGGGCCGCTCCCAAACCTCCTGTTGTCTCGGCGGTGAAGATGCCGGAAAAGGAGGTAAATCCCACTGATGGGTGGACAGGAGCGCTGCTCCAGGACCTACCGGTTGAAAGCTGCGACCTTCTGGGCTGTATTCGGCGACAGCCTGCCCCGCCCGCGCGCCCCTCTGCGCGCCCTGCACCCCAGGTGCTCCCGGGGCAGCTCTCGGGACCGGACCGGAGGAAAGGCTCAGAGCTAACTGCTGACGGTGCTGGCACCGCCCGTGTTGCCTCTCCGGTTAGGAGAGCGGAGAGGACGGCTCAAGCAGCTCAGGAAGGACCACGGCTTCCGCCGATGGTTAGCAGTTCAGAGCATGTTTCCGAGGGGAGAGTCACACCTGGCAAACATCACACAGCCCCAAAGTGTGCAGCCCCATATTCCTTTTAAAAAATCCTGATCCCAGGGTATGTTTTTGATTTGGGAGGGAGAAACATCGATAGGTTGCCTCCTGGGCCTTGACAGGCATCAAAGGCGCCACCTTTAGTCTACAGCAGTGGTTCTCAGCCTTTCGAATGCCGCGACCCTTTCATACAGGTCCTCATGTGGTGGTGACCCCCAACCATAAAGTTATTTTCCTTGCTACGTCCTAACTGTAATTTCGCTGCTGTTAATGAATCGTAATGTAAATATCTGTGTTTTCCGATGGTCTTGGGCTCTACAGCAGCGGTTCTCGACCTTTCGAATGCCGCGACCCTTTAATACAGGTCCTCATGTGGGGGTGACCCCCAACCATAAAGTTATTTTCCTTGCTACGTCCTAACTGTAATTTCGCTGCTGTTAATGAATCGTAATGTAAATATCTGTGTTTTCCGATGGTCTTAGGCTCTACAGCAGCGGTTCTCAGCCTTTCGAATGTCGCGACCCACAGGTTGAGAACCGCTGCTGTAGAGCCTAAGACCATCGGAAAACACAGATATTTACATTACGATTCATAACAGTAGCAAAGTTACAGTTATGAAGTAGCAACGAAAATAATTTTATGGTTGGGGGTCACCACCACATGAGGAACTGTACTAAAGGGTCGCCGCGTCAGGAAGGTTGAGAACCACTGGTCTACAGGATGATGCTCCAATCAACTGAACCACCGGGCCAGGGCCCACGTATTCTTATACTGCGCCTTTCAGTGGCCCTAAATACACACAATAGTGACAATAACACATCTGCAGAGGCAACTGTGGCCAGCACGGGCTCTGGCAGCCTAATGTTTAAAGGTGTTGCCATCATGAACCCTACAATGAATTAGGGCCTATGACAAGGCGAGTTGGACTTGCTGTGCCCCTCCCATTTTCAAAAAAACAAACAAACCAAAAAACAGGCTTGGTAGAGAGAGAAGGAAAATATTTACTAGGAACTTGAAAGGTGGTGTTTACATTTGGTGTTTGTTCTTTCCAGCTTTAAGGTTGAAGTTTAATTGCTATTGATCCAAGACTGCCAAGATATCTGGCCTTTCTGAGTTAGGCCGGAGGAAGTTATTTCTATGAGTTGCTTAAACATATCTTGGGGAAAACTGGGAAGACCTATCAGCTTAAGGTTTAAATCTGTACCCTCAAGTTCCTGAGCCCAAATTTTCTAAAGATGCCATGCCCTTTATTCTCTGTTTCCAACAAGAATTCTCAGCATGGAACAATAATGAGAACATGAACTTGCTTCAAGACGTCATGGTTTTGGTTTTCACTCTGTGTGGCCTGGGGCAAGTCCCAGCCCATCACTTGTACCTCTTGTTTCCAAAACCCACCCCAGGTCCAGGAGAGTAAAACTGCAGATGTTTGTGACTGTGAACAACATCTAACATCTATAATAATAAAAGGGTAATATGCTAATTAGACTGGATGTCCTTCTGGACGTCCTTCCTGACCAAGCCGTGCCGGAGGGAAGCCAGCTTGGGTCCCAGATGCCTGCGGGCGGCCCCAGGGAAGCCCGTGTCCCGGGTGCCGGGGGGGGGGGGGGGAGCCCGTGCCCGCAGCCCGCCTACTCTTTTTTTTTTTTTTTTTTTTTTTTTAAAAGGTGCCCAGAGGGAAAAGCAAGAATAAAAGCTAGAAACATCGATGAGAGAGAAACATGCCCCTTCACATGACCGGAATCGAACCTGGGACCCTTGACCGGAATCGAACCTGGGACCTTTCAGTCCGCAGACCGACGCTCTATCCACTGAGCCAAACCGGTTTCGGCGGGAAGGCCTACTCTTGCACTAGTTTTTGTGCATTGGGCCTCTAGTGTATGGCAATAAAAAAGGAAGAATGGTCTCCTGTTCTCTAACACTTATGTCCCTAACCCCTTAAGTTGACCTTCATCAAACTGAAAGGTTCAGTGTCCTGTCCTTCTAGGAAATGGCCGTGAGGCTGTTTCGGAGTGTGGTTAGTGCAGCCCCCGGCCTGAACACCTGCTCGAGCGGAGCATTGTGCAGGGAAGTGCAGTATCAGGGCAGGCGCCGAATTCCCGTCGGACAGCCGGTGCTCTGCTCCCACCTCCGGTTAATTAGCTCTGACCAGAAGCACGTGGCCCTCATCTGTAACGTTAGAAATCAAAGTAAAAGGCCTGTAAAGACTGAGAGGCTCAAGTCTTGGTGATACTTTTTCCTTGCTTTGCCATCTTCACCCTGTCCCCAAATGTGAACCGTAGAGTAAATGGGCTTTAGGTTCGTTCGCTCCCTCTGGAATGGGCTGCTAGCAATCTGGGTGGACAGTGGTTTTAGAGGGTGCTCACTCCCCTTCCCTCGTGGATCCTGAGGTAGGAGAGGCAAGCGTTGCCATTGCAAAAGTCACATAGAGGAAGCATGTGTAGAGGGTACTTCTAGACTCTTCCAGCCCCAAGGCGAATGTGATTATTTCCAAACTATTCCTGCCCCAGGAACTGTGAAACTTAAGAACAAAGAAATCCAAATAAACTCTCTCTTGTGTAATTTCTTAAAACACATTTTCTGGCCTCTCAACCTCCTTGGGAGCTTCCTGGGTGTAATCAGAAACAGGTCCTCATACTTGGAGGGCAGGGAGAGACCAAAGAAAAAGGCAGATCACTCAGGGTGGGAGGTGGTGGGTTTAATAAGCAAGGGAACTTACTCCCGAGGCTTGTCTTGGGCAGTGGCAGAGCAGATTTCTGCCCCTCCCCGCCAAAGCCTTACAAGGTTATACGGAGGCCTTACCTGGCTTCAGTCCAACTTGGTGAATGACCACAAATGGGTCATCTCAGCGTTCTGGAGGTCAGAAGCCTGCAGAGGCTGTCGCTGGGCTGGAGACAAGATTGGTTCTTTCTAGGGGCCTCGGGGCAGAATTTTATTTTCTCGCCTCTTCCAGCTTCTAGAGACCCCTGCGCTCCCTGGTTCCTGGCCTCATCCTCCACCTTCAGAGCCAGCAATGCAGCATCTTTAGCACGGGCTCCTCCCACTTGAAAGGCCCTTCCGATCACCTAGGCCCACCCACATAACCAGGACCATCTCCTTCTAAGGTCAGCTGATTGTGAGCCTTAATTCTATTTGCAAACGTAATTCCCCTTTGCCATATGACATCAGATATTCACCGGTTCTGGGAATTAGGATGTGGACTTCTTTGGGCCGGGGGAGGGAAGGGGTGTTGCTCTGCCTTCCAGAGTGGTTAACCTGAACGAAATGGCCCAGGTTTAAAATACCTGGAGGTGGCACATAGGGAACCTTACTGCCTATCTCTTCCCCTGTTAAAATCTTAAATCATTTGGCCGACCTGCTCCTGTTTCTCCCCTACACATGCTCCATTTATAATCGGGTACATCCAATCTTGAATGTCCTGTTTCTTCCCATTTGGGGGCCTGGTCTATAATGAATGTGCAGAAATGTCTCTTTCCTTCCCTTTCCCTCACCTCCATCTATTGGGGATTTACTCCTCGGGAGCCTTCTCTCTGGCTGGAACCCATACCGATTGCTCCCTCCACCAGCTCCCATGGCTCAAGTATGGCAACCATCTTGTCCTGTCCCAGATATGCCAACACGCTCCCATGATGCTCGACAGTTCTCTGCTGAGCTGGGGAGCAGAAATCGCTCCCTGCATGCCTGGGTCTGTTGCTTTTCCAGCTAGCTCTTTGTCCTGCCTGTTAACTTTGCTCAAAAAGTGTCACCCCATCTTTGCTGGATGATGTTTCTGCTGCGGTCAGCACCCGACATGCCCCAGTTGTGTCCCATGGAAAGAGGCTGTGCTTCAACATGTTGGGGGAGTGTTTTCTCCACACAGTACATCATGTGTTTATCTTAAGATGGGTGGGGTTCATTATTAAAAGCTTTGGAGTCCGTCTTAGGCTTATGTACGGAAAATAAGTTGATGACTTTTAACCACTGTGAAGAAAAAGGCCACTCTTTCTCACTCGCTCTGATGATGCATACACTATCCCACTCCTGTTCCTCTGCACTCCTGTATCGCATAGTGAGAGGGAGGGTGAAAATCCTCACGCGTACGCGTAGATGTGTACAGAAAGGACAGTCAGTGCATCGTTGTCAGGGCTGTCAAGCACTGGAAGCAGATTAAATGCCCATTGATGAGGAACTAGTTAAATAAAATACAGCACAACCATACTATGACATATTATGCAACAGTTCAGCAGGGGTGGGGAACGTCCGGCCCACGGGCTGTATAAGCCCCGGAGATCATGTGGTCTGGCCCTGCCAAGGCCTTAGGGGTGAGTTAATTAAATATTTGACCAAATACAGCAGGCTCATTTTTAAGTTGATCGTTTCCGTATGGCCCTCGAATGGTGTTATAAAAATATCCCAAATGGCCCTTGGCAGAAAAATGTTCCCCACACCTGGTTTAAAAGCATGAGATGTGTGTGCTGGCAGAGAACAGTCTCCAAGACTTTTTAAGTGGGAAAACTAAGGCCCAGGAGAGGGTGTACAGCATGCTTCCTCATTTACAGGGGAAAGTTAAATACATGCCTCCGCGTACACTCCAACACGGAATGTCTCAGATCCCACGGAAATAGCTGTTGCCTGTGGAGACGGGAGCTCAGGGTTGGGAGGAGCCACAAAAAGCAACAGCAGCGATGCAAAATGGAACCAAAGTTTATTTCCGTCAAACCTTCAGTACATTACAAAGGCAGCGTGCTAACCTACGGCGTACGGCATTCCCATGGTTAACCAGAGTGCTGGTAATAAATACGCATCCTGACGCGATAGAAGGCTGTGCTTGTCAAGCACCCCAGTCTCCCAGGTCTCCGGCTCTGCAGCATTCTGTGCGCGTGTGTGTGTGTGTGTGTGTGTGTGTGTGTGTGTGTGTGTGTGTGTTCTGTGTTTCCTTAAGTGCTGTGACGGAAAGTCCTTTCACGTTGCTTTGCAGCATTTTGAAACTGCTGAACTATAAACAACGCAGGAAAGTAACCCGGGGCTGGGAAGCCGTTTTTGCTTTGCTGTCATCGGTCGGCACCCAGCGCGGCCCAGCTCCCTCGGCCCCGGCCCCGGCGGCCCTGTGTCCGGGCCCTGTCGGAGCAGGCCTGCACTTTTAATGACACTCTCGGCAGGGTTCTGTTTTCTGTTTACATCCCGCAGGAAAAGCCATGCTGGCAGGGAAGTTGCAAGCAAGATAGAAACCTTTTTTTTTTTTTTTTAACCTGAAAGTAAAGAAAGGGAACAGACCTATTTCCCCCAAAGACCTTGGCTATGCACCCTGATGGTTACCCTATCGGGGCCCCTGTCTCAAAGGTGGCACACGGACGGTGACTAACAGTTCTAGAGAGCCTTTCTGGGCGCTGGCAGAGCCGGGGCGTTCACAAGTATTCGCTGGGCACAAGGAGGGTTCGCTCTCTTAAGAGACGCGCTCAGTTCTGAGGGGTCTGGCAGCTCACGCCGAGTTAGGAATATACAACTGCCTTTTGCTATCGCTGACAACTTTGAGGAAAAAGTCCTATTTCTAAAAAATCTTAAGCATGGTTACCTAAAAAATATTTTGTTAATATAGTCTAATGTGAATTTCCCTTACGCAAGGGGTTTAGATAGGAAAACATCTTTAAGAGCCAATAAAAATATTGTAGAGAGAAAAAAAAAACACTTTTAAAAAATTGAGGTTAAGAACAATGAGGCATTTCTTTTGGCTGTAAACACGCAGTTTACTGTCCCTCGTCGAAACACGAACGTCTGGATTTCCTGAGCTTCGCGGGTAATGGCAGAAGGCAAGTTTGCATAGAGGGTTTGCGGTACGTCCACGATTTACTGAAACACTTTCTAAGGGCAGTTTGCTTTTGTTTCTGAGCTTCATGTTTTAGTTAACGGAGCTCATCAGGCTCAGACTGACCAGCCGGTGACGAGCCACCTAAGGCAGACGGGGGGAAAGACGGAATTAAGAGTTTTCAAATCCACAGGACAGAGGTCAAGGGTCCCAGGCGGGCACCGCATACCCAGCGCTGCACTCAAGTGGTTAGAAGTCAAACCATGTTTGCGGATTGGCAACCAGAGGCAAAAGGGGGGCTCCCCTGTGCTGAACGGCACAGCCAGCGTAGAGGAGCCCTGGCGGCGTTTACTGCGCGGGGTGTCCACGCACTGCTCAGGGGTGACGGAGCCACGCAGCTGGTCAGGCACGCAGAACGGTGCCCGGGCCCCAGCACCCGGGCCAGGCGCCTGGCACGGCCGGCCCCAGCTCGGCCATCAGCAGCGATGACAGCGCCTTTCACCTCTGCTGCTGTCCAGTCTCTCCGCAGTTCTAATGGGGCAGTCTTCTCCCGGGCCAGTCCCCCGGAAGCAGCCTTGGGAGGGAAGAAGCCAGGCTAGGTCACGGTGCACACCACGAGCGAGAACAATGGCAGCGGTCGCCAACAACTCCGATCCAACCCCGAGACGGACAGCGAGGGGCAGCGTCCCGCCGAGGAACCCGCTCTACTTCTTCTGGGCCTGGGTCTTACACATGGTAAGGATCTGCTTCAGAACTTTCTGGACATCTTCATCCATCTGGCCCTAGAAGGTCAAACAGAAGACAGTCAGTAGGAGCTCAGTGAAGTCCCGTCCCGCCGAGGGAATGAGGTGGCTGGCTGGGATGAAGCCCTTGGCCCCTGATCTTCCCAAGGAATGTTATCCCTAGCCATTCCCACATTTCTCTAGGGAACTGAGCCTGGGAGGGCCCTGCTCTTGAACCCCTGGAGGATGACGAGGCTGAGACTAACAGAGCTCCAGCAAAGGGTTTCTGGGGTCTCCGTAGCCAATATGAGCCCAGCAAGCCAAACCACCAACAGTGACAATATCGGCAAGCCTCCAACATCAAGCCGGGCTCCTGATCCTGAGGGTGGGCAGCTGGTGGGTGGGGGAGCAGCAGCTGCGCCCTCCTTATTTCTCCAGAAACGCCCAGGTTGCTCTCAGTAGTTAGGACAGGGTTCCCGACACAAAATCCAAAGCCGAGCGAAAGGCACTGGAAAGCTTTCCAAGGTACAGGATTCCCCTCGAACTCTCATCCGTTCTGCTGGTTTGATGACGGGGCTTGGGGCAACATGGACTGCGGTATTTCTTTAAGATACCCGGACACTTCGCAGGCCTTGCCATACCTGCACAGCATACAGAAGATGCATCCTGTAAACCGATATGACCTCCTGGTGTTGCTTCTTGCACTCCTGGGAAGAGATCATTTTACTTTGTTACGGGGAGCTGTGGCCAGATGCTCCCCAAGCGACTCCCTCCATCCAGTGCTCACATAGAAAGCTTTTAAACTGTTGTGAGCTCACTGGCTTGTGTGTTTCTGAATACTTGTCAATATTCTCAGGGGGGAAAAACCTATTTTATGTCTTTGTATGTCAAGTCTAGGAGAAAATTCATGTAAGAAGTAGTTATTATAATCCCAAATTTGTTGCATATATATATATATATATATATATATATATATATATATATATATATACACACACACACAAAAACATATATGCACACACACATATACATACTTTATGCAAATATACAGATACATTCACACAAGGTAAATACTGCAAGGAAATATATCAAATGCAGAAAGTAATCATCTCTGAGTGGTTGAATTATTAGCAATTCATTTTTTGGAACTTTTCCAGAGTTTTCTACATTTTCCAACTTTTCTACAATGGCCAAATATTATTTTAATTTAAAAAAATACATTCTTTCACTGCCCTAGCCGGTTTGGCTCAGTGGATAGAGCGTCGGCCTGTGGACTGAAAGGTCCCAGGTTCGATTCCGGTCAAGGGCATGTACCCTTGGTTGCGGGCACATCCCCAGTGGGGAGTGTGCAGGAGGCAGCTGATTGGTGTTTCTCTCTCATCGATGTTTCTAACTCTCTACCCCTCTCCCTTCCTCTCTGTAAAAAATCAATAAAAAAATATATTTAAAAAAATACATTCTTTCAAAGGGAGTTACTACTACCCCCTCCGTAGCTGCTACCACATGCTGCCCGGGAAGCACACTGACTGAGCTGCTGGGCACCGAGGAGGAGTGTGGCATCGCTCTCCACGCTCCCTCGGCAGAGCTGCTAATGCCTCTACGTCTCCTTGTGGAGCGATCGTGCCAATTCCTCTCGGCGCCTACTTCAAGGAGCCTCCCTGAACTCTCAGCTCTTCTAAAGAGAGGCCCTTCCTCCTGCTTCACGATGAAAATGGAGACTGCCATATATGGGTCACTTCAACAATCTGTAGAAGCCTCCCGATACTCCTTGTTGTCACCTTCCTATCATTGTTGCCATGTGTCCTTCCCACTCAAGGAGAACCTTAAACCTCAGCTCTTTGACGTTCACGCCATCAGCAGGTGTGCTTGGTATCTCTCTACTGCTTCCTCCCACCGTTGGTCGCCTCCACGCAATCATTCCTAACTCTCTGGCCCCTGACTTCCTTCCCATCCTGGCTTCTGTCGGCAGTGGGTTGACTGCAACATCCGCATGGAGGAGCCACCTAACACCTGGCCTCCCAGTTCCTCCACTTCAGCTTCAGGGACTGGCGCTTCCTCCTTCCAGCCACACATCTCATGGTCATGGCCCTGCCTCTGCCTCTGCCTCTGCAACTCAACCGAGAGCATCCCACCCTCTGACCGCCATCTCCTGTCCTTCTAGCAGACCTACCTCAGGCTTCCCCACCTCCCACTGGGATTCTTCAGCCCCATCGGACACCTCACCACTCACTCACTTCTCCAGCAGGCAGCGCAGATCTGGCTGCCATGCCACGGGAAGTGTTCTCGCCAAGGCTACCCAGGACCACTAAATGCCACATCTCAGTCCTTACTGCCTCATACTCATCCCTTCGAGACTCAGCACGAGCACCACCTTCTGCAGGAAGCCTTTCGAGACTCACCCAGGCCGGGTAAGCACCCATTTCTTCTGCCCTCAGCATGTTGGGTATCTCTCTATCGATGCATGCTTACCACATCAGGAATATGGCAAGCCATATTACATATCAACTGTGAGGGCAGGGGCTGTGTCTCATTCATTTTCATACCATCAGTACCTTGGACAATACTGACACAGAAGAACTCCTTAAACACATGTTGAGATATTGTAAGAATGACTGTAGAAACCATTGGCACTTTCTCTACACGTCCGTGATCACCGTCTCAGAAAAATGACCTGCAGAACAGAGCGGGGAGCATCTTCTCCCCTGACTGTTCCTCCAGGGCTAGCGCTAGGAGCACAGCACAGCTGGTGTGGGCCTTAGTGGCCAGCCAGAGTCAGGATGGCAGAAATCTGAACTCGCCAGTATCAGCTCTGTCCTGAAGAAATCATAAAAGCCAGGTCCTGTTTGTAACTGGAAGCTAGAGATGGCCCAGGACAGACTAACCCTCAGTTTCACACGGAAAATACATACCCTTGTCAACCAAAACCTTAACGGATATTGCAGTAACTAAATAATGACCCTCTGAAGATGTCCACATCCTAATCCCAGAGCCTGTTACCTACATGGTAACGGGACCTTACGGTGTGACTAAGGATTGTGGGACGGAGAGAAAGAGTATCCTGATTACTGGGGTGCACCTTACATGCAACCACAAGGGCCCTTAAGAGAGAGAGCAAGGTCAAAGGTGGAAGGAGGCGATGGGAGGACGGAACCACGGGTTGAAGTGCTGTCCTTTGAAGATGGCGGCATGGACTATGCGCCAAGGAATTCACATGACCTCTAAAAGCTGGGTAAGGCAAGGACATGGATCTCCCCTAGAGCCTCCGCAGGGAACCAACCCTGCTGACATCCTGACTTTAGTCCAGCAAGACTGATGACCTCCAGAACCTTAAGATAATAAGTGTGTGTTGTTGTAAACCAAGTGTGTGCTGCTCTGTCATAGGAAATAGTCATAGGAAACTAATCCAGATAGGAGAGGACTTTCTGGGTGAGAAAGGGGCGGGGCCAAGAAACAGCTTCAGACCCATAGATAACACAACTACCAGGGATCCTGGCCCCTAGCAAGAAAAAGTGCTTGCCACTGTCCGAGACGGTTATGACTGTTGTAGAAAAACGGAGAAGGGGCGAAAAGCTGGTGGATGGACGAACACGCCTACTCCACTGTGCTGCCGATTCCTCCTCCTCAGAGATACATCCCCCCGACTCACAGCAGATAGTAAGTGGAAACTTGACCAGTTCCTTCTTTTGTGAGGGCACCAGTTCCTTTTGTGACCAATTCCTCTTTGGTGAGGGAACCAGTGAGTTGCGCCCTGAAGTACACTCCTTTAGGCTGGGACCCCGGCCACGCCCACCTGCCCTCCCAGCAGAGTAGGCATGCAGTCCGCCTCGCCCTCCACCCCACCCGGCGGGACGAGCCCACTCACAGCCAGCTGGGTCTGGAGCTGCTTGACCTGCTGCTGCAGCCCGTCCAGCTGCTGGCTCTGCCGCTTGGAGGAGCTGGCCGAGTAGGACAGCTGTGAGAGGCTGTTCAGGGCCTCCTTCAGCTTGGTGACTTCCTTTGACATCTCGTTGATCTAGGGAAAAAGGAAAACTGTTAGCATGCAAGAATGTGCCCGCAGAAGCAAAATTCCAGGTATTCCTAAGCCTTGAACACAGCCTCTGTTAGCCTCCAGGACTTGAGACTTTGGAACAATTCCTTTTATACATTTCAAAGAAAACCCCTAAAATGAAACACATAACAAAATCAGACAAACCCACGAAGCCTTCTAAGGCCATTATATTCAAACCAGAGGCCTGGTGCATGAATTCGTGCATGAGTGGGGTCCGGCCAGCCAGGCCCGGGGAGTGGATGTGGGAGGTTGCCCGGCCAGCCCCAACCCCTGGTCAAACTCCCAGTCCAACTCCCGGTAGAGGGGACAATTTGCGTATTAGCCTTTTATTATATAGGATAAGGGCCCCCAATTAAATACTGTGTTTTGATGCATAAAGATAACAAACACTATAGTAACATTGATTTCCCTTCCTTGTTTTTTCTTAACAGAAACAGGACTTTAGACATTCTTTATTTGCTGGCATGGACGATTAGGAATAAGTTATAGAAACCCTGATATCTCTAGACATCTTGTTTTAAAGTAAACACAATCCCCCTCTCCCTCCCCCCTCCCTGCCCCCTTGGCTTTGAAAGCTCTCTGGAAGCATCTATCATCATCAATGAATAAATGATCACTAGTGCTTTAGTCCAGGCCACTCAGAGCATGTGACCCAGGGGACTGGCAGGCAGCGCAGATTCAGCACAGAACCATCCTCCGCTCCCCGCTCTTCCTCAGGCCACACCCAGCCCATCTCTCATCCCCCGCACCCCACATCCCTCCCCACCTCCCCTCGCATACACCTGTGAAAATGAGGGCCAGGAAAGGCAATTTTTATACTGACTCGGGAAAGCCCATGGAGCTTAGGGAAGCGGGATTAAGTCTGGAAGTATTTGGGTTCCATACGACAGGGGAATCTGTCCGGATTCCAAGTGTTCAAGTTCAAGATCGGTCACAAGCGCTTTTCAGTTTGTGGGGTTACTTCTGAGCCCTGACCCTTGGCAGAGCTTCTGTAAAGTCATTTCTCAAGAAAAATTATGCACCCCATATATGAAAACGCTTTAAGATAAGGGAAGCGTCCTTCTTTCAAATAAATGTCTAGCCTACTACCCTAATGTGGCTTTGGGGACAGAGGGATTCGTGTGCTGAGCCTCTGAGTGTCCGCAACCAGTTAGTGTGAACAAATGGTAAACACGTGGACGACAGAAGGTCCCAGGGCTCACTAGCCAGAAGCTCAACAGCAAGGGCCCTCACCAACCTTCCTGTCCTTGTCCTCCTCCAGCCTGGACGAGCTCTCCGAGTGCCGCCGCAGCTCCGCCAGCTCCTCCTGTGCACGCTGCAGTTTCTGCACAAGTTCACCGGCTTCTTGCTCTTTGGATCTCAAGAGAGTCTGAAGCGTTTCCTTTTCCCTCTTCAGCTGTGAGGCCTCACTTCTAAGCTGGGCAGCCTCTGACTGGGCCTTCTCTCTCTCTCACGGAATCCTTCAGTTTCGAGGCCCACGCGCTCACTTCACTCTCCAGGGACGCCTGGAGCTTCTCGTAGGCGGGCCTGGGCACCATGGCCTCGGCCAGCGCCGCCTTCTCTTCCACCAGCTGCTTCTCCAGTTTGGCCACCTCCACCTCCCTGCCGGCCAGGAGCTCCTGGAGACCGCCTAGTCTGCCCTCCATCTCCTTGGCGGCCGTCCGCAGCGTGGTGATCACCTGCAAGTGCTCCGTGATGGACACGGAGTTCTCCTTCTGGGCACTGGCCAGCTGCTTGAGCTGCGTCAGCTCGTTCAACACCTTGGCATACTGGGCCTTCGCCTCGGCCAGCGCCTCCTCCGCCTGCGCCCTGGCCAGCCGGGCCGCCTGCATCAGCTGCTCGTGCTCCGCTCGGTGGACGTACTCGGCGGAGACGTCCTCCAGGGACTTCCTCTTGCGGTAGTCCTCCAGCTCGGCCTGCGCCTCCTTGTACAGCTGGGACAGCTCGCTCACCTGCTTGTTGAGCTCATCGATCATCCTGTTCATGGCCTCCTTCATGTCCCCGGCATCATCGCCCGGCTCCTGCGTCATCTGACTTTTCAGAGCATCTTTCAACTGTGAGATTTCTTCTTGGGCCTCCTGGTATCTCTCGAGCAGAAACGCTTTCTCCTTATTCATAGTCTCAATAACGGAGCCATAGGAGCTTCTCATTTCCTCGTTCTCTTCCACAGGCGGCTGGTTCCCCACCCCCTGCTCCCTCTCGGCCAGCTTCTCCTCTAACGCTCTCACTTTCTCCTTGTTCCTCTCGCTTTCTTCCAGGGCGTCCTGGAGATCCTGCTTCAGCGCTCGCATCTCCTCCTCGGGGACCCTCAGCCCCCCGAGGTGTGAGTAAGAATCCACGCTCTCGGGCGCCACGAGGCCCAGCTTCATCTGCTTCTGCACGCTCAGGACTTCTTTCATCGCCTCCTCGTACTTGCTCTGCGTTTCTTTCAGTTTCTGGCTGAGGTCGGAGCCGTTCTCGGAAACCTCGGTGTCGTTCAAGCGCAGGGGCTCTGGCCTCCGGGCCTGGAGCTCGGCCTGCAGCTGCCGCCTCTCCGCCTCGGAGCGCTCCAGCCTCTTCTGCAGGTCCCGCAACGCCTCCTGGAGCTGCTGGATGCTGGCATCACCGTCGGCTGGGGGCTGACTCGGGGAATGTGCAAAGGCCGGGGGAGGGGATCTGGAGTTGCGGGGAGAGGGTTCCCGAGGTTTCCCGAGAGACGGGGCCAAGTCAGTGTGAGTGGAATGGAAAGAGTCAAAGCTCAGGTCCGCTTCTGTCTCTTTGGGGGTTTTGGCCTAAAAAAAAAAAAAAAAAAAAAAGCAAGAATAATGAAATGGCACCCACGGTGCGGTTAGGTGAGCAAGCACCTGGGAGGAGAGAACACACCTGGAACCTCTGTATGGGCGAGCAGCGGGACCGTTTTGCGGGTGTACTCTGGCCTTGTGAAAAAATATCACCCGAGACCCGGGAGTCAGATTACCGACACTAAGCCTCCTCTGTGCTCTATTCGAACAGATTTTTTAGCCCCACTTTAAAAACTGTGGATTTGCTTTGGCTGCAAAGCCTCTGACTCAAAATTTCCCTTTATTTTTCATATTATTTATGCTGAAATGGGCAATGAATGGGCTTAGTACAGTTACTTCTTAAATCTGCTAAATGATCAACTTTACTAATCAGATATCTACACACACACACACACACACACACACACACATATATATAATTTGTTATATATATATCATACTATGTATATAATTATATATAATTTACCAATTTAGAAGCTTACAGAAATAGGGCTAGTGAATAATTCTTTCAAGAAAGAAATAACCTAGAACTATAAAATGCTTAAGGCTAACTATATTAAAAAAGAAGAAACGAATGTACATGTTTAAGATAAAATATTATCTGACTAACCCTGAAAAACCCAGTATCTTAACCCAACAGAAGAGTCAGTGGTGGCGATCGATCTACCTACCTGCAACTTATCTTGTAATTCCTTATTGTGTAAAGTTAGAGATGCAACTTTGGCTTGTAATAGGACAAGAATATCTGGTTGGTCAGCTTCCGAACTGATATCCAATAAGCTATCAGCACCTGGGGAAAAGAGAAAGGCAATGCAAACTAATGTTTAAAAATTAAACCGTTACTTCTCTGACCTCTAACAAACTCCCTTTCTGCCCAATCCAGTTCTTCTTCCTAGTCCTGACTGAGAATGAGAGCTCCCACCAGGTGGGTAAGTGAACAGCAGTTCTCGGTCCTGAGGCTTCCTTCCTGGGGCATTCCCACCACAATACCAGGTGCCTGGATGCACAGACCTCGCCTGAAGATGGACGGACTGGATCAGACATTTTCCCGTTCACTGGATTCAGTATGGCGTGGCTGCGTTTTGCCCCTCCATGCTTAAGGAGTCCCATTTCCGAGAATCCTTTTAGAAATACCTCTGGAAGCTGGCTCACTTCTTAACCCCACCACCATGACACAGGTTCAAGCTTTATCAGCTACTCTGAAACTTTGCAAACAGCTTCCAATAAATCTCTGTCTTTCCCCTCGCCCTAGTAAAAATGTAAGTCTGCACACCACTGTCAGACTAATCTCCCTAAAATATGCTTTGATCGGGCCATTCCTTCGGGTCAAAGTGTTTTAATTGCTCCCCCTCCAAATCTTCGAATCCCTTTATCTACATTAGGACCTCTGTGATCTGGCCCGAATCTCCTGTTTCAGGTTTACGACTCATGATTTCTTCCTCTGGTATATCCCCTACTTCTCAGATTCAAGGTTTCCCTCAGACCCTCTATATTCTCAACACAAGGCTGCTTCTTTAACTCTGCATCCATACTGCTGCCCTGGAACATCTCTTTGGTTAGATAACTCTTAGGAACCCTTCAGGAGAGCGATGTCAAACTCTGCCTCCTCCACAAAGTATCTGCTGACCACTGCAGCATGATATGGTCTCTCTAAATCCGCAGTAAACCCCATGGGTAAACCACAGCTTGTAGACATCCTACCGGTCATCACGCTGAAATAGCATCTAAGGTAATGCTATTCAATGTGCTCACTGATGGAGACAAAGAACTTGCTCCAGAATATAATTCAATGCACTGCTTTCTTCATCTGAGAAGTCTTCTTGTGAAAAAAATGTCGGCCGGACAAAACAGGATGCCTAGTGATGTCGCTGATGACTTTCTGGTGCGGATTCCTTATATTTATCGTGCACTGGCAACAGTTTATGGGCTGATCGGAACAGCATTGATCTAAATTGTTTCCTGTTATTTAAAAGTTGTTCACAGCCATTTAATGCGAAGACAAAAGCCTTTCTCTTCATTTGAAGAGGTACAAAACGGCGTTTCTTCCTAGATACGCTTACTTCTGACGTCTAGTGCCCGGTGTAGCTTTAGGACATGCAGTCACGTGAGCACGAAATGAATCAGGGGATTGGGAGCAGGACTGTGATTCTAAGCAACAGAAATCCCTTCCAAGATACAATGGGTGAGTTTTAAAGTGTCCAATGTAACAACTGCTATAGCAATGTTAACATCGGTCTCTACTGGGAATAAGAAAGTATTTATAAATTGTACATGTTTTTTAATTGATTTGAGAGAGAGGAAGAGAGAGAGAAAGAAACATTAATGTGAGAGAGAAACATCAACCGGCTGCCTCGTGCACACCCCCCACTGGGGATCGAGCCTGAAACCAGGCAAGTGTCCTGACCAGGAATGGAACCAGCGAGTGACCCTTTGGCGCACGGGACGATGCTCAACCGAGCAAGCCGCACCATCCAGGGCCAATATTTCTCCTCCGTAAGTTAAAGGCTCCAAACCCAGGAAATGCTAAGACTAAGGAACTGAATACCCGAGCAGAAAAGGACCTTTGAAGTAATCTATATTTTAAACTGATTCTAAAGGTCCTATACTACATTCTTAGAGGGCAAACCCGCAGGATGGACTTAACACCATGAACTAAACCCTGACTCGGTGAAGACAATCTGACTGTGTGACTTCATTAGCACTGTTTTGCGTGTGCCACCTGAAAACCCCACGTAGCAGTTAGGTGTGGCAGACACCGGGGGCTCGGCTGGCTCTCCCTTCAGGAAGCCACCTGCTGCTCAGCTTCAAGGAGAGCTGCCAGCTTGCAGCCCACGGACCTCATCTCAAAGCAACCGTTTCAGGATGCAACATAGAAGAGACAACTACAGTACTCGAAGAACTTACTTTGTTAACAAGATCTGGCAGCAGGTCTAGTATTTCTAGCAGAGATACTGTAAATGCTATTTCAAGCCAGCTGTAACAAGAGCAAGGTGAGGACGCTACCTGCGGAAGCTCTCGGTGTCAAAGTCACTGGGCCGCTTCTACCACTTGGGTTATTGTCTGTGTTCATAATCGAAGGACGTGCTAAAACTCAGTTTGGGACAAATGAAAACAGAGATACATTTTTTCACATCCAGGCTCCGAGACGCCTTCAAGTCCAGGTGAAGGTGCTGTGAGGTACAGCGGGCATCAGCCGGGTGGCACTGGCAGCTCTGGGGGGCGGGGGGCACGCCGGGGTTCTCTGGCCTCCCCACTCAGAGGAGCCCCGCTTGGCCTCTGCTCTCATGGAACAGAGGCGAGTCAAAAGGACAGAAGCAGATGCCTTCCAGCTTACCTGCAGTGCTGTCACTCAGTCTGTCTTTGTTTTCCCGTATGGAGCTGATCTCGGCCTGCTAGAACACAGAGATGACTTACAAGAACATTCCTGATTGTAACGTCCCGCAGAGGAATCAAGCAAAATTTCCTCCCTGGTGTTATCTTACTAGAAAAACAGTTAAAACACCTCAAGAAAAGAAGATATACTAGTATATATTTAAATATATTTTTATTGATTTCAGAGAGGAAGGGAGAGGGAGAGGAAGAAAGATCAGTGATGAGAATCATTGATCGGCTGCTTTCTATACACCCCCTACTGGGGATCGAGCTCACAACCCGGGCATGTGCCCTGACTGGGGATTGAACTGTGACCTTCTGGTTCATAGGTCTACATTCAACCACTGAGCAACACCGGCCCAGCAAGAAAAGAAGCTATTTTAATATCTTAAGTGTAATTACTAAAACATTAGAAGTTCCAGAATTCCTCAAAACATTTTCTAGAAATTTCATTTAGTAAGTATAATACAAATATGTTCTAAGATGATAATAACTTTTAAGATCCTAAAACTTGAATTGGTACTTTCATAATGAAGTCAAGTAGAAGTTTTACCTTAGCTGGGAAATAATGATTAAAATACAAGAGAAGTACTTTTTAGCTTTATCATTTTATACATTAACTGCTATTAATATGTTATTATTAATATTTCTAAGAGAAATGTTAGTAAAGACCTGTCAGAGAAGATAAAGGTAATTTTATCACAAAATAAAAATTCTATGTATGGTCTTGGACTGACAATCAATCCCCTGAAGATTTCCTTTAAGCCTATGTACCTGAATATCTGTTAATATATTGCAAACGTTCTTGTAACTTCAAAGTCAGAGTGTCATTTCAAAACAAAGTACAGCGACTGGCCAGAAATGACCATGTTTCATCTACATGAGCCACAGCCACGAGAAAAGAGAATTTTTCAGCAAAGGAACTTCTATAAAAGCCAAAATGCTAAAAATGTAAGTGGCTTACTTTGGGCAAGTGCTGATGTTACCGAAAGCTGTCTTTTCACTTTAAAAAATGTATGCCTGCTTTTATTTTCCAACTACTTAACCTACAATAAAGTGCATCCAGTAATATGAGGAGTTCTGACAGATATACACCCATGGAGCCACCACTACAATCAAAATACAGAATATCCCATCACCTCTAAAAGCTTCCTCTTAAAAAAAATAAATAAAGTAAGTAAATAAATAAATAAAAGCTTCCTCTTGCCTCACCACAGCCAGTCCCTGCCCATCCCATTCCCAGGCATCCACCACTCCCCTTTTTGCATTTTTCTAGGTTTCTTATAAATGAAATGTCACAGGGTATGAATTTCTTTGTGTTTGGCCTCTTTCATCCAGCATGATGACTTCCAGATTCATCTAGAATACTGCTTGGCCAGCACTCCATTCTTTTTTATGGCCATGTCATATTCCGTTACATGGATAAATCGCATTCTCTTTATCCATTCACTTCTTGAAGGGCATTTGGATTGTTTCTAGTTTGGGGATACTCAAATAAAGCTGCTATAAACACTGGTGCGTAAGATTTTTTGAGGCATACATTTTAATTTCTCATTGGTAAACATCCATGAGTGGATGGCTAGATCATATGTTGAACTTTAAGAAAAAACTGTCACACATTTTTTCCCCAAGCAGTTGTACCATTTGACATTTCCACCAAGAGCACTAGCGCTCTAATTCTCCTTCGTCGTCACCAACAGTTGGTATTTTTAATCTCTTTAGAGTTTAGCCATTCTAACTGGGGTCACTTTTTATCTTCTTGTGTTTTTTAAAGGTCTATATACACTCTATTTCGGAAAATAACAACTTGTGCTATTATAGCCTCCTTGAAGCCATAAGCATATGAGAAGATATTAGGGTATTAACTGTAAGAGTGTAACTTCCTTGCCTTGCCTTGCATATATATTCATCTTAAGAGTTTATTAGTAAAATCTAGTTAAAGTGAGGGGAATGATGGGTTGATAGAATCTTTTTCAGATCCAAGTGCTTCCAAGTTAAAAGAAAATTTATCTTTAGTAACTCTTCGATGGGGGAAATAAAAATACAATTAAACCACTGAAATTTCATTTTAACATTAAGAAACTTTACTTTCACCCTAATCAGTTTGGCTCAGTGGATAGAGAGTTGGCCTGTGGACTGAAGGGTCCCAGGTTCAATTCCGGTCAAGGGCATGTACCTTGGTTATGGGCACATCCCCAGTAGGGGGTGTGCAGAAGGCAGCTGATCGATGTTTCTCTCTCATCGATGTTTCTAACTCTCTCTCCCTCTCCCTCTCCCTTCCTCTCTCTGTAAAAAAATCAATAAAATATTTTTTTAAAAAAGAAAAGAAACTTTACTTTCTTCCCAAGTGTAATTTCCTAGTGATTATTAGGTAAATAGATATTAAATACCCTCCCATTCCTAAAAATAATTTCCAACCACAAGTCTACAGCACCAGGTGGAATAAAACCTAATGGATTTTTAAAGTTTTTCTAAAATAAGTACATATTACTGTTATAGTCAGGAAAAAGGTTCAATTTAAAATATAGAGTTACTTCTCAGTAAGACATCAGAGAGCAACGTAACTTTTCATCTGATTGGCACTGTATCAACTCAGTTTAGTAAGAAGACTGGCGGTCAGGTAAGCTTCCCCCCTGTCCCTTTTTATTAAATGAAGAAATTCATTATTAGCTAATGAATGCAATTTATTTATCCTATTCTTTTGGTATGGAGTCCACGCCAGGAAAATAATCAAGGGTGCTTTGGGATGAGAAGTTTGTAAACCAATCACTGAGAAATATATTCTGTTTTGCCCAGTGTCGTATAACTTAAACCAAACCTACTAGGTTTCCTACAATTCAGTAGCCAAATTGAACACAGGAAGGAAATACCTGGAAGGGTGGTTCAGCGAAAAATGCTGATTCCTTTCCCGAAATTGGTGTTGAAGTTATTGACCTCGGGGAAGACACATCACTCAACTAGAAAGAGAAAATGAAAACCACCAGTGAAGAAGGCTGCTTCAAAGTCTTTTCTCCACCAGCGTCAACACATTTCAGCAATGCAAACCAATCGAACAGTAATTCTCCTCAGGCCCAATTATTTTGGGGGTAACACATCCTCAGAGTGATTCAGAAACCTCAAATACTTTCTGAGAGTTTGCAGGACACAACTAAACGGCTTTGCTCCTATATTTACTAGAATCAATTTTAACAATCGATATTGCAGGTTGAGAATATTATTAATGAATATGCTCACATATTTAAAATGACTTATCGGATGAGATATTGCTCTCAACTATTTGAATGTGGATTATTCTTTTTATGGCCTATGATTCTTTTAATAACAAACCCCAGCCTATTTTTATTGCCATTTCAAAGACACCTGCGCTTCCTCCTCTATGCAGTAGTCACTATAACCAGGAATGAGAGCTGCTTTTAAGTCAACCCTAAATGTAATTAGAAAGGCAAATATATTTTAACTGTTTTCAGAAACCAACTAAAATTCATTTTTAACTAACTGCTTCACCAGCTACCCGTTCTCCTGCCCTTCACACTAGGGTTGACAAGGAACCGAACTTGTCAACTTAAGGAAAAAGTCTCCGTCATAAAGACGTTGAGAAATTTCCTTGAGGCTTAAAAAAAAGATACTGTTCGCCTGGCCAGTGTGGCTCAGTGGTTGAGCGTTGACCTATGAACCAGAGGTTCCGGTTCGATTCGATCAGGGCACATGCCCAGGTTGCGGACTCGATCCCCAGTAGGGGGTGTGCAGGAGGCAGCCGATCAATGTTTCTCTCATCACTGATGTTTCTCTCTCTCTCTCCTCCTCCCTTCCTCTCTGAAATCAACAAAAATATATTTTAAAAAATAGATGCGGCTCAACTCTTCCGTTTTGAAATAAGAATCAACCTTATTTCCATTCTAATCATCACAATCCTCCAGACCACAATTTGTAAAGAAAAATCTTCCCTGTGGCCTTAAAGGCTCAACTCTAAAACATTCTTTTCGGCGGACACACAGAACAAGACAGCGCCTCTGCTGGTGCATTGTTCCCGGCGGGCTGCGTGGTGTTTACCTGGGCAGGACTGATAGGAGGTGGTGGAGCTTTGCGTTTTTTTGGAGTTCCACTTCTTTCTGAGCTTATTTTAGACACTTGGTCATGCTGAAAGTTGTCACAGGCCAGAGAACGGAGGCGGGTTAGTGAGGTTAGTAAAGTCTGAGCACATAGCTTCATCCAAAAAGGAGAAACACCTCCACAGTTCATGCACTTCTCACGGTATCAAGACCAGAAATCTACCCACATAGAAGTCAGGGGTGTGCATGCTCACAGCTTTCCCTCGGCAGCCCATGCTTTAACAGCAAGAAAATTAAAAAACACAAGACAAAACCAGCTGGCGATGGTGTGGAAAACTGGGGGAGTGGAGGACGAGGAGTTGTGGGCCACCGTTTAGAACCCAGGACACAGTCCCAGTCTAGCTCTCCTCTTAATGCAGAGCAGCAGTATTTCCCCCACTCCACATGACTTCCATTCCGTTCCCCAAAGAATGTAAACACAGGGGCAAGGGAAGCCGCATCTCTAAAGGCTCTGGATAAATAAGCAACACAGTTGTGCGTAACACATTCAGTACTGGGTTTTGTGTTTATAATTTTTTCAAAAACTCTGATGTGTAAATAAACAGCCCAAGATACATCTCGTTAATAATAAAGGAAACAGCCCTAACCGGTTTGGCTCAGTGGACAGAGAGCTGGCCTGCGGACTCAAGGGTCCCAGGTTCAATTCCGGTCAAGGGCATGTACCTTGGTTGCGGGCACCTACCCAGTAGGGGGTGTGCAGGAGGCAGCTGATCGATGTTTCTCTCTCATCGATGTTTCTAACTCTCTATCCCTCTCCCTTTCTCTCTGTAAAAAATTAATAAAATATATTAAAAGAAATAATAAAGGAAGCAATAGTGGCTATGCTTTTAGAAAAAGCTCCAAAATATCAGGGCAAATGTCTCAATTTCGGTGTGACACAAATGACATTTTGAAGCAGCCCCAATTAAAAGGAAAAGCTAAACCTCTGATTTTCATTAACTATCTAACTTTGCCAGGGATGTGGGTCTATAATCCATGTGATATCCCAAATATTTAAAATATTTTTATTCATCCTGAGCTTAAACCACATCAAACATTTTCACAACAATAGGAAATATTAGTACATTTCAGAAAAAAGATACATATATAAGCAGCAGGTTTAAAGTGACAAGCTTTGGAAATAGGGCAAACCACTTAGAAAACATTTACCACCTTATAACGATGAATCATTTATGCTAAAGATATATCACTCCTTAAATATTTTCAACAGAGTCTTTATGACTTTTCTAGGACCACAGAGTGGTTTAATCAGAACATTTTTCAAATTCTCACAAGCAAAGATGAAAAAGAAAAAACTTCCCTCTCCCAAAGATAAATACCTGCTTTGGTTTTGTTGGTGTCTTTAAATCTATAGAGGAAAAAGTGGGGGGGAAAAAAGAACTATAAGAATCATAATAACTCATATCCACTTGGAGTGGGCGTGGGGGATACACACAATACAATACTTAAAACTTCATTTTTCTTCAAGAATATGTTTAGAAGAATAATAAACGATATCAGATTGCACAAATTCCTTTATCCTTTGGGGAAAATGGAGTGGACACACTTAAAACAACACCGGCTATTTTCTTTCACATACCAGCATCCTGAGAGATTTTTGATAACAGAAGGCTTTGAATTCCTGCATTTTCTGAGAGTTTGGAATAATGTAAGGCATTGTGTCCGAGAGAATCTACAAGGGTTAGGTCTGCACCCTTTTTAATTAAGGCCTCCACGACATTAGAGCTGCCGATCTCACAGGCCACCATCAGAGCAGTTCTAAAGAAAAGGCAAACACCAAGTTAGTACTAGTTAGAACTGATTGTTAGGAAATCATTTCATGTGTCTTACAAAGAGGGAAAAGAAGATTAAGTGCTATCAAAACTGTTCTACTTCATCTTCTAGGAAATTCAAAATGGAATGCTATCAAGATAAAATTAGGTAGTTGTTTATTAAAACCTCAGATTCATTCAAATCATTACGCCGTATTAGGCCAAATAATATAGACATAATCTCCTAAACAAAATCTTCTAAATATGATGGAATTTAATAGGACTGGCACAAATCTCAATGTTTTTTTCGCCTCAAGCATTTCAAATTACCTATACATTGTTAGGGTTATTTTTAAAAAGAAACCAGTATGTTTACTTTAATTTTGCATGAAAAGGCATAAGAAATGGCTTATTCACTTTACTACTTAATAATCTCATCACACATTCAATGATGTTCCCAGAGATTTGGGAAAATTTTTTTTTAAGTCAAAACAGATTCTTGATTATTAAGGCAGAAAATAAAAAAGCAAAGTTAAAAACCAGTTCCTAACAAATGGTCCAAAATACTGCTCTGATATTTTGAAAGACTCTCAAAATGTGCGTATCCCTGAAATCACGTGGTTTCTCATTCTGTGGTACCTTCCATTTTTGTCCCTGGAATTTACATCCGCTCCATGATCCAGAAGAAAGCGACAGACCTCACTGTGGCCATTTTGTACTGCAAGTAGCAGGGGTATATTCCCATCCTAGGAGACAAATAAGATTTTTATTTCTTTAAAATATATTTTTATTGATTTCAGAGAGGAAGGGAGAGGGGGAGAGAGAGAGAAACATCAATGATGAGAGAGAATCATTGATCGGCTGCCTCCTCACACCCCACACTGGGGATGGAGCCCACAACCCGGGCAAGTGCCCTGACCAGGAATCGAACCATGACCTCCTGGTTCATAGGTCGATGATCAACCACTGAGCCACGCCGGCCGGACCAGATTAAGATTTTTAACGCTGACACCAATGCCAGAATTGCAAAGGTCCTTTTCTTTCTACATTTAGTCCTGAATTGTCCTGTTGGTCTTATGGCTGACCCCCCGTGATAATCTGTGCTCCACTGGGGCCCCTACATCTTAGCACAACTCTTCTCACGGGATTTCACTCAGCTTTTCCTCGGAGCCTCTGCCTCCTGAGTCGTTTGTTCCCTGGGCCACCACTCAGAGAGAGAGAGAGTGGAACAAAGAGTATGTCGAGGCTCCAGGCACGTATAGATCCCAGATTTGCTCAGAGATGGTTCTGGAGCAATGAAGGACTTGCTTCACAAGGCAGCTGGAGGTCCCGCCGCCTTCCAGCAGCCTCTCCAAGTGAACTACCTGGGCCCCATGCCACTACTATGTCCTTGGAAGGCATCCTCTTCCATAACCTTGCCAGGTATCAAAACATAAGGTAAGAGTCTGTCCATCACTGACACAGGACTAGAGAAAGAGGCGGATGGAAGGAGCGATTGGCTCAATATGCTACCATATGACAACTGGCAACTCCTAAAAAGAAAGTTAGATCCCCAACTCATATACATATACATTAAGAATTTAAGCATGACAATATAAAGCAAATGGAAAAATACTAGAAGAATATATATTATTTCCATTATCCTGGAGTGAAGGGGCCCAATTCAAATGACACAGACCACAAGAGAAGTTTTCATTCTGCTGCCGGAAGCCAATTCCAGCATGTCATAATTGCAAGAGTTTCATCAAAAGGTTGATGGAACTTGGGGACTCAACAAGGGCTGAGTCACATATGTTATCACTGCTGGAATGGCTAAGGCATTTCCCCAGACCTGAAAAGGATGCAATAAATTGATTATTTGCTTCGAGACAGCTCAGGGCATCTTAATCTACATGTTATTGCCTCCTGTTGGCCAAACACCTGAACAGCCATAGGCAATTCCCCAATCTGACAATGCTTCTGTAGATGAAACCCTACCCTTTGAAGTGTATATATCCACCTTGCCTTAGGACAAATTGTGTTAATAAAAAGCAAGGGGTCCTGAGACAAGGAGAACTTAGTTTCTTTAGCTAGGCTCCTCTGACCCCCAATACCTTTCAAAATTACCTTTCGTCTCTGGACTCTTACTTAAGTTACACACAGCCTTTCTCCAGATTGCTGAACCCTTCTTAACGCCGGAACAAGAACCCCGGCATTCTGCCTCTTGAACATTCCCTACAAATGCAGTCAACCGTCCTGTTCAAGGTAGATGTTTTCAAGTAGGCAAAGGAGAAAGGTAAGTTACAATAGTGCCAGTTATTTTAACATGGGGATTTCTTATAATACGATTGCTGCTTAAGGATTAAGTTTCCTTTTAAAGTAGAATTTCAGACACAGTTCTAAAAAATTATCTCTGAGCAGTTATAATACTTTCTGATATTCAGGGAGTACTGAAATTCAGGGAGTGTGAAGTATGTACAGATTCCATATGCTCAGGTCACAATATCTCCATGAGGTGTAAGTGTGCATATATCAATTCCCATGCAGCTGCAGGAAATGGAACCCTGTCAGCAGGAGCAACAGGCATGTCAACTGATTCTCCCAATAGCCCAGGAGGGTTAGAATCGGCTAGAAGTGGTCTTCACAGCTGGGAAACCCTGACCAGCAGTACCCAGTGATGCATGGGCACCAAAAGAAAAGAATAAAACTCCTCCTTAGACTTATTTTAAAAATCAAGAAACTGCGTCTTACTAATATTTAAGTTGATGGGAGACCACATATACGGTATATCCTTAAGTACAAAAATACATATATGGGAAGTGCACACAGAAAATGTTTGATTTAGCCCTGGCCAGTGTGGCCCCGTTCGTTGGAGCATTGTCCCAGACACTGAAAGGTCACGGGTTCAATTCCCAGTCAGGGCACATGCTCAGGTTGCGGATTCGATCCCCAGTAGGGGTGCACGCGGAAGGCAGCTGATCAACATTCTCTCTCTCTCTCTCTCTCTCTCTCTCTCTCTCTCTCATTCTTCCTCCTTCCCTCCCTCCCTCCCTCCCTCCCTCCCTCCCTCCTTCTCTCTCTCAAATCAATTTTAAAAACTGTTTTATGTATGACTTAGGGACCAATGGGGGATAATGCTTACATCCATGATGCAGAAGAGTTAGGTTGAAAAGCCACAGAATTCGCCAAACACGTAGTTCTCTAAAGTGCCAGTGGCCCTCAGAAGCACCCACAGTGCCCCAGAAACCATGTCCACCTCCACCCCGCGTGGCCGCCTGGCACTTACCAAATCCTTGAGGTTTACGGGGCTCTTGTGCTCGCAAAGAACCTGCACAGCTTGAAGGCAGCCCTGCGCCGCTGAGGAGGGGGAACAAACACAAGCCGATCACAAAGCCACTCTCCCAGCCTGGGCACCGCCCCCCCCCCCCCCCCAAGAAGAGGTTGGGGTCTACCTAGCCTGCCTCCATTCACTCTGGCTGTGTCGAAGAGAAATGGCGCCAGGAAGGTACAATAAGAGATGCTTTCAATTACCGTTTAATTTCAGTGTTAGCCAGCCCTAAAGCCAGCGACTGCCAGTTGCAGGGAGGCAAACATTGGATCTGGATTTTCCATACCTAGCCCTAAAAGAAACCTGCAAATCTAATCATTCCAGAGTTCAGTGTCAACATTTTGTCACTTGAAGCTGCAAGACGGTTAGTAAAACAAAATGTTGACAAATGGATTGATGTTATTAATGACTGACAAATAAAAAATCTGTATCACACATTACTTGAAATCTACAAATGTTTATGAATACCCCTTAGTTTTAAAAAAAAAACCTTAGGTTAATTAAAATATAATTAAAACCATTCTTTTTTGGTTGTTTGGTGGGCAATGGGTGCATTCTAGGTTTATTCCGTGGTAACTCTACACACTCTGCGAACTGAATAAAGTGGGGATGTCCAGGAGCGATGACAGAAAGCAGCCCCAGGAATACTCTAACATGGTCAGTGCAATGGCTTGCATCAGGAAAAGGAAGGGTTCGTGTGTCCTACGGCCGAAGCCAAACCAGGAATGGAAGTTACCTGCGTAATGTAAAGCTGTTTTCCCAGAGCTGTCAATGTTTTCGGCCGGGCATTTAGACTATAAGACAAAAATAAGCAAATCCATGTCAGAGAGTTCAGTTCTAATTCTAAGCAGCTCATCTTTTTCCTGCAAAGCATGATGGGACTTATTGGGAAGAGTATAAACACGAATGGGTCCCAAATGCCAAGCTCCAGGGTCCTATAGTTTCTTATGGGGAGGGAGACTCATCTCCAAGTATTCACGACACAGCCATCCCCTCCTGTCCCTTCCCCATCACCACATTCCTCCTGGATCATCCCCACCAGCTCACAAACATGCGCTAGAATTTCTCATCTTGATGCTATCATCCTCCCACCCATTTCCTGCCCTAATGCTCTGTCCCCTGTACAAAACCCACTTCTTCTTAAGACCTGCCCACACACAATCCACGCTGCCTCACCTGCCATTCATTCCTGGACCCGCAGCCCGGTGTTTTCCCCCAAGACTCCACAGAAATGTGCTAGTCAAAGTCACCAACAATCCTCGCGCTTCCTCTGACAATGAACATTTTTGTCCTCTGACCAGCCTCTTACCTGCAATCCACTCCCTCTTCGCCAGCACTTCGTCTCTCCTAGAGCCCTGCCTAGCCCATCCAATCCTGGTTTTCCTCCCACTGCTCTGGCCACTCCTCCTCCCTCAGTGCTCGCTCCCTAAGCTCTCTCCCTCCACAATCTCATCCACATCCAGAATCTAATGACTTCCAAGTGCATAACTGAACAACGACAACAAAAATAGTGTATAAGTATTAGCTGTTACGTGCCAGGCATTGTTCGAAGAATTGTTGTAAGGCTCCTAACGACCCTCATTGGATACTACCATTTAGCCCCATTTTCAGATGAGGAAATGGAGGTACAAACCTGTTGGGGTCACAGTGAGCGGCAGAGCCAGGACTGGAACCCAGACAGGCTGAGCTGGAGCCTGTGTACCCAAGAGAGGGCATCTCTGAGAGCGAGGCTTGCTAACCCCCTGCCTAGTTCCCATTTGGGTCCTGATGTCTCACGGCACTCGAGCCTGGCCGAGCCCAATCTTCTGGTTCCTTCCCCCCTCTCTCGCCTGATCCTCCAACACTTCCTCGTCTGTCAACAGTGTCACACAATTCTAGTCAATGAGCCAGAAATCTCGGCGTCATCTCCAATTTCTCCTCCACGTCCTCCTTCCACCGTGGCCTGTCAATTCTACTCCAAAAACCTGCCCCAGTTCCTCTGTTTCCGCTTCTCCATGACAACCTAGTGTGAACCAACACCTTCTCACCTGGGCAGGTCCAACAGCCTCCCTCCCTGCAGGTCTCAATTCTGAGTTTTCCCCCTTTAACCAACTCTGTACAATCAGAGTGACGTTACTCTTTCCTTAAAAGCTCTTCACATTGCACACTGTACGGAGTGATCACAGCCTACACATCATGACATGCAACTTAATTTCTCTGCCTCAAGTGTTTTGCCCCAGGCCCACTCAGCGACTTCCTTTCCTTCCTGACAAGTGCCTTTCTTTCCTTAAGCCATTGGTACTTGCTGTGATGTCTGCTTGGAATGCTTTCCCCTTGGCTGTCGGCACTGCTGAGTTCTCAGCTTGTCACCTCCTCCAGGAAGCCTTCCCTGACCACCACCCCTCACCTCTCTCAAGTACCTGGTCGTGTCCTTTTAGTGCTGTGCAATTTGTCACGTGTACTCGTGTGCTTGTTTACCGGACTGTAATTTCCATCAGGATAGGGGCTGCTCTGTCCATGAGTAGATAGTATATGCAACGCTTGGGGCATGGTGCTCAGGGAACACTTGTTAGAAGAAAGAGTGGAGGGAATAGCGCTACCGGGGGAGGGAGAGCGCTCATTTGGAATGTGAAGGATTTCACAGGCTCTGTTTGTACTCACTGCTTTGGGGATGTAGCCACTGGAGAGGGCAAGTGTCTTTAGCAGACAGATAGTAAGAGCCAAGCTCTCGAGAGCCCACAGAGAGGAGTGACAGAGGGTGCAGGGGTGAGGAGTCAGGGGATAGCAAGGGTCACATCACAGAGGGTATGGGTTGCCAAGAGGGGAGGTGAAGAACTGACTGGAGAGGCACAGGCCCCAAGGGAAGCACCCCATTAGGAGGACATAAAAGCCTCGGGTTATACCTACTGTCTACAAACAGCGTTCACACAAATTGTAAGTTCGGGGAGGCAAGAACAGGCAACGTTGGAGGGAGATGCCTGCCTGCCCTTCAGGGGTGGGAAGAACGAAGGTCAAGTTACAACTTACCAGGCGGTGGCCTAATTTTAGAACAGCACAAGGAACTGTTTAAAGGCTTCAAAGGTTCCACAGAAAAACCAGTCCATTTGCATAACCAGATATACGATTACATCAGGGGCTCGGATATCTGGTCCTTGCCCAGGAGGATCCCTGGCCTGTCAGGTTCACTCTTCCTTAAAATCAGAGCCAGATGCGAAGTCTGGATCGCCTCGCCAGGGTGGGAGTGGAGGTTTTAAAAACAGAGATAAGACCAAGGGCGTGGAGGCAGGTCAAGGCTTCCCCCTTCTCCAGAGAAGGCGGCGGACCAGTTCTCCTCTCCCCGTTTTCCGGGAGAAGCCTCGTCATAAACACAACAAGCAGCCCAGATGCCCATCAGTTTTCCTTGAATTCCGCGTCAGCCCCGTGAAGGTTAAGCATTCCTGGCGCTGGCGGCGGCTGGCACCAGGTCAGACAAGACAAGAAGTTGCGTGATCAGCAGAGCCGGGCAAGCTGCGGGCTGGGACCAGGTTTCTGCCCCAGAACGGCAGGCCCGGTGAAAGCAAGACGTGGGCCCCAGCGGGGCGCCCAGGGCGAGCCAGCGGGACGGACAGTACGCAGTACGCGGGGCACCCAGGTTACTGCTGTGCTGTTCCTGAAAGCACCAGCTTGCCTTTCGACGGGCATCAGCTGGCTGTTTCGGGAAGGGGGCTGTCGGGATTGCATTAAATAGTCACCTTTAAAGCTCTCTGGAGGTCGTCACCCTAAGCGATCATGGTAAGCTTCCTGGCCAGGTTGAGGAACCAGGCAGTTGGCTTAAAATTATGCAAAGCGTAAAACGAAGAACTTAAAACCTAAGAACTAACAGCTCATCGAGTTCCGTACAAGGAAGGACTGGTTGGGGTTCTGCTTGGCGAGGACTGCCTGGTACTGACGACTGCAGAGAGGGGACTAGGAGAGCGGAGGGCCTGTGCTGGGAGGACCCCACTAGCAGGGAGCAAGGTGTTCAATGGACTCTGTAAAGGGCACAGGCCTTCAGAAAAGAAACCAGGAGCTGATGAAAGAAAAAGCTGGATTTCAGGAAGACACTCCAAATCCCCCACCAGTGCCATTGCCATGGAAACAATCTCCTCCTCCCTGTCATTTCAGAGCAAAACTTCTGAGGAAACCCAGAGTCTGGGGTGGAGTTTAAAGCAGAAAGAGGGAGAGAGACAGTGAGAGGGAAAGGGAGAGGGAGGGGGAGGAGCAGGAGGGGAAGGAGGGGAAGGAGGGGAGGGGGAGAGAGAAGGAGGGAGGCAGAGGGAGGAGAGAGAGCATTTGTTCCTTCACCAATGAGGTTACAGTCACACTTTGGAAGTGACAGGTGTGTCGCGGGAAGCTGCTGCCTGTCTTACCTGAAGGAGCTTCCGGAGGCACTCGTGGTGGCTGTGCTTGGCTGCGAGGTGCAGAGCGCTGTGTCCTACACAGATTTAAGGGAAAATAAAATGGGGGGAAGAAAAGGCCACACATGTTCCATCTCTTATCTCTGTAATGAAGACAGCTATGAGGAAATAAACTGTTCTCCAACAAAGACGGGGTTGTTGTTCTTAAGAGTCAGCCTCAGCTTATCTCTCAAGTTCAGGGTGACAGCGGAGGGATAGCACAGAGTATCCTGCCCCCGATGACATGCAGGCTCCCAGCGCTGTGCTCTTAGGTGCCTCAGCTCTGCAAGCTCTGCTCTCAGCAGCCAGCACACACGCCACAGGCCCGTGTCCACAGCCACGCCAGCTGGGGACGCCACAGGCGAGGGCACCCGATAAAGGCTGCCAGCAGCCAGCAGAGAGCACCCCACGCCCGCACTTCCACCCCCACCCCTGACCTCGCCTTCTCTCCTCCAGCCCTGAAGGGAAGTGACGGGAGTTCTCAGGGAGTCTAGGTCCCCGTGTAGAAGGAGAAGTGTGATAAACACGCACCACGACAGCAGGTCTCTCTCCAGTCCTTCAGGAGCACAGCCCCGACGTGAGACTCGGATGGCTGCGCACAGGTAACGGGAAACCCTAACCCTGCACCCACCTCCCGCCACGGCCCAATGGGCCTATGGCAGTGGTCGGCAAACTCATTAGTCAACAGAGTCAAATATCAACAGTACGACAATTGAAATTTCTTTTGAGAGCCAAATTTTTTAAACTTAAACTATATAGGTAGGTACATTGTTATTAACTTAATTAGGGTCCTCCTAAGCTGACCTTTGCTAAAAACTCAAAGGGCCAAAGAGCCGCATGTGGCTCGCGAGCTGCAGTTTGCCAACCACTGGCCTATGGCATTCCTATGGAAGAGGCTGAGGGACAGCCTGGGGACCTGCCAGCCCAGCAGGCACCCCCCACACCCCGCCGGCATTTAGGGGCTGCTCTCTGCTGCCTGGGCTCTCTGCCTCTGGGACAGCCACCCGCTTGCTCTCTCGCCCCCTCCGATGCCCTGGAACCACTGCCTCCTGATGAGAACCCTCCTGACCTCCCACTTGAACCCGGATTCCTCCCAGCCCGGTGACTCCTGCTCCCTGCTCTCTGCCTCTGGGACAGCCACCCCCTTGCTCTCTCGCCCCCTCCGATGCCCCGGAACCACTGCCTCCTGATGAGAACCATCCTGACCTCCCACTTGAACCCGGATTCCTCTCAGCCCGGTGACTCCTGCTCTCTGCTCTCTGCGCCACGCATCCTTCTTCACAGCACACAACAGCTTCCAGCTTCTTTCCCACTGCGCCCCCCTAGTCTCCCCCCAGCCACAGGGTTAGGAAGCCGACTGTTCTCCTTTCCCCTCTAGAATGTAAGCTCGGGGACCACAGCACTGGCCTCACCCCCCGCTGTATCCCCGGTGCCCGCGGCACGGCCGGCACGGAGTGGGCTCTCCACACACGTGCGTCGCTTTGAATTACGGGTGTGCGCATCACAGACGCCTGCGGGGGAACCGAAGGTACCACGGCCGCCGGCCCACCCAACGCACCTGTGCGGCTCTACAGCCTGCGCTTCCCCGGCGCCCGACCCAGCGGCCCCACGTCACCCCTGGGCCTCGGCACGGCTGACACTTGACGCTGTGGGTGTCGTCCCGGGCACTGTAGGCTGCTAAGCGACATCTCTCCTCTACCCGCTAGATGCCCACTTAGGTTCATCAGAAATGTCTCCAGACATTGCTAAATCTCCGGGGGGCGGGGGCCTCAACCCCAGCTGAGAACCACTGGTTTAGGGGAATAATTCCTTTTACACGATGGTCCAGTCTCCAAATACCATTCCTCCTTCCTGAGTTAGTCTTCACTCTGCCACGTGGAGCAGAAACCCCCTAATTGTTAGAGGACGAATGTCTAGGAAACACCATATTTAAAAACCTGGGGGGGTGTAGGGTCACAGCGAGCTCCGCGAGAGCCTGTGTAAGGTCAAAAGGTCAGGTTCCTGTTTTCTGATCTGAGCTGGACTGAGATTTTTTTTTGTTTGTTTGTTAATCCTCAACTGAGGATATTTTTCCATTGATTTTCAGAGAGAATGGAAGGGAGAGGGAGAGACAGAGAGAAACATCAAGGTGAGAGAGCGAGACACCGATTAGTTGCCTCCTGCATGCACCCCGACCAGGGCCAGGGAACCTGAAACCAAGGAATGTTTCCTTGACGGGAATCTAATCCGGGACCCTTCAGTCCGCAGGCCAGCACTCTATCCACTGAGCCCAACTGGCCGGGGCTGGACTGGGAGGTTTGAAGGGTATTCAGAGGGGGGCTGTTTTGTTGGGGGACCTGAGAGGTGGGTGAGGATGAGGAAGATTAGGAAATGAGGGAATGGCTCTGGGGAGTAGGAGGACAAACGTCTTCCCCCGCCCTTCCTGCTCTTACTGCACGAGGCCCCCTCCCAGGCTGGGTAATGCACGTGGTGTGAGTGCAGTTAATTATCCGTTGAACAGGCTTTTGGGGGCTGCCTGGCTCCCAAGCATCATGTGGCCCAGAGTCTCTAAGGACAAGCACATTTGAAACAAACGCTTTACAGATGAGCGTTTGGAGCCCATCCTGAGTGTAAGCAGAAGACAGTTTATGTCAGGTAGGCACGTGTTAACGTTGGTCTATGCCGCGGACCAAAGCTATCCTAGCTAATAAAAGGGTAATATGCAAATTAACCATCACTCTGTCACAAAGCTGACGGCACCCAGAGCCACAAGATGGCGTCGCCCAGTCCTCTCAGCCCCACCGGAGTCCCCCAGTCCTCAGGTGAGGGGCGGGGGGGAGGGAGCGGGGCAGTGGCCACGTGAGCAACCTGGCAGAATGCTTGCTTCATCACCACAGTGACGAGGCAAGCGTTCCACGCCTGGCCGTGGATGGGCCTCTGGGCAGTGGGCCCGGAGTGGCCAGGCCCCGCAGAGAGCTACTGGCGCACGGATTTGTGTGCAGGGCTACTAGTTTTAGATAAACAGCACCCACTGCACACTGGCTCAGCTCCCCACATAGGGTGGTAGGGGATGTCAATCACTCATCATAAACAAACGACTTTCACTGAACTCCCAGCGTTCAGGTCCTGAGACTTGAAGTACGTGCTGTGCTTCTACAGAAACCAGATTCGTTCACTCCTGGGCCCTGTGATCCGTTTTCCTAACCAGGAGCACGCAAGTATTTTTCATTTAAAATGGTCACAGAATTCGAACGATGCATCATTCCCTGGACAATATCCGAGGCAAGATGCCGCTCAGTGCTAATGTCAAAAAAATAAAAATAACAAAAATCTCTTCCCCAATGCTAAGCTTTCTGGAGAATATGTTAGATTAGTAACAGAGTCTCAAGGGGCCGAGACAGTGCGTACATCTGGCCCGTTCAGCTGTGGGTCTGTCTGGAATATCAGGAAGCAACTTCCCCAGGCACATGGCGGGGCGATGCTAATTCAAGGGCATTGCAGCAGACCTTGGCTCTAAGAGAAAAGGCCAGTGTAACTTAGAAGGCAGGAGTTGTGGGCTATTCCCGGGCTACTCCCAGGGGGAGCTGGGATGAAAGATGACCGTCTTTCAGAAATAATACTGCAAGACTGAGGCAGGTTGACCGCAAAGACCACTCCGGTGCGAGCTGAGCCTTTTCATGCTGACCTTCACCGTGCAAAAATGTTTTGGATGAATGATGAGCACGGAAGGCACAGGGACTCCCGTCCTGGTCCTTCCCCGGGACTCTGAGAGGCCTTCTTGAGAGGGAGTGATGGGGGCCGGAGTTTTAGCCACAGGAAGGACCTGGGCCTGGGCAGTCAGCGCCATCACATTTATCTCATTTGCTGTGACAGAAGAAAGGCAGTGCTGCTCTAGATAATCCAGCAGACGTTTCCACGCACATCCTTTGCACCCGGCTTCTTCCTTCTTTTGTTCTCAGGCTCTCGCGCATGCTCTCAAGAAATTGTGACAAGTCAGTGCCTCGTTCACACAGACGTGAAACAATAAGCCACGGACCAACGTGCTGACCTCGTTGCTAAAAATGTTGGGCAAGGGGAAAGGGACTGGCAGCGCTGAGATGTCTTCTACTCGCCTGGAACGCCTGGCCAGCATCCTGGGGCCACAGAGTGCCGCGGATTCCACCTGTTTCCATCGGAATGCAAGACATGGACTGGCAGCCCTAACTGGTTTGGCTCAGTGGATAGAGCGTCGGCCTGCGGACTCAAGGGTCCCGGGTTCGATTCCGTTCAAGGGCATGTACCTTGGTTGCGGGCACATCCCCAGTTAGGGGTGTGCAGGAGGCAGCTGATTGATGTTTCTCTCTCATCGATGTTTCTAGCTCTCTATCCCTCTCCCTTCCTCTCTGTAAAAAAATCAATTATATATATATATACATACACACAAAGAAAGACATGGACTGGCAGATCCCAGGGACTGACCCAGAGACGCAGCCAAATGGGTCTGCCCCTCCAGTGCTGCTCCTTGGAGGGCAGTGGCACCGGGGTGCAGGGGGGTGCAGGTCACACTGCCCAACGCTCCCCCAGGCTCTTTAAAAACTGAGTTAGGGCCCTGGTGGTAAATACAAACTCTACTCAAACGAACAAACCCGAACACACAAACCAACAAAATACCTTAAGAGCTTTTATTAGAGGAAATACTACTGGTAAAATATTTTTTAAGGGGGGCAGAGGGCAGGATGTAGAGATTATTATCAAATGTGATCTCAGCTATGTAAAAATGTGCCAGGAAAAGTCTGAAGGAAACACAGAAAAACAGTAAACTGTGTTTCTTCTTGGTAGCAGAAGCCCTGCTCATCTTTACGGTTTTGTGTCTTTCCCAGATTTTCTACAATAAGCACAAATCAGAGCACCTTATTCTCCCCATAAGAAAAGACGGGGGAGGGGAAGATGCTTGGCTCTGATGCAAATGACTAGACTCCCGTCTAAAATCTATTTCTTGGCATCAAGTGCAGGGAAACCAAACTGTATTCCAGCTCTGATTTATGCCCTTTAAGCTGAGTCTTTCAGGTCATGGTTTCCTTGGAGGAAGCCCTGTTTATGTCAGAGGATGTCCTGCCCATCCAGGGCACTCTAGCTCTATATGTAAAACGTCACCAGTGATCACAATGAACTTTAAAACCAGAACAACTGGGCTGGGGATTAAAGAGGACTCAAGTCATAAATTAGCATTCCCTCCGGGCAGTCACTTAAGGAAACCATTCATTTTTCTACTGGGATTGCCAATGCTTGAAACACTTGGGGAGCATTTTGTGGCACTGCTCAGGGAAACTGTTCTGTTACTCCAATCACTCCCTATTTTCTACCGATAATGGTTTTCCCAGTGGCTCCTCACTCACCTGACTTGACTTCAAGTGGCTCTTGGCCTGTTCTAAAGAAACAAACTTATTCTAAAAGAATAGAGATTCCTAATCACCGGGAATCTTTCAATTTGTTTAAAAAGTGCCACAGACTTTGGGAAACAATTCTGAAACACAAGTTTTCCAACCAGTTTTTGAGTAACAATTCTTCTATTACTTGACTGGTTCCCCTTCTTCCCCCCATTAATTGTTCTGAGGAAGCCAGTGTTGGGGGGTGGGGGAGGGAGAGGAGAGAGGGAGATCCATTATGGACTAACGAAAAGACTATACAGTCAGACTGATTTCATATTCCAGTAAGAACGAACAAAAGCTTTAGAACGAGGCAAAGCTGTTCAAGTACAATAGAGAGACGGAGCCATCAGGAGTCGCTCTGATCCTCCGGTGCGGCCAGCGGGGCAGAACCCAGGCCGGAGACCACAGGCTCTTTCCAGTGGAACAACGTTCATAAAAGATGGGCCCCCACTACCCTGTCTCTCCCTCTGCGTGGTTCAGCATTTGTCCACACTGGCTCCACATTAGAATCGCCTGGGGAACTTGAAAAATAATACCAGTTGTCTGGCAACCTCCAGACATCGGAATCTGAATCTCAGAGGGTGTGCGTACTGTTTCTTCCTTCCTTTTCCGCCCTTCCTGCTCTCCTCCCTCGCTCTCTACCTTCCTTCCAAGTTCCCAGCTGATGTGGATGCACTGAAACACAGCAAGGGGGGGGGGCCCTGGGCAGCTGGTCTAGAGGAGGTCCATGGCCTCTGCCCATGGAGCATATCTCAGTGGGCAAGAGGAGCTTCCAAACAACGCGTTCCCTTTATCACCTCCTACCCTCACTCCTCAAAATAAAGATAACATTTTTTAAATGGGGGATGAGAAGCAAGGAGTGTGCCCTTGACTAGCCACATCTAAGATGAAGACGCCTGTAACAGCACAAACGAGGAAACCACCTCAGAGCCCAGTCCCCAGACGTGGACTACGTGATTCTTCTCCACAGGGAGCCACCTCTGTGGCACCTACTCGTGTGCTGGCCTGTTGACTTAAGAGATAAAGACCACATACCGGCAGTATCTTGGGCTGTCACATCCACGCCGTGCGTAATCATGACCCTGAGACATTCCACGTGTCCTTTTGTAGCAGCGAGATGAAAGCTGGAAAAGAGGTAAACAATCTCCTTCAGATTTCCACTCTTTAGAGTTTTTCCCGACAACATTTTTTTGCCTCTTCATGTACACTTACTTCCTCCCACTTGAGCTCCATAACCAGTGAGTAGATATTATTATCAACCTCATTTTAAGGATGAGGAAACGGAGGCTCCCCCTGGTCTGAGAATTTGCTCATGGACATTTTTTATTAAGCAATGGAGCAGGAGCTAATCTTAGGTCTTCCAATCCAAAGACCAGGCTTGGAAAAAAGATTCAACTACATATTTGTCTCTTCACAAAGCGATGCTCAAAGACTTGCAACTAGATTCCATTCCTAAATAAGAATTACTTTATCAACATTTTCTGTTGCCTAGTGCTTTCACAAAAGCCATTATTTTTAGGAAACATACTCTATAAAGAGAAAGGTATCCAACCCAACAGTGGTCAAGACAACATCAATGTCAGGTCCATTGCTGTGTTGCAGCTGAATAACAATCGTTGTACATAACTTCTGTAATGTGTGCCATTACATTACCTCTTTTCATTCACATAACAGCCTTTGGAGGTGAGTCCTATACTGTCTCCATAGATGGCAGGTGTCTACACGCAGGCGCAAACAGCATGAAATAAAGCCCACAATTAAGCTCCAGAATTCAGTAACATTTGGGGGTACAAACCATGCCCCGCGTGTGTAGACTTGCCATTCAAAGAAGAGATAACATCCACATGCCATACCAGGCATCCCTGCAGGTCCTAAGAATGAAGGGCATTCCTGGAGGCAGCAGGAAAGCCCAATTCTACGGAGCATTCAGGCCCAGAGGCCGAGGAGGCCAAAATCCTTGGGAAGGTCTCCACCAGGGAGGCCTTCCCTCTTCTCTGTCTCCTTCATACAGGGAAGACGCCAATGAACCTTCCTGTTATCCACCTGCCTCAGTTCTGTTCTAGGGAGTTACCTTCTCAGGACACTTGCCAGGCAGCACCGTAGAGTCTGCACCCCTGAATTAAGGCCCAGGCAATATGTTCTTCACAAAACAGAACTGTCATTGGGGCCCAGGGTCACACCCAACCAGCAAAGCGAAGAGGTAAACCAATTCCAACCCGGTTAGCTTGATCCCACACCTCTGCTCTGGAGATCTAGGCTGCATGAAGATGGACATATGAGCAAACAGTCAAGCAACTGTAAGTCAGCAAGGTACCTCTGGGAAGTCAGTTTAACCTTTCTGAGCCTACACTCCCTGCACTGGAGAGTGTGGGGACTGAATCAGATGATATCTGATGCCTCCTGCAGCTCTACCACAACTATCATTTTGTCCTACCTGGTTCTGATCGCACCAACTATTTCCAAGTTTGTGCAGCCATTAATGTGTAATGTCTCTTTACAGTCAAACTCCGCTTTGTAGATGATTACACATAACTGTTAAACTTTGGTCATATGGAAATACTTGGAAATGTAGTGACTTATTTAAATGGAATTCCTGATTAAATACAGCCTAACCAAAAGAACCTCCACACCGGGCAGTACAAGTATACCTCTGTTTTTCATCATCGTTGGCCTAACACAATTTTATAAGAAGTTCACCTTTAAGCAGCGAATTGTTTAACTGGCCTTGGTGAAAGGTTTCTAAAATGCCCCCATCCTTCATAACAGTACACGTAACATACTTTCATTGCTCTTGAGGATGTGAAGTCGCCAGCAAGAGTCTCAATTACTGACCTGCCTTCAAGGCTATTCATCCCCATGCCCCAGATTAAGCCTTAATATCCATCTTCTCTTCATGTCTGTGCTTGTTTCTGAGCTGCCACCTCCTATGGCCAGGGGAGAAACCCAAACTATCTGGACAACAGGGCAGCCACATCCTATCTTATACGTAAGAGTACCGGGAGCAATGATTAACATGAACACACACACACACACACACACACACACACACACACACACATGCACGTGTGTTGACATATAGGGTGGGGGCCAAAGAAAGTTTACAGTTGTGAGTACCCGAAACACAGAGCTTATTCTCGTATTAGTATTTATTAATTACTAGAGGCCACGTGCACGAAATCTGTGCACAGGGGAGGGGGGTTGTCCCTCAGCCCAGCCTGCACCCTCTCCAATCCAGGACCCCTTGGGGGACATCCCTCTTGAAATCCGGGACTGCTGGCTCCTAGCCGCTCGCCTGCCTGCCTGCCTGATCACCCCTAACCACTCTGCCTGCTGGCCTAATCGCCCACTAACTTCTACCCCCTGCCGGCCTGATTGCTCCTATCCACCTCTGCCTCGGCCCCCACCACCGTGTCTTTGTCTGGAAGGACGCCCAGAAGACGTCTGGTCTAATTAGCATATTACCCTTTTATTAGTATAGATAATATTATTTGCCATACGAACCACTATAAACCTACTTTTGCCCTATTCTGTATAACTTTTGATTGAAGCATCACATAGGCAAAGAAAACCACATATCATAATTCTATAGCCTGCTCATTTTCACAAATGGAGCATGCCCATTTTATCTTCATACCAGTGAAGACGTGGCTGGAGACCCAGATGCCCTCCTCGTATCTCCCGCCATACCCAGAACCTCTCCATGTGCCCCTTCTGCTTATCCCCGCCCCCCCTTTTACTATTTATATTTTCCCCACTCAGACCTCTCAGGTGACCTCTGGATTGCAGACTGTGTTTACAGGGGGTAAAACTGCAGACACGTGGCAATGAGGCATTTCTGTGCGCCATTTCTGTCCGTGGAGAAATGTAGTCTGACGTGGTTTCTGGGGACCTGGGACCTGCAGGTTTCAGGATCTTTATCTGGAAGGTCCATGAGGATTACAAGGCAGGAGAAGTGATGTGTTGGGAAGTTGGACTCACAACCCAATCCTGTGATAAAGACTCTTACCAACAGAAACCAACCTGTGTTTGATCGCTGTAGCGCGTTTTATTGAGGGATCAGCTGCTTAAGGTTTCACTGTATATGCTTTAATAAATTATGTGTGTGCGTGTGTGTGTGTGTGTGTGAGAGAGAGAGAGAGAGAGAGAGATTTTGTTTCATCTCTCTTCTCTTGGTAGAATTTGGATCAGGAAGTGACTTTTTCCTCTATTCTGGGAACTCTCCAACTATTCTGCAGAATACTGTGTCCTGATGAGAAAATAAAATGATGACAGTCTTTTCCAAATGCATAAATTTCCCACATATTTCACCTAAAACGTCAGCAGTCAATGCTCTTACTGATAAACAAAATGCCAACCGCCATACCTAGGAACTGCCGCTCACAGGAGGGCAGATGAGCGTGCTTGTCCTTTTGCCCTGCTTGACCAACATCATGCTTTCAGCTAACAACACCGTTTTCACTGACGGGATTTGATTAACGGTATCATCACTTCAAGGTGTTTTTCAAATAAGACTCTAACTCCCAGGTATGTGTTGTGTCCCTATGGCACACAAAAGCTGCGGCTCTGCTTTCTAAAACCCAGGGGCATGAGAGGGGGATACGCCTGCAAAGGAAGAGCTGGTCATTTTAGCCACAAGTTTCTGATTCATCTTCCCAGACAGACGAGGAACTCCCCTCTGTGTCATCAGGCCTTCTCCCCGAGGATGCATTTCCGGGAAATGGGAGCACAGTCAAGAAACACACCATTTAACTTGCTCTTGGGAGACCTGCGCCGTGCTGTGCCCTGCCTGCCCTCCAGCCCTGTCCCCCGGGTCTGTGGCCCAGGAGGCAGGCCTCTCCTGGACTCACCCAGTGGGCTGCCTTGTCCTTCGGCTTCTGGTTGGGTCCAACCAATGGAAGACACAAGAGACAAGAGGATGAGAGGCGAGTGCAGGGCATCACCCCTCCCCTCCCCCCGCCGGCCACACCCTGGCAGTGGCTGTCTCCTCTGTGAAGCCCGCGTTCTGGGCACCGGCTCTCCCTCGGCTTTCGGTAGCTGCTCTCTCTCCTTGCGCCTTCAGATGGGAAGCGGTTCTCACCGTCACCGTCTCAGGGCTGCTGTCCCAGCGTGTTGGCTTAATCCCACCACAAATGTGTAAGGAGCACCTTTCTTCACTCGAGGTACCCATCCCATGTGGGGGTGCCACCTGTTTCCCGCTAGGACCTTGAAGGACCCCCGTATCCCGTAGTTTGTGTGTGACCACCCGCAGGGTAGATGGTTAGGTTCCTGTGGATATTATTTGATTGTAAATACTTATGAAGGCAAAGTGAAGCTTTAAAAAAAAGTCTCAACTCCACATAGAACAGAGTTGATTATTTAAGACATTTGGGTATTTTGTCTAAAATGCTTTGATGGGAGAATGTGCCAGATCACTTTAATTACATGGAATTTGACAAGTGACTTCAAAAAAGCTTTCTGGTATACTAGCAGTGTTAGGCCAAAATAGGAACCAATTTCAAAGGTTCAAGAATACATCTCTCCAAGGATAAGAAAAACAACTGACTTAAATGACAGCCAGCACCAGTCTAGAATGTCCCGCGGTGCAATGAAGAAATGCTAAAATTCAGATGTCAAACTGTGACTGTGGTCTTGAAGGAAGAACCAACACAGGAGTCCACGCAGTTGTACATGGCACTATGCTCTAAAACTGGGAGACTCATTAGTTCTGTGGGCATATTCCATGGAATAACAAGCAAGACAGAGTCTGGACATGTTGGGCTTTGTTTCAATGTCCAGAAGACGGGCTAGCAGACGTTGAATCAGAACCACCACTGCTTAGGAAATGAAGGAGGGAGAAAGGAAAGAGAGAGGGAGGGAGGGAGGGAGGGAGGGAGGGAGGGAGGGAGGGAGGGAGGAAGGAAGGAAGGAAGGAAGGAAGGAGGGAGGGAGGGGAGGGAGGGAGGGAGGGAGGGAGGGAGGGAGGGGGGAAGAGAGGGAGGGAGGGAAGGAGAGAGAATAAAAGCTAAATGCTCCCCCTAGCCAGTTTGGCTCAGTGGATAGAGCGCTGGCCTGCAGACCGAAGGGTCCTGGGTTCAACTCCGGTCAAGGGCATGTATCTTGGTTACAGGCTCCTCCCTGGCCCAGGCCCTGGTTGGGGCATGTGCAGGAGGCAACCAACTGATGTGTCTCTCTCACATCCATGTTTCTCTCCGTCTTTCCCTCTCTCTTCCACTCTCTAAAAAATCGATGGGAAAATATCCTCGGGTGAGGATTAACAACAACAACAACAAAAAGCTAAGTGCTCTGCCACTGAATGGGAACTCAGGAACAAAGTGTAGACAGTTGCAGACAACAAAACAGCCTCCACGCCTAGTCTCAAGCCTTGTCTCAAGCCCACACTTGAGCGGCCGGCTTTCTGGCACCGCTGCTGGAAGTGATAATCTCCAAAGCAGGGCTTGGCAACAGCGAGTCATTTAGCCTCTGAAGGTGAGCAAGAAGCAGAGCCAAGTTTCAATGGGACACTCAAGTGGAACGTTGGGTGCTGTGGGTGGAAACACACGGTTAATCAGTGACAGAGCCTGATGGCAGGGGGCAGGAGTAGGGTTCCTTTCTGGTGCAGTGACTGATACGTGTGGGCATCTCAGTGGTGGCATCCAGGTGACTGATGGGCATCTGTGGGGTTGCCTCGGCTTAGGGAGCAGAGGGTGTCCCGGGTCAGCGACAGCTAGCAGAGAGCATGGCCGGTGGCCGCTGCTGGCCTGTGTCCTGGAGAACTGGTGAAAGGACACCCCTGCATCTAGGGTGTGCAGATCGGGGTGAGATGGGAGGCAAAGCAGTAGGTGGGTGAACGTAGCCCCATCCTAAAACAAAGACACTGTTCTTGACCACGGTAACTCTAGGGCAGTGGTCGGCAAACTGCGGCTCGCGAGCCACATGCGGCTCCTTGGCCCCTTGAGTGTGGCTCTTCCACAAAATACCACGGCCTGGGCGAGTCTATTTTGAAGAAGTGGCGTTAGAAGAAGTTTAAGTTCAAAAAATTTGGCTCTCAAAAGAAATTTCAATAATTGTACTGTTGATACTTGGCTCTGTTGACTAATGAGTTTGCCGACCACTGCTCTAGGGTATTGAAACTAACCCAAGTCTGGGGCAGCTTTCCTATTTCTATAGTTGTATATTTTTATAAGCACTGCTACAGCTAAATATATCCGTTCCCTCCTATGATGCCTCTGAGACCGTGGTATTGATGTGCCAGGCGCTGCTCTGCGCACTGAGAAACGTGTGGAGAAAACACAGTGCCTGCCTCGTGGGTCTCGGCTTTTAGTGGAGGATGGAAGCCAAACCCGAGGTTCACCACTGGGGGTGCGTGTGCTGCCCTCCCCCTGCATGTCTGGCGATGTCTGGAGATATTTTGATTATTTGAGGGAGAGGGTGGGGGCATTCTACTGGCATTGAATGTGCAGGGGCCAGAGCTGCTGGCAAACACTCTACAAGGCACCGCACAGCTCCCCACAACCACCAAGTACCTACCGAGTCCAAACTGTCCGTAGTGCTGGGCGGAGGCACGGACATTCTGACTGTCCATGAAACACAAATGTGTGATGCTGAACACCCTTCCATTAAGCCACAGTAAAGACCGAAGAAGCAGGAGCACATTTTAGTCCTTGCGTCGATAAAATTCATAGTTTAAAAATGTACAATTCTGTTATTTTTAGTATATTCTCAAAGCTGCGCGACCAGCAGCACGCTCTAGTTCCGGAATATGTTCATCACCATAAAATACAAGACCCGTACCCATGAGCAGTCCTTGCTTCTCCCATGCCACCCCAGCCCCTGGCCATCACCAGTCTCCATCCTGCCTCTGTGGGCTTGCCTGTCCTGGACATTTCATAAAGATGGCATCACACAGGACATGGACTTTTGTGTCTAGCTTCTTCCCTTTGGCATGCTTTCAAGGTTCACCCGTGTTGTAGCATGTCTCAGCACTCCACTCTTCCCTTAAAAATATTCCATTGTATGGCTCTACCACATTTTGTGTATCCACTCATTAGTTATGGTCATTCAGATACTTCTGGGTTATTAGGACTAATGCTGCTAAGCCATTCGTGTACAAGAGTTTGTGTGTTTCATTCCAGTGGGTAGGTACCGAGCAGAGGAACTGCCGAGTCATGCAGGGCCCACGTTTAGCTGCGAGAAACTACTGAGCGGTTCTCTAAAGCCGCCGCACCACCTCACATCCCGGCAAGGGCGCAGGAGGGCTCCGGGTCCTCCACACCGCGGCCAAGGCTGGTTCCCGTCCGGCAGGTTTTCATTTAAGAGATGCGAATTTTAATGACAGGCTACGTCTTCCAGAGGGGAAACGCTCAAGTCTCTCTTAATAAACTCTTCTCGGTTAATTATTGGCTGAAATGTCCCCTTAGAAAAACATGAAAGAAGTGACTGCAAAGCAAATGTAGAACATCCCTGGCTCTGGCTCTATAGGGGCTTTTATTCCTAATTGTAAAGTGTGGCCTTTCCTTTTTTTAAAAAAAAATTGATCTTTACTGTTGAAAGTATTTATTGTTGAAAAGATGTCCCCTTGTTCCCCATTAACCCCCTCCACCCTGCTCCTATCCCCCACCCTTCACCACACTATTGTCTGTGTCCATGGGTTAATCTCTTCCCACCCACCCCCACCTTCCCTCTGAGATCCGTCAGTCTGTTCCATGCGTCCATGTCTCTGGATCTGTTTTGTTCATCAGTTTATTCTGTTCATGAAGAGTCTACATGTGAGTGAGATCATGTGATACTTGTCTTTCTCTGGCCGGTTTATTTTACTTTAGCATAATGCTCTCCAGGTCCCTCCATGCTGTCTCTAAGGGTAAGAGATCCTTCTTTTTAACAGCTGCATAGTATTCCATAAATGTACCACAGCTTTTTTATCCACTCATCCACTGTGGCCTTTCTTTCAAAGACAAGAAATGTCGTTCAAGAGTCTGTAATAGCAATGTATCTCCCAAGAGATTTTGTTGCCTTATCTTTGCCTTTATTTTTTTTATTTTTATTTTTTTTTAAATATATTTTATTGATTTCTTACAGAGAGGAAGGGAGAGGGATAGAGAGCTAGAAACATCGATGAGAGAGAAACATCGACCAGCTGCCTCCTGCACACCCCCTACCGGGGATGTGCCCGCAACCAATGTACATGCCCTTGACCGGAATCGAACCTGGGACCCTTCAGTCCGCAGGCTGACGCTCTATCCACTGAGCCAAACCGGTTTCGGCATCTTTGCCTTTAGACAGGTCAAGCATTCAGTGGAGGGAGGGAGGGGTATAGAAACCTTCTATCCACTCCTCCAACCCCAGGCTCAGAGCCAGGGCGGCTGGCCCCGGCCGAGGATAGAGCAGGCTGGCTCTCCAGACTCTACGGGAGCTCACGTGACAGCACTCCGAGAGCTCAGGCCTTGCCCACTCCAAGAGTGGCCCATGGACCAGGAGCTTGTTAGAAATGCGGGCTCGGCCAGCCAGTGTGGCTCAGTATTGAGTGTCGACCTATGAACCAGGAGGAGGTCACGGTTTGATTCCTGCTCAGGGCACATGCCCAGGTTGCGGGCTCGATCCCTAGTAGGGGTTGTGCAGGAGGCAGTTGATCAGTGGTTCTCTCTCATCATTGATGTTTCTATCCTCTCTTTCTCTCCCTTCCTCTCTGAAATCAATAAAAATATATTGGGGGGGAAGGGAAGGGAAGGGAAGGGAAGGGAAGGGAAGGGAAGGGAAGGGAAGGGAAGGGAAGGGAAGCAGGCTCAGTCCCCACCGCACATGTACAAGGTTCCCAGCTGATGTACATGGAGACATTTGACAAGCACCCCTCATGGATGACAAAGAACGCCGCCATCATTCTTACCAAGGCACCCACTGTTTCAAAGTTCATTTGAAAACAGAATCCCCTTCGCCTTAAAAACAATCTCGTGATGTGTTCCACACAAAAAGAACCCACGCGGTTTCAATGTCATTGCAATCGGGGATGGTTCGCTCTGTGTATAAAGCTCGGCTGGGCCCTTAGACAGAGATGCATCGAAAAGGCACAAACAGAGCAGCCTGAGATTTACATACCACGACTGTGATCCCTTACTGCTTACCAGTCCCTGGAATTTCTCTGCTTCTGTCACTTGGCAAGTTCCCGAGGGTTCTGTGCTTAAGAGTTTTGTGGCTCCCAATCTCCCCACCCCACTCTCTTACCCCCAAGAGAAGGTCAACCCCCTGATGTTCCCAGTCGCCTTTCTGAAACGGCAGCCGGACGCCAGTGCAGGGCGGTGGAGGAGCCCGCAGAGGGGGGCGAGTGGCCTGGCACTGGGGGCCATGCTGGGCGTGCTGCCTTGTTGCTGAGGCACTGACCCCCAGGAAATTCAATAACCACCGCATCCATGATAACCGCAGCGGGTCTACTGGAACACATGGCACTAGCTCCGTCTGAACTCATTGCAATCCCAGCCAACCTATGGGAGGGGTCACGGCTATCACCCCCACTTTACAGAGGAGGAAACTGAGGCACAGAGAAGTCTGGAAATGTGTCCCCAGTCCCAGAACGAACAGGCAGGGAGCCTGGATGCTAACCTGGGCACCCTGCCCGCAGCGCTGGCCCTTCCCCGCCTGCTGGGCGATCGCCGTGCCTGTTAAACCGCTCTGCAGACTGGGCAGCGCTGCAGAGGATCACTTACTGGCTGGGCGGCTCTTTAAAAAACAAAGTTTGAACTGGAAAAATGAAAGCCTTTGGCCAAAAAGCAAATGCTGGCTTCTCACGGGGGCAGCTGAGGCTCTCCCCGGGCAGGATTGTGATCGGAGCGCAGAGGCCAACAGCCTGCCTGGAGGGCTCACTTCCCACAGCCACTCAGCGCTGTGCAAGCCTCCCCGCAGTGAGTGCTGGGCCCAGGCTCTTTCTCCAGGCCCTTCACCCGAAGGGGGCTCCGCTGCGGCTCCTCCAAAGCCGTGAGTGCGGCCTGGAAAGTTCCTGCGATCTTTCGGAGCAGTAACAAACAATTCTGGCTTCGGACTGCCAGCTGAAGCACAGAGTTGGAGGCCAGACAAACTCGCGAGGCTGCTTTGAAGAGGCTTTGATTTTTCAGGCTCATCCATTCACAGAAACTCACTCGGACCACACTCTTCCTGCTCCCCGTCCTCCGCTCCAGCTCCCGGGCCCAGAAGTGCTGGCAGTGCAGTCCGGAATGAACAGGGGGCTGCCACGCCGGCGCCTCTAGTTCTTCCACTGCCTCTGCTGCCACGGTCCCTCCTGGAATCAGGCAACCCACACGCCCACACCAAGAAATGGCCACACCAGGCCCAGATTCCCACAGTCAGAGGGTTCAGAAGGATACACTCATCTAACACCCCCATTTCACAGATGAAGACACTGAGGCCCAGAGAGGTCAGAGACTGTGTGGAAGATCAGGGCTTGCATTCGCTGCTCCGACGCCAAGAGCAGCTTTTCCCGGACGTGCCTATGTCTCCTTCTTTCCTCTGAAAAGCTCTTTCTACCCACGGGAGGGGGCCCCTAGGGTCAGTACGACTCTGAAATATTTCGTGCCCATAACCAGCTTTCAGGATCCCTTGAGAGCGCCAGCATTTCCCAAACACCTAACATCGCCTGCCCTTGAGTTGCATTCCTTTTGTACGACATCTTTCGGAGGGGAGAACATGATATTAAATCTTATTAAAAACAAATCAGGATTTAACCCAAAGTACCCCCACCCCCTCACCAATGGCCCACAGGCTCCCATCCAACCTCACCTCCCAGCTCTCTCCATTCATACCAAACACCCTCCCACCCGGGGCCTTTGCCTTGCTGTTCCCTCCACCAGGACAACAGCTCCAGGAAAGCACACGGCTCGGCCTCTCATGGCACTCAGGAATCCGCTCACACGCAGGAGTCTGCTCAGAAGGCCCTTCGCTCCCAAGTATTCCGCGTGGCCCGGCCTCTTCATTTTCCTCGATGTCCCTGACGTCACATGAGAGGCCTGTGCTTAGAGTCTGTGCGCCCGTCAGACTGAGTGCCCGTGAGGGCAGACACTGGGTCTTGCCTACTGCAATTTTCCAGGCAGACAGAAGTGATTTGTTTTGTTTTGTTTTGTTTTTGGAGGGGGGAGGGACGGGGGAGAGGGAGATAATGTGAATCTTTAGTTTTGAATTTGCTATTTTAGTTTAAAGTTTCTACTCTTAGTTTCCTTAAACCAAGACGCACCCATAAATCTGCCTAACCATATATTTCTCGGGTTCTAATGGAAGTTCTTAGGGAGAAGCTGTCCTTTATGTTATCACTAGAGGCTCGGTGCACAAAAATTCGTGCACTCGGGGGCGGGGGTGGGGGGGAATCCCTCAGCCCGGCCTGCGCCCTCTCGCAGTCCGGGAGCCCTCAGGGGATGTCCACCTGCCAGCTTAGGCCCGCTCCCCAGGAGACTGGACTTAAGCTGGCAGTAAGACATTCCTCTGGCAGCCCGGGAGCCCTCGGGGGATGTGTGACTGATGGAGGGGAGTGGGCCTAAGCTGCAGTTGGACATCCTTAGCGCTGCCGAGGAGGCGGGAGAAGCTCCTGCCACCACTGCTGCTCTAGCAGCCATCAGCCTGGCTTGTGGCTGAGCGAAGCTTCCCCTGTGGGAGTGCACTGACCACCAGGGGGCAGCTCCTGAGTTGAGCATCTGCCCCCTGGTGGTCAGTGTGCGTCACAGCGACCGGTCGATCCGCCATTAGGGTCAATTTGCATATTACCCTTTTATTATATAGGACTAGAGGCCTGGTGCATGAAATTCATGCACGGGGGGGGGGGGAGGGGAGTATGTCCCTCAGCCCATCCTGCACCCTCTCCATTCTGGGACCCCTCAAATGGTGTCTGACTGCCCATTTAGGCCCGATCCCAGTAGGATCGGGCCATAACGGGCAGTCGGATATCCCTCTCACAATCCAGGACTGCTGGTTCCCAACTGCTCGCTTGCCTGCCTTCCTGATTGCCTCTAACCACTTCTGCCTGCCAGCCTGATCACCCCCTAACCACTCCCCTGCCAGCCTGATTGATGCCTAACTGCTCCCCTGCCAGCCTGATTGCCCTAACTGCCCTCCCCTGCAGGCCTGGTCCCCCCAACTGCCCTCCCCTGCAGGCCTGGTCAGCCCTAACTGCCCTCCCCTGCAGGCCTGGTCCCCCCCAACTGCTCTCCCCTGAAGACCTGGGTCCCCCCCAACTGCCCTTCCCTGCAGGCCTGGTCGCCCCCAACTTACCTCCTCTGCCAGCCTGGTCACCCCTAACTGCCCTCACCTGCCGGCCTGGTCCCCCCCAACTGCTCTCCCCTGCAGACCTGGGTCCCCTACAACTGCCCTTCCCTGCAGGCCTGGTCGCTCCCAACTTCCCTCCTCTGCCGGCCTGGTCACCCCTAACTGCCCTCCCCTGCAGGCTTGATCGCCCCCAACTGTCCTCCCCTGCTGGCCATCTTGTGGTGGCCATCTTGTGTCCCTATGGGGGCAGCCATCTTTGACCACATGGGGGCAGCCATCTTGTGTGTTGGAGTGATGGTCAATTTGCATATTACTCTTTTCTTAGGTAAGATTATTACATAGGATAAACTTGATTTTTCTACCTGACATGGTACAGAGTGTGGTGCCCAGACCAGCACATCAGCATCAGCAAGGGACTTGTTAGAAATGAAAACTCTTGGGCTCCTGCCTGGACTTGGGGGTGGAGCCCAGAAATCTGGTCCAATGAGCCCCCCAGGTGATTCTGATGCAGGTTCCTTTCCCCCACCACCGGCACAGTAGGAAGGAGCAGGAACTAAAAACCAGCATTCTTCGGCTCTGGTCTCAGCTCTGCCATCCCACATATGTGACAACAAAGTCACTCAAATTCACTGGCCTCAGTTTACTCATCTGTCCATGTGGTCACCGAGGCCTCTGCCAAGTTCTCAAAGTCAGTGCTGCACCGTGTCCATTCTAATGAGGTCACTGAGCGGCGATGAGGCTAAGTCCACACCCAATATTTCAGCGGGACACCCCTTAATCCTGAAGGACCTGGATTCCCATTTCAGATTATAATCTGAGGGCAAGACAGGCAGTACGGACTGTCTAAGGGCTTCTAGTTACAAAGCCTTGGAAAACTGAATTCTCCTCGCCCGCGGGGACCCACCCCATCAGCCAGAGAGGAAGTGCCTGGGGGGCAGCGCTGTGGCTGCGGGGCTGTCAGCGATTTCAAAAGCAGGCGCAACAGAGACTCTGTCTGCTCCTGCGAGGAACCCAAGTGGCAGAAAGGCTGAGAAATGAGACATCGGTTGCCCTTCCCTGCTCCGTGCTCCAGATGGCTAGAATCAAAGGTGGCTGCAGAAGAGAAAACCAAGGCTGCACAAATAGGCTTCCTGTCTGAAGTGCTCACGACGGGCTCGCAGAATCGGCAGGGCCACCTTCTGGGGACAGAGACCTCCTGGGGACAGGAGGGAGGAGGCGCGGATGAAAGACGACATCTTCAGAACTAACAGGCCCCACGGCGTTGCAGCCGAGCGTCAGCTCTTCAGGAAGGCCTGGTCTCAAAGCGCCACCTGGAAATAGCACGTGGGCTTCAGGAAATCCCCGTCAGGGCCGATGGAAATGGTTTGTCTCTTGGGGTCACGACAGACCCCCAGACTCAGTACCGAAAGCCGAGAGCAGGTGGTCTGTACTGAGTCCCGAACCCTGTTAACCCACCCTTCCTTCTTCAGGAATGACTCCAGGGTGGCTGAGAGCATCAGGTGAGAAACGCCCAGGGAAACTGACAGCCTTTAAAATGGGGGGAAGAATGACGAGGGTGTTGACTGAATGCGTCACACAGAGGGAGCCCCTAGCCCAGCAGCGGGCACCCAGTTTAACATGACTCATCACGACTCCTTTCTTACCAACCGCATAAGAATGAACTCTAACCCCGACAGTCTATAACAGGGATGAGAGAAGGACACAGGTAACTGAGACCCATCAATCCCAGCTGGCCGAGGAAGAGTAGAAAGGGCTTCGTGAAAGAGACAGCAAGCTGGGCCTTGAATGACACGCAGGACTCGGTGGGAGGGGTGGTGGCGGTGGCATCCGGGAAGGCATCCCAGGGACCCTGGGGAGGAACAGGATGTTTCTAAAGGACAGGCGCGTGCTAAGTGATGTACGTGCCTCGACCCTTGAACTGCCTGGATGCTGTCAGCGTGAGAACCCCCTGCTCCAGGTGCCCTCTCTCGTGGGGTCAGACGGAGGGGAGGTCACTGCCTGTGTGGGTGGGACCCACGCCCATCTGCCCGGCTCTGCTCTCCATCACAACGCGCCACTACAGTTCCCAGGCTCTGCTGACCTCCGCCTGCGTGAGTGGGTCCAGCGGTGGGGGCACGCCAGGGGACAGAGGGAGGGGGAGAGGCAGTCTGCTTCGGCTCTGAACATGACCCAGCTGCGTGTCTGAAGTCCTTCAGTCTCAACATACTTAATCCGGCTTTGAAATCAGTTTCAGAAGGAAAAGTCCTGTGACCCACCAATATTTCCTCAATTTCCCATTCAATTCTCATCAATTTGCACCACTTCTGTGGTTACAAGTCTTCCCTCTAAAGCGCAATTTTGCAATAAGATCTGTTCAGCTTTAACATACCCTATTTCCCTTTAAAAAGCTCGTGAATTATGTTACTTTACATCATACACTTTAAGCCCAAATTTAGCCTTCATTTTAATTTTATTTTGTGCACAGCATTACACACACACACACACACACACACACACACACACACACACACACACACACACACGGGCTCCTGCCTCCCCCCGCCCACCTGTCAGCTCTCAGGGGGTGGGACCTGCTGGGAAACCTGGGTCTCACTGTGGAGTGTCTAGCACAGTGGTTCTCAGTTTGGGCTGACCATTCACATCACCTGGGTGCTTTGAAAATCCCCAGGCCCAGCCTGCACCTCACGCTCACGACACGGGTATCTCTGAGGGGGACACCCAGCATTTTTCAAAGCCGTCGGGTGATTCTAATGCGAGTCAGGTTGAGAACCACAGGTCTAGCATCCAGTGGGGCCCTGACCTTGAACTGCAATGATAAGCCCGTCAAGGAGAGAAGGAAGCAACGGTCACCGTGTCGCTGCTTTTCCTTTAGTTCGGGGTGGCCTCATGCTGCAACCAGCACTAACACTGGCTTCTCTTCCCTGCACCCACCCAGTCTGCCTGACCCCCCTTCAAGGCCCACCTCACGTCCCACCTGGGGCAGGAAGCACGCCGTAGCCACCGCAGTGCGTCCCCGTCTCTCCCCATCTTGCACCCCCCGCAGCTGAGTATTTTATGGTTAGCAGGACTGCCGTCGGTCTTGTCTCCTCAGCTAGATGCTATGCATCTTCTAGACAAGGACCCCATTTCCTCCTCCTTGGGCTGCGGGTTTGGAACATTGCAGAGGCAGGAGTCCCTCCCAACAGGTGGATTAACGCAACAAACATGCGGGCCCGTTGGCTGGTAGCAGCAGAGGTTCCATCACCTTCAGAAACCTCGGAGACCCAAACCAGAGTGGCTATGCTAGGGCAGCAACTCTGTCCTTCAGCGTCTCCCTCTGTCCCAGGGTAACAGGTCTTAGGAAAGACAGCGACTTTGCTGGAAGAGGATTCTGCAGCGGGGAAGGCTGCATGACACATGAAGTCTAGCAGTTTTAGGTGAATTCACTTGGCGGCCAAACTGACTTAATTTCCAAGACTCAACGGCTGGAATGAAATATCGAATACATCCTGTTCTGAGAAAACAGCCACAACGGGCCCCAAGCCCTCAGCCAGAAGAACCCCTGGTCATGTGACTTACAGAACTCCAGGGCTCCCTCCCTCCCGGGTTTCACAGTGAAGCTCCACAGCGTCATTTAAGAATACTTGCACAGGTTCTTGCTTTCAAAGCCACAAAAAAGATCAGGTTTCCGACACGTGGGCCACGTGTGCAGACTGTGTCTACCTCTCTGTCTATACGTCCATGCCTGGGTGGTATTTCTTCAAATGCTACAGCCCCAGCAGTGATTTTTATTTAGTCTGGTTGTTCCTAAGACAAACACACATAACGCTCACCAAATGCACGCCACATGCAGGGGAGACCATCTTGAAACAATTAGACTGCTCCGCGGCCCAAAGTCTAGGGCCAGGGCGCCCTCCCCCTTCCTCACCTCCACCGGGAACGGGAACGGATGGGCGGGGAGAAGCCAGGCCCGGCTCCATAAACACAGCCTGCAGCTCAACTTGCTGCCCGGCTCCATTCTGCTCCCTTCGGACCCGAGACACCGCCTTCTTCTACTCCTTCCTGCGTGAGTTCCAGCCATTCGGTTGCTTTCACTCGTTTGCAGCCCCTCTCTGACCAGTTTTAGAGGGAGGAACTTTTCAGGCAAGGGGTCTTACCCACCCCTAAAGGCAATGCTGCAGGAAGGGACGGCAAAGGCTGAAGAATGGCCAAACCACCCATCTGGTCACTGACCTTGGGTTGGGAGGCGTCTGGAGAACGTCTGCCGACATGGCTGCCTCGGCCGCTTCGTTCCCAGGACTTTGGGGGTCATCGGGGACTTAGGTAGGAAAGGCTGGGCATGTTCCTATTTAAACTGCACTGGAAGCTGGGGGAGCCGAGTGACGGGCTGTGACATTCACCAGGAGAGCTCCTTTCCTCTTGGACCCCAAACCACTTCACCCCTAATGAATTTACCCAGGAGACTTCTCCCGGCAAGAAAGAGAGTGTTTTATCCTGAGAACCACCCCGAAAAGTCGCTCCCACAAATTCGGACCAAAGGCCCCTTCTGCGCTTAGCAGAGTGGACGAGACCAGCACAGCTGCCGACACCCCGCGAGCCTGCCCCTCAGCGAGCCCCCCCGTCCCCCCTGCGCTGTGCGGGATGCGAGTCTCCCAGACAGCCAAGGTCTGTCCCACGCTGTTGAGTCTTTTGGGCTGTTGCTCCTGTTCTTTCAATGTCAGGAAACATATCCAATTCTAAACTAGGATTGCAGTGGTTTAAAGAGAAGAAAACCCACAAAGGGCTGAGCCCATCGGAGAGGGAGGCGCTCTGGACTGGACAGAGAAGCTGGGCCACCACATGGGCCTTCTCACCTGTGGGGAGGGCAGGGTGCAGACAGCGCCCCCCCCCCCCTCGGTAAAGCTAAGGAGGGGCCGGGCCGGGGCTGGGGGAGCCCTTGAAAGCCAACATCAGGGCTCCAGGTTGTCAGGCAACAGAGGAACACTGTGCGCTACTGAGCAAACCAGCAAAGTGGGCTCTCACAAAAGCTCCGAAAATAGACCTCCAGCCTCATGCTGACAAGCAGGTGGATAAATCACGAACCCGAACAAGCAGGCAGAGAATGAGGCCAAGTACCAGCAAGGACCTAACTTTCAAGTGCACGCCCTGGCCTTGTCCTTTGGAGACAAACGCAAAACACTGCGTGCACGTCCCAATGACATGTGGCCGTGTGGGCTGCACAGGGCTGCGGGGCCAAGATCTCCAGCGGAGGGGACACGCTGGGCTGGCCTGTCACACATGCAGGACCGCTCCTAGCAGGTCAGCAGTTCACGTGCTACCACACCAGCACACGTGGAAAGAACAGGCACAAGAACAGAACAGTCTCCACAGCGGGAGGAAGATCAAGCGAGGGAGGCAATGCCCAGGCAGGCAGGATGCACGGGCCGCACCAACTCCAGTGCAGAAGTGCAGGCGTGCGAGGGGGAAGGCTGCACCCCGGGGACCAATCTGCCCGGACTCGCAGCTGTAGAGCACCCCTGGCCTGGCTAACACCATTCCATGATGCCGGAGGACAGGAGAGAGGGTTTCCAGCGACAGCCCCTCTCATTCTGCACACGAAGACCATTCGGTTTGAAAGAAAATATGAAGCCAGACGGATTTAACTCCGTGGTGCCTTTCACACTTAAATTCCTGTAGTTAATAGTCAGTAACTGTCAGCATCAAAAGGAATATTCCAAGCAGAAAGATAACATGTTAACAGATGAGTAGCTCTGGAAAACCGTGCACTGAAAAAATAAATACCTCCTTTCTCCCTTTTTCACACAGTTCTAACTCCCCACGTAAGCGTCATCGAAGGGAAAAACGGCGGGCTTGCGCGTGCAAAGGTGGACATGCCAGAACTGGTTCCGGAGTGAATGCAGCAAAGGCTGTATCAGGTGGGCCTTCGTGTTACCGTCTGCAAAAGGGAGGTGGTGATTTTTGTATAACTAACTGCTCTGTAAGAGACTCAGATGAAGAACTGACTCATGCTATAAAGAGGGGCCTTGAAGCCACTGTGCTAAGTGAAAGAAGCCAGAGACGAGGGCCCCACATTGTATGGTCCCACTTCTATGAAATATCCAGAACAGGCACATTCACAGAGAGAAAGCAGACCAGTGGTTGCCACGGGGAGGGGGAAAAGAGGTTTGGAAGTGTCACTGCTTAATGGGTACAGGGTTTTACTTGGGATGATGAAAAATGTCTGGGAATAGACAATGAAAATGGTTGTACAACATCGTGAATGTACTTAATGCTACCGAAATGTATACGATGGTTAAAGTGGTAAAGTTTATGTTATGTATATTTTACCACAATAAACAGAAAAGAGAGAGAATAGAAAACAGCATTCTGACTGTGTCCTCTATACATCCTTATTAACGAAAGGTATAAATTTATTCAGCTGATCACAACCGTGGCTAAGCTGCTAATCTAAATGTTCTTTTTTCATTTCAGTGGGTACTGTCTTAGACAAAACTGTCACAAACAGTTATCTCCCCTCTCCCTGGCATAGCTGCGAAAGGTGGTTATGTGCAGATGCTTGCAAAGCTGGACTGGGGGAGGAGGAGCCAAGCAAGCTGTGTAATGCTGCAAGAAGGGGTCCAAAAGCACCATGTCGAGCACCAAAACTCTCAGGAGAGTGGCCTCCGCCCTTGTCCATCCAATAGCTCTGACTCCACATGGGGCATTGTGGGAAAAGGTTAATGGACTCATTCACAAATATTTTCTGGGTATCTACAACAAGCCCAGCGGTGGGCTGGATGGTGTAATTACAGCCCGTGTAAAGTTACAGTCCCTTCTACCAAGAGAATTTTAATCCAGAGTGCCAGAGGGCTAAGCACTAACAATTACAAAAGGCTGGGAAGGCTCAACACATCAGCCAACAGCCAAGGCCTGCCCAGTACTGGGAGCCCTGGCTGTCAAGTCAGAGTTCACCAGGTTTGCGCCCTGTGCCCCACACCCCAGAGACAGGCCTCTGCAAAGGCAAAGTCAATGCCGGGGGGAGGGGCGCTCAACCTGGGGCTTTGGCTGAGGACAAGCCCAGCTCGTAGAGGACCAGACAGTGACGGAGAGAGAACACTTCTCCCTGCCCTTCCCGAAACAGCCAGCCTGGTCCCTAGACAGAGCTCAGCCCCTGGCGCTATCTTGTGGCTCCCATAACACAGGGGTCGGCGTCTATGCTATGGGATCTAGCAGGTGTCAGGAAGAGGGGTTCGTTGGCAAAAGTTGCTAAAATGTGATGCCCAATCTCAGGAAAAAGTGCCCTTTATTTTCGCTACCGATCCTTCCATCTAGAGTCAGTCTAGTTTCTAGAAGCTGGTTCTCTCTGGTTGACCCTACGTGGGAAACCATAAAGTATTGATTTCTGGGCTTCTCCAAGGCCAAGTAATACAGGACATCTAGGGTGGGCACGGCATCGATATTTCTGAAAGCACCCCAGGCGATTCTAAAGGTGGCAGGATTGAGACCCTCTCCTCTAGGCTAAGAAGCAAAGGGAACGGGCTTTATCAAGAGCCTACTATGGCTGGGTACTGCGCTAGCCCCTTACATAGAGTATCAATCTCTCCAGGTGCCCCACCAATTATCTTCTTGGATTTGTTCTGGCCATAAACATACGGTCCCTCAGAGCAGCGCTCAGCCTTGGAGGGATGAGAGAGTAGGAATAGATACCCCAGTTTCCTTACCCCCTGGGTGGGCTAACTCTGAGGCACACTTCCAAGCTGGGGTGAGCAAACGCTTTCTGTAAGAAGCCAGACAGTTAGTATGTTCAGCTTTGTGGGCCACACAGTCTCTGTCCCGACCACTCAAACCTGCCTTCGCAGTGCAGCAGCAGCCATGGGCAATGACCAATAATGGACTTGGCTGCCTTCCAATAAAACTTTATTTACAAAGACAGACAGCAGGACATAGTTGGCCAACCCCGGCTCTAAGTCTAAACAGATTCCCAGAAGTTCTCAGTGAAAATGCGTTCCAGTTGGCCATAGCAGTAACCTGCCAATAGCAGGCTACTTCATCCCCTCATTGCGCACTTCGTGGGGTCGCTGGCGAGAGAAACGACCTGCACTCAGATTCTTGTCTCAGAGCCTGCTCTGGGGCGCCCACCCAACGTCGGCATCTTGTTTTAGACTCATAAATACTATGGAGGTGAATATACCATCTCCATTTTACAGTGAACAAACTGAGATTCCCGGACTGCAAACTGGTAAGTGATAGAGTCCAGATTAGAAGTCTATTTGGCTCCAAAGTCAATGATTTCTCTACTGCACGACCAGAGTAAGGATGGAAACACACACACACACACACACACACACACACACACACACACACGCACACACACACACACACACACACACACAAATAGCTCTAATTATGGCGAGCAAGATTCCTACTACTCATATAATTACTGACCTATGTTAGAAAGGGGTTTAAAAAAATAATAGAAGTAGTAAGGTTACATGGTTATGAAAAAATACTCTTTCTCTTTCATGCTATATCTAGGCCAGGATAGAATTCATTTCCCATCTATCAGCTGGTTGCAATCCTGGTGCTCTTCCTTCCCTGGTGAAATCTTTGGTTATACCTGGGAACAAATACAGCCATTCAAGGTAAAGCCCCTGTGTCGCTTGGAGCCTGGAGGAAAGGAACTAGACTGAAATGCCCTCTTACATTAACATGGGGCACGGGGACAGCAATTTCTCAAAGCCCCTACGGGCCCTTGTGGAGGTCCCCTGCGAACCTCGGGGTTCCAGGGAACACTTGGAGAGCCGAGAACCCGCCCAGTTAGAAACCACTCTTCATAGCTTACGCGGTCTTGCCCTCGCTGTCCTGTTTGGTGGCACTGGCCCCCTTCTTGCCCAGCAGCGAGGCCACCTTCTCCGTGTCTCCGTTCTCCACGGCCTGCAGCAGCCGGTCATCGTTCTTGTTCCACTCATTGGTCTGTGGGCAAAGGGGAGACACAGCGTCAGCGGACAGCAGTGGCCATGGCCGTGCTCACGGCAGAACCGCGGGCCTCCTGCTCCCATCCTTCCCTGCTGTTGCTCAAATCAAACTCTTCCCCCCCCCTCCTCCCCCCGACCCCCGCCGCCCCATGGGCGCTTTAAAAATACCTTCCCCTTCACCATGGCAGCACTCAAGAAAGCCGGCTTCCCAAAAGGAAACATCAACAGTTCAATGAAATAGCAGCCGGTCACCAAACTCTGCAATGAAGTTACTTGTTTGAACTGAAGCTGGGGAGATGAGGCAACTTACAAAGACCTGCAGGCCAGTTTACACATTAGCTTGTTTCCAGCTCAACCTGACAGCGGGCCTCTCAGAGCAATGGCCTTTGACCTGGCCCACAGCTCACTGGGCCCATGGGGTTACAGGACCAAATGGCCAACTGCCCAAGGCTATCTGAGGGGTTATAACACACGTAATTTTTTGTCTGCCTTTTTTGCCACTCTTTCCGGCCTGCTTACCGGGCCCTGAGTTCTGAGCCGTGTACTGATTTTAAGTAGTTGTCCAGGCTACTGACTCAACAAAGTATCACCAGAAACAAAACTGCTTCCTGAGCGAGCTACTTAACATCAAAGAGCTCGGAGCAAAGCCTCCTGGGCCGAACCCCAGCCCCGGCAGAGCACTTATGCGAACACAGGGACAGCAAAGCTATCGTGTGCACAGGGATCAGCTTTCACTGTCACAAAGGGAAGAGAGGGCCTCTATGCACAAGAAGATGGCCCTTGAGGACAAGACCAAGAAGTTTCCAAAGTGAAGGCAGCAACAGTGAGCCACTAAAGGTCTGGAGCAGGGAGTGAGAGGATACAATTGGCGACTCAGGAAGTCATCGGGAGAGGTGAGGCCCATGGGATTAATGGGGGGAGAAAAGATCCTGGGTCACCTCAAAGCCCATGGGTCACTCTGCAGGCCCCGGTCACCTCCAGACTCCCCCTGCAAAGCCTGCTTTCTCAGCCCTGTCGCTATAGGCGCCCCCCCCCCCCCCCCCCCCCCCCCCCCCCCCCCCCCCCCGCCCAGAGAGACTCCTCCTGGCTCCCCAAACTCTCTATACACAGGTCTCCAGGGCCCCTTGTGGCCTCCAAAGAACCTCCAGAAATTCCGTACTAAAGACTTTGCCATGGACCACTTCAGGGAAGGAGACGGAAGAGATACCGGAGATTAAAAAACTAACAAAAGGGAATTTTACAGGAGCACAGTCTTCCGTAGCCCCAGGGTGTTCCCAATCTCTCAGCGCAGATGGAACTGGGAAACCCAACGGGGCTCTGCCCTCTCACTGAGCAGGGTGGGTCTACCAGCTGTCCCCAGCCTGGAGGCAGGGCCTCAGAGAGAGCACAAGCCATGGAGGAGTAACACAGGTGTACCCAGGCTTCAAATCAGGAATTTACTTCCCTGAGAGTCTCAGGACTGGACCCTCCCATCTTCAGGACTCTCTCCCCCTCCCCCCGCCACCCCCAAAGAACACAGAGAGAATGATAAGCTTGAATGAAAATGCTAAGTTTGTCTCCAAGTTTGCATGAATTTTAAGTCTACAACTCTACACTGACAGTTATATGCTATGAACCTCAAGTTACTCAAAAACCTCTCTGTGCCTCAGTTTCCCAAGACATTGCACTGGATGACCACACTGATCTCCTTAAAGCTCAAAAAACTTAATCTATAAAATGCCCCAAACCAAACTTTGCTAGGGATTTTTCAAAAACAGTCCTGTCTGCATTAATAGAAACATTCTATATCTGCACTGCCCAAAACCGTGCCCCTAGGCAGTGCTTCTCAACCAGGGGTGATTTTTGGCAATCTACGCAGACATTCCTGATTGTCATGAATAGGGGGTGCTACTGGCATCTCGAGGCTGGGGTGCTGCTAAACATCCTTCAATGCATAGGACAGCCCCCTCCCCACAACAAACAAGCATCCGGCCCCGAATACCAAGACAGCATCCGCCTCATGAAGCACTGGACATGTAGCTAGTGCAGCTGAGGAACTGGATTTCTAACGTGAATTCCAGGCTTCGGGGCAGCTCTACGCGACAGCTTTCTAAATATTTCTAACCAAGTAGGAAGGGGTCCGGGCCAATGTCATCCAACTCTCCAACAACAATCAAGCTGCTCACAAAGAAGACATTAGGTTTTATCTACAATTATGAATCGGGCTTTCTCTGGAAGGGGAGGGGGACACAATAAAGAGACCACTCCAGGCACAAGCATCTGTTAGTACCACAGGAAGCTTTACTGAAAAACAAAATATAGCCAACACCAAGAAACAGCCTGCAGCGTATTTCCCCCAGAATGCATGTTTTTTTTTTTTTACAAGCCAAAACAAAACCAGCAAAGTTTACTGAAGTACATGTAGGACTCATGATTCCTACTTACATGATCCCATGCTCCGTTATTCATGTTGTCTTTAAATCCTCCCTGAACCAAATTAAAACGGGATTGGGATGATCAAAAGGATATTAAATCTCAGGGGACACGACTGAAAATACTTAAGCAAAGAACGGCCACATGAAAGGGTTTTCCTTTTCAGTGCTGTGCACTCAACTCGGGTAGAGAAAAATGGGATTGCAGGGATTTCTTAAAATTAGTTACATGTGGGCATGTAGGGAGTTCAATTTCTATAGCACCAAGCAGGAAAGATCCCCGCTTCCCTTACTCTTTGGAGGACAAGGTCAATGGCAAATCCCTTGAGATCTAAAACTCTTCTCTTTTATCTCGCCTCCTTTTCTCTTAGACACATGAGGCAAGAGAACATGCCTACCCCCACACAAAGATTTAATAAATAACTGGCAACATCATTCAACCTGTATGGGCTGCAGATAGGGCTTGCAGGAAGCAGCAAGAAGGGAAAGGATGGTGCTGTGTATGTTGGCCTTTGAGTCTGAGCCACGAGACCAGTTCAGAACAAAGTGGGAAGACAAGGGCAGACCTGAAGATCTTGGGGGAAAAGTAGACCATCAGTTGGGAAAAGAGGAGAGCTTTACTCCTAACAGTCTCACAAGTGCTTTAAAAGTAATGGCCACGAAGCGTCCCAATTATACCTCCAACCAGGAATACAGGTTCTGAACGTGAGTCTTCCAGGTGAAATGCCATGTAGCAGTGTAACCGGGCAGACACTCTATCTCTTTAACACGACCCTGTCTCCTTTCTGCCTGTCCACTCCCTTCTTCAGTCATCAAGCCCCTTGGACATCAGATTCTGGTCAGTATCAATCTGTCTTAAGAACAAAGCCTCAAGCCTGTTGATCACAGAAACAGAGTTTCAGCCAAGTGAAAGATAACATCTAGACTTCAGTTGTTTTTCAGCCTCAGACCCATGAAAGTAGAAGGACCCTACGGATCATCTCCTCATGAGACCAGACAGAACCACGCCATGGCTGACATCAGGGCCTGACACAAGGGTCAGCTACTCTCTACCTGGCGCCAACCAATCAGCAGAGACCATGGCCCCACTCCTTTAGCCGCCATGATGAATGACTTTCCCCCATAGAGCCCATCCCCAGGAAGCCATCACCAGGGAGCCGGGTCTTTGAGCAGCAGCTTGCCTGGGACTCTGGGCTTGGTGCCATTTCCTCAACTAATAAAACTCTCTTTGCTGCAAACTCCTGTTCACATTTGAGGGGGCTTTGATGGGGGCAGGTGAACAGACCCCTTTATTCTGGTAACAGCAGGGAGCAGATGCTAATGTCACAGAGTTCTCTAGTCCTGGGCCAGGCCCATTCTTCTACTTGTAATTGGTTCTGCTATCCACAACTGACCATACCACGCGCCTTCCAGAAGCATGGCGTTCAAGATGCCATCACTTTCCTCTCCTAGACCTGTCCATGGACACATTCCCTCTATTTTCTCCTAGGAAACTACTGGATTCAGTGCTACGTGCTATAGCAAAAATCCCACAGCTAATTCACATGATGAGACAAAACAGGTGTCTGTTAATGTTACTGCTCTTGACAATCCAGAAGCAAATTTCTCTCCCTCACTTCCATCCCCCTGCTGAGTGGTACTAAACTGAAATCAAGCATCAAAAGAAATCTTTAAAAAAAGCTATCTTGGCCAATCTACTGTCCAAAGGCAGCCCTGGTAAGAAGTGTTTTGTGTAAGAAGCAGATCATGTGATATTTTGCCACAACATCCCAAAGTAATTCACTTATACTTCTGGAGACCATCATCCCACCAACAATATCCCCTCTCCCTCCTTCCCATAGAACCCCCTCTCCCCAGGGCAGGCTTAGCTCCGCCTCCACTCTGGGCTCCTGGTCCCCTTAACCCCAGTGGGTTAATCCAACACTTTAAAAAAAAAATAGAGAAAAAAAAGCTTAAGTGTCTCTGTATGCGTGTACTGCATGATGATATAAAATGTATATTTTTTATCGGGGAAATCACAATAAAAAACATTGGGTACCTCTGCTTTTGAACGCGGTCACCCCATCCGCCTAAGAAAGGCTCTCTCCTAAAGCCTCGCTCAACCCGCAGACTCCTCAGCCTTCCCCGTGCCCTGCCTCTGCTGCTCTCCCATCCTGTCCGGAGGCGCCTACTCAGCGTGCTGGAGCCCACAGTCTAGACTGGATGAAATATCGTCCCGGCTTCGTCCCGAGCTCCGTGCGTGCTTGCTGTTTCCTTGTCTTCAGCTCCCTGAAGGCAGGGCAGCCGCCTTCATCTCTCACCCACACCACATGGCCTCGCAGATGGATCTGCTGCTGATTTTAGCAGGAGTTTCTTCCTCTGGTTAACCTAAATCTCGCCTGACTTCGAAAATACTTTCTTTTCATCTAGAAAACTCTCTCCTTCTCTTGCAAACAACTATCTCATCATGTTTCCAATATTTTAAAATCTTTATTGTTGAAAGTATTACCCATATGTCCCCTTTATCACCACCCCCCCCCCCAACCTCCGCTGATCCCATCTAGGCTGCCCCCACCTCCTGCCCTAGGCCTTCAACATTTCCGATTTTTAAACAGGCTAAATAAATCCTACTCCCTTAACTTTTCTACTCCCTTAACTTTGCTAAGGCCCGTTTTCCAAGATTCTGATCACGGGCACATTGTTTCCGAATCTCTTCATGACTAAGCCCAGTCCATTCATCAGGGTGGAGCGCTGTCTCCCAGACACCAGGCTCGCCTGGGTGCTTGTTGAGTATGCAGACTCCCAGGCCCGTCCTGGAGATCCCGGCCCCAAAGGGAGTCCTGGGTCCCTTGAGGTTTGTTCGCTCTCGCTCTCGCTCTGATTCTTATTACAAGTTCGGGGACGACTGGGACCTACGCAAAGGCTAACCACAGAATCCCTTGAAAGGAACTTCTTCCTGCATGAGGCGTTGATAAGGAGCATATGAGGAAGTGTCTTCGCCTTTTCTTGAAGAGCTAGGTATTCTGTCTCCCACAAAAGCTTAATAAATATTGGCTTTCCCTTGGGAAACGTATACATACGTGCAACCCTATTTATAAGAATTCTAAAAGCACTGCTCATAATGGTCAAAATTTATAAATAATCAAATATCCAATAAAAGGAGATAATCACAGTATGGTGAAGCAACAGAATACCACACCAGCCATGAAAACGAACACATTACAACCACATGCAACATGGATGGATATGGAAGACAATGTTGCTGAAAAAAGAGAGACACAACGGAACACAGTATGACTGCATGTATATAAAGATGAAAACAAGAAAATGGACCCATATTGTTTAGGGATATATGCACAGATGGTCAAACTATAAGGGAAAGCAAGGAACAAGGTCACCCTAATAGTCAGGAGAGGGACGGGGGAAGGGGGTGGCATCTGGTCAGGGAGGGCCACCTGGGAACACTCCAGGGTCCTGTGTCCGATTTCATGACCTGGTTAGTGGCTCCCCAGATGTTCACTTGTTAGACGCGACGTTCCTTTTGTGCACTTTTCTCTACATGTGATGTATTATTCACACACACACACACACACACACAGTTTAGAAAGAAATCTGTGGTTCACTTTCTGGTCAAATCAAAACCCAGTGCCTTTCCATAATTTGCATTCTCACTGGCTGTTTCCTCATCTGTAAAATGAAGGTAGGGTGGTGCCAAAATCTGGTTCTTAGGAGGCCTCAAACCCCCTGGAGAATCTGAGAAAGTGATGATCTTCCCTCAGAACAATGCACAGACACACAAAAGCTTGCATACAATTTCAGAGCGTTCTACGACTCAAACCTTCTGTCCCCAGCCCACCCACTCAAGCCCAAGTTAAGGATCTTAGAGACGAAGAAACAAGCTGCAGTGTAGTGCTTCTGAGCTGACATTCCAGCTCCACCGCCTCCCGGTTACTCTCAAGCAGGGTATCCGCAGCTCTGGTCTCCACGTCCTTATCTGTGAAACGGGGGCCTACTTTCTTTCAAGTTATCCTGATAATTAAATGCAATGCACATAAAGTGCCTGGCACTCAAAAAATGGTGATGATGATGATGATGATTTAATTAGAAGATCTGCACTCTTCCTTCGCAATTAAGCTCTATAAATCTTTAATATTTACAATTTATGACTGGTGGCCCATTACCCCTTCAGAGGTAAATAATACCTTAAATTTTAATTTGCAAATTTTCTACTATGCTCCTTTAAAAATAAAATCACAGTTTAGAGGGCTCTGGAGAAAACATTCACAGACATGGAATTAACGATTTTATTGAACACGGCTCCTTTTCCAGGAGGCTGTCTAAACAGACGGTATTTCAACAGAGCACACTGGCCACATTGGCAAGTACAGGAAGCCATATGTTACGCTCCGGAGACATGTGTAATGTGTCAGCTATGAAGGGCAGCATGTGGGAAAGGCAGCCCTCACCTTCCATGTGGGCTCCAGGCATTCCTGCTAATACATCACGAGTGAGATGCTCAGTGGCTGGCCCGTACGCCTCCTATTCATCAAATCGTTTCCAAACGACACCCGCTTGCTGCAGTTTTCCCTTGCATCCTGCCTTTGGAAAGCACTGCCTGCCCCCTTGGAGGGCAGCAGACACCATGCCGAGCATGTGATGAGCGCCGGGGCTTTGGCAGCTGGCAACGTCTGCCCTTGGCCAGACATGGCATCACCTTCTTTTATTTTGGTTTAATCACTGGGAACTGAAAACACAGTGGAAACTCAGTGGCCACAGACATCTGGTTAGTGGGCAGCTGTGAGTTTGGGAATAAATCAACCCAACGAAAATAATCCAGTGACGAGCGCAATCCCGGGGGCGAGTTTCTTTGACTTTCTTTAGGAAAGATGCTAAAACCCCAAGCATCACGAAGCAGCACAGGCCTGGCGGTGTGGGTCGCTGAGCAGCCGTCTGGAGGGGTCTATCTGGGAGGCGATCTTTGGGAAGGCTGCACGGCTCCCTCTAGTTTATGGAGAGCAGTTCGTTTCGCCAACATAAGCAGGAAGGCTGAGACGCAAGTTAAAGTAGACCATGCTTTCACTGAGGAGCGTTCAGAGTCAGACCATCCAGTAAAAAATGAAAAGCGCACACTTCATACTTTAAGACAGAAGACAAGAAGCAGGCAAGCTTCAGGCGAACTGTAAGCCAGGACGTTTTAGATATGTATCTAAAGCACAGAAAATGCTATGCATGTTACTTTCCATTGTTTACTCATTCATTCAACAAATATTTACCAAATGCTTTTTATACGGCTGGCATCATCTTTACTGAGTTTTCTGTCTTGCTGTGGAGCTAAAATACAGCAACCTGAGAAATAGGCCAACAACACAAACCAGGACCATGAGGAGTGGTCAGCTAAGCCAAACGGTGAATAGGCAAAATGGAAGAGAGAGACAACTACCAGCGAGGCAGGATGGGAAGGTTTTCTGATTTGCATAATGAGCGAGACCTTGCAATGAGAATACTTAGGAGAGAAGACAAGATACAACAACGGGAAAATGCAAGATGTATTTAGTAGATAGTGAGTTGATCTAAGTCTAGCCTTACAAGACTCTCCTCAGTGTGCATGGGAAACACAAAAAATTACCAGTATTTCATGACAAACATTTGACCATTCCCCCAGTTTTAACAAGACCAGCAGTTTCAGAAAGAGCTCGTCATATACTATTCACTATTTTAAACCAATTCATGATAAATTCATCTAAAACGAGTTTCTCCTTTCCATATAATTGTTTTATATCCTCACCCAATGATATGTTTTTATTGATTTTGGGAGAGAGAGAGAGAGAGAGAGAGAAACATTGATCAGTTGCCTCCCGTAAGTGCCCCGACCAGAGATCAAACCCAAAGCCCAGGTATGCGTGCTGACCTGGAATCAAACCCTCAACCTTCTGGTGCACAGGACTATGCTCCAAGCAGCTGAGTCACGAGGCCAAGGCCCTCTCCCTACACTTTTATTTCTGATCACTCACACAGGCAGGTCTCTACTCCCTGAAACCCATTGCCCTCCCTTTAACGGGCTGCATCAGTCGTTCTGAAGCCCTTTCACGAGATGCTGAATGCTGTGCCACGGACATAATCCGTAATTATAAACACATCCTTCCAGAAGCAGGCTGGTCCTCTGCCCTCCCCCCTTCAAGCTGCCTAGTCACTGCTCCCTGTGCCCCCAGCCCTCCCGGGCCCCCAGTACCAGTCAGTTCCCCTCCTGAGGCCCTCCCATGCTGCTCTCCCATGGCCCATGACACAGTATAGCTTAACTAGCTGTTCTAAAGTGTCTTTAAAGGTCTGCCGACCTCCCCTGGGCTCGGGGTTCCCGGGCATGGCCAGTGGCCAGCATCTGTCTCGTTCAGCACTGAGCTCCTGGCCCCTGGCCCACTGCCCGCCAGATGGTAAGGGCTCCATTCAGAGCTGTTCGTTCAATAGCTGTAGTTTTCTTCCTTCTCCCTTGGGAGTCGCTCCTGATTAACCCCTTCTCTGCTGATGCCTTTGTCTCCATCTACAAATGGACTTAAGGTCTCCATAATACTACCAAATTCCTTTTTCTGATGATGCTGATCAATATTAAAGCATCACTCACTATTTAAAAACCACATCCCATGAGGAAGGATAGATCAAGCCAACTTTACCGTCCAGGGAGAATAATGGTTTCATCCAATGGGATCCAAGCCCTCCCTCATTTGCTCAGTCTCTATACCTACAGGGACGGTGCAACACCCCAGAGATAAAAAGATGGACAGGACATGATCTTGGCCCGTAAGGAGTTCACAGACTTCAGAAGACAGAAGCACACACAATACCTACTTACATTATTATCTGTCCGTGCTCGGCCAGCGCTGTGAACTAAGTCCTGTCAGAGTCCAGGGAGGATATTATTACTATTTTAAAAAAAATCACTAAAAGTATTAGCCATGTTACAGATGAGGAAACAGAGACCCAGAAAGGTTAAGAAACTTGTGTAAAGTTACTCCATACACAGTTGGAGAAAGCTAAAGTGATTTAAAGGAAAATCAAGCCACTTTTTAGATGAGCAAGATTTAAGTGTGTTTATAGATTGAGGCAAGCAAAGGGGTCAATAGAAAGAAACAGTGACACGTGCACGGGGTGAGGGTTTGAACTGAGAATGCGGCCCGGGCGGAAGGCTGACCTTGGTGAAGTAGAGTCACGTTCTGCCTCTGAGACAGGGAAGAGGAAGAGGAGGGTGAGCAGGGACAGGAGAGGAAGTCAGTTTGTGTTTTACGGCAGAAGGAGGCAAAGCACACAGAGCCCGTGGCGGGCTAAGAAGCTTAAAAAACGTGTTGAAGAACAATCTGTTTTCGTCACTCATTTCTATTGGGTTTCCTTTCTCTTTTACCCCAGGAGCTATTAGAGAAACTAGTTTTCTCCTAGGAAACTACTGGATTCAGTGCTACGTGCTATAAAACTACTGTCTCTAATAGCTCCTGGGGTAAAAGAGAAAGGAAACCCAATAGAAATGAGTGAAGGCGTTTCCAAGCAGCCCAGAAAGTCCAGCTGAGAGTAGGAATTATAACTCCATAAAAAACCCATTTGCAAGTGTCCTGTGCTTTTTCACTGGAAGCACTGGGTAGGATACCAGCAAAGGGGGGTTCGCTTGATTGACAACTGGAGGCGGGTAAAGCAGAGATTCCAGGGTCAAGAGGATGGGCGGTGCCCGTGGGCAGGCATTTGAAATGACTGTGGGATTAGGGATGGGTAGGGATAAGGAAGAGGACATAGTCCTAGAGATCAAAGGAAGGCTGTTGGATGGGTCATTTATATGAACGTTACGAGTTCCCAGGATGATGGTAGATAGGAAAAATGGTAAATGATGGTAGGTAGTCAAAATCCTGGAGGAATATCAGGGAGCAACCTAGAGGCCCAGCACAACCAAAGAGCAGTGATGTCCACTGAGGAAGGAGTGATGAGGTCCTAGAGCAAATGGGTCAAGCCTTCTGAAGACGTGGCTCCTGTGACTTACTGAGTTCCTACTGTGCTGTCTGTCTCTCATGAGTGTCGCAACTTACTGATTTCGTTTATGTCACTGTAACCACCTACGCTAGGCTGGATAGTGTCCCCACAAAATTCATGTCCTGCCTGAACGTCGGAATGTGACCATATTTTGAAATAGGGTCTTTGCACATGTCATCAAGTTAAGATGAGGTCACACTGGATTAGGGTGGGCCCAAGTCTAATGACTGGTGTCATTAATTAGAAGAGGAGAGATGTGAAGACACAGGAGGAGAAACAGGGATGAAGAGCACATGATGGTGGAGGCGGAGACTGGTGTTCTGCTGCCATTAACCGAAGAAGGACAAGGATTGCTGGCAACCCCCAGAAGCTAGACGAGGCAAGGCCTCTTCCTTAGAGCTTTAGAGGGATACGGCCCTGCGATACCTTGATTTTGGATTTCTAGCCTCCAGATGTGTGTGAGAGAATACACTTCTCACATCTGTTTTAAACCAGTTTGTGATAATTTGTTACAACAGCCCTAGGAAATGAACACATCACCTATGAGGAAGGTATTATTATTCTCATTTTAGCGATGAGGAAACTGAGGTTCAGAAAATATAAGGACCTTCCTTGTTCAAAGTTACAAGGCCAGAGAGAGAGTCGGGATTCAAACCCCAGACCTGTGGTATCCTTTCCACTGCACCGTCCTGCCCCCACAAAGGCCCCGCACCTGAGGAAGACCAGGCGAGCACAGAGCACAGCGCGATGGGCCACATGGGGCCGAGGGCCACGCCTCACTCTACTTCCTCTCCTGAGCTTGGAAACTCTGAGCTCCAAGTCCCTTTTAAATGCAGGAACTGCACCCAAAGCCAATCATGTATGAAATTTGTAGTTATACATAGGCATGTAAAGCGTGATCATTTGCAAGCATGCTCACAGTAAGGCCTCTTTGAACAGTAAGCTCTTGAAGAGTAAGTTCTTATAAGTATTCAAAGAAATGGTCATTGTTTACAGGGAGGGACATTGTAACAAAGAATATCTCAAGGTCTGAGTGAGGCTTTCCTTGCACACAGACAGGACACTTGGAGGCATGTCTGGCTATAGTCCAAGCACACACACCAAAAGTATGTCTGGCATGCATTTCAGCATAAGCAGCCACAGCCCCCGAGCTTTGCTCTTTACCCAAGTGGCACCATATAGATTTCACATGAAATACCCAGACGAAATTATTTCATCCACAAAGTCCCAAGTCACATGCTTAGCTAAATGCATTTGAAGTGTCTACATGGTCAGAGGGAAGGAAGGATTGAGGTGGTCTCTGTCCTGATCATGCCCAGGCACCATGCCTTTACAGATGTTCAATGATTACCAGGGGACAAAAGGGTTGCTAGAGAACCTTACAAGCAACGAAAACCGTTCTTGAAGTTACAAATTCTAGGTGAGATTTGCTTGCTCTGGATTTTCTGCGGTCCCCCACCCCCTGCACCAAAATCCAAACTCAAACCCACACTCACACATACACATACACACACAAACACACACTCCCTTCTGGGACCAGTTAGTTCAACAGGTGAAAGCTAGGGTAGGGTTCAACCCCACTGAAGGAGGGCATCTCAACGGCCTATGACTGGTTTTCTTGTTTTTAGACTAAGGACACATTCAACACTGCTGGTGCTGCCTCGCTGGCTCCCCTTGCATTGACGGAGCTTCCATTCCTACAGCCAATGCCTTTATTTAATCCTCTCTGCCAAGCTCCTGGGGCACAATGCTGGGGAGAGATGCTTAGAGACCCAGGGAGGAAGTTCTGACACTGATCCTTGTTTATCTGGGGCACTTGGATAGTCTCTTAACTGGCTTTTCTACTTCCAGTTTCCTCCCTTCCCTCTCCCATGCCAACTGCCTTGCTGGTGAAATATCTTGCCTACTGTTCTGGCTCACTCTCCTATACAATCATCCATGGCCGTCCGTGGCCAACAAGAGGCCCCTACTCTTTAGCAACCCTCCACCCCTGACACACAATGAATCCAGTCTCAAAGCTTAAACTCCACTCTGCCCAGCTCTCCCTCTGGCCCATGCCACCCCCAACCCCACTGGAGCTTGGAGCTCTAGCCAAGCTCTTGGCTCCAGAATCCAAGTTATTCTTCCCTCTTCTGCTTTGCAGCTACTCAAGTGATTGTCCCATCTCTCTGCCAGCAAGGTTGCAAGTTGCTCCCTGCCTTCCATTTAAAAAAAGTTTTACACTGACATTCTAAGTATCTGGTTTTCCCATTTCCAGCCTGCTGGCAGAGGCACTATCATGTAGGGCTAAGAGCCTGGGTTCCTGGGTCCACATCCTGGATCTGCCAAATCCCAGTGACGCGGAGAAGTCATTTAGCTTCATATGTCTCATTTTCTCATCTGTCACTTTAAAATATGTGAATTCCCAAACAGACTGTACTTGATGGCAGAAACTTTCGTCTTCCTCATAATGCCCTTCCGTAGATATCCAGACGCCTTTTATGAATCGATACAGTAAAATAAACTTGCTCCAGATCGGAGAGAAGACTCTGGTGCTCCAACTCATCAATACCCTTTCGAATTTCTATCTGTGCTGCAACTGGGTTGGGAAGACTTGAAAAACATAAAGTCACTTAAATAATCAAAACACTTACACGTATAAAAGCACGCTGCCTCATGTTATTAGAGGTAAATTTTAAATAGTCTGGACATTGTAATATATTTGAGATAAGAGACGCCACTGATGTATTTATACCCAAACTCTTGTAGTTCTCAAAAAAGGGCATATCTGTTATAGCCTTTCTACAAGCCCGTAATAGCAAATCCAAAATAAACGCCAACATCCACCCACAGGGGACAAATCTGGTTCCAAGAACTGATTCTGCCTGGCGTCTGAAGGCAGAGGGCGGCGTTTCCTAAGAGGAAGAGGTGAGGGGCCATGGTGTTCACCATGGTCTTTCTGAGGCCTCCCACCAGCATTGCGCACAGATGACCTCGGCACCGTCTCCCCCCAGGCCCCAGATCACACGGGCCCCAAGGAAAGCCAGGAAGGCTTACCCCGTAATTGCTTATTTCCAAAGAGCAACAGAACAGCCAAAACCAAGGACAGCAGATCCGGAGAACTTTGCAAAACTCATCGAGGTTCCCCTATGGGAAGCCTCATTCATTACCCTCTGGAGGCTACAAGACAGTCCCCCAAAATGTCTCGCCTGAGAAGTTTATGGCTTAGCTAGATGCCCAGTGCCAAGTAAAGTTCCACAAAGATCACTGAAAGGAGGGAAATTCTAGTTAAGCAATATTGGAACCTGGGCTACGGATCTTGTGTGATCTTGGGCTATGGATTTTGGCCTTAACTAATATAAATGCCAGGAATCTGCAGTTTGAACACACACGCTGAAAATGAATGTATTTAATGTTAAAACAATGAAATAGTAATAGAAAACATGGATGCTTGTGAAATTCTGAAACTCCGTTTTCTAGGGCATGCTACACAGAACTTCTATCGCTTCGAGACCATTTCTACTGTAAGTCCCTAGGTGTTCATGTCATGGTGTCCCACAGATGGCGAATTCTAGGGCAGGACTCTTGCTTTTACACCTGCATCCCCGACACCCAGCACAAGGACTGACATGTGGCCAGTGAGGAATACATGTTTGTTGAGTGAATGAATGTTTGCCTGAGGAAAAGATGCCAGCAAAGCACTAGGCGTCTTTAAACATAATGTTGCTACAAAAGCCACTGAGGAAGTAGCCGGCTGTCAGCATTCCCTCAAGACAGTCTCCTCTTCTTCAATGCAACTATTTGAATGTCATTATCATGACATTTACATCTTGACACCCCCCTGCACTGCTGGGCATCAGCTGGCTCCCTTCTGTCTATTCTATCAAATCCAAACTCTTCACAGCATCAGCTCTCCAACCCCATTTCCGCTTACTGAAATGCAGCACAGTAGATTGCTTTCAAGCATGGACCCAAAGCCAGGCTGCCTGGGTGCATAGCCAGCTCCATCACCGTGACCTTGGGCAAGTTACTTGACTCCTGTGTGCCTCAACTGTAAGATGGGAGACATCCGAAGTAACTTCTATCGTGGAGCTGTGGTGAGAATGAAATGAACCAAATGTTTGCAAACATTGAGATCGGTGTCTGGCACACGGTGAGAATTCAGTAAGTGTGCGCTCACACGGTTCTTACTCACGCTCCTAAGGGAAAGCCCATGTGTTATTGTGAACAGTGGTTCTTTCCTCTAGGACTGGCTGAGGTCCACATTCACAACCTACTCCCCTGGCCAAGGCCAGACTTCCTGGCTGGCTTCGGCACAGATGAGACCGTATGCAAATCCTGAGGTTCCGGCTGCAAGTCTCCCCCAAGTGAAGCTGAAGTTACTGAAGTGATTTGGGCCTCGGGAAAATGCATCAGTGCCTCAAGTATCTTGAACAAGTTTATCACTGTCCCATTAAAATGAACAGCAGAATATAAGATTAAAGGAAAGCATGTATCTGCCCATGAAACTATGGAAAGATGATACCCACAAGCCAGAAACTCCAGGGGGTTCCTTGTCATTTTAGGTCAGCGGGCCAATCGGACCACCGATGGAGACACGCTGTCCTCTGGCCCGCTGGGAAAATGCCTGGAAGAGATCCCAACACAACTCCAGTCACGGTGCCTAAGTCAGAGGGACGCAGGGTGACGGTGAGGGTGGGTCACGTGGCAACAGGACACGAAGAAACCACAGGAGACCAACGGTTGCTGGCATGGTGGCCAGCGCCTAAGGAAGGAGACTGTGCCCAGCCCAGAAGGGCCTCAGCCCCGATGAATGCCAGGCTGCCACCGAGGCTGCCCTCTGGCACAGACGGGACCTCCTGCTGCAATCACTTTGGATTCCTACGCTCTCCAGGCTGTGGGCTTCTGAACCGGTGAAGTACAGAGTGACAACTCCACGTTTCCTTCTGCTCTTTCTTTTTTCTTTTCCGATGGACTAGTAGACTAAGGGTCTTCTAATATCTGATAGAACCATTCATTCCTCAATTCAGATGAGCGCAGCCCCCTCTCGAAACAGCGCAGGCCCAGGGAAGGCTCAGCTCTCCAAGCGAAAGGAGTCACTTCAGGATCAGAGCACATTTGTGCCTAAGAAACAGAATTACTCCTCAGAACCCAGAGCGGGACCCCAACGTGCTTCCCTCTGGATCAGGAGAAAAGCGTGTCTCTGACGCTGCGCCACAGGAGAATCTGGGATCAAAGAGAACCATATGAAGATGCCAAGTTTAGTTTGTGCTCAAGCTGGGAGCAGCACACTGAGGCAGCTAGGAAATCTGGAGCTAAAGTAAAAGACAAACTCAACTGAAAGGAAAAGAAAAAAGACGGTAAAAAGGTGAGGGGAAAAGATATAAGAAAAGGAGCCGGGCAATATCATCTATGGTGTAGATATCTAAGCAAAAAAAAAAGCAAACTACCCTGAGCTACAGAAAAATCTATAATAATAAAAGGGTAATATGCTAATTAGACCAGATGTCTTCCAGAAGTCATTCTGGACGTCCTTCTTGACAAAGCCAGGGCCAGAGGGAAGCCAATCCGCCAGTCCGGGTACCGGGTGCCTGCTGGCGGCCGGAGGAGGGAAGCCCAGGTCTGGGTGCTGGAGGGAAGCCGGTGCTGGCAGTCGGGGAAGGAAGGCCTACTCTTGCACAAATTTTCGTGCACTGGGCCTCTAGTTTGTCTATAAATTAAATGACTCTCTAAGTAATAGAATTAATGAGGGGGTCAGCTGGGGGAAGAGACCAGTATCTTGAGACAAATTTCACAGAGATACTTTAAGTTTGAAGAATAAAGGAAAAAGTCCATTTTTTTTCAACAGGTTATTTTCAAAGGCTCCCCAATTCAGGCTGGTTCAGATTTCTCCAAAACACTGACCACCAGAAGGCAGTGCCCATCAGCAACAGAGTTTTGAGAGGCACCAAGCATTGTGCAGCAGTTCTTTCTACCCGATGAGATGAGCGGGAAACAGAAACACATCCTCAGACACACAAGACTGGCCAGCCCTTACCAAATGCTCGTTTAGAACTTTCCAAGGCGTGGTCCAACCGACCAGGAGAGGAACCACAATAAGAACGCCAAAATCTAGTGCTATTGGCTGGTGTCCACACTGTGTAGCAAAAGAAGGAAAATGGTGAATGCATCTATAAAGCACGAAGATGTAACATAAACTAGGAACTTGGACACGGGGATGCAGTCGTGCCGTTGCTTTAGAATTTAGATGAAACATGCAGCATGGGAGGTTCCCAACGTAGGAGGGCATGTTTTCCTCCCAGGTACTTCCCTTACAAACAGAACCTTGTGCAGCAGGGTGCCCATCCTCCTGGGACGAGTGACTGGCATTAATTCAGAGGACCCCATGATTCCCCATTGTATTTTTTTTTTTAACCAAACCATTCTCAAAACCTGGAGAAAGAGCTCACTCAACACAGTGCCGAGCCAGCTGTTGGCCAAGCAGCCCAGACCAGCAAGAAGAGGACAACACTAGCACCCAACTAACTATAGAGATGCTCACCTTCCCTGCCCCGCTCCCCCATGTTCCTCTCTGCCACCAACATCCAGGGGACCAGACCCCAAATAAGGAAGGGGCAAAGGAGTTGAAGGACAGAAAAGCCCATCCCTCCCCCACTTCGGGGGCTCTGGACAGTGTCAAGCTGCATGGGGAAAGGGAAGGTTTAAGTCAAGCTGGAGGCTGACTCTGCGAGCTGGATTCGTCTCGGGAAGTTTATGGAAGTTGCATGCTGAGAAGGGTCAGGAAAGGGAGATTCGATGTGGCATGGCTGAAGGCAATGACTGAAGAGACACAGAAACCCTTTCAAAGTGTCACCTCAAGCACTTGAGACAGTTCAATGCGGCAACTACATCTCCAATATGGTTAAAAGCCCGTGTTCAATAGAGGCATTATAGTACTGACCTAGACCTGAGCTCAGACCCCTGGCTTGGCCCATTCATTCATTCATTCATTCAGCAGATGTTGACTAGGCACCTTCTGTGCACAGGACAGAGCTGTGAACAAGATCAACAAAGGCCCTGTGTTGTGGGACGTTGAATTCCAGGCGCCTGTGTGATTCTGGGGAACTTCCTTAACCTTCTTGGGCCTCAGATTCCTCAAAGTCTCAGTCTCATATTCCCCCAACTTAATTTCTCAGAATCCTGGAAATTTAGTATCACAAAACCATCTATTTTTAACTTTAGCAGCACATACTTCACACAACTAAACTGAGATGAACAGCTTGTGTTTTAGAAACACAAGCACAAGCCACATGGAGGCTTCTAAACATAGAGGAGTTACTCCGACTCTCAGAATAGATGGAGGGCAAGTGGCCGAGGGAGGCAGCCAGTCATAGCTTGCCTCATGTGTCAATTATAGTCTCATTATCCTTGTGTCTAGATATAAGGGGGAAAACCCTCTATGCATCAAAAAATCTGTATTAATGACTTTATATGTGGAGCAGAGTAAATACTTTGGAAAAACTAGCACTTCTGTAAGGCAGAGAGACGTAGAACTGTCTTGGTACAATTAGTAATGGTGATGCCGCACACCCAGTACTACTGCTGTGTCTGCACGAACTATCAAGACCATGGCCACATGTTTGGGTTACTTATAGGGAGTAAGCCCCCTCTGGGCCCTGGTCCATGCCTGCAGCTCAGGTTCCCTGCAGAGTAGAGAGAGCAGCCACCACCTGCCCCAAGGCCACTTCGCCTGGCAGGGGGCGGCCCTGGGAGCTGAAGCCTCAGCCGCAGGCCTCGTGGGCAGCCCCGGGAAGGCTGGCCAGCCCAGAGCTGGCCCTGTGTGCACTCTGCTCTCCTAAGCCATCTCCAGGGCCACCTGCCCCTGGCCTCTCCTCGCCTCGGCTTTAGGAGGCGGAAAACAGGCGGCGGAGCGCGGCACACCTGCTCCCCTCTCCCCCACCTCTGGTCCTGTGGGGCAGCAGGCCACCCCGGCCATGCCCGCACTTCCAGAAGGTCAGGCTGTTTGTCATTCAGGTCAACCCCCAACCTGCCTGCTTGGAATTCACATGAACGCCGCCCAGCGGTGCAGTCCCAGCACGTTCAGCTGTCCTCTGTCAACACAGGAGCTGCGATGACTTAGTTTACCCCAAGATCACCAGAGCAGCAACAGCTTACCTAGTCATTGCCTGGAGAAATTTTCCACCAAACTGTTTATAAAATGGCGCTTACTATTTCTTTTTCTTTCTCTCTTTGAGCCTGAAAAAGGGAAGCACTTAGGTAGTTGAGGGCTGGACAGTGGAAAAGCAACATGGGGGACACTTTTGCCAACGGCCTCCATGTGTCCAAGTCAGAAAAGGCAAAATCTCCACAGGCCAACAGCACCAGGCCACTTCCTCTTGGTATTCGAAAATAAATAAGTAAATGGACAGACACACAAATAATAAACAAATGTCTCAGAGAAGAGTGTGTGTAGGGTATGCAACTACAAAACATTTACTACTCACTTAAAGTATAAAATAAACCCCTAAGCTATTACTTGGTTAAATAAAGAGAGTATTTTTTTTGTTGTAGGTGAAGATAAACAATGTAGTTTAAATATACGTATGGGAGTATATTATCTCAGTTTACAACATCACACATTTTTGTTGATCTTAAGGTTTTAAAAAACAAAATATAACCACATAAAAGTATAAAACGAGGGACAAACAGAGCACCCACGCTCATGTGTTACTCTGTCAAAAACAGGGTTAAACATTTAGCTTTATTTCCTTCCAGGCAATTGCCCGAAGTCTCTCTTTTCCTGCTTTCTTTCACACTAATATATTAAAAGTCACCTTCCGGGGCAAAATACGTGGTTATTTCATAGGATCCCCACAATTCCATAAATTATTTTTCAACATTTACTCAACGTAACATCCTTGTGCTGTTTAGCATTTGGTTTGTTTTTGGGAAAGAACACAGCCAAGAACTGACCTGTGGACATTTTAAGGAACCCCTTAGGTAACGCTGCTTTCCCTGAGGGCACAGACCTCATCCCCGAGGGAAACCTTTACAGTGATCTAACAATGCACAGAAACTGGCAACTTTTAAATTATGAAAATACTGAAACATATCCAAGAGCAGGGGGAATAACTCCTCGCCCTCTTCAGGGACTGTTCACGGGGGCCCGTCTCATTTCAGTCACATCCCCGTTTTACAGTTCCCACCGGTCGTCTGAGCAAATCCCAGGCCACATAGCAGAGTTTCAATAAAGACTTCAGTCTGTGTCTCTGAATGTAAGGACTTTTTTCTTTTTTTTTTTAAATGAGCACAGACCATTATCACATCTAAAAAAATAACAACAAGACTTAATCCAGCAAATATCCAGCCAGGATCCCAATGTTCCCAGTTGTCCCATAAATTTTTCCTGGTTTGTGGGAATCAGGATAAACATACTGTAAGGTGCTCACATTGTAAAAGACAGCTCCATCTCTCCAGTTCCTTAATCTGTATGTTCCCGCCTTCCCATCCCCCTTTTTAATTTACCTGTTGACTGAAATGAGGTCAATTTTCCTACAGAATGTGTACTAACTGCACCTCCTAAAGCATTCAGCGTGTTCCTCTACCTCCCTATTTCCTGCAAATTCTAACAGGACCTAAAGGCTTGATCAGATTCAGGTTAATGGGGGGCGGGGGCAACAATAATCCTTCACTGGAGGTGCCGTATGCGGTGTACTCCCACCAGAAGGCACAGATGTGGGGCTGCCTCTCTCTTGTTTAAGTTATAAAGCATTTGGGTTTAATATTTTTAATGTTTTATTATAAAAAAATTCCCAAATGGTTTATTATTTAAAAAATCAAGCAAAAGGAGAGAAAAGAACATAATGAATCCACATCCACCCATCATGCAGCCTTGATAAATGTCAACTCCCTCACTTCCCTCTCCCTCATTTCACTGTATCTATGCCCTCACACACTCACTCACTCACCCTCTCTTCCCAACCTAGGCAACTTTGAACCACGTTCCAGACACCATATAATTTCATCTCTCAAGACTTCAGTGTATCTCTCTCTAAAAGACAGGAATTTAAAAATAATGATAACACCTAAAACTTTTTAAATAATTCCTAACACCTTCAACTAGCTGATCAGCACTCACATTTCGTTGACTGTATGAGAAGATGTTTCTGGTATTTGATTTTAATTTGCAGCGTTTGGTTATTGGTAAGAACATTCTGCCGTGTTCAGGTTCTGATGGTGAATTATCTCCTGGGGCCGGCATTTGTTCTGTTTTTCATTGAGCTGGTGGGCTGACAATAATCAAGAGTGATGGCCGTTTTTGCTACAAATATCTTCTCAGTCTGGTACTTGTCCACAAATGGGAGGTGGGGTGGATGGGGCAGTCTGCCTTCCGTCTTGGTACTACCCGGTGAACTTAAGCTTTCTCATTTCCATGCACTTCCTGATTCTTTCTATTGCTTCCAAGCTCAGAATGCCTTCCTTCCTTCAAATATAATGAATATTTAATTGTATTTTTCAATAGGTTTTTCTCAGTAATCTATGTTGTTCATTACATTCAGGTCTTACATACTTAGAAAGCTATTTGGGTTGTATAAAACCACAGAATTTATTTCCATGACCTCTAAGTCACAGATATTGAAAGAAAAGAGTGTATTCTATAATAGTGGTGTATTTCTAAGTGATTTAAATCCTTTTGCAGATTGCCCATAAATACATTTCCTCTTGCTCCCAAAGAAAAAATTCCAATCCCTTCTAGAGATAGGGGGGCCCTTGTTACTTGGGTGGAAAGCACTCTAAATAATGAGGGTGTTAATTAGTTCTATGCAAGAATGAAAAGTGGGAATTAATTTAAATCACAATGAGGTTGGTGGTGGAGGGGTTTAATGGGTTCTTCTTTAACAGTTACCAACACATTTCAAATAGGCGCAGGTCCTTTTAACAGGAGGTCATTGGTGCTGCAGGAGCCCGGTTACCTTGGAGACCCCCTCTCCATTCTCCCAGAGCCTGCGGTCTTGGAAAGGCAGCTTCAGTTGAATGGATGGCCAGTTTTCTCAGCCTCAGCTGAATGGACAGGAGCAGGAGGAACAGAAGAAAAGCACAGCTCAACTACTACCTCAACCACAGTCCTAGGATTTTTTAAGTGGAATTCCCACGGTAGCGAAGTAGGATTATAATGCAAAGTTCAGAGTAAAACTAACCGGTCTCATTAGTTTTCTATATTCTAAGACACCAAGGCTAAAAAGTGTAGACCAAGTGCAACAAGAAGTGTTGAAACTTTGAAGCATTGTGTAAATACCAGTCCCCACTCTATATCACACTTACTGTTTGTTTCATCAACAGAAATTTAATGGTAATGAATTCATTATGATGGAATGTGCTCAACTCATTCCTGCATTAAAAGGTCCATTGAAAGGATCCGGTGAGGTTATACATATACAAGCACAGCATTATTAATAACTAGAGGCCCAGTGCACGAAATTCATGCACGGGGGGGGGGGGGGGGAGGGGTCCCCTCAGCCCAACCTGCACCCTCTCCAATCCAGGACCCCTCAGGGGATGTCTAACTGCCAGTTTAGGCCCAATCAGGATCGGGCCTAAACCAGCAGTTGGACATCCCTCTGACAATCCTGGACAGCTGGCTCCTAACCGCTCACCTGCCTGCCTGCCTGATCGCCCCTAACTGTCCCCCCACACACACCCTGATCACTCCTAACTGCCTCTGCCTGCCGGCCTGATCACCCCTCACTGCCTCCCCTGCTGGCCTGGTTGCTCCTAACTTCCCCCCTGCCGGCCTGATCACCCCTAACTGCCTCTGCCTGCTGGCCTGATTGCCCCCAACTGCACCCCCCCCCCCGCCAGCCTGGTTACCCCCAACTGCCCCCCCTGTTGGCCTGGTCACCCCACACAGCCTGCTGCTCAGTCGTTTGGTCACCCTTCATTAACCCCTCTGCTGACCTGGTCGCCCCACGCAGCCTGTTCGGTCATCCATTTGGTTGTGATGGTTGCTTAGGCTTTTATTATTATAGATACCATTTGAAAGTTAGCTTTTACTAAATCAGCTTCTGAAATCCCACTTTTCCTATAAAGTGAACCCAGGCTACCACTTTGTGTTACCACCACAGGATGGCTAGTTTTATGTGTCAATTCATTGTCTGGTCAAACACCAATCTAGATGTTGCTGTGCAGGTATTTTTCAGACGGGATCAACATTGAAATCGGTGGACTGAGAAAAGCAGGTCACCTTCCATAGGTGGGTGGGCCTCATCCATCAGCTGAAGACATAAAAGAAAAGACTCAGATTTCCCCATAAAAAGGGATTCTTCCCCCAGACTACCTTCAGACTTGGAACTGCAATTTCAACTCTTCCCTGGTCTCCAGCCTGCAGGCCTGCCCTATGGATTTCAGACTTGCCAGCCCCGGAATTCCTTAGACTATCTAGATAGGTAGTAGGTAGGTAGAAACAGATCTAGAGAGATATAGACATATACATCCTACTGGTTCTTTGGAGCACCATCACTCTACAGCTCATCTATAAACGCGAAATTAACTTAGTCTTATTCCGGTTGTTTCCACATTACACAAACATGGCCTTACAAATCTTCACTAAAATCAGGAGGCATATGAGTTTGCGAGGGCTGTCATAACAAGATACCATAGACTGGGTGGCCTAGACAACAGCAATTTCTTTTCTCACAGTTCTGGAGGCTGGGAAGTCAGAGATCAAAGGGCCAATAGGTTTGGTTTCTTCTGAGGCCTCTCTCCTTGGCTTACAGATGGCCGCCTTCTTGCCATGTCCTCAAATGAGGTCTCTCATGTGCATGTGCACCCCTAGTGTCTCCAAACACAGTCACAGGCTGAGGTACTGGGGGTTAGGACTTCAACATATGAATGGGGGGAGGGGGGATTGCACAATTCAGGCCATAGCAGAAGGTCTAGTTGGAAAAATCTGATTCACTACACATCCTACAGGGCATACAAGACACTCACTTTGGGTGGGAAGCACTGAAGGAAGAGCTCTCCTCTAGAGCAGTCGGAAGTGTCCAATCAAGAAAAACATGCAAATATACTTAAGACACAGATGGGCAGAGAAAAACCAGAGATGATTTTGAATAAGAGCCCTAAATCCAAAGCAAAAAGGCAGACACTGAATGTTTAGGCAGTGACTTGACACGTGCACCATATTTCGTGTCCTGCTCAGGTGTAGACAGCAATAAGTTACCTATTTGAGCTAGGAGAATGATCCTTCCCCGACCCCACACACACAGGCCGGATGGTCATCATAAAATCAGTTACCTCTTAAGCCTGGGGCTGGGCATGATGTGAAATCCTTGTAAAAACATATTAAAGGCATTGTTTTGACCACAAGCTGCTCAGGCCTGATCTGACAGGCAATATCTATAGTGTCAATAGAAGACTGAAGGCCTCCAGAAGACAGAAGAAGAAACACGGACAGGAGGAAGGTAAAGAGAACGGAAAAGAGGCGAGAGGAGATGGAAGGAAGGAAGGAAGGATGGAAAGATGGAAGGATGGGAGGGAGCGAGGAGGGAGGGAAACAGGAAAGGAAAAGCTCTCAGGAAGGGCTGTTTCTGCCCCTCCTCTCTCAGTGGCATTGCACCACGTCAGAGTCCCACCCCTGCCTAATAAAAAACGCCAGAACTTCACACGTGTAGAGCACACGTACATTTCCGAGACTTCTCACCTGTTCTCCCTGGAGTACCCCAAACAGCCTAGTGAGACCTCATGGAGGGACGGATATTTTAATTTGGCAGATAAAAAAAAAAAAAAAATCTGAGACAAAGTCATTAAAGTGACACAGAGTCCGGGAGCAATTGGACATTTTATAGAGTAACTCTACTCCACAGAAATGATAAACTACAATTACTTTTCACTTCACTACCCCTCCCTCAAACTTTCTGGTTTGTACATAATCAAATTACATGTTCTACATGCCTATTTTTAAAATTCTGTGTTCATGATTTGTCTACAAACGTTCTCTTTAGCCTAGGAGTTTAGTTTGTTCAATTTTAAGGATATCTCACTTGCTAAAAAGCTCTGCGAGAAAAGTGAGAGAAAACTTTTCTAGAACAATCTAAGTGAGTTGAAAATAAGTCTGAGGCAGGGAAAATGTAACTGATGAACTTTTATTAATGGGGACAAGGTAGGGTACAGGTAACATGGATCTTGCCATAAAAGGAAATAAGGTTATGGCCGCTGGAGAAGGAACGAGGTGTTCCCTGGCTCCCCGTGTGTGCCTGACACCTCGGAGCTCAGTTACCAACAGCCTGGTGACAACCGGCCATTTCAGTGGCTTTCGGACGAAAACCCAGGCTCAGGTTCAAAGCTGGAAGGTGATCCATGTCCTGGGACAGAGTTCAAAGTCCTGTCCTCCAGGCCCTCATGTTAAGGTCTTGGCTTTTGGTAAGGGCTGGCAAGCTCTGGCATGCTACTTCAGTAACCCAAGCACCAGAACATTCTGGGAGCTCCTCTGCCTATGAACTTATAAACTGCTCATCGACTCAGGCAGATTATATTTTCCAAAAACGGCACAGCCAGACTTCTGGTCCCACATGCTCTTCCAGAACCTGGCCCCGCAGGGAGAGGCAGCGTCCATTTCCCTCCCCTCGGGTCTGGGCAGGCCTTCGTGACAGTTTCCTCTGCGGGAAGGTGGCCAAAGGGACACCATGGAACTGCCATGTGAGGTCAGAGGGGTGCCGTTCCCACGGGGCTACCAGGATGCTGGGACCCCAGCTACCACCACGCAGGAGAAAGCCCAGGCCACAGGAGGGGACAGAAGCCTTTTGGCCAAAAGCCTCAGCTAAGGTCTTAGGGGAGCGCAAGCTTCAAGCGCCAGGGGGTGAATGAGCCGCCAGTGATTCCAGCCCCCGCCTTGGAGTCTCCCCAGCTGAGGTCCCCACATCATGGATCAGAGACAGGCTGTCCCCATGGGACCCTGACCAGAGAACTTGTGAGCATAATAAATGCATTTATGCCACTAGATTTAGTAACGAGAACATACACTGCAGTTCAAATTAACACCAAGGGCAGAAAGAATGAACTGAGCATGGTCCCCAACTTACAGTGGCTCGGTTTACCACTTTATGATGGCATTCAAGCGATAAACATTCAATAGAAACTGTATTTCGGATTTTGAGTTTGATCTTTTCCCAGGCTAGCAATCTGTGGTATGATGCTCTCATGATGCTGGGTGGCGGCAGCCAGCTACAGCCAGCTGCCAGTGGGCCACGCGACCACAGGGTACATAGCCAACACCCTACCGGAAATTCACTGAGCTAGGTGATTCTGCCCAACTGTGGGTAGTGTGTTTGGAGCACATTTAAGGTAAGCTAAGCTAAGCGCTGATGCCCGGTAGCTTAGGTGTATTAAATGCATTTTCAGCTCATGATGGGTTTATCAAGATGTAACCCATGGTAATAACTTATCCATTACCATGAAACTTGATCCCCATATCTGCCTGACTCCATAATCACAATTTTTTTAATTCTCCCAATAGAGTCCAACCTGGGGGCTCTGGCCCTGGATTGGGAAGTTGGGAGGTCTGAAATGTGGGGAATGAGAAAATTCGATTAATCCATGAACACTAGTCATTGTTTGCAACCACACACACACACACACACACACACACACACACACACACGGAGTTTTCAAATGTACTAAATTCCATAATAATTACAACTCAAATACATTGCACACATTATTGATCTTGGTTTGGATTGTAATCTTGGTATTGATTATGTGTCTTCTCAATCAACAGATGATAATAGAACAGTTACTAAAAGTTAAAGGTCCGTGAACTTTCCATATGAGAACAGGATGTTCATACCTAAAACATTGGGAACCACCAACTACATGCCTCCTTGTTATGTAATGAACATTCCTGCTTGGTAAGCTGGACAATTGTGTTAGCACAGGGAAACACGAGAGTTGCGAATGACCAACATTCCATCTGCATTTGGTTAATAACGGTGCTCACCAAGGGACCATTCTTAAATAGTGGCTTTGAGGGGAGAGGTGCCTCAGCCGCAATTCATTAATTTGCTAATTGTTCTTCCCACTGAGCCCCAGGCCGCTTCTGTGTTTACCTCGTGGTGATCTCCGTGCCTTTCCACTTCCCACGCATGCCAGTGGCAGCGACAGGGACGGCACGCAGGGAAGACTGAGCCTTCCTCTGTCCTCTCCCGGTCCTGCCTCCGTCCTTCAATATCCTCCCGAACCAGCACTCCACTCACCTCAGAGGTGGGAGGAAGAGGTGCTGAGAGATTTGGGAACAACTCATTACCCACCCGGAACGAAGAGCAAGGTCACTGCCTCCCTGAGAAATGGGAGCCACCTCAGGAGGCAAGCCTTAGAAAGGCTTCTTTCCGCAGCACTGACAACTCCGCCAGGGTCCTTCACTCTCACCGTCACCCGGATGCTGAGTCAAATGCACAGGGCCACCCAGCCTTGACAGAGGGGCACACACCAGGTGGTGTGGCTGGGATGCACCCTCTGCCAGGCTGTGCTCCGGCGCAGTCACCCCAGTTCACTGCCTGCAGAAAGTCTGGTTGGGGGGACAGATGCCACCCTGGGAAGGCCCCATGCTCCTCGCCTCTGAAACCACTGCATTCCACAGCATATGTTTCTTCCCCAAATGGGGAGATGAGGAGGGCGATTACAATCGCTAATGAAGTTGGTTTGTGTCAAAACAACTACAAACTTTCAATCCATAAAACCATTATTTATTAAAATTGCACCCGGGTGGTTTCTAACTATGTGCCTGGATAGCCATGACTTCTACTTGTGAGCTATTCAGCTCTAGGAAATGGGGAAAGAAGAAAAATAAAAGAAATGTGCTTTTAAAAACCTTGAGTCTTATTAACATCAACTTTAGGCATTTAAAGATACTATAAAGTAAACATGGCCTTAAAATGAACCACAAATTAACTACTGTTTAATTCATAAATGAAAAAAATTCATGTTTTTCATCTTATTAAGTGCACAAGAAGAATCCATCACACACACACACACACACACACACACACACACACACACACACACACACACACACAAAACGGACAACCTTATGATTCACACGTTGGCCACCAGTAGTTAAGAGAACATTTCCACGAACCATGGAGAGGCAGCATTTCATCCATTAAAAAGGAGATGGTGATTACACGAGGACAACGAAGCTTTGGCCTGGAAGGTCCCCATTCTCCCCATGACCCTTCCCACACTCCCAACCACGGAGAAGGCAGAAGAGGGCCCCCCTCCTGGAGAGACATCTGGTCTACCCGGGCTTTCTCCCTGTACTTTTGTTAAAGAGAAAACCACAGGCCCAAAATGGTGTCACTTGTGCTCGAGCCCATAATACCAAACCTAGATTTAATATCTGACCCAATGGCTCTTGTAACCATTGCCAGAAAAATAATCTTAATCAACCAGTCTGGAATTTTCTGGTCAACAGCAATGAGCCAATCTGTCATCTGAGCGCTCTCTATCCTTCCTCTCCACTCAACAGAAAGGAGACAATTGTCATGATAAAAACAAAAGTAATAAATAAAACACCTTGGCATTACCTTCCCCCCCCCAAAAAAGATGTCCTTGTAAAAAATAATATTTTTTTCTTCCTCTTATAGCTCCCTTGCCCCACCCTTCTCCTGATAAACACCTTCCATTTTGTACAACGCCTCAGAGAGCCTTACTAGTTGCTAGATGGGATGTTGCCCAATTCAAGAATTGCTTAATAGAACAATTAATAGAATTGTAAAGGTGTTAAAGAACAAAATTTAACTGATTAAATTTGAAGATCTAATTATTAATAGAGACAATTAGATCTCCAAATTTAATCAGTTAAATTTTGTTCTTTAACACTTTTACAGAAAACAGATCCAGAAAGCAGGAGGAGGAAGTGGAAGGGCAAAAGAGGTGGGAGGAGATATTTAAAGCAATCCACCCACAATTCATAGCTGGCTAGCCACGTGGCAAAAGATGCTGACCATCCTGACTTTCCCCAGGGTATTTTCTGAATGGGGGCAGAACTGCTGACCCAGGAGGTACAGGGGAATGGCCCCCACGGAGCTGGTCCCAGCCAGAGAGCCTCTGCCCCATCTGAATTATAAGATTCAAATTCCTTCTTATCTCAAACGATGGGGCATGTGAACACACTAATGCTCATCCTTAAAACAATGCCTTGCCTATAACACAGAATATTTGCCTATTGCTACAAACAACTCCAGATGTGAGTTATCAGCATCTTCCAAGGCCAGAGTTCTTTAGAGATTTCAAATTCCTGGAGGACAGGAAATACGGTTGTTTGGGACTGCAACTACCCAAATACCGCATACATAAATTCCTGCCAGGAAATCCCTTTTTGGTAAATTCTCATTTCCTTTAAAGTGTCTGGCCTTGTAAGAATTCTGGGAAGACTGACGATAACACATCTTTAATTTATAACTGAAGTAACTGATTCATTCATCCACTTACTCATGCATTCAACAAAGATTTACTGAATACCTCTTAGGTGCCAGGCTGGGGATTCAGCAGTGAACCAGCCAGAGCCTATGTCCTCACAGGGCTGCTGCTATGGGGGGAAGAAACAGGTCATAAAAATATAAATTAAAAGGTAGGGTGTCAAGGAAGATGAGTATTTTAAAAGTTGAAATGAGGATAGAACCGGGAAGTGACAGGAGTGTGCGATTTTCTGTAGAGGGAGAGGCAGTTACCTGTCTCCATAATGGAAGACCTTGCTGCGTGACATCTGAGCAGAGAACCTGAAGGAGGGGAGCCCTGCAGGTGCCTGGAGAAGAGCATTCCAGGCTGGGAATGGCCAGTGAAGCCCTGAGGCTGAGGTGGGCTGAGGGGGCCCAAGGAACCACTAGTGAGCAAACCAGAGGACTCTGAGGTCAGAGAGGGGCGTGGAGACAGACCACCCGGTAAGGACGTGGCTTTTGCTGACGGGGATGGGAAGCCACTAGGGGACTCTGAGCAGAGGAGTGACAAAAAGGATCACTCTAGGTGCCGGGGATAAGAGCAGAAGCAGGCAGACCAAGGCTGACAAGACATGCTTGCTGCTGGACCAGGTGGTAACAGTCAGGACGAGAGACAGTTCCTGGGCCTCTTTTGCAGATAAAACGATCATGCTTTGCAGATGTGACGCAGAGATTATGGCTAGAATCCAACCCCAGTTCGGCCACCTACTAGCTGTGTGACTGTGGGGAAAAGATTTAATTTCTCTGCCTCTCAGTTTCTTCTGTAAAATGAGGATAATACCATCTTTGCTGCAAAGGCAGAAATAGGACATGTAAGTACCTATTCCAATACCTGGGTGCTATTATTTGAAAAGTACCTTTGAAAGTCTTTTGAAATCCTCTATCATCTTTGGTTAACCCACACACCCCTGACCCTCCACAAAGCAACATTTTCCTGGGGAGCTGCTGGGGGTTTTCTTGGGGCCGCATGCCCCTCCTCTGCTCTATCTGCTCTTTGATGGCCTCACGCATTGATTCTTTCAGCATGGCTGTTGTTTCCGAGGTTAGATGATAGCAGTTCTAATCCTAACAGAATTGGCAAATGCCATCCAGGCCCCTTATCAGAGAGGTGGACAGAAACAGTGAATGGAAAACAGAATCCTGGGGCTAAGCATTGCTGACAATGCCAGGAAGGTATTTGGACATTATTTTTAATTGCATAATAAAAACTCCTGCTCTTGTACTCAATAAAAGAGGGTGAATCATTATTATACATTATTGGGTGCTAAAGCTGGGTATTCTTGCCTCCTTTCCTGTCCAACCATTACAGTTAGGCCAATAGTTCTTACGTATGGCAACATGTGTTCACAATCATATGACCTTGAGTCCAGCGAGGAGTGAAACCACTGACTGAGCCCTAAAAATCAAAGAGAAAATCTCTCTGACTTCTCAGCTGGAATGCCCAACAGAAGATATATATACTTAACTGTGGTTCCCTCCACTCCCCCTTCCCAATGAACCCAACGTCACATTTACATGGTTGCCTCTCTAAATATTTGAAATTATTTTGTAAATCTCATTTCTGTTTAATGTGATTTTTAAAAGCTATTCTGAAGAACAACTGGTTGAAAAACAGAAGCCATTGTGTAGAGGTCAAACATGACTTAAAAACAGTAAGAGCCTTGTCTGTGTGGCTCAGTGGTTGAGCATCGACCCAGGAACCAAGAGGTCACCCATTAGATTCCTGAGGGCACATGCACGGGTTTCTGCCTTGATCCCTAGTAGAGAGCGTGCAGGAAGGAAGCAGCTGATCAATGTTTCACTCTCACATTGGTATTTCTCTCTACATGTGCCTCTCCCTTCCTCTCTCTCTCAAATCAATAAAAACATTTAAAAAAGGAAAATGGTAAGAAATCTGATCATGGAGCCCTTATAGTTGAACGCTAAAAATCTATTTGAAAAACTTAAATACAGTCTTAATAGAACTATAACCCCTTACTAGAAAATAAGAAATCAAATAGAGCAGTTTAGATCAGAATAGCAGGACTAGCTCAGGAAATTCCACCTAGAGAAGACGGAAACATCTAAAAGTTTCCATTAAGCTGATCCTCAATAGAAAAAGGAGTCAAGTCTGAAGGTCTTCCCTTTTTAAAGTTTTGTTTTCTAGTGCCAGTATTAGATAGTACTTCTTTGCAGTGTTTTTGCATATTTATGTTCTTTTCAAAATACGAGTTCAAGCAAGCCTCCTACTATTGTTCACAGAAATAGTACAGTAGTAGTAGTCAGAGTTCAGAAGCTCTAACATCCAGACCTCATCTCCCTTAACTCTCATGACGACCCAAGAGGCAGAGATGTTAAGTCAATAAGCCAAGTTTACTGCAGAGCTTGTAGCTAAAACTCCTGAGCCCCAACAGCTCTACTTCCCTGGCCCTTCTTGAAGGCATCAGCCATGGCCAAACCCTATGCTGCTATCCCCTACTCCACTTTTCCTCCTCCTCTTGTCATCTGCCCCATCTTTCTCTCTGCCTCTTTCACCTGGGCATGCAGAGTTTTCAAGCCTACTTCCAAGATGCCTCTTGAATCTACCCCTCCTGTCTAGCCATGTTTACCTTCTTTTCTTGGGCCCTTTATCCCTTCTCACCTAAATAATTACCTGCTCACCCATTCTACCCACTGCCAGACCTAATACTGTCCAAGTCAACCTACATTCAATTTCCTAAAGTCAAGTACCCGGGCAGGTACTTACTCAAAAGACTTCAATGACTCCCCAGTGCTTAATGAATTAAGCACAATCCTTTTATCCCAGGGATCATAACCCTGAATGTTACCTCTCTCCCCTAATTTCCCAAAAGGCCACCTTACTACAGATAGAGTGGACCACATGGGCACCCCCTCTGCATTCCACCCGCACACCTTTGTGAAGGGTAGAGTTGACTTCGTCAAGAACGATCTCAATCCCAAGCCTCTTGGAATTCTGCCCATCTTGCAGCATCCCTCCTACAGTGAGGCTTTCTTTCCCCTCCCTAAGGCCCTCCTTTGGGAGTGAAAAGGTTTTCTTCTTTCAACCTCCTGATAGCTGTCTTTGCTCTCCAGTTTTACTCCGTGTCATCATTTCCCTTATGCTGACCCACCACTGTCATCACCCCTGTATCATAGGCTCTCCGATGACAAGGATGACAAGGACTGGGTCTTGCTCACCCTACCATCTTCTGAGGCACTCCTTGATGATGTTCAGAAAATGCTTACTCCATTCATCTTTAAATCTATCTTGCAGGGATGGTACTTCCCTCCAAACCTTCAAAGCATGTATTTTATATCACTTATGCAGCACTTAAATTGTGTCCTGAATAGTCATTCTTTCCCCATACAAATGTCCTATATAGCCAATGAATAGAGTAGGCTCCATAGAGGCAAGAACCATGCCTCCCATTTTATGTATGGATCGAGGATCTTGCATCTAGTAGGTACTAAACATGTATTCTTACATATTTACGTGTTTTCCCCTGTAAGGCTGCATTTCTCCAAGGTTATGTTCCTCAAGATGTACACCCAAGGGTTGTGCAGTAAAAATATATTACCATGTGGCATACTTCCCCTGGCCCTATACACCCCTCTCATTCTTAGATATTTGCAATGTACATTAAAGGCACTCAGCAGTCCTGTAATAAAGAAACCTACTTATTTTGCTAAACAGGACGTTTTTCCAAACTTAGCTGACACAAGGAAATATTTATTGCTTATAGCACTTGCTGACATCCATCAGTACCACTTGGAGAAACTCTTCTAGTATCTGAAACAACACCCTATATATAACTCAGTGCTCTGTGGGTAACACAGGTAAGACATTGCATAGTCTACAAAGCACTTCTAACAGATTATTACAACCGAACTCCCTCAACAGACAGACTTGTAATAGGAAATGATAAAGGCGGGATAGTCTGTCTTGCTTTCCTCCAATCCCTCCACTCTTCACCCAGCATTCCTTCCTTTAAGCAGCAACTGGAAACTCCTTTCCTTCAGCCACCTTGAGACACCAAGGACACAATGCGACTCAGCTCCCTCCACCATCAAGGAGCTGTTCCAGCCTCTCGGAACTGACAGGCTCCTTAGGTATAAACTCCAAACTGCCCCCTTTTCTAGGGAGAAGAAAGGTAGGTTACAGGTTCAAGAATTCTACCTTGAAGATGTAGAGACATTAGAAAAATGGTTTTAGCTTAATGGAAACTCGTGGCATTCCAAATTTAGAGATATATCCATGAGGAATAGGTTCAGTTGTATATAAAAGGAAATCCCAAAGAGCAGTGGCTTGCTCACACAAGCTATGTCTCTACATACAAACAGGGTCTAAGAGGAGTCAGTCCAAAGCCGACAGGACAACCCAAGGACCATTGAGATTGGGGCTCCCTCTGTCTGTTCTACCAACCTAATACAAGGCTTCCACCTTTCAGATCACCTCAGGGCCCAAAATGGCAGCTGGATGCTAACCATCAATTCCTCAGCCTAGGCAGAAAAAGAAAAAGATGATGGAATAGGTAAATAATGTGTAGCTTTCAGCTGAGTGACAGGTCCCTTTATGGAGACTTTCCCCAGTCCGCCTTGTCACTTCTCATTGACCAGGACCTGGTCACACAGGCAAAGCCAGCTCAAAGGAGGCTGGGAAATGTGGTCTTTCTGACTACACTGCATCCCAAATTCTAAATAAGGAATTCTAGTACTAACAAAGAAGATCAGAATGCTGGCGTGAAGTCCTTTGGTCCAGGGTTTCTCAAGTTCACTCATCAATTACAATCACCTGCATGGGGTGGGGGCGGAGGCATGGCAGGGAGGTCCTCATTGAAATACAGATTCCCGGGCTCCACCCAGACCTCCTGAACCAGAATCTCCAGGGAGAGGACCTGGGGAACCCTGTTTTTAACAAGCACCCTAGGCGATTCTTATCAACAAGCAAGTTTGGGAAACACTGACATCTAATCTTCCACCCAGCTTGGCAGTCTCAGCACAATCTGGAACGTGGGGCCTTGGAGGCGGTCAGTCCATCCTTAAGCAGCAGGAGACATGGAAGTTCTCTCTCATCCTGAGCCCGCTTCTGTCAGAGAGCCTACCCCATGGGAAGAGACCAAGGGGACCTTCACCATAAAGGAATTGCAAAAGTAATTATGAATCGAACAACCAAGTGCTTTAACCAGCCCGTTCCAACACATCAACAAGTATGATCAGATAAAAGCCAGCCCACGTCCATACAGAAAGCTTTCAAATGACTGTTCTCTAATTTTTCAATCCTGCTCTACCAACTAGGACATAAGTTTGACACGTGTTGGAGTCTCTTTGCTCCTTAGCCCCTGAGGGGCAGTAAGGTTGCCTGAAGGCCTTTAGCCTGTGAGCGGATGGGTTTTTCTTGCGGGTTAAAGTAAAGCTACAGAAGGAAAGGTGTACTGTACTTGGTGACATTTAGAAGTCACCTATTTTGCACTCCTGTGTCCTGTCCATTGCAACATTTCTTTCCTCCAAACAAATGTACTGGGGACTGTGTTACCTATATTCTACCATCCTAGCAGTTCTAGAACCAAGGGCAACCTAAGGACAAAGGTGATGAATAAATGAACTTTAGGACTGATGTAGGATTCTGATTTCATTTGCTAGTTCGCCCAGGCTAACACTGAGAAAATCTGGTGAGGTGGAGGGGTGGAGGGGCTTAATTATACCAGAAACTGCTTATATCTGGCATGACCTCTCCACAGGGGAAAACGATTCTGACTTATATTTAACTTGTTGTTTCTTTACGATTGAAGAATTAAACCCTCAGAATAATGCAATAAACATATTAAAGGGAGGTTCTTTTTCATGTATTGGTGTTGTCGTTCTGTGGTAGGCAGTGAGACAGACATGAGCAGAGCAAGGACGATGGCCAGGATACTGAAGGTCACCAGGATGGAAAGCCCCAGGTGACTAGCAAGGGACAATTGTAGGGTGGGGTGGGACCTCGCCTCCAGGTGACCTTTCCTCCCCTAGCACATTGCTAGTCATGCAGTTCAGACCCTCTTGGAGGAGGAACAAGGGGCCAAAGAATGGCCTCATGGGACACCCATGGTACAATCACTCCCTTAAGCATTAACCCCTAGAGATAGCATCTAGGCTTCAGTTGTATTTTAGCTCCAGGCCCAGAAAAGCAGCAAAACCAGACAAGCAATGCCATGGCTGACATCAGGACCTCCTGCCCTGGCACCCTACCCTGAAAGAACACACCTGAAAAGCTGATGAATATTCTATTGAGATCCTTCCCCCCAACCCCCACCTCCCCTAAAACCCCTACAGTAAAAGCCCTTAGAATGGAGGACCCAGCTTGCTTTCCCTCCCAGGAGCACTCCCACACCTTTCCCCGCCCCCTCTTTCCTACACCTCCCCCCAGGGCACGTTACCTTTACCCGTTCTTTCTCCTAAACCTCAAAGGCCCTTCTGTAACGTGTTTCCTGAACACATTTGCTCTACAGCTCACTCTTTCCACCTCTATGACTTTCTCAATAAACTTTCTCTATAGTTTGAGTCTTGGCTCTGAATTTTTCGTAGCCAAAACTCAAGTACCGAGGTTGCTGAACCCCCAGATCCTGTCTTACTCCATTGGTCTAACACCTGGTACCATTCCCCCCACTGCCAACAGCTCTAGGCCGGTGCTCAGGCATCAATTTTATCTATGGCAGTGGTCGGCAAACTCATTAGTCAACAGAGCCAAATATCAACAGTACAACGATTGAAATTTCTTTTGAGAGACAAATTTTTTAAACTTAAACTTCTTCTAACACCACTTCTTCAAAATAGACTCGCCCAGGCCGTGGTATTTTGTGGAAGAGCCACACTCAAGGGGCCAAAGAGCCACATGTGGCTCGAGAACCACGGTTTGCCGACCACTGATCTATGGCATAATAGTCTTTTATAGTCAGTCCTGGCCTCCATCATTCTAATAGAAAGTAAAATTTTATCGCAGGTAAAAACAAACAAAAAACCAACTACTGATATTTCCACCATTGCAACTTGGCAAAAATATCCAAGTACCTAAATCCAAAGATACTCACCACCTATAAAATATGTTAGAAATAAACTTAAGAAAAGTTGTTGTGGTGTGTTTTTTTTTACAATTAGCAAGATAATTACTTGTTTAACAACTGACATGGGTGCACAGTCAGACCTTTGCCAACTTCTTAAAAACATTTCTTTCTCCCTACGTAGCTGTTTTGTTACTTAAGCATGGTTCTAAAGAGTATATTGAATTTTATCTTCAATTATATGTTGATAAAACTCAGGAGCAGCTTGGCCTTGACACTACCTCATTTTTTTTGACAAGATAACCTTCCCTTAAGTCACTTCAGAAACAAAGACAAATTCCTAATACAGTAGCCACTCAAGACATAAAGGGCCCTTTCTTCCTCCTTCTCTCTCTCTTCCTCTCTCCCCGCCCCTATCTCAATCTCTGTCTCCTTTCCCCATGTTTCAGAGCTTTGATTTTCCCCTTCGGAGAGGTCAGAGCCTTGGAGTTTCCTGTCTACAGCTCGGCTTTGTGCTGAGGGAAACATGAAGAAAGGCTTGCGTATTTCAAGGGAAGGTCATTACGATCACTGTCCACACAGGACCACACTCTTTCCTCCCTATTTGTTCTTCATTAGGACAGATGACAAGGCACCTTCTTCATGGGCAAGAGGCAGGAGAGGGGGCATTGTGACTAGGTTCTGAGGGAAGATTCAACACACTCTGTTACAATTATATTCTCTTCCAGATGCCCGTGGGACTTTGCAGAGAAACACATGTATGGCTTTCTGACTCTTACAGAAGCAATCACCAGTGGACCCAGAGATGGATGGGAGCACCAGGGGCTGGGAAGAGACCTGAACAGGAAATACCGACCTTAAAAGCTTAAAGAGTGTCGAGAGCATCTTATTTTACCCACGTGGAACCCCGGGGAGGTGCACTGACTTGGGGGAGTCTGGGAGCTAAGATCAGTACACGTAGCCCGCTGTTCTGTCCACAAAATCGCCTGCCAACTCTTGGCACCACCCGGAAGAAACGGCACGATGGTGAACCAGCCTCTTTGCTTCTCTGGCCTCCTGTTTTACATATTTATCATCTCTTAATAGGTTATAATGGACAGGGGATGGGATACAGAGAGTGTTGGAGGTCTTGATTGAGTTACTGCCTCCCCGTAAGAGGATGAAAAGCTTTTCTGGAGTGGAAAGAGGTTATTTCTCAAGAAATGCAATCTCATTGCTAAGATCAAGGTCAAAGAACCACGTGTGCAGAGGGGCCCACGCGCTACCTCTGTGCCCATCCGATGGCACGGGTAACCTGGCCTTTCGGCGGAGAAACGCACTCGTGCTGTAACAGGAGCCAGGAGCAGTGCGCGGCCAGATTAGGAGGAAAGCTTGCAGAGGCGGGCAACAGAGCATCACTGCACCACAGGCCCAACACCAGGGCAGTGTCCTCCTGAAGTGAAAAACTGCTTCTGTAATCCCACGGCTCAAGTTTTATCTTTTTTTAAAAAAATTTTTTTATTGATTTCAGAGAAGAAGGGAGAGAAAGAGAGAGACAGAAACATCGATGATGAGAGAGAATCATGGATCGGCTGCCTCCTATACACCCTCTACCGGGATTGAGCCCAGATCGCAGGCATGTGCCCTGACTGGGAATCGAACTGTCTCCTCCTGGGCCAATGCTTAACCACTGATTGTCCACATCAGTGTCTAAATATCAGACTCAAGTCCATTACTCAGCCTGAGACATTCTGGGGGTAAGGGCCACCAAATACAAGAAGAACCACGTAAAGGCAGAAAGTAGTAACCCTTAAGTGACATTACATGTATGTTTACTGTCTAAGAAGTCTTCATTGTGCTCAGTTGAATGAGTAACTGTTAATATGGGAAGATAAACACATTCCAGGGGTCAGATGGAGCCACAGCTGCTGAATGAGCGATTTAACATTTCAAGGAGAAGTATGATTTATGTCGGGGTCAAGTCCCTTTTTAAAAAGTATGATAGGAGGCATTGCAAAAATAAGGAAGTGGTTATAAAGCTGAGTTCCAGGAATGGCAACTCCCTTGTATGGACAGAGAAAAACAATTGCATTCCTGTGCGACGAGGACACACTCGGACAACACACACAAAAGCCCAAATCACAGCATTACAAAAATGGGCTTATTGAAATCAGTGTTGTTCAATCAGCAGCTGCGGCTCAAATTCCCCTTCAGTTCAGAGGGCAAGAAAAGTATCCAAATACAGTAGGATATCACTTATTCAAATTGAGCCCATTTGCACAGCTCAAAGGGGAAAGGGAAAGTGGCTATAAATGGGTCCCACAAAGGAGGACCTAAGGGGCTGACAGCCCCCACACGTGAACACACAGACCCGATTGTGAAGAAATGGCTGAGGTGACTTGGCCTTCAGTCTCACAGACGTGAAGTTTACTTTTTCCATTTTTTTGTTTCCATGACAGGGTCTAACAGCACCATCCAAGAGAAATACAACACAAGCCCGTTTATATTTTCTGATAGCCACGTTTTCTTCTTTTCTTTTTTTGATAGCCATGTTTTTAAAAAGGAAAAAGAAGCAGATGAAATTATTTATAGTATTTTATATAAACCAACGCAACCAAATATTATCATCTCAGCATGGAATCAACATGAAAACTACTAGGAGGGTGTTTTACATTCTTGTTTCATGCCAAGTGTTCCAAACCCTGCATACGTACATCACATCTCAATTCCAATGCTATCTTGTTATTGCAAATACTTGACGTGTATTTAGATTTCGTGAAATTTATACTTGGAAAAAGAAATTCACATATTCAAGTTGTGTTCAACTTGTCCAATATTTGAATAGAGTATCTATTTAAAAAATTTAATGTGTATGTTTGTTAATCCTCACCCAAGGATATTTTTTCCATTGATTTTTAGAAAGTGTGGAAGGGCAAAAGGAAGAGAGAGAGGGAGAGAGAGAAAGAAAAAAAACATCGATGTGAGAAAGGAACATGGATGGGTTGCCTCCTGCACGTGCCCCAACCATGGCCAGGGATAGAACATGCAACCCAGGTCCATGCCCTTGACAGGGATTCAAACCCACGGCACCTCATTGCACAGGCTGATGCTCTAACCACTGAGAAACACCGGCCAGGGCTAAATTTAAATTTATTAAAATAAATGAAACCTAAAAATTCAGCTCCTTGTTGCTGTAGCCACGTTTCAAGTGCTTCGCAGACACGTGGGCCGGTGGCTACAGGAGACAGCCTGAGTCTGACACATCCTTGCCCACCTCACAGAGGAGGCATCTTTGTGTCTAACTTCCCCCGGAATATGAACCAGGGATGAACAAACCTGGAAGTCAGTCCACAGGGAGCTAAAAGTCATCCTTCATTATCTAAAAGATTTATAAAATTCAGCTGATGGAATGAAACATGGAAGAAATGTTGATAGATGAGGTCTATGCCTGGGGGTAGAGTTAGAAAGTATTTGGAAAAGGGAAGTGAATACCCTGAGCATTTCTTAAATCCTCCCTTATTCAATCCTCACAATATCCTGGGAGGGAGGGGCTTTCCTACAATTCCCGTTTCACTGAGGAGGAGAGAGACTCAGAGAGGTTAGAGACCGTAGGCGGAGCACACAGAATTTGAGCTGAACAAAAGCATGAACTGAACTCTTGGGGGGTAGTTTCTGGCTTCTTTGCACAGAACACTGCCCAGCCAGTGAAGTGATCATGGCTGCAGAGTTCAGGAGAAGCCGGGAAAACAAGGCACATGGATGGGTGTGCTCCTGTGTCCGGCTCTCCACGGTGACTGAAAGTGCTATCTGTACATGCTTCACTTGAAGTGGTGACGTATGTTCTCTCTCACGGTGTTAGGCAGGACATGGGTCTCAAGGGCTGGGCCACCCTTACTAAATGCTATTCTTGCTACACGTGAGCATGGAGCACAGCATTTTGCAGACCAGCTGCAAACAGGATAAGCTTGACAGGAGCCCAAACTGGTAAGTATGGTCCACTATAAAGAAATCAACATGCAGCTGACCAACTATGGACACAGCAATGGCTAAGCTTCACTGGGAGAGACAGAGCTTCGAAGGTGAACCCCGTCTCCTCGACTTGCTGCAAGTAATACAACACCTCGAGCCAACCACGCCTCCTGACACCCCAAGCTGCTAAGCCCGGAAACAACAGGACAAAGAATCTCTGGGGGTGGCTCTTAGTCATCAGCAGTCGGAAAAGCTTGCCAGGCGATTGTTGCGTACAGTAAGGGCTGACAGAGCAGATGAAACCTCACACTTTAGGCTGCACCAGAATCGCCTGGAGTGGGGGGCTTTGCTGGGCTCCACTCCCAGAACTTCTGGTTAGGTGAATCTGGGGGAGCCCAGGAATTGCATTTCTAATAAGAACCCAGGATGCTGAGGGTCCAGGCATCGCACCCTGGAAAATGACTGAAGAAAGGAATTGCTACAAGTTCTTCAAAGAATAAGTTCATCGGGGCAATTTAGTGGGCTTGCCTCGGCCTCAGTGGAGGCCACCAGGTCACTGCTGGAGCTGGAGAGGTGCCCGATGCCGCAGGTTGCCGCCTGCTCCCACTGTGGGGTCAGAAGGCGCAAAACTACGGACCCGGGCACCAGAGGCTGCTTCACCCCTGAAGCTTACTCCTCGGCGCCCCTTCACTTGTCTGGGTCCCTCCAGAGCCTCCCATGTGCTCACATTTTTCTTTTTGGTAAAATTTGTAACGTGCAAAGAAGGATTCCCATATATTTCTGCATAACCCTCGGGCCCCACAACACTTGGATTTGCCCTGGGCGACCTCTTGCTCCTGTTTATATTCTGGAATCTCTTCTAGGAAGAGAAAAACATTAAGAAACTTTAAACATCACAAATATGTTTAGAACTTGCTTTTATTATTGATACTACTAGTAAATGAAACAGTTTTCTTTAATAGATGTCTGTTTTTATGGCTTTGTAATACGTACCCCAAAAATATACTCAGCCAATTTTTTTACTATGTACTTAAGTGGTTTCTGATCTTTATGTATTTAAAAGTGTCACCATAGGGAATAGCCTTAAAGTTAAACATTTTTGCCCATCCTATTTCCTCAGTTCTCCTTTAAGTAGAAGTGTTGATACGTAGCATATGTGTTTGTTTTTCACTTTTTGTAATTATAATTTTGCAACTTAAATCTCTCTCCACTTCATTCATTATATGCACTTTCTCAGTTGCTGCATCATTTTTAACCTTAACATTTTTAAAAAATATATTTTTATTGATTTCAGAGAGGAAGGGAGTGGGAGAGAGAGAGAGAGAAACATCAATGATGGGAGAGAATCACTGATCGGCTGCCTCCTGCACACCCCCTACTAGGGATTGAGCCCACAACCCAGGCATGTGCCCTGATGAGGAATTTTTAATGACTCTAGAACTTTCTTTGCTATGGATGTAACATCATTTATTTGCCTACTCCTCCAAATTATGGGTTACTCTTCATTTTCCAGTAACATAAATAAGAATACAAAGACTCCATTTTTATGATTATTTTCTTCGCATAGCTTCCCTTAAGTGGGCCAACAATGATAACAGTGGTAACCCAATCGTACCGTTTATGTAACACAGGTTTGTGGTAAAGAAATGGAATGTGTGACCAGGGTTCGCAATGGGCTGCAAGGTTATCTGAGCCGCGAACATTCGCGAAGATCATGAGCTAAGGTCATGAACTAAGGTCCTTACCCTGTTGGTTCTGAAGGCTCATGTGACCATTCCGGAGAATTCTTCCCCAGCTAAGAGCAAGTTGCCCAGAATCTTTGACGAACTTCGGCTAACTGACTCACAAATGTGAAAACCTGGGTGGTGATGACCTCTCGTGCCTTCTAATGAGGTTGAATCAGCTGTCCCCACACCAGGGCCCAGGCGCTGCTTGGTTTCTGGGACGGGGTGGCTGTGTTCCTAATCATTAACTTTCGGGCCCTTTTATGGCCAAAGAGAGATGCAGATGTCTGTCAGTAAGCTGGGTCTAAATTTAGGCAAGTTTGCCCATGGAACACAGGCTAGTTAAGTAGCCTGCACAGGTCCACGTTCAGGACTGGCCCGGGTAGTGTGGTTCTCCAACCACGTAAGCTAACAAGCTACCGACACAAAATAATCGCACACCTGGATGCAAAACAAAGACACAGGTGGGTTGCCCGTAAGCCAGGCCCCCAACAATGCCATTCACGCTCCGTAACACAATCACGAGTGGCCAGGATGGCAGTCAGTCAGACCCCCCCCTAAAGGAAACGCACCTAGAAGCCTCTCTGAGGAAAGTAGTGAATACTGAGCAGAGGGGCAGGGGCAGGGGCAGAGGGAGACGACTGTCAGCGCTGGATGCTGCCCTCAGTCCTTCATTCATTCATTCCACACAGCGCCTGGTGCCTGTCAGCACTGCATGCTGCCCTCAGTCCTTCATTCATTCATTCCACACAGCGCCTGGTGCCTGTCAGCACTGCATGCTGCCCTCAGTCCTTCATTCATTCATTCCACACAGCGCCTGGTGCCTGTCAGCGCTGGATGCTGCCCTCAGTCCTTCATTCATTCCACACAGTGCCTGGTGCCTGTCAGCATTGCATGTTGCCCTCAGTCCTTCATTCATTCATTCCACACAGTGCCTGGTGCCTGTCAGCACTGCATGCTGCCCTCAGTCCTTCATTCATTCATTCCACACAGTGCCTGGTGCCTGTCAGCGCTGCATGCTGCCCTCAGTCCTTCATTCATTCATTCCACACAGTGCCTGGTGCCTGTCAGCACTGCATGCTGCCCTCAGTCCTTCATTCATTCCACACAGTGCCTGGTGCCTGTCAGCGCTGCATGCTGCCCTCAGTCCTTCATTCATTCATTCCACAAAGCGCCTGGTGCCGGCGCTGGATGCTGCCCTCAGTCCTTCATTCATTCCACACAGCGCCTGGTGCCTGTCAGCACTGCATGCTGCCCTCAGTCCTTCATTCATTCATTCCACACAGTGCCTGGTGCCGGCGCTGGATGCTGCCCTCAGTCCTTCATTCCACACAGTGCCTGGTGCCTGTCAGCACTGCATGCTGCCCTCAGTCCTTCATTCATTCATTCCACACAGCACCTGGTGCCGGCGCTGGATGCTGCCCTCAGTCCTTCATTCATTCCACACAGCGCCTGGTGCTGGCGCTGGATGCTGCAGACAGAGCAGGGATGATGATCTCATCCTCCCCACCAGGACCCACACTGCCACCTGCCACCTTGATCCATGGGCTCCTGGTGGGGGGAGGGCGGGGGTGGCTTTCCAAACCCACTGGAAAGGGCAGGACCCACAGGAGCGGACTCCCAGGACTGCGGGACATGCCTGCCTGCTGAACACGCAGCGGAGCTTACCAAACACCCGGCTTCCAGCTATTCCCAGGGCACAGTCAGTGCCCTAAGACCTGTCCCGGGGCCAAAGCCACCACCCAGGGGACGACTGTGCCCGAAACCTTCAGAAGCACAGCCAGCCTCGGCTAAGCCCTGCCCTTCTGATATTGCAAAAACAGAAAACCATACAAACATTCTTGAAGTGTCAGGTCCCGATTTGCATTCCAGGTCCTCCTCTCCCCAAACAGGTCTAACTGCTTTGCTTTCCATATTCTCCCCCATCCCTCCCCACCCCCCACCCCCCACCCCCCTATCTCGGGCACCAAAGGCTCCCAGGGATCCCTGCGAATCTGGACTGTGCTAAAGCATGCTGCGGTCAAAGTGCACCAGCGAGTCTCCTGGCTCAGCTGCCACTGGGAATGTGGGGAGGTTTGAAAGCCGGGCCCAGGCCTCTAGGTGCTGGGCGGGAACCTGGTGTGTCCCCCCAGCAAACACCTGAGCCCATCAGCAGCGCTGTCCTTGTGGTGAAGGCGTGGCTTCTGGAACCGAGTCCCCGGCACAAGTCCCTGCTTCTCACTTCACCTTCGCGATCTGGATGCGGGTCATGGGTTGACCTGTGTCCTCCCATGATTCATCTGTTCAAGGCCTTACCCTCCAGCACCTCAGAAGTTGACTTTATTTAGAGATAGGGGCGCTGTAATTAGTTAAGATCAAGTTATTCTGGATAAAGGTGGGCCCCGAATCCAGGCCTGATACCGTGAAGAACCTGGTTATTATTAACAGGAAGGAGCAAAGGGGAGACTAGAGGATACAGGCATGCCTTCATACAGCGCTGCCAGGACGTGCAGCTAGCATCTCCCAGTCTACCCCCACAGCCGCCGGGGGAAGGGAAGGGACAATGGGCGCATGCCCAGGAGGTGTGGGTGACACGGGGAAATGCTTACCTGTCGTCACACCTGGGAGCCAGTCAGTGGCCAAAATAGGCCCGGCCACTGCAAGGGCTCGAAATCTGATACACTTAACACCTGGACAAAGAAGCTCTTGCTCGCTCTCTCTCTCTTTTCTCTCTCTCTCTCCTCTCTCTCTCAATGCTCTCACCTAGCTCCTGGCTTGTGTGGGCTCCCATGCCTGCATTCACCCACATGGCTCACAGCCCTGTGGGACCCGCACCGTGGGCTGATGGACTGAGTCCAGCCTGATGCTCCACAGGACTTAACTGCCCCATGGAATGGAACCCGGGGCCCTGGTTTTGCTTTTACTTCTACGAAAGCCCCAGCTACATATTTTCCAGGACGGGTTTAAGGACAATGGGACTTTACAACCCGAGGAACACAACTCCATGAAAACAAGGCCTTTTCCCGCATCTCATCCTTCTGTGGGAGCCCCCGGAAGTGCTCATTCCAGTGGCGCCCTAAGAACCCCACTCCCACTAGTGAAAGGGGAGTATCACTCGTGTGATCCCTCAATAGCGATATGACTGGTGTCCTTGTGGGGAACTCTGGACAGAGAGACCCACACAGGAGAATGCTAGGGAAAGAAGAAGACAGAGATCTGGTGATGCATCTTTAAGCCGAAGAACTCCGAAGATTTCCAGCAAAGCACCAGAGTGGGGAGCGGGGCCTGGAACAGCCTCCCTCACAGCTCAGAGCCACTGACAACCTGATCTGGGGCTCCCCTCCTCCAGAACAGTGAAACACAGAGCTCTGTTGTCTAAGCCACTGCATTTACATGCCTTTCTTACAACAGTGACGGCAAGCTAACACAGCAGGTTACTAGGTCACAGTTTTCTCATCTGTAAAATGGGGATAAGAATGGCACTTCCCTAATAGGAATAAATAAATTCCAATGTGTTAGCTTGGTTAGAATAATACCTGGCACACACAGAAGTGCATGTGAACGCTAAATAAATATTCTCCAAACCTTCTTTCTTTATCAAACAGATTCTCATTTCCTCTCTCTCTCTCTCTCTCTCTCTCTCTCTCTCTCTCTCTCTCTCAAGTTTCCTAATGTCTCCTCCCACCGGGCTGCTGGTTGAGAGGCAAGCGCAATCAGAAGCCCACGCCCGATTTCTCAGGAGATGAAGGGCACGTCCACCGGCTGGCATGCCCCGAGCAGGCCGTGGCCTCTGTGTATCAGCAGGAATCTGGCTTTCCTCCCTGCTCTTCATCCCACGCCCACTCCAAGCGCCACATCCTTCCCCTCCCCAGAGCAGCCACCACCCTAGCCTTGGCCCGAGTCCTAGCCCTTTCCTCTGCGTTGCCTCTCAAAACCCCCGAATCAACCTACTGCCCATAATGCACTCTCCAGAGCTCCCTCGTCAGATCCCCTGCCCGACCCGTCCCCAGCTTCCAATGCGGTGCAGAGGAGTCCATCCCCCATCTGGCTTCATGTCCTATTACCTCTTCATGGGCATCTCCCTTGTCACTGGATGTCCTCCCCTCACCTCTACTCTTGACCTCCCCTCACCAGGACTGGTTTCCTCTGTTAACCCCAAACTACCCAATCAGTATGCCCGCCCCAACCGACACTTTTCTCGGAAGCCCTCTAAACTCCTGTGGTATTTGTGGCCTGGACCCCTGACTTTGTTTGGAATGGCACAAGCCTTGTATTGCTTTAACTGCTTCATGCATGTTAATCACAGTGTCTCAATGACACAGGAAACTTTTTGAGACCATTTATTCATCACACACTACTGAAAACCTGCTAATGCCAGGCACCGTGCAAGCCACCGGGGTAACAGGTATCCTCAGCTACCCTTTATGGAGAATTCACTGTGTGCCAGATTTAATCCTAATCCTTATGACGACGCTGTGAGAGAGGGCTGGCCCCACCCTGGTTTACAGATAAGAAAACCAAAAAATTAGATTATGGAACTTGCCCAATAGCACAGAGGTAAGAAGAGATAGAACTGGGACAAGATAGAAAACAGGGCTGAGAAACAGCATAACTGATGAGCTAGAACCAGACCCCAAAGAATGAGGATTAAAGCGCTGCCCATTTGGAAGGATAGAAATAATTAGATGGCATATATATGTATAAAATATGTGACAATGTCATACACTTAATACATATGTAATAACTATACTATAAAATGATATCTATCTGAAGGCGAAGCTGTTCGATACACTCATTAATGAGTTGGATTAAATATGCCTACCAAGTTCGTGGATAACTCAATGTAAGAGTCAGAATTTAAAATGATGCAAAAATCAGAGCAATATATTTACCGAAAAAAATTAAATTTAACACATTTAACTAACAAAATAAAACTTAACCAAGACAGTGCCCTGCATTTGGGTTCAAATATCCAACAGCACAAGCACACAGAGAAAGACAGGGCCTCGCCAGCGACAGTGGTAGAAAAGAAATGACAATGAACCCAGCATGAATCAGGAGGGAATGTGACTACAGAAAAAAGTAGTGCCATCTTAGGTCACAGTAATAAAGCTGTATGTCTGGGAAGTGGAAATGCCACTATTTTAAGGTGTGGTTTTTGGGGTGGGTTTTTGTTTTTTTGTGTTGTTTTTTTTTTTTTGCAACAAATCTAATGTTTTGCTGAGAATTCTAAGCTCCACAATTTTAGAGTCAAACTAGCATATATCTTCCAATACAGTTGATATAATTAAGAGTCTTCATATTTCACAATTTTGTAAGATGCGTGTTGACTGAATACACCCCCCAATGTAACCTATAACTAAGTTTGTCATGCATCCTTCCAAGGCTGATGATATCAGTCCCAAGCCTTGGTATGAAGGTGTGGGATCAGGTCATCCCAGTCTCTATCCGTGTGAGCAATCCCAAAATGTCAACTGTGAACGGTGTTAATCCCACGTCCTATCAAACCAGGTCCCCTAACGTATTCCTGGATGAAAAGGAAAAGGCTCAGGATAACCTAATGTCACCAGCTGGTAACCCTCAGGAGCAGTTTCCATTTCGAACACGGAAAAGGCATTTAACTTCACCCTAACCAGCATGCCGCAATGGGCATTGGCCAACGGGACAGTGGGGAATTGGGCCAATACTCACTTCTGGGATACAAGTAATGAAACCAACAGCCTCTGGCACATCTTGGTCCTCCCACTCTCAGATGAGACTCATTGTGGAAACTGCCAGTAGCTAAACGTATTCGTTTCCTAAGGCTCTCACGATCAAGTACCACCAACTGGGTGGGTCAAACAACAGAAATGTCTTGTCTCGCCGCTCTGGAAGCTGGAAGTCCAAGATCAAGGTGTCAAAAGGGTTGGTTCCTTCTGAGGGCTGTGAGGAAGGGTCTGCTTCATGCCCTTTTCCCAGCTGATGGTGGTTTGCTGGCCCTTCCAGGTGTTCCTCGGCTTACAGCTACACCACCCAGATCTCTGCCTTCATCTTCTGCTACATTCTCCCTGACTCCTCACATAGTTTCCCCTCCGAGCATGTTGGTCTGTGTCCAAATTTCCACCTTTTATAAGGACACAGGTCATATTGGATTAGAGCCCACCTTAATGACCTCATTTCAATTTGATTGCCTCTGTAAAGACCCTACTTCTAAATAAGGTCACATTCAAAGGTACAAAGACTTAGGACTTCAATGTATCTTTTGAGGGGAGGGTGGCAATTCAAACCCTAACACTGAGCTCATCTTCAGTATCCATCCCTCCTTCCCCTGGAGGTTTACCTGGTTTCATGGCTGCCAGGTAGAGAAAAATGTTTTCCTGACTCCCTTGCAGCTAGGCAGGGGCATGTGCCCAAGTTCCAGTCAGTTCCATGAACAACACCCCAGACCAGCACTGTCCAAAACAATTTTAATGCAAGACTTAAGTTATTTTGAAGTTTTAATTAAAAAAATTAAAAGGAACAGATGAAATTAACTTTAATATAGTTATATAACCCAACATGTCCAGAATATGAATACTGCAATGTGTAATTATAAAAAAATTATTAAGATGTCTTACTCTTTGGAGGGGGATGTTAAATCTTTGAAAACTGGTGTGTATTTTATTCTTATAGAACATCTCCCTTTGGACTCGCCACATTTCAACTCTTCAAGGCCACATGGGGTGACTGGTCACAGCAATGCCCAGTGCAGCCCTGGAGGGCAGCAGAGGGCATCGCAGAGGGACCTGGGTTCTGGATGAATCTACGGAGCAATGCTGTCCCGCTGGCCCTCACGTGCTTGAAACTTTTTCTCGAGAAGAAAACAACTTCTATCTTATTGATTTCAGGTATTTTATTATAATAGCTTATCCTGTATCTCCATAAATATGCCCACTGGGACCTCACAGGAGGAGCGTGTGGCTGCTCAGACAAGAAACACCCCTTCGAAGAATGGATGGCTTCAAGAGGTCACACCAACTCCCATGAAAAAAACCCTCCACAAATGTAGCCAAGTTGGAATAACTGCCCTAGAAACAGTCTCAGCGCTGGGCAATGCACCCCGCGAATACACCCACCCAAGTCCACACCTTTAGCCTTTTTCTTTCCTTCTCTTCCCACATTTTCAATCTCTGTACTCCCTGACCAGCTAGCCCGCTGGGCAGCCCAGGAGGAAGGAGGGAGCAAAGACCATCCGATCATCTGCCCTTGGGAGAAAATGAAAAATAAAATCTCTCCAAAGAGTGAAAATGACTTCATTAATGTGATAAAACTAATAACTGGGTAATCAAGTTGATCAAAATATGCTGACTTCCCTTGTTTAAAAGGAGGTGGGGACTCAAACACGAGGAAAGTCAAAGCTAGTCACTATTGCCATCTTCACAGACACAGCTGGCCTTTGGCGAAGGCTGACACCTGTAGTCACATCGATGAAAAGAACCACCTTTCTATAGCAAAGATCTTTGAGTAGAAACCCAGCTGAAAATCTCCCCTGAGTAAACTCAGAAGCGGTTTCTATTTCGCTCCCTAGGAGATGTTACAAACAAGAATTTCTCAAAACAAAAAACGCCAAGGCCAGCAACAGTTTGAAATGATTAGGAGGTAATTAATTCGGGGGGGGGGGGAGAGAGATAAGAGGTAATAACCTAGATGATTCACTGCTGTGCAGATGAGCAGATTTCCCACGTTTAGGTGCCAGATTCTGAGTTTCATATTGGCCTCCGCCGCAGCTGGGATGGAATCAGGTTTGACCAAGAATTCCTGGAATCAGGGTCGAGGGTAACTAGAAAGAAGCTGTGACCCAGTGAGCTCCATTCGGGAACAGATGTTTTAGTAGCTCTGGTGGAAGAGCAGTAGCATTTGCTCTCTCGTACTTAAGCCTGAAGTGCGTTTACCTTCCAGGAAACAAACAGCCCCAGGTTCCCCAGCCCCGCCCCTGCCGCGGGGAAGGACAGCGATATTGGTGAGCTTGGCCACTCCGGACAGCACTCCCCATGACCTAAAACCACTGCCTGGGTCTCTACACTGAGGACCAGAGGGCAGAACTGACTTGATTCCGTTTGAAGCTTTGGATTCAGGAATGCGGATGCCCTGTGGCAGCAAGCGTGTGCCGTGGTTAACAAGGGGAGGCTGGTGGCAAGCAAGACAAGTCCCGGGATCCGATCCCGCTGCCATTTATCAAATGTGTGACTTTGGCCAAATGACTTCCCTGCCCTTGGCCTTTAATGTCTTCCTCTGGAACCGCTATGATAACAGCACTCTTTACTGGGTCGAGTTTTGTAAACATCCCGTGACAGAGGGCACACCGAAGCTCGGTGCAGTGCCCGGCACAGGGTAAACGTTCAATCAGTGAGAGCTCTTCTCATTTCTGGGGTAGTAGGTCAGCGGGCAATGCGTGCTCGCTCTTGCTATTTCGGGGTCACCTTCTGAAAATCGGTGGTATTCTGGTCTCTCTCTATTGGACACTGAAGACAGCCCCATGGAGCTGAAGTCCAGGGGTGTGCATGCTCAGTGGGGGATGCCAGGGCTTCGGAGAACCTGCTCTAGGAGGAAGGCACGGAGGTATGTTTGGGGTTGAATTGTGTCCCTGGCCCAGACAAGACTTGAATTCTTACACACCTCAGAACACAACCTGATGTGGAGACGGGGTCTCTACGGAGGCAACCGAGTTAAAATGAGGTCGACAGAGGGGGCCCTCATCCAGTAGGGCCGGTGCCCTTTGGAAAAGGGGGAATTGGAAGACAGGGCACCATGTGGAGATGAAGGCAGAGATCGGGCTGACGCCCCTACAAGCCAGGATTGCCAGCCAACCAGCAGCAGCAGCTGGGGGAGGCTGGGGCAGGTCCACCCTCACAGCCGTGCCAAGAACCAACCCTGCCAACACCTCGGTCCCCAACTTCTAGCCGCCAGAGCCGTGAGGCAACACATTCCTGTTGCTTGAGCAGCCAGGTTTCCATTTCCGGCAGCCCTGGGAAGCTATACAAGGTGAAGTCAGGCGGCAAACACATGCCCCATGGAAGAAGGCCTGACGAGCCCCGGAAAGTATGTGGCGTGACAGAGACCTGCCCGAATGCCTCTCCAGAAGCTGCGTCTCATGCCTCTACCCAATAAGGTCACCCCTGATGCAGCCTGAAATCAGCCTAAGACAAAGGGGCTGAGCTTTACAATAGGCTAGGCCCGGGCTCCTCTGTCAACAGGCACACTTGGATTCTCAACCCTCCCGTTTTCCTTTGTGTGTGTGTGGTGGTGGTGGAGGGGCGGGGGGGGAAGGTTAGGGTTTAGGGGAGGGGAGGGCGGCTTGGGCACGTGTAAGAACTTATTAGAAAGGACTACTAGGGGAAATGATGAACAACATAGACTGATGAACAAGAACAGACCCAGAAACAAAGAGACATGGATCAGACTGTCAGGCCTCAGAGGGAGGGTAGGGGAGAGTGGGGGTAAAGGGGAGAGATTAACCAAAGGACTTGTGTGCATGCATGTGAGCCTAACCAGTGGTTAAGGACAACAGGGGGGTGGGGGCATGCGTGGGGAGGTGTGTGGGATGGGAATGGGGGGATGAGGACAAATATGTGATACCTAAATCAATCAATCAATCAATCAATCAATCAATCAATAAAAGAAAGGACTAAATCTTCTAGAAAAAAAATACGTTGGCAGAGATGTCGATTATTGACCTTCATGAGAGCTGCTCCCTCAACAAGCAGGGAACTCAAGTGCCCGACTGAGCAGGATGCGTGTAGTTCCTGCGGTCCACGGGGTGTGTGCATGTCTGGGCTGAAGGCTGCACCCCTTAATGACTGCTGTGTAAAGAATACCATCGATTTCATCTCTCACGGAGCCAGCCCTTTTTAACTGGCTGCTTTGACTTTTTTTTTTTAAGAAATGTCCGGTGCTTCCCTATTACAACGGAAAACATAATTGGGAACAAATCTTTCATCCAATTAAACGCGCACGCCCGCAAAGTCAACTCCGAAGGCCTCGGTCGTGTCTGAGAGGCCTACCTCAAGATTTGTGACAAAGATCTTTCCACCCCATTTCCCATGCCTCAACCTCCACCCATTTCACTCACGGCACCAAAAACTGGCATTGACAAAGAAATTCCAGAAGCCTGGGTGTTTTATTAGCAAAGGGAAATCCCAGCCTTCTTGGCCTCGCTGCTCATGCTGACAGCTCATTTTTCCATGTGGAACCATGTACAAGTTGCTGCAGATATTTAAAGAGGTAAAGAACTCACTTTCAAACTGTAGCCATAAAAGATATAAATGATGATGATTTAGGACTCTGGGCTCATTTTATAAGCATCAAAGTCAAGTACACCCCTTCTTAAAACGAGAATGAAATATTCATAGTGTTCTTGTTAGAAAGACTCAGAGCCATGCCCTGGGCACGCTCCGGGGCTCCTGAAGTATGACAACGTCAAGGGCAGAATTTTAAGGCAGTTACCACTGTGCTACATGGCTGGCTCCATGCCCTCCCCCCCCCCCCCTCTCACCTGTCCTCTACATGGAAAAAGCCTCCTCAGAAAGCTCTCCCTGCTCTCCTGTTCCCAGTGATTCGCCCTTCTCTGAAAACCCACAGCACTGACCATCGAGACCCCACAATTTAACAACTGGATTCTCTCATCCGGACGATCCCTTTAAAACCTGTATTCCGCACAATTTGAATTGTGCCTTAGTTATTTCTTCCATGTACTTCTCCTCCTCCCACCTCCCTTTATGAGCTTCTTCAAGGCAAGAACCATACTTCACGTTCCTCCCGCGTTCTCTCTAGTATCCAACCCATGGTTAAGGGTGCCCAAAGTAAAGTCATAAAGGGGAACTGGGAAATGCCATGCACGGGAGAAGGACCGTGTGTGGCTCCATACCTCTCTCTGGGGTGTTACCTGCAGGCTCCCAAGTATGTTCAGGGTTAAAGCAACTAGACCATGACATTATGTACCCACGGTCCACAGGATCGGGTTCATTCCCTATCACACTCCCATAAACCTGCCCTTCAGGGGGTGGTCCTCCGAGCTAGCTGTTCCAGAAAGCACCCTGCGACTACAGCTCTCCCGCACGACGGGCCTGGAGCAGCAGAGGGACCGGAAGCCCACCCCCGGGGCTCCCCGGGCCGCGTGTGTCCTTCTTCCCTCCTGGGTTTTGCTCTGGGCGCCACGAGCCGGCCAGGCTGCGACCGCCAGGCACAGGCGGGCTGAAACGCGATCACTGGGTCGCCTGCCTTCTTTCTGAAAGCACGAACAGGAGCCGCTGTCCCTTCTTCCACCCCCCCCGCCCCCCCCGAAACACAAGGAGCGCTTTCTGCCAGCTGCTCCGCTCAGCCGCACATGGAGGCGAGCCGGAAAGTGTGATGGCTGATGGTTCGGGTTCATTCTTTGGGAGAGACCACTCACTCCAGGTGAAGAAGGTTATCATTGGGCTCATTTAACTGCATGTAAACTGTTTAACGTTTACTTTCCTTGTAACAAGTGATTACACGTATGTGCATATACATACACAAAAAGAGTCAGACACCCACTGAAAATCAAGCCTCCCTCCCCGACCCACCCCCAGCTCTCAGTTTCCCGGATCTTCAGGGGCAGCAACTGGTACCAGATTATTCGACCCCCCAGACCTTAGATGCTTTCCCGATCCCCCTTTTTATCACGGGTTTCTGATTAAGAGAAAAGGATAAATAAATATTCGCCAAGCATCTCCTGACCGCCAGGTCCTAAGATGTGTGTTTTACATACATGAGAACATTCACCCTTCACAACAACCTCTTTTTTTAGAGATAGAGAAAATATTAGCCTTAAAAAGTTGTTGTCATGAAACAACAACTTTTTAAGGCTAATATTTTCTCTACTTTTCAGAGGAGGAACTTGAGGTTCAGCAAAGGTAAGAGACTTGCCCAAGGCAAGGTCCAAAGTTGCTTTCCCAAACGACCGCCTGGATTATCCTGTTTTGTAAAATCCAATCTCCAGCCAGATTCGGTCTTCCAGGGAACCTGGGCTCTGAGAACCGGCAACTTTGTCACAAAAGCACTGGCTGGTTGTCTAACATGAAACTCTAAGAAGCCAGACGAGTTCCTGTGCCTCGCTAGGCCTCAGCTTCTTCATCGGTAAAGTGAGCCTAACAAGAATACCTACCACGCAAGGTCTTGGCAAGGTTAAATGAGCTCCCATAAGAGCCGGGCAGAGTACCGGCCGTGCGAATCTCTAATGCTCAGTGACACGGTCACGTGGCTCAGGAACAAACTGGGGTCTGGAAGGGCTTTCTTTCCGGTTTGCCTCCCCCGCCTTTGGCTGCACAATAGCGTGGCTCTGGGAAGCAATCTGGGGTGCATTTGGGGAGCCACTGGCTATTTTCTGGCCCCATCATACCAATTTCCTCTCTCCCTCCCCGAAGCTCGCTCTACTCGCATTTCCTCTCAGCGCGCACTGCCAAGTGCACAAGCCTTCTGCTGCCAAACCCCAGGAGCTTTTAATAGTATTATTACCGTGATTTCATGTTATCGTGGCAAGAGTTCCGTTTTCATTTAAAAACTAGAGTCCAGCAACACCCTCCCTACTGCCACAGGTTTTAATTGTTTAAGCCCAAAGTGTGTGTGTCTCTCACTTCCCGCTGCCCCTGTGCAGGTACCATGGAACTCCAGACCGATCCAATTTTGCTCCAGCACTCTCAGCCCGATTCTCCCGGAATGGAAAAGACATTTGCTAACCTGGCCACACATTTTTCAAATCCATTTCCGCTCAACCAGGCAGCATTTTCCATTTAAGTGCCTTTTCCTTCTGAGCAGAAGGACAAATGCGATCTATAGGCTCCAGGGTTGTATGGCCAGCAGAGGAGGGGGCTGCGGGAGTTTCTCAGGGGCGGGGGGGGGGGGGGGAGAGGCTAAGGAAGTCAATGACCAAGGCTGTCCCTGGCCAAAGGCTGGATGGATGACTCTGCCCCAGACACTTCACACTGAGTGCCGGTTAGCTTCCCGGAAGAGGGAGAAGAGGAGGCCAACTTCTCCCTGAAAAACCTTTCTAGGTCTGACTTCCTTCAAGCAAGATAAGGTTCTGCAATCATCCCGCAGGTGTCTCCTCTGGTTTGGGTCTTATCAGGGCAGTAAGTTACTGTCATGATGCAACCTCAGGAGATAAGCTTCAGCCAAAAGGAGGGGTGCGTGTGTGTGTGTGTGTGTGTGTGTGTGTGTGTGTGTGTGCCATAAAAGTCGCAGCCTCTACCTCTCACAAAAAAGTGTGGTTGGGCCAAGGTGTCATAGAATTCACAGCAAAGCAATGAAACCCGGGTTCACCTTCAATTACCTAATGTTAAAGGCTAGCCAAGCAAGCCCATTACGAAAATGACGTAGCCAGAATTCCAGCAAAACCCTTCCATGAATTTCTCCCACTCAACAATTCTGCTGGAAGCATCTGGAATGCAGCTAACGCAAAGCTGGGATTTCAGCAGGGTTTGTGAGGCAAACTTTTGTTAAAACAGCATTGCTGTGCTCTATTTCTCCGTTTTCTCCTCCGGGAGCTGCGTTTCACAATGCTGACATCACAGCGGGTTCCTCCAATCCAAAGTCTCTTATGATGAATAACAAATGAGTAAGAAGCCCGGGAATTCAGGGGGAGTGAAGGTAGAGCGGCACCAGATATTGTTTTTACCATAAAAGCCCTGACAGGAAGTTCAGAAGCATTCCCTAAGGCTCAGCACAAACCATGCTAAGAGGTAATTCTTTAACCACCTCCGAAGACTAGCTTCCTCTGAAAATCGGGTTTGGGGGACTTAAGAAATGCCGAGGTTTTTAGTGATTTCTTTCCTTAAGATGTGCAATCTGTTCCTTTCTCTACTAGGCCCAGACCCCAGGAATTTAAAAATGTCCTTTTGGAAAGCTATACACACACACACAGCAAGGAACCTAGAGCTGGCCATTCCCGAAAGCCACCTGAGCTGGGCCCGGGGACACGGACTGTGGCTGCCCGGCCAGCGCCTCAGCAGTGGGAGTGGAGGCTGTTTCTGACCTCCCGGCCCCTCCAGAGCGTGCGTGCGACCCCATGTACTTACATCGCTCTTTCTGAACTTGGCTTTCAAGCTCTTCATGTTCAGTCCATTCAGCTTCCAAAGCTCTAGAGGAGACTGCTCAACACCTACAAGAGAGAGAAAGAAAGAGGTCAAGGATCGAGGTTTCCAAATAACCCCACGGGCACTCCCTCCTGAGGAGATACTCCCTCCTGAGGGGATACTCCCTCCTGAGGGGACTACTCCCTCCTGAGGGGATACTCCCTCCTGAGGGGACTACTCCCACCTGAGGGGATACTCCCTCCTGAGGGGACTACAACTTTGCATCTTGCGCAGGAGCTTGGGGCTGAGTTAGGAAGTCAGTCAGAGCTAAGACGTGGGAAAGGACATGTTTCCACCCATGACAGACTACTCCCTGGAACCTTCTGATATTTTCAAGTGAACCAAATCTTGACATGTTACCCAACCTCCCAAACGTTAAGAGGAGAACAACTTTAACTACTCAGCTGTCATTGTACACAACACAGTATCTGTAGGCCGGACTGATTCCTCCACACCCTCCGTGTGATCACTGCACCATCCACCGCCTTTCGAGGGGTCACCACAGTGCAGACCCATAAGGACGCAGTGATTCATACCCCAGATGCCACGCATTCCCTGTTCATTTTCCTCGGTGTGGCTTCCCCCTCACAGGGCAGTCAGCGGAAAATGCCAGGAACAACAAAACCGCACTCAGCACATACCTCGCCCCTCAGGAGGCCACTTGAAACAACGAAAAAGACTCCCCAGGGCCTTGTGGGGCCCAGCCATTCCCAGTTGGAGCTGAAACAGTCTTAAAAGTCCCCTGATTTCAGAGGGTCTGTGGCCCCTGGAAAGTGAATGTCATTTTCTTAAGTATGTATGTCCTTTTTTCAGGGAAGACAACAGTGTTCATCTGAGGCTCTGCAGGGGGGTTGTCACCCTCCAAAAGTTAGGACAATGGATGGCATCTAAGCCCCTTGTTCTCCAGAAGCAGAGCCTCGGAGAAGTCAAGAAACTCCAAGGCCCGCTTGTGCTAGAACTCAGGACCAGGCCCCAAGGTCTGCTCGCTGAACGCTTTTCCCGCCGCCCTCTCACTTTAAAACTAAAGCCGAGAAGCAGAATCCTGTGCTAAAATATGGTCTGGGCTTTATTAAACGTGGAAAATGCACAGCGTGCGGAACCTTTGCGTTTAGGTCAAAAAGGCAAGGAAATCTGTGTGCAAGTCCCCATCAATGTGGGCGTGAGCACTCTATGAATGCCACTTCAAGCCTCAAGTGAGGCCAAGTAAACCGCACCAGCACTATCCATTGGAGAACTAAGAAAAGGTGGTCAAGCCGAAACTGGTTTGGCTCAGTGGATAGAGCGTCACCCTGCGGACTGAAAGGTCCCAGGTTCGATTCCGGTCAAGGGCACGTACCTTGGTTGCAGGGCACATCCCCAGTAGGAGGTGTGCAGGAGGCAGCTGATCGATGTTTCTCTCTCATCGATGTTTCTAACTCTCTATCCCTCTCCCTTCCTCTCTGTAAAAAATCAATGAAATATATTTAAGAAAAAAAAAAGAAAAGAAAAGAAAAGAAAAGAAAAGAAAAGAAAAGAAAAAAAGAAAAGAAAAGGTGGTCAAATGTTGACTACCGCTGGCCACTGTTTCTCTAAAGCTTCGCAAGGTTGTATCTTGTTCCTCCACCGTCCTGACCTTGCTGGACCAGACTGTTCTGCGGACAGAGGGGGGAAATGCAAGCAGCTGAATGGCTGTACTCATCCCTCCTCGTGTCCACCTCGCTGGCTTCCAATGTGTTCACTCTCTTTGCTGCTGCGACCATTCAGCAGGGTCCACGGATGAACGGTATGAGCCCAGTCACCACAAAGCACTTCAGTGACACTCATCTGGAGGTCACAGGCTACTCAGCCTCCCTGTGGTCCCTTTTCCATCTTCCCAGCCTGGTAGGTAGAAGTGACAAAATGCACATTGCCTTGGAAACGGTACACGCTGTAACTGCACCTTGGTAATTGCCAAGTATGTGACCACAGAGAAGGCGGGGCTGGTATGTGAACAGCAAAGTGCAAATTCGGGGACTGTGTTTCTCAAGGTTGGCCCCTAATTAACCTGAATCAGAAGGACCTGGGGACAATTTGCTGAATGCAAAACCCTAGTGCACATCCCATGGAAACTGAATCTTAGGGAGCAGGGCCCAGGAATTTTCTTGGTTCCATCTTTTGCGCACTGACGTTTGAGAACCTAGGATTGAGGTAGATAAACAGGGAATGGAATACACTTGTCTGACCTGCACTGATTTATAAGCAGCCCCTTTTCATGCCAAAACAAACCACCGTCTGATGAATGCAAGTGGAAGTAATCATGGTCCTCCACCAACTGCAGCTAGAAAATGGAAATCATCCTTGGAGTTCAAGTCCCTCTGAGCTAAGTGCTAATAACCAAAGAAAGAGGCCAAATCCATGCAACAGGAAAGGGAGAGAAGAGAGGCCACGGCTTGGATAATCCACAAACTGGATAATCCACATTAGCCCACCAAGGCAGAACCACCCAAAGCATTCCTTCAGTCATGGTGGGGAAGACTTCCGTGTGAGGTCCTGGTGGGCTTGCATAGGCGTTGTACTAGTTTTGTATGCGTGTGCTTGTCTTTGGGGCTTAATTTTTTTATTAAAGCATGCCAGTGAGAAGTATGCAAACTCTTGTATTTGAAGAAAATTAAATAAACAAAGCAATGAATTCCCAAATTCCCGGGGGAAGGGATACTTTGTGAAATGGTTGTTTTCCTGGAATCATGGCTCTGGGTGTGAGATAGCTGGGTGGTCCATGGGCAGAACTTCAGGATGATAGAGATAGGGGTCAAGGGAAACCTACAGGAGAGTAACTTCAAAACCAAGAATGGTAGCTGGGGGTAATTAAAGTTAGGAATGGATCACTGCTTTCTAACACATGGAAGCCAGGACTAGAGGGAAGTAACCTGCCCTGAAAAGATGCTGGGCTCCCTCTGCCTCAGCATCTCCTCTTCCCCAAGAGGGCCTACAAGTAAATCAGGGACTTCCTTGCCTTCCTTGGGTCAGCTGGAATTTCACAGCTCCGATTCCCAAGTCCAAACTCCCAAAGCGAAAACTGGGCTACCAGCTATCATGAGAAAGGTGACATCCATTAATTTAGCAAGGCTCCACTACTAGCAGCCCTTGGAAATGTCACTTAATCAAGATGCTTCGTTCAAGAGGATGACGTGTTACACCTACGTGGGCAAAGCTGAACCAAATTCTTCCATTTTGAGCAGAATAAAGCACTTCCACCCACCGAGCAGGACTATGAGACAGTTCACTTCCTGCTCAGGCCAAAATAAGTCACTGAAACATGGCTTCCATCGTTGGTCACCAGTCATCACGTGACACTGAGTCAGCTGTGCTTCGGTCCACCAGGATGGAGGAGTGCAGAGGTGCAAGCCTGGGTGCCTTCTCATGTGAGAGACTGGGTCCCACAAACAGGCTTTACTTAGTAATCCATTTTTTCCTTTAAAAAATAATGTAGCTCGCAATCAAAGCTTAACATGAACGACTCTTATCTGATGTAATTCTAGCCTGAATCAAAAAAACCCTTGCTATTAGCCTATTGAGCTTTATTATAAACTAATAAGTTAGAGTTCGTTGAGTATTAAAAGTAACTTATAATGGATATGGGGTTTCCTTTTGGGGTGATGAGGGCTGCACAACCTGTGATCATACCAAAACCATTCAATTGTACACTTCAAGTAGGTGAATCGAATAGAATGTAAATTATATCTCAAAAACAAAACACAAAAAACTGTTGTTTTCTAATAGCTTAATAATCTCCATTACCTTCTCCAATCCTTAAAGAGTTAGGAAAATTCCAGGTTAGAAACCCCTGGACTGATTGAAAGAAACTTTAAAGGGTCAAAGATGAACAATAATGCCCTTCCACTAATATGTGGTTGCTCCTAGTATTTCTTTCTTTCACTATTTCTATACCACAACACACCCCTGATTGAAGTGGTTAGGAATAGAGTTCCTCTTGCATCTTCAGACTATGTCTCCCCACCCCCCACTCACACCCTGACATATGACCCAAGGATTATTTTTAAGGCCAGGTTGCCAATTATGTCAGCACTGAGGGTTCTCTAGGGGCCCCAGCCAGGTATTCTGATCCTGTAATCAGAGGTGAGGCTCAGGAATCTGTAATTTTTGTTTTAACTCCTTGGTGATTTGGATGCTCAGCTAGATTGGGGGAACCACTGTCCTAGGCACAACGATACTGTACCTATAACTGACACTTCATTAAAAAATAATGTAGAGACATTGTACAAATAGATACGATAGATCAACATCTTCGAGCACTGACTTTGTTAGACTCTTACAACAGAGTCTAACGAAGATGGGGAGTTGGGAGGGGAGCCCTCCACACTCTAAATTCTAGGAGAGCAACTAGCTGGTTCCCCATGGCTATGAGGGACCAGTACTAACTGGCAAAGGCAAATGGTAGCTCTGCATTTTCCTGAATCACAAGCATCCGTTAGCATCCACCTGAAAGGAGTCAAGGGCAGTGAAGTCCCTGTGACCACGCAGCACTGGAGGAGAAGAGGCAATGCCAACGTCCTCTCACTAGCTCATCCTTCCACCCTGGGATTGGGAACACTTTTCCGGAACCCTCAGCAGCACCAAGACACTCAGGTGCGCCCCCCACAGGCTCCTTCGTTAATGCACAAAAAGATCCAGCCGCATTGTCCCAAATGGCAGTTTCATCTTTTCTAATGGCTGAGTAGTATGCCACTGTATATATGCATGGAAAAAATTTTAAGCACTGGGCAGGCACTATGAAGGATGTGAATAGAAACCAAGGATCTGAGAAGGAAATGATACAAAACTATCTAATAATTAGCTGTCAAATAATACAGAAATTCAAGGAGTAGACATCTTTGGAGGCTGGGAAAAAATCAGAGAGGTCTTCACAACAGGGGTAGGGGCCTCACTAGCCTTAAAGCAAACACTGAGGAGGAAGGGCATCTCGTCAGTCCCCTCCCACAAGAGGGCACTTGCCCATCCCAGACTTTCCAGGCAAGGGCCAGACACCTGTCCAGTCTTGTTAAGCTGTCCTTAGAAGCTTCTCTCAGGAGGCTGCGTAGAGGTGGTGGGAATCCCTGCACAGTTCTCTCCAAAGAAAGATCCTCCCCCGACCTGCACACACTCTGGCCCCTTTTTAGACCCTGCGTGTGAGTGAGCTCGGGTGCCCCGCTAGCAGTTTGCTCAGCGAATGTGAAAATGTGCACCCCTGTTTGCGAACCCTGGAATGGCGGGTCTTCGGGTTGGGATTTTCACTTGGCGTTCATTTCTCTAGGGTGCTGGCCATTGGCATACAGTCGATACATGTCTCATGCATTAACGTGGGAGACAAAGATTGGGTTGGGACCCTGGATCACCTTTAGACTTCACCTTTGACCTCAGCAAGACTGTCTCTGCCAAGTGCACTGGGTTAGCCACACTGGATCTAAGTAAATGCAGCATGATGATGAGCTTTTACCGCATACATACAAGAGCACTAAACGAGTTAGAAACAAGCACATAAAAGCCCAACTCCTTGGGCCTATGAAGTCTTACCCGGTGGCCCCTCCTTTCCCTCCAGCCCGCCCTCCCCTGCCCCACTCACTGTGTGGCTCATCATGCATCATCACCTCCCCCCGCCCCCCACAATGAGCTGAGCCAAGGGAGCAGACCATTTTGAATAACGGAATGTGAGGGTCTACAGAGAGCAAGGACCGTCACACAGAAACCCTAGGGGTCACAAGGTGCAAACCCCCAGCTATAAAACAAGCCGAGGGGATGCCACGTGCAGCTTGGCAGCCACAGTTAACAACACTGTGCTGCATGTCTGAAAGTTGCTAAGAGAGATCTTCTATTTTTATCTTTATGGTTGAAAGTATTACATATGTCCCCCTTTTTCTCCCATTGACCACTTCCAGCCCGCCCCCGGCCCCCCACCCCAGGGCTCCACCACCCTATGTCTGTGGCCAGGGGTTATGCATACATGCATGTAAGTTCCCTGGTTGATCACCTTCTGCCCACCCACTCCCTGCCTTCCCTCTGAGATATGACAATCTGTTCCATGCTTCTATGTCTCTGGGTCTATGTTGTTCATTAGATTCCATATATGAGTGAGAACATGTGATACTTGTCTTTCTCTGACTGGCTTCTTTCACTTAGCATACTACTAAGCGAGTAGACCTTAAAAGTTCTCATCACAGGAAAAGAATTCTGTAACTATGTGAGGTGAGGGATGTCACCTAGACTCATTGTGGTGATCATTTTGCAATATATACAAATATCAAACCATTATGCAGTGCACCTGAAACTAAGATACATTATATATCAATAGGATATTATAGATCAACTAGAGGCCCGTTGCACGAAGATTCATGCAAGAATAGGCCTTCCTTCCCTGGCTTCGCTCCTGGCCACCTGGGAGCCTGCAAGGCCTCGCTCCCGGTCGGAGCACTGTTCCTGTAGCTCCCCCCCACCCCCCCGCCCAATAGCAGGAGTCCCACCCCACCCGGCTGCTCCATGCCTGCATATACAAATTAACCCACCATCTTTGTCAGGTTAATTTGCATTCTCACTCCTGATTGGCTGTGGGCACAGCAGAGGTACGGTCAATTTGCATGTTTGTCTATTATTAGGTAAGATTTTACCTCAATTTCTAAGAAGTATTTAGCAACTGAAATTGACTATAGAACTTTTTTGTACTAAAGACTAATCAGAAAAGTCATAGCTTTTACCCAGAGGGAAAGAATTCACTTAATAAATTTTAAAGAGGTAGTGGGACATTAAGACAGAGATGCTCAATGGTTACATCTTAGGCGGCTACTTACTCGGCAAACCAGATACACATGAAGAAATGGATGGGTGGGTGAATAAACACACGAGTAAACTCTGTTGAGCATTATGATGGGATGGGAGCTTTCACAGATGTCATCTTTTTTATGCATTAACTACGGAGCAGGTGTGTTAAAGATTTCCCAGATGATAAAGAAGAGAAAAGTAAAGGGAGGGGAGGCGGGGAGATAAAAGGAGTAGCTTCATTTTGGCAATGAATCCTTTCTAAAACGTTCTAACAATTTTTCTTTTTTTTTTTGGCAAAGAAATGACCACATTCTTTTTAAGCCACAATGTCATTCAGATATTGCATCATCATAATTACGTAGTAAAACTCTCGTGAGAACATCAGTCTCCCTCCCTATATTCAGAACTTGCCATTAGCCAGGGGATGACATTTCTCTCGAGAAACAAATACATCCTTCTTTAAAGAACAAGACCTGCCATCCACCAGGACCGATCTTGGCCCGTGAATAAGACCTGCCATCCACCAGGACCGATCTTGGCCCGTGAAGCAGTCAGAGCCACGAGCGCCATGAAAAAACCAGCCCAGGCGCTGGCAGCGTCGCTATCTCATCTGTCAAATGTGCTGCTCACAGGCTCCAATCAGCCGACCAGGGCAGAACCCAAAGGGTTACCTCCTGCCCTGCATCCCTCCCATTTAACAAGGCCCGGGCTTAACCAAAACAAGCTACCTCTGGGGGAGAAAAGTCAGCCCAGGCCTAGGGAACGCCATGTGATTACCCGCTCTGAGGTTATTTTAAAGATGATCTCTAAAGGGTTCCTTCTGCTTCCCCATCTTTTGATGTGTATGTCAATAGCACCATCTAACCGGCAGTGCTCGTCCCCGCAGGGGAGAAGCTGCCCTGCGGATACCTACCATCCACCCCGCACGGCAAGGCGCCTGCATGAAGCGCAAACCACTGTGCCAAGTGAAGGGCAGACACAGAAGACCACAGACTGTAAGATTCCGTTTGTGAGACCCATCTAGACCAGACAAATGTATAGAGACAGGAAGTAGGGTAGGGGGAGTCTAGGGCTGGGAATGGTAACAGAGCGATTGCAAATGGGCATGAGGGAATTTTGGGGGTAAGAGAAGTGTTTGTGTTAAAACCAGATTGGGGGCAGGGGTGAGGGTGGTCTAGAAGGGGTCAATCGGGAAAAAGGGGGAACATCTCTAATACTTTCAACAATAAAGATAAATAAATAAATATATATATGTGTGTGTGTGTATATATATATATATATATATATATATATATATATATATATATATATGCGCACATACATTTGTATGTATATGTACATATACACTTAGCCCTGAACACACACACACACACACACACACACACACACACACACACACACACACACTAGATTGTGGGGGTGATTACACAACTCTGTAGATTTCCTAAACATTATTAAACTGTATACTAAAATTGGTGAATTTCTGGAATGTAAATCATACCTCAAGGAGGCTGTTTTTTAAAAGATCAAATACAGAAAGAGAAAAGGAGGTCACAGCCACGTTGTTAAGGTGATGAAAGGCATCTTTGGAGCGAGGTGATAGGCTCCATTATGATGACAGACTGGATTGCCAAACATCTGCCTACTGGGGAGCACTGGGACTCCCCACCTTCTGGAATGCTGCAAATGCCATTCGCCATGATCACAGTGGTTCTTGCTTGGCCTGCTGAAGCTCTACCCAACCACTCAGTGTCTCAGACACTTTTCAGAATAAGAGAGAAGCCACTAAAACCGACTCTGTGAACTCTGATGCCCTGGGAACACGAGGGAGTGGATGGAGGACACAAACATTCTTTCTGCTGTCCCACCTCCCTACCTACCGTGTTTGGATGTCACTCAATTACCACGTGTACACACAAGCATGTCCCACCTCCAGGCCAGCAGGGAGGGGAAGCTCGCTGGCTGCGAGGCAGGTCTCCTCATCTCCGTTTGCGTCTGCTCTCAGCCTGCATGCTGTGGTGGACCCAGGGGGTTTGGTTTGGTCCTCAGTGCCCGCCACCTTCTGATAACTGTGCTTCCCCCAGTTAGAAAACTTATCCTCCCACCCCCACCCCCACTCCAGGATTCTGACTGTAGCTGTCCCCTGAGCGATGGGAGTGAGTCCTCAGCAAGGCGATTCAGAGAGACTCCCTGGGATTTTTGGAGTTGGGAGACAGGAGGGGGAGAGGAGGGAAGGGGGGACAGAAAAGGGAGGGAGAGAGAGGAGAATGGAAGGGGACAAGGGAGGAGGGGAAAGAAGCGGAGAAAGGGGGAAGAGGAAGGAAAGGGCTTCCTCTCTGGTGGAGAAGCTGGGAAGTGTGGGCCTGGCAGCTGCCCAAACCTGTGCAGAGGGCTGGTGTGAGAGAGGCCCCAGGGAGGCCCGGCTCCAGGCTCTGCTGTGGGCAGCCCAGGATCCGGGGTCCACAACGAAGGCACTCCCCTTCTCGCCCGAGCCAGTTCACGCTGGGTTCCTGTCGCTTGTAACCTAAGTACTGACACACCCTCAGAACCTTCTCTCTGAAGGTTCAGGCCATCATCTCAGCTCTCGGCAGAAGGGAGCCTGGACCTCAGCACGCCGCAGCTCCATCTGTCTGCTCACGAGTCTCTAGAGTCAGTGCTAAACTCGCTTCCTGAGCCTACAATTCCCTTCCACTCTCCGGAGCCCACCTGGGATGGACGGAACAGGACGACCGTGCCCTCTGAGCCTGCAGGGCAGGCAGGGCATACTGTTCATTCATCTGTTTGACTCCTCGCTGCTCCTGGATCTATTCTGCCCCAGACCTCATGCCCGGGTCCCCACAACGTCCAAAGTGCTCCATTCACGATTCACCTCTATCAGTGCAGAAGCCCTGGCCGCCGGCCCGTGGGGTCTTCTGGGCCATTTGCACTCTGAAAGGCCCATGCTGCTCCCTTCGCGCTCCTACACGAACCAGCCCACAATGAACGCAACTGCAATTCTCCAGATGCGGAGGGTTAGACTATTGTCACTCTCCCCCGAAAGAAACAGCCACGGTCACAGCTGGGTCCACAGGGAGTCGGGGTGGACCATCCCACCGCTGCTCCCCAGGGGACTTGGCTCCACAGAGCTGAGGGGGACAAGGAAGCTGCTGCGGGAGGAGCCAAGGCTAGGGATGAATAAGGGAAACCCTCAGGATAGGAGGGAACAAAGAGTGGGGTCGGGGGTGGGGGGCTGGGGCTCAGCTGGACCAGGAGGCCTCAAGGCCCAGGATAATCGTCTGGGCAGTTAATCCTTGAATGGCCCTGAAGATGTGAGATGCAAACCCGCCTTCACTCGCCCTAATTCATTCTAAACAAGACACCTGGGAGAGGAGCCTAACAGTGGCTTAGACAACAAGGCATCGCTCCCCGGGGGCTGTGCCAGCCTGGATCTGCCACTCCATTGCCCTGGCAGTGCCCATGGAGAGCCCTTCAGATCTTTTCCGACTAGAAGGCCCAGGCTGCCCAGGCCTGTGCTCTACGGGGGCCTAGAGCCACCCGCCCAGGGAAGACAAACTCCTGTGAGCTGATGCCCTGGACCACTTTCTGTGTGTGGGGATCAGAAACAAAGCGCATTAACATGAAGGATGGGGCTGTTTCATTAACAGTAATAAAGATTTACTATGCTCCTCCCATTCCCCACGCACATCCACACATACCTGGCCCCTGATGCCAGGAGGGTTTACAGAGTAAAAATAGCACAGCTACTCAAGAACTGGCAACTAAAGAGGAAAAAATAAGACACCTATCCTGTTTTAATTACTCATATGCTCTGAATACCAACTATGAGACACGCAGAAATGTGGACCACACACAACCCCTGCCTACGAAAACCAGTTTCACTGTTAAAAAAAAAAAGAAAAAGTCCATGTAGATTACATGCACAAAAGCAGAGATACAGATCTGTAAACCAAAACAACAAATGTCCATTATGCTATGTAATCAGCCTGTGGTGAAGTTATTCTATTTCTCTAAAGAAATGCTTAAAGCTGTGAGCAAAATCCCTGATAACTGGGTAAAGACACAGGGAAACTTAATCAAATGTGCATTTATTGAGGGCATTCTGGGTTTCAGGAGGTACTGGGGTTCCAAGACTGACAAGGTGACACGTTACTTAGACCGATGCTGTCCAATACTACAGCCATTAGCCACATGCGATCGGTGACCAGCCATTAGCCACATGGGAACGGTGACCAGCCATTAGCCACATGGGAATGGTGACCAGCACAAATTGACAAGTCCTATAAGTAGAAAATACACAGTGATTTGAAAGGCTTATTATGGGAAAAGAATGTCAACTACACCACTAAGTCTTCTATTAAGTACATGTTGATAATATTTTGGATCTACTAGGTAAAATAAAACATATCATTACTATTAATTTCATTAGTTTCTCCCCCTTTTTTTTTGTGGCTACTAGAAAATCTAAAACGACCTCTGTGGTTTGTATTTCTGGCTTGCTTGTATTTCTATGAGACAGTGAAGGTTTAGATTTTTCCTTCTAAGACTGGGGTGACAGCATCCATTTAGCAGTAACAGCAGCAAGGCAAGTATAAAATTAAGCATAAAATTGTATTTTACCATCTTTACTGTTCACTTACTATCATAAACCATAAAACTCAGATCTAGTTTAAAATCTAGGTTAACTGCACGTGAATGATAATGAAAGATGTAGTTTTAAAGGTTTACTCTGCCACATGCAAAAGAAGGAATGATTAACCAACCATGTTATTTCACTTAAGACCGACACACTTATAGGCAAAGTCAACTACTGCTCTGTTATATACAGTTCAGAAAGCATGTGTGTATTTTTGTCTATCAACAAATAGACACTTTTCCAAAGGATCCAGTAGGAAATGTAACTCCCTCTCACTCACCCGAAGTACAACCATTTCACTTTGTTTTGTTTTGTTTTTGTTTTTGTTTGCTTGCTTGTTTTCACCATCATCATTTTGAACGTGACTTTATTGCTCGGTGCCTAGATTATGATTGAAACGAGTTGTCTGATGAAACTGAGGAACGTGCCAATGCAGTTTCGAGTAAGACTGGTCACTACTAAAGAAAACATGTCTTTGCATTGTCCACATTGCCTAATGGTATGATAACAGAACTAAATGGAGGACTGACAACACAGGGAAAATAGCTGTGAACTACACAGATGTGTTGCAGTGACTGACATATGGGGCAACCCTCATGATTGCTATTGCAATAGGTTATAATGGCAGGTATAATCACATTGGCCAATACAGCAGCAGTTCTTGCGAGGTAGGTGGACATGGTAACATTCGCAATATAGCAATAGTCACCATAGCAATCACTTACTTAATTTTTATCTCATTTTGCAAATTTTTATTTTTTCCTACTATTTTGTTATAAATGAGTAATCTATCACTTAACGCTCACACCACTTTGGATTAGATGCTATTGTTATCCCCAGTGGCCAGATTGGAAAATGGCAGCGTAGGGCGTTTATCTGGCCCAGTGGCACCATTTATAAGTGGAGGAGGCGGGTTTAAACTCAGGTTTGGCTCCTGAGCCCAAAACACACCCCTGGGTTGCCTATGAGACAACACCACTAATAATTTTTAAACGTCTGGCCAACAGACCAACATGTTTACTACTTCAAAAAAGTCCAGCTGCCCGGACTGATGGGGCAATCCTCGCTCGATCGGCTACTGGCACACACCGGCTCCCTCTAGGAAGTGTGAATGGACCAATTTGAAAAAGGCATCCCTTGGGCGGGGTGCCCGCACTGACACATCCCTGCCTCATTCCAGGGGAGGGTCGCTTCTTACTTCCTTGTCGTTTTCATATGTATAGCATATGCTTAATGAACAAAGTTACAGAACTCACAAGTCAAATATTCCTTTTCCATAGAGCTTTGTTGAAGACACCAAGTTATAACGAAACGCAAAGATAATTACAGACAAGGGAGGAGGCTGTTTTTACACTCAGCTGAGCTGGCGAGTGAACTACAGATTGGTGTGGTGAGGATTCAGAAAAGCAAAACTTCCAGACACTCAAATGCTTCCCTCTCATCAGAACATCTCTGTGCCTTAAGCAAGTACTCGGATAGCCTGTATAACAACTCTGTCCGAGCCATAAGAAATGAAATACATGTACTACAATTCTTCAGGACATTGAAAAGCACTGAGATTATGCCGGCCGGAGTGGATCGGTGATTGAGCGTCCACCTACGAACCAGGAGGTCACAATTCGATTCCCAGTCAGAGCACATGTGGGCTGGATCCCCAGTGAGGGGTGTGCAGGAGGCAATTGATAAATGATTCTCTCATCACTGATGTTTCTATCTTTCTCTCCCTCTCCCTTCCTCTCTGAAATCAATAAAAATACATATTTTTTAAAAGCACCGAGATTATAATGAAGTGGCATCCTAAGACACAGCATCCGGGGAGGAAGGCTGGGCAGGGGATCTGGAAGCCATACACACAGAAGCAGCCCCCCGGCAGGCTGCCACCCACGCCCGAAGCCGCTATCAGCAGGACAGGGTGCCTGCTCCTTCTGTTTCTTTTGCCACCGTGGACAGAAACACCCGCTTGCAATGTAACGAGAATCCAATGCGCTTTGTTCCAAGGGGTATGCACCTCAAATAATCAGGGGTTGTTTCAAAGGAGAGGAAGAAAGCAAGCTGTTGTCAAACAAGGCACAAGCGGTGACACAGCCGTCCACGGCCTGGCCCAGAAGAAAAGCAACAGAAAAGGTGAGCACGGAGCATGCCCAGCATGGTGTGAAGCTGAACAGCACAGAAAAAATCTAACGAGGAGTTGGTCACGATTGCTGGCTGGACACACATACTGTGAGTAGCAGAAATGAGTTTTTCCTTAAAAAACAAACAAACAAACGAAAAACTCCTAGGAAACCCTGGATGACTTACAGATATTGGGCAATAGTTTCTATGCCTATATTTTGAATAGTTTTTTCCAATTTTAAAAAGACATATAGGAAAGGAATGTGAAACATTTTCCCCTCAAAATAGAAAAATGATTTGGTGCCTCCTCTCAAAAAAAACAAAACAAAAAAAAAACTAAAGAGTTTTTTTTTTTTTTTTTTTTAACAAAGATCCAAGAAGGTTCTGCCCAGCCGGCGTGGTTCAGTGGCTGAGCGTCGACCAATGAACCAGGAGGTCAGGTTCGATTCCCGGTCAGGGCACATGCCCAGGTTGCGGGCTCCATCCCCAGTGTGAGGTGTGCAGGAGGCAACGGATCAATGATTCTCTCTCATCATTTATGTTTCTCTCCCTTCCTCTCTGAAATAAATAAAAAATATATATATATATATATATATATATATATATATATATATATATATATATATATATATATATATATATATATATATATATATATATATATATATATATATATATATATATATATATTTTTTTTTTTTTTAAAGATCCAAGAAGGTTCTGAGAGCATCTGAACCAACTCTCAGCCGTGATGAAGGTGGACTGGGTCTGAAAGAAGACTGGCTCAGAGAGAGAGCGGCAGGCTCCTCACCACAGGCCCTGGGGGAGCACCTCCGGACATGGCTCAAGGCAGGGCCCCGGCACCAGCTCTGTTGTGGCTGGGCCACAGCTTGTATTTTCCTCTGCCTTAAATAACAAAGGGAAAAAAACAGGCAACCGCTGGCCTGGCTGGTGTGGTTCAGTTGGTTGAGCATCATCCCGTGTACCTACCGAGAGATTGCTGGTTCAATTCCCGGTCAGGGCACTCGCCCAGGTTGCAGGTTCTATCCGCAGTTGGGGATGCGTGGCTGAGGCAACTGATCCATGTTTCTCTCTTGCATCAGTGTTTCTCCCTCTCTCTCCCATCTCCCCCTCCCTCTCCCTAAAGTCAATAAAGACATATAAAAAAGAAAGAGAAAAAGCTACCCACTGCCCATGAGCTTACTGGCTCACAAGTTCCCACATATTTGGGGTGGCATGGGCAGCTTCTCTTGGCATCGGGATGACTGGGTCCTATTCGTCCACCGCAAGTCAGGGCTCCCTTTCACCTCTGAAAAATGATCTATCACTAGTATGCCACCTTTCATAGGCGATGTTCCAATTCCACGAGCCTTCCTGTCAAACTAAGAGTCTCGGCCCAGAATTTGTGAGCTCACTTGACAAAACTTGGCAAACAGATGTGTTGATGTGGTTCTCACTCAGCAGATGCCAAGGGCCCAGGTTCCAGATCCTTCTCTGATCTTCATGTCCCTGCTCAATGCCACCTGCCTCACCTGGGACTCCCCACTGGACTCCTTTCCCCTATCACCCATTTAAAATACACCCAAGAGGCCATTAATATGTTTAGCTTTGTTTTGTCAACTCCTGTATTCATCATGCAAGGTTGAGAAAATCCATTTGGCTTCTACGAAATAACGCACCGCACTCTAACAGCGAATGTTTTCAGTACCGTGAGTTAAGGTTTTATGATGTGCCCATTCTCAGAGTACTTCTAGGCACCCTTCTACATCCTGGTTGCTCCTGGATCTTTAGAATAAGGTCATCATCTCCACCACCCTCTAAAAGAAAGCCTCACAGATGAATGCAGAGCCAGGGCAACCATGAGTGCCCCCCTCCCCTCTACCCCCTCCCCGCCCCCCCAGCAATTCAGAGAAATACACGCTCTAGTCCTGGAAACTCCGAGCGGCCGGTCTGCACAGACGCGGTGTGCACAGGAGAATCAGGGTCCTTTCTGCACCTTCCACGTGTGAGATGTTGGGAAGCTAAGTGATCGAGAAAAGGGAAGGCGGTGCCCTTGTGAGCGTCGAGTTACTTAGGTTTTCCTCTGAATCCAGGTTTAGGCAAAGGGTGGCAGAAAAAAATCTGAAGACGAGTGTTTTGAGGGAGAAATCACATGAATTTAAGTAGAGTGCAGTGCTTTCTTTAGAAGATACTGTTATCCAGATGGAACCTGTAAATATGACACTCGGGGCACTCAATTACAGCATTCAGCATGCCCAATGTGTGCTAAAAGAGAAAGTCTACGTGGAAAAACACAACAGAAAGCGTTATATTCATTCGACAAACATTCGAATACCTACTATATGTAAACATTGTTCTAGACACTAGGGACATAGCCGTGAACAGTGCACAAGAGACAAAACCCCTGTTTTCTTGGAGCTTCTAATCTAGAATGAAAGACAGCCCGCTAATACAAATTAAAGCACGTGGCAAGTTAGAAGGCAGTAGGTACCGTGGACGGAAATAAAGCAGAGAAGAGGAGCGAGGGAGGACGGAAGAGGGTGGCGGGGGAAGGTGATGTCTGAGTCAAGATCTGAGGGGTCAAGGGGCACAGGCATGTAGCTATCTAGGGGAGGAGCGTTCCAGACAGTGGGAACAGCGAATGCGATGGCTCTGAGGCAAGAGTGTGCCTGGCCATTGGAAGGAATGAGGAGGAAGCCAATGTATTAAACTGCTGCCAGACTAAGGGATTACAATGAGGGGCAAAATGTCATGAGCACAGCCACATTTTCACAAACTCTTGGAGCAAGAATGTGCCTCTGTCCATGCTGACTCAAACCCCTTCATCTCACCAAGAAATGAGAGAAGGCTGAGTGAGTCATCTGAGGGGACACCACCAGGGACTGGCTGAGAAAGGCTGCGGCACAAGCATCCCCCGTCAGCGCCACAGTTTGTCTCCTGCTCCAACTTTGGATTTAAGAGGTATTTTTCTTATTAAAAAAAATAATAATAACAAAACAGCAAAAGAGTCCAGTCAACTAACATAATCTTCTGAGAGCTAAAAGACGATCAATTTTACTTTTTCATTCAACAAATAACCAAGAGGGCCCTAGATAACCACCCTAAATGCTTGTTGAGAAGTGAAAGAAATAAACGTAGCATTACCTGGACCCCACTACCCAGCCATTAACAGCGTGCGTGTATATCAGAGCAGCTTGTGCCTAGGGAAATACGCCTCCGATGTTTATTGTGGCACTATTTACCACAGCAAAAAAAGTGGAAACCGGGCAAATGTCCTCAGCAGAAAAGGTGTCCACAGGGGAAAAATGGAAACACTCTAACTCCCTCTTGGCGAGAGAGTGCGCATAAGCCAACTTATTCACACACTGGGATTCTCTGCAGCAGCTGAAGGAAGTTCTACGTGTACCTCAGAAACGTAAGGACACGTGAAAAAATGCAAGTTGTCCGTATAGAGAATGATACCATTTATATAAAAAGGGAAACACACAAGCTCGCAGACCGTTTGTGAACAGGTAATATCCAGAAGTACCAGGCATGTTTGAAGACTTTATATGTGGACTTCACATTAGCAGGCTGTAGTTTATTTTTATGAGGGGGATAGAAAGCAAATATGGAAAGATTAGCAACTCTTAAACGTAGGTAGTGGGGGGAGATGGAAGCTTTCCTTACATTCTCTTTTGATATTGGAAACACTGGAAATATGTCATACTTTTTTTTTTGAAAGGAAGGGAGCAGGACAAAACACCTCCATCACATTCCCTGGATTCCAAGGCCCAGTTTCTTTAACCTCCAAACCTCCGTTTCTTCACCTTAAAACGTGAGTGGGAGGGGAGTAAGTGTACCTGCCTCAACGCTGCTTTGAGAAACGGCAGTCAGGTGCATGGCCAGGTACTCTACGGATGAGCAGGGACACTATGCCATGCCCCCACGGAGTGGCCAGGGCCTGGCACCCCTTCTTTTTATTCAGTTTCACAGATAATAGTAATAAGACTTCTCAACAGGGGTGTGCTCACCACTCCTACCCCCCAAAAAGCCATACAAACAAATCTAGGGAACGTAAATGCTACAAGAAATCCATTAATGAAGCATCTCCATGAATGGAAATGAAAACCCCCCCCAACAGCCCAGCACGGGACGCCTCTCCCAACCCATGTGATGATGCAAAGCACTGGTTACAGATGGTCCGAACGGGATGGATTTCCTCGCGTGAAATCTCTCTTACAAGCACAAGAGCAAAAACATGCCACGGTTAGGCGCCCTTAAGAAAGGATGGCCAGTTACCCCCACGGGGAATAACACTCCCAGCCCCACCGTAAACCGGGGCCCGCGGCCGGGGCAGCGCCGTGGAGACCCGCTCCCGTCTTCCCCAACTCCGCTCAAGCCTCGGGCGGTGAGACGCTCCTCGCGGCGTGCGGGGAGCTTCTGCGGAGTCTTGACCCGCAAAAGCAGCCGCTCCCTCCGCCCGGCCCTTACAGCCTGGAGTTCACACTCCCCGGGACCTGCAACGTCTCCCCATCCCAGGCAGCCGGGCGTCCTCCCCGCGCCCCACCCCCGGAGGAAAACGCAGGTCCACCCCATCACCTGCGAGCCTGAGGCCCAGCCGAGCCGCTGGTCCGGGGGGCGGCGGCCCGGCCCGCAGTCCGCCCCGCAGCCGCCCCGCAGGTCCCTGCAAAGAAAGTTGCGCTGCCCTGGCTCCCAGGAGGCGCGCAAGCCTGGATACACAGCCCCGGCGGGCGCCCGGGGTGTCTGGAAACTCCCCCACTTCACACCGGGCGCCATCTGCCCGTCGGCTGCCGCCCCGAGTTCTGAGCACCCCCCCCCCCCCCCCCGACACCCCCGCCCCCCGACACCGCACAAAAGGGTTAAGCGAGGTCCAAACGCAAAGGAGCGTGTGAGCCCGGGGCTGGCTGTGAGCCCCGCGAAGTGTAGCAACGAAACCGCGGCACAAGCCTGCCCACGCCGGCTGCGAGGGGAGGTGGGCTGGGGAGGGCACCCCCACCCCCGGGCAGATGTTGGGGTCCAGGGCGGCCCGCGCCCCTCTCGCGGCTCCACATCCTCCCTCCTCCAAGTCCCCGCTGCCCCGAGCCGCCCGAACTCCAGCATCCTCCTTCCCCGTCCTCAGGGCAGCGGCGGGAAGGGAAAGGAGGGCCGGGGGCGGGGGCGGGAGCGGGGAGCGGGGGCGGGGGCCGGGGAGCGGGGACCGGGGAGCGGGGACCGGGGGGCGGGGACCGGGGACCGGGGGCGGGGAGCGGGGGCGGGGGGGGAGCGGGGAGCGGGGACCGGGGGCGGGAGCGGGGACCGGGAGCGGGGACCGGGGACCGGGGGCGGGGAGCGGGGGCGGGAGCGGGGAGCGGGGACCGGGGGCGGGGAGCGGGGAGCGGGGGAGCGGGGAGCGGGGACCGGGACCGGGGAGCGGGGACCGGGACCGGGGAGCGGGGACCGGGGACCGGGAGCGGGGACCGGGGGCGGGGACCGGGGAGCGGGGACCGGGGACCGGGAGCGGGGACCGGGGACCGGGAGCGGGGACCGGGAGCGGGGACCGGGAGCGGGGACCGGGAGCGGGGAGCGGGGAGCGGGGACCGGGAGCGGGGACCGGGGACCGGGAGCGGGGACCCGGGGCGGGGACCGGGGGCGGGAGCGGGAGCAGTCTCAGGCCCGGGCGGCGGGGGCCCTCGCCTGCACCCCGGGGCCAACGGCGGGCTCCGGAGTCGGAAAGGAACAATAGCGGACCCGCTCGCAGAGCCGCCCAGCCTCCCGCCCCCGCCTCCCTCCTCAGCTCCGCCAAGTTCCCCGCGGAGACCCAGGGCAGCGGCCGCCGGCGGGCCCGGCAGGTGGGCAGGGCAGCCTCCGGGGCGCCCCGCCGGGGCCGGTCATTCATCGCCGCCCGCGCTCCCGCCCCGCAGCCCGCGCCCTGCCCCGCCGGCCTGCGAGTGGCGAGGCGGAGCCCCCTCGCCTAACTCGGCTCGGTCCTCCCCTCTCGGCTCCGATCCCCGCCATCCCCCCCTCCCTGCGTCCGCCAACCCGCCCTCCGCGGGGGCCGGCGCGGGGCCGGGGAGCGGTGGCGGGACGCTCGCGGCCACCCCGCGGGGCCGCTCCACCCGCGCGCCGTCCCCGCTCCCGCCGCCGCCCGCGCCCAGACACAAAGGCGGGGACGCGCCGGGACCCCGCGCCGGGAGCCTCCAGCTCGGCGCCGCGCACTCACCCCATCCAGGCGCCGGCGGCGGCTCCCGGGCCCGCAGGCTGCTCCACCCCGCCCGCCGCTTCCCCAGGAAAGCGCGGCCGCCGGGCTCGCTTCCTGCTCGGCTTCCTGCGCCTCGATCCCTCCTCCTCGCCCTCCTCCTCCTCCTCCTCCTCCCGCTCCGCGCGGGGGTCAGCGGGCGCCGGCTCCCGGGCTGGGCTGCGGGGCGGGGGCAGCCGCAGCTCCACCACGTGGCTGCCCGGCGCCGGCCCCGCCGGCCGGATCCCGGGAGCGGGAAGGGAGGTGCTAACCACTCCCCTCCCCTTCCACCCGCGCGGCCCGAAATTCCGCGCGTCAGGTGACCCGGCCCCGCGCGCCGGCCCGACCTGCGGAAGGTGCCGCGGGCCGGGCGGCCGCCCCGCCCCGGGCGCGCGCCCCATCCCCGGGCGGCCGCGGCGCGCTCTCCGCGCGCGGGGATCGTGTTCCCCGCGGGCGCCTTTCAACACCTTCACCCAAAGTTCGTGGGAAGGGCGGGTGCCGGGGCCCCCGGGCTCGGGACGGATGAGTTCCCGGGGAGTGCTCATTTCGGGGCCGCTTCCCAAGGCGCTCGCGGTCCTGGGGGGAAAGTGGGGGATCCAGCGCCTTCTGAGCAGACTCGCAGGGGTCAGGTTGTCCCACGTGAACAGGAAGGAGACCAGGAGGTGCTCGTGGTCTCTGGGCCGCACGGGCTGGCCGCAGGGACCGTGTACACGCCGCGGGGGACCAGGGAAAGGCGGCCCCGCTCCCGTGGCTGCGCCCCCGCGGCCGGAGAAGCCGCCGCCGGAGCTGGGAGGCGCGACCGGGGAGCGCCCCCAAAGCAGGGCCTGGGAAGCCGAGGGGGAAGGCGCCCTCCCCAGGACCCCTGAGCGTCCCCCCGTTCCCCAGCAGGCTGAGACCGGCCTGTGAGTCCTGGAGGACGGACCCCTTCCTTCATCTCCGAGGGTTTCAGAGCCCTCCACCCGCTTTAACGGGGGGACGGCTTTCCCATTCATTCCAGTCGATGCGAACCAGCTGTGGCCCAGGGTCTGGATTCAGCAGAGGCCCTCCTCGCTCGGGCCGGGCTCGGCTCGGGGTGAGCTCCGAGTCCTTGGCTTTGGCGGGGAGCTTTCTGGGTTAAAGAAGTGGGGTGCGTCCCTTTCTGTGGGAGCCACTCTAAGAGTCAATAAACAAAAGATCGAAGGTGGAATTCGCCCTAACAGGGTTCAGTTTCTCACGTCTTGGCCAGATCTTGACCTGGGCAGGTCCGACTTGATCTGCACCCCTTCTCCCCCCTCCACCCCCCTCCCCAGCAGCCAAGGGAACAGCCTGTCTTAGCTGTAACAAGTGACTTAGCACAGAGGGAGCCAGAGCGATGGAACCAGTAGCAGGGTCTTCTCAGTGGTCCCCAGAGATTCCTTGGAGAAGCGACGGACGGCCAGTTCAAACCAAGATGTCGACCCCTCTCCTGTCCTGCATCCCTTTCCGATAAAGCCACCTCCAAAGGAAGTGTGACCTGGCGAAGGTTTTTGTGTTTGTTTGGTTGGTTGGTTTAATGCCAGCGATTTCTACAGGACGGTTTCCGTTGTGGTTCATGTTAATGGCGTGCTGTCGGGGATCTGGGAGGAATGGCACTGCCACTTGGGACTTTTCAGTTCCGCGTTTAGCAGGTCAGTGTCTTCATTCAAAGGGGCAGCTGGGAGGGTGGGATTTGAAGTGTGGAAGAGGGTATGTATCCTGCTGCCTTGGAAAATTAACATGAGCATGTTCTGTAGTTGAAGGAGTTAAAACATCAAACATGAAACAATCATTGTATAAGGCTAGGTCATCAGCCTTTTATCCATAGAAGGCCTGTCCCCTCCTCCCCCTCTCCCTCCTCCTCCTCCCCCTCCTCTTCTTCCTCCTCCTCCTCCTCCTCCTCCATCTCCTCCTTTCCCAGCCCCCCTCTTTTACACTGTGGGAGCCTGCCCCAGCCACCTGCCTAGGAGCCCACCTGCCTCTGTCAGCCGTGGGCTCTGAAGGTGGCTTGTGTATTTCTTCTCCTCAGTTTAGAATCCCACCTGCTAACATCAGCAACCCTGCCTGAGGGATTGCTGAGGAGGAAAGGACTCTTAGAGTTAGTCCAATGTGCCAAGACCCTTTCCCAGACCCCCCCCCCCCCCCCCCCATTCCTGAAACACAGACCATAGCTCAAGCTCAGCCACCTGCCAGGGGACTGGTAGCGGAGTATGGGATCGAACAGCCTTCTCATAGTTGTTGTTTTGGTTTTGCCCGTGTCTTTTAGAAATGTTAATTGGATTTAGAATGCATTGAGCACCGCCCTTTGATGGAGATCAGGCCCAGGTAAAAGTGTTTGAGAGAAGAAAACAAAGATAAAATAGCCACCTAACCTGCATGAAGTTGGTAAAAACTTTTTGTCAATAGAGGAATTACCCTTAAATCAAGGTAACCGTGGTGTGATATGTATGTAGTACTAGGAGCAATAAGAACACGTTTTACTAACTTGCCACTTGAACTTCACCAAGTGTTTGAATGTTTCCTGGTCCCACTTTCCTAGTCAGTAAACAAGAACATCAAATTACATGGCCTCGGAATTTTTCCAGCTCCCACGTTCTAAGCCCATGCTGATAGCTTAAAGAGCCCTCACAAGCAATGTTGTCCTACATTTCACAACAGCGCTGCTCTCCAGTCGTCCTAGCAGGCCAGTCTTGCATACCAATAACATCCTAAACTCCTAAGGGTGTTGCCATGCAGGACTTAGAGGATCTGTAAATGAAATTCATTGATTGGTGGGGCCAAGTTTTCATTTTCAAAGTTAAATATTACATCCCTTTTTTCTTGCTCCATTTCTCATCCATCTTCCAGATGACGAACTTCTTAAGTCGGGGTTACCAAAGCTAAGACTTGTTGGGGTCACAAGAAACTGTCCCTGAAGGAGGAAATAGAGATAGGTATCAACGAAAGCCAAAAAGTAGCCCTCCACTGTATTGGGTGTTCGGTCAGGTTCTGACTGCACTTCTGGGTCTGCGTGATTGAGAGGAACATGGCCACATTGGGCCCAGGCCAGAGAATGGAGCAAAAACGCAATCAGAAGGTTGGAGGGAGATAACCTACAGAGAAAAATAAAGCCCAAATATTGATAGAAAAACCTCTTTATTTTTATTTTTTGTATTTTCTTGGGAATGTTTCAAATAGGAGGAAACTGTGACCTGGGAGAAATTAACAAAGTAACTTTAACCCTGCTTTTCATAGTTTAATAAGATCTTGGTAATAAAGTAGTCTGCAAACACTGATTGGCCCATGGTTTTCCACTTGCCAGGAAGCCAGCAGAGATTTTTTTTTTTTAAGGGTAGGTTACTACCCTGTCCTTCTCAGTGACCTTGGACATGTGCTCAGGAGGTGAGACTAAGATGCTTGGCAACAATACTGTCCAAAGCTCTGCACCAGAGCCCTGCGTGGAAGAGTATGGCAGAGATGCTAAGCATCTCAACCTTGACATTACAGAGGAGAATTTCTTAAGACTGGCCCATCATCCCACAGGGGGGATGCGAAGTCTGCAGGCCTGTGCTGTCCAGGGTGTAGCCACCAGCCACGCGTCAGCACCAGAAATGTCACTAGTCTACTGGGCCGGCTGAGCACTTGAAATGCCACGAGTCCAAAGTGAGATGTGCAATAAGTGCAAAACACACACAGTTTTCCAAGACTTGGGAGGGGGGAGAAAGAAAAATGTCTCACTAATTTTTTTAAAATATATTTTTATTGATTTCAGAGAGGAAGGGAGAGGGAGATAGAAACATCTACGATGAGAGAGACCTTGATCGGCTGCCGCCTGCACACCCCCCACTGGGGATTGAGTCCATAACCCAGGCTTGTGCCCTGACTGGGAATCCATCTAAGACCACCCGGTTCATAGGTAGATGCTCAACCACTGAGCCACGCCGGCCAGGCTCTCACTAATTTTTATAGTGATTATATACTGAAATGTTAATATTTTGAATATACTCAGTTAAATATATTATTGACACTGATTTCAGCTGTTTCTTTATACTTTTAAATTATGGTTAACTAGAAAATTAAAAAGTAGTATCTGGCTTGCATTATATTCCTGTTGGATAGCACTGCTCTAGGGGCTAACGTTAGCATCTAACACACATTCAGCATCGACTCCATACCAGGCACTTTTCTAAGTGATACATGCATGAACTGCCATGGCCATATACTTAATTATCCAATTTGGAGCACTGTTGACACTTTTGATAGTGAAACAGGGCAGGCAAATTCTAAACTAGCCAAGATTCTAGACAGGAGGCATAAACTAGACCAGTTCTGAGCAAACTGAGATGTCAGGCCACCCTAATGGCAGGTCATTTAATCCTTATTCAACCCTATATTATTATTCCCCTTTTCACACATGAGGGAACCGGGCACAGAGGAATAAAGTAACTTGCCCAAAGTCACACAGCTACGGAAGTGTTGGGAATCAAACTAGGGCCATCTGGCTCTGCAGCCTTCACTCCTAACTGCAATCTGCCTCCTTAAGAGCTAATAAGGATTGAGGACTTAGTAGATGTAGTCTCTCTTACTCCTCACAGCAACTTGTTTTTACAGGTGCTGAAACTGAGTTTCAAATAGACCCCCCCAAATCATAGAACCAGAAAGAGTCAGGCCAAGAATCAAAGCTTGGGATGCCCAGCTCCAGAGGGATCTCCTTACCCACCACCCTGTGTTGCCTTCAGGCCACCTCTGTTTCTTTTCTTTTCTTTTCTTTTTTTTAAATATATTTTTATTGATTACAGAGAGGAAGGGAAAGGGAGAGAGAGATAGAAACATCAATGATGAGAGAGAATCATTGATCGGCTGCCTCCTGCACACCCCCTACTGGGGATTGGGGATTGTGCCCTCAACCTGGGTATATGCCCTTGACCGGAATCGAACCCAGGACCCTTCAGTCCACAGGCTGACGCTCAATCCACTGAGCCAAACCGGCTAGGGCCCACCTCTGTTTCTAAACACTCTCCTGTTGACCGCATTGCTCCTCCGCCTCTGTCGGAGGACTGGGTCAGAGAGGAGTAGAGCCCAGGTGTCGTTACCATGGGACAGGCAGCAGCCACGGACAGCTCCGTCGTGGTGGCCACTCCATCTGCAAAAGGAACGTTTTCAGATCATCCGAATGGCCACTGTGCTCCAGGTTGGTGGTTCTGCTATGCATGTCAGAAACTCCAGAAAATATTCCCCCATTGCGAAGGGGCAGGAGGGCGCTAGGAGGGCCTCATGAACATCCAGAAGGGAGTTAGTTGTATCAAAAGGCTAAGAGAAGGGGCTTCCGCAAAGCTCCACACCCAGAAGCAATAACTTGGCATGGAAATCCACGAGTGTGCCAGGCACAGCTTTTCTTTCCTCCTCTGCAGCGGGTCATGATCTTGGCCACCCATTAAAGTCACCTGCCTTTAAAAATCACCAATTGGCCCGGCCGGTGTAGCTCAGTGGTTGAGCACTGACCCATGAACCAAGAGGTCACTGGTTCAATTCCCAGTCAGGGAACATGCCAGGCTTGCAGGCTCGATCCCCAGGAGGGGGTGATTCTCTCATCATTGACGTTTCTATCTCTCTCTCTCCCCCTCTCCCTTCCTCTCTGAAACCAATAAAAACATGGGTGTGTTGTTTTTTTTTAAACCACCACTTGCCTTGGCTCCATCCCCTAGAACCTGGTTGGCAAACTGCGGCTCGCGAGCCACATGCGGCTCTTTGGCCCCTTGAGTGTGGCTCTTCCACAAAATACCACGGCCTGGGCGAGTCTATTTTGAAGAAGTGGCGTTAGAAGAAGTTTAAGTTTAAAAAATTTGGCTCTCAAAAGAAATTTCAATCGTTGTACTGTTGATATTTGGCTCTGTTGACTAATATTTGGCTCTGCTGACCACTGCCCTAGAATACTGATTAAAGTGGCCTGGTGTGGGGGCCAGGCATGGGCATGTTCTTCTCTCTCTCTTTCTCTCTCGATCTCGATGGTGTGGGGCCACGCTTTGTTGTCTGCCCCTGCCATGCCTGGAGCCTCTGCTTGATTTAGCAAAGTGAGGTTAGGTGACGAGGGTGGGGTGCTGCTCACAAAGGCCCTTGCAAAAGTCATCGCTCCAGAATGGTCTATTGCTAGAGCGATTTTAAAGCGAGCTGCTGCTTGTGTTGGCCTGGTGCACTTGTTTTCTGTTCGGACGTTAAACCTGAGCTCTGAGTGTTTTGTCTTCTTGACTGGGATCCACTTCTGCCTGTGCGATATTCTCAGTGGTGTTTTCCCCCTGCCCAAGCAGTGCACGCATAATAAACCCGTGTGCTCCTGGTGCTGAGGTGTTAATTCGCATCTGTGATGGCTTCTTGTCTATGTTTTTCAAAGGTTTTGTAGCCAGTTAGCTTCTGTCATTCATGGTCGCTTTTCCATTTTTGTCGCTCTCTTTAAAGTCATCAGTAGGGGAGCATTATCTCAGTTCACTGGGGGGCTGCTGCCCGGCAGATGTCGACAATTTGGTTCAAATAAACTCACAAAAATTGTTAACAGGTTTCAATGTTTTGTTTTGTTTTTTATGTTAACACAGGTTAATCAGATCTGAATTCGCCTGATTAAGAGCTAGAGTATAACTCACATTCTTAAAGGAGGTTCTGGCCCGGCCAGCGTGGCTCAGTGGTTGAGCGTCGACCTATGAGCCAGGAGGTCACAGTTCGATTCCCAGTCAGGGCACCTGCCCAGGTTGTGGGCTCGATCCTCGTGTGGGGCATGCCGATCCATGAATCTCTCCCATCATTGATGTTTCTATCTCTCCCTCCCCCTTCCTCTCTGAATAAAAATATATTTTAAAAATAAATAAATAAATAAATAAATAAAGTCATCAGTAGGCCACGTGAAGTAGATTGCTTGCTCTTTTCAGATCTGGTCTTTCGACTGTGCGCGTGAACACATTTTTAAGAGACACTTTCCACTGCAGACTGTTAGTGCTTGGATCTGTGACTGCACTGTGCAGATACTTAACCAAATTCCACAGGTCCTCTGTTTGCTTTGCCTGAACACAAATTCCTCAGCTCTCCAAGGACGCGCCTTAAGCAGGTTTCCCACACTCAGGACGGGGGTTCTTCTAAGGTAAATCTGTGGTCCCTCCGCTGCCTTTGCTCTCAGAGACAGTCCTGTAATTGATGGTCCTGACTCCCTGAGTTTCAGAAGGAGAAGATGAGCAGTGTGATCATGTTGCTGACTGCCCAGTGACAAGCCAGAAGAGAGGCGGGCAGAATTGGAGGAGCCAGAACGATCACTGTGGACACAGTCCTTCCACAGAGCTGCGTGGACCAGGAGGCCACAGAGGCTGCAGAAGCAGGAAGAGAGGAGACTTCCTCTCGTGATTCCTAGAACCCTTAGAACACAAATGCCAAGAAGATGAATTGGCTTCATAGTAATAGACGGATAAAAGGGAGGGGCGGGGTTCTGGTGTTCAGTATATCGAGGTCACTATTGGCCAACCAGAGGGGAACTGTCCTGTCGAATTATGTAACGGGAGTGCGTTTGGAGGCCCTTTGAGGAACCAGAAGACTCAGTTGGCACTGAGTTGATCTGGGAGACTTGCCACCGAAAGACCCAGGGGCCAAGGGAGGGGAATGGAGGTCTGAGTGGGTCTCATATTTGCTTTGTGGACTTCTGGGGAGTTTTTGAAAACATTTTAATTTAAACTGTGTGCCTTAAGAGGACTCTATTCACATCCAACAGAACACACTCATATTAAGAAATATAAACGATGAGAACATCCAGTGTGTTCTTTCTCATGCTGATCCTCGCTCCCTGACCACGCGGCCTTCTGCTCCAGGTCTGAGCATTCTTACTTGCGTGCTCCATTCAGAGGGGTGGGAAGTGATCCGAGGTTAGACGGGCATTTTGGAGAAAGTTTAGAATAGCATGTGTGAGGCCAGTTCTGCCGAGGATCAGGAAAGCTGGTATCTGGGCCCGAGTCCTCCCAGCATGGCCTAACAAGTGGGCTTCTCTACCCAAAGCAGTTGTCGGCTACTGGGCAGCCATCATGATGACCTCTCCTTTATTTTTGCTTCCTTATTGTACATGGAATAAACGTGAGAAATGAAAGAACAGAAGAATGAAAGAAAGACAGAAGAAAAGACTTTGTCAGGTATTGTGTTTGACTTCTCCACTTACTGCAATTCTGGGTAATCTCTCTTGGCCTCAGTTTCTTCATCTGCAAAATAGGACAAATATTTTGGAGATTAAATAATTACTACACATGAAGCATGTACAATAGTGCCTGGCACAAAGTAAGAGGTAAATACATAATATTGGTGATTATTACTAATATGGAGAAGCATAAGAGATTCATAGAATCTGGGGAGAAACAGTGCTATATAGTCATATCAATTCAACTGTTATTAAAAATGTCACAAGTGCCCTGGCCGATGTGGCTTAGTTGGTTGGGCATCATCCAGTGCACGGAAAGGTTGCCAGTTTGATTCCCAGCCAGTTCGATGCCCAGGTTGTAGGTTCAATCCCCAGTAAAGGGTGGGCAAGAGGCAACCAGTCAATGTTTTGCTCTCATATCAATGTTTCTCTCTCTCTCTCTTCCTCTCTAAAAATCAATGAAAATATGTTTAAAATGTCATAAACATTTCTAGGATACTATTTGCTAAGTCTTATATGGACACTTACCAACTAATATATAAGGTACAGCACTCAACACAGATAGACATAGGAAATGAGACGTTCTCAACCTGCAAGGAGCTTCCAAACTATTTGGGGAGACGGCCTATAGACACACACGGACCAAGAGTCCCCCAAAGGGCACAGCAAATGACCCCACGTTGCTTTCTAGTTCTTCCGCACTATTCTGCAGCTTTGCAAAGCCATATTGCAGGGTGTGCTTTGTTCTTGAAAATGTGAGGCATACTTTCCTGCAGAAATCTGGTGGAGCAGTGTGCTGTGGAACCTAACTATAAGTGAATTCCTCCCCGCCCACAGAGAGTCCTATTCACATGTGCAGCCTGGGTTATGAATGATGACACCAGGCAGCTCCCGTGCCAGTAAATAATGTTGCAATTGAAGCTTCATGGGTGTTGGGATCAACTGCCTGTGACAGTGATAACAATGTTGTTCATAATGGCTGTAACAAAAAGCGGCTTGTTTTCTTCAGATTTTGAAAAGTTGCTTGCTTTGGATCAGTGGCTTAAAGATGTCAGGTCTGAGATCTTTGAGATTCTCTAGAATGTTCCCTCATTGGGAGAAGACGCTTACTCACCTACAGCACCACATCTGTGTTCCAGGCAGGAAGAAGGGATCAGTGTATAGGCCTGTGCTGTCTGCCCTCTTAGGAGGATTTTCTGAAAGCCCCACCTAATCTATTAATTTTATTGGCCCAAACTGTGTCACATGGTCACTTCCAGCTGAAAGGAAGGGAAGGAAGTATAGATTTTTAGTCGGGTACATTGCATACCAAATAAAATTGGGATTTTGCTAATGGGGAAAAAGGGAGAATTGATATTAGTTTTATCTGTCACTGTAAAACAACAGTCTCACAACTTAGTGACTTAAAACAATAGAATTTATTATCTATATATATAAAAGGCTAATATGCAAAGTGTCCCCTCTGGAGTTCAACTGGGAGACCGGGAGTTTGATTGCTTGCTATGATATGCGCTGACCACCAGGGGGCGGCGTGGAATGAAGGAAGGCCCCAATCGGTTCTGATTGCTGGCCAGGCCTAGGGACCCTACCCATGCACGAATTTCATGCACCGGGTTTCTAGTTTATCTTATATTAATGGAATTTATTATTTCTCGTGATTCTGTGGGTTGACCAGATGATTCTGCTTCATGTGGTGTGTGCTGAGTGCTGAAATGACCAAATGATCTGATGGCCTCATTGCTAGAGCCAGTAGGAGTGGTGTTGGCCCCTGTCGGGAGCTCAGCCAGAGACTGTTGGCTGGGACCTCCGTTCTTCTTCATATGGCTGCCTGAGCTTCCTTGTGGACTGGTGGATGGCTTTCAAGAAGAATTCCAAGAGAATTAGCCCCAGTGTGCACATGCTCAAGCCTCCACTTACCTCATGCAGGCCATGCTCCCACTGGTCAAAGCTAATCACATGGCCAAGTCCAGAGTCAACGTGGGCAGGGATTACACAAAGGCGTGAGGGCAGGGAAGCACAGCTCACTGGGACCACCAGAGTACCAGCTCACCATAGGCAGGCATCTAGCCGTCTCTGCCAAAGCATTTTTGATAATATGTTAAAATTTATCAGTGCTTATTTTTCAGCAGAATACTTTCCAGGCATTAACTCTGAAAATGCAACAACTTGATGGGGTAGATATTGTGGGGGTGGAAAAATAGATTTTCCTCCTACTTTTCTCACTTATTCTGACTGGAGTAATAATCTAGTTAATTATGAGACAGATTAACAGGAGAACATGACCAAATTTATTCTATACTAGAGGCCTGGTGCATGAAAATCGTGCAGGGTAGGGTCCCTAGGCCTCCCCGTTTCCTCCTTCCCTCTCTCGCTCAGTGCCCCACCGCCCTGCTGGTCGCCCGCCATGTTTTGCACTACCCCCTTGTGGTCAGTGCATGTCATAGCGAGCGATCGAACTCCTGCTCTCCCGGTCGAACTCCCGAACGGACAATTTGCATATTAGCCTTCCTCTCTAATAAAATGGTAATATGCAAATTAACCATCACCCCGCTACATAAGTCACGCCCACCAGCCAAGCCATGCCCACCAGCCAAGCCATGCCCACCAGCCAATCAGAGCGAGCATGCAAATTAACCCAAACCAAGATGGCTACAGCCACAGAGAGCAAGGTTTCCTAGGTAACAGAGGAAGCCAAGCTTTCCACCTGCCCTGGCCAGGCCTAAGCCTCCACTCAAGCTACAAAGTTTCAATTACTGAAGGTAAACAAATTCAAACAAATGGCGGCAGAACGGAGCTTGAGAGAGCAGGCCAGGGTTGCCGGCGGCAACAGGGGAAGCAAAGCTTTCCGCACACCCTGGCGGGGCTCACCCGCTTAAGGCTACAAAGTTTCAATTGTAGAAGGTGAATTAACTGCCACAGAAATGGCTGCCGCCCCGAGGGAGCAGCAGGCTTGGCTCCGCTCCAGGCTACAAAGTTTCAATTGTAGAAGGAAAATAAATTCCAGATACCAGGGCCTCTGCTTGGGTTGCCAGGGGGCGTGGCCGGCCTGCAAACCACCACAGGCCCCTTGCTCAGGCTGCCCCATGCCTCAAGGGAACCCCCACCCTGATCTGGGACACCCTTCAGGGCAAACCAGCTGGCCCCCACCCGTGCATCAGGCCTCTATCCTATCTAATAAAAGAGTAATATACAGATTGACCATCACTCCAACACACAATATGGCTGCTCCCATGTGGTCAAAGATCCTGCCCCCATGTGGACACAAGATGGCCACTACAAGATGGCCAGTAGGGGAGGGCAGCTGGGAGGCACCAGGCCTGCAAGGGAGGGCAGTTGTGAGGGACCAGGCCTGCAAGGGAGGGCAGTTGAGAGGGACCAGGCTTGCAAGGGAGGGCAGTTGGAGGTGATCAACCCTGCAGGAGAGGGCAGTTAGGGGTGACCAGGCCGGCAGAGGAGGGAAGTTGGGGGCAAACAGGCTGGCAGGGGAGCAGTTAAGCATCAACCAGGCTGGCAGCGGAGTGGTTAGCGGGTGATCAGGCTGGCAGGCAGAAGTGGTTAGGGGCAATCAGGAAGGCAGGCAGGCAAGCAGTTGGGAGCCAGCAGTCCTGGATTGTGAGAGGGATGTCCGACTGCCCGTTTAGTCCCGATCGGGCCTAAACGGGCAGTCGGACATCCCTCCAGGGATCCCAGATTGGAGAGGGTACAGGCTGGGCTGAGGGACAACCCCCCGCCGTGCACGAATTTCGTGCACCGGGCTTCTAGTTTATATATATAGATGTACATACAGGGGTTCCATAGGAATATGAGGCCCCAGCACAGGCCAGACAGTTGAAGCTTATATGCCATCTTGAGCCAAGGACAAGGGGGTGGGGGTGAAGGTGGGGTTGTGGTTTGGGATTTCAAAGGGTAGAAAGGCAATTCACATGGAGAAGGAAAAGCAAATGTTTGGTAAATGCAAATTTGCCGAACCATCTTGAACACTGTGGCCCAGAGAGGATTCTGATCAAACCTCTGTCTATCACACACTCGTTTGTATTATATGATAGTTATCTATGCTCGATCTCCCTTCCCAGAGCAGGAAGGTCTATTTAAATTCTCATAGGCGTTTAGGGAGAAGGTCAGAGGTTTTTCCTGAGTCTTTTGTTTTTTGTTTTTTTTAAATAACCAGCTTAAAATAATATTTTAAGTCATATTTTGGGATGACAAACTCTGCTTCCCCTCAATACTCTTATTTTTTCCATTTAGAATTGAGGAAATAGATTAGGGAAGATTACGAAACTTGCCCAAGATAATATCCAGGCTAGAACTTGAACCCAAACTGAACACTCTGCTTGGACAGGAGTTTGTGAGCACATTCTGGTTGCAGGGTGATGGGAGGTCATTAAGTGACAGGGATCTAACAAAATAGATAATAACTTCGCAAACTTTGCTGGACTTGCATTGGGGTCCATCCCCTGGCCAATCATCTTGTCCCAGGTTAGATGGACAGGCTTCTAGGGTCAAGCACCTCCTTCTGTGCCATTTGGACTTGGTTGCACAGGTGTTTACCTCCCCCTTTTTCTATCCCTTCCCCCAGGGATCTGTGGAGGAATGGACTGGTGGGTCCCTGGAGGGCGTGTGAAGCTGTCGCCTCCTGGTGAAGCCAACAGGCCTCTGCTTCCCAGCTGACTGAGCTCATCCATGTCTCTGTTAGGTTTGATCAAGCAATTGAATTGATGTCCCTCCCCTGGGAGCTGGCTTTTCAGGTCATTTCACTCTGGACATTCCCTTTGCTGAGACCACATTTCACTTGCTGTGACCACATTTCATTATCTCCCCTTCAGGGTCTGCATAAAGAAGTCACCGCCCAGAAAAAACCCTGCCAAAAGACCTTTAAAAGCCGCTAACTCCCGTCACTGGGGGCTGGTGCCATCCAGGCTCAGCCACCTGGGGTGCAGATGATTGAATAAATTGGTAATCCCTCACCATTCTGGCCTCGTGCGTTCCTCCTTTGGCCACCTAACAGTCTCCCCTTTGCTTCCCTTCCCATCGGTAATAAGCTCACTATGGCAGCACTCAGAAATGTTCAGAGCGGCTCCCCTAGTCAGGGTGAGCTAGATGGACAGATGCCACAGGGAACAGTTATGAAGGTGTTTTGCTCGGTGCGAGGAGCCCAGATGATGTTGTTAAACAGAAAATGACAGTCCCCAAATGGCATCACTTATGCTAAAAACCCATGATCCCAAACCTAGATTTAATATCTGATCTAATCTTAGTTTCAGCATCTCCCAGAAACATAATCTTAGTCAACTAGTCTGGAATTTCCTGGTTACGCACGAGTAAGGTGATCTCTCATGTGGGATGTCTTCATCACCCCCTTCTCCCAACACACACACACACACACACACACACACACAAAATACACCATAGGAAGAAGAGAACATCTGCATAATAAAAACCCTTCCGGTTCCCTTCTCCCAAAGCAAAGATGCCCAGCCCCAAGAGAATCCTTTCTTTTCTTTTGTTAATATAACCCCTGGCCCCACCCGTCCCCCTATAAAAACTCCCATTTTGTGCAGCCTTCCAAGAGCCCTTCTCGGTGCTCTAGCTGGAGTGCTGCTTGATTCATGAATGGCTTGATAGAGCCAATTAGATCTTCCACTTTACTCCGTTGAATTTTGTTTTTTTTTAACCATGTGAAAAAAACTCCAAAGAGTGAGATAGAACCAAAGAAATGGAATTGAATGAACACAAATATTTAGATAGGCTGAATTCCCAAGATGCAAGGATATACAACTTCTACTTAAGAGGTTTTTTTCCATCCCTGGCTTTTTACTGTGGAATTGTGTTGTTTATAAGGGGAAGGAAGATACTAGTCGTATAGACCCTGTGTGCCAGCTCCCTAAAAGCTTTTTGTACCCCTCACCAAGGCATCTGGACACCCTCACTGGGCAAATACCCCCCAGGAGCAGCTCATGGGGCGCAGCGCGTCCTCCTCCGGAAGGCGGGCTCCAGGCTGTGGCTCAGTTACAGAGCAGCCTGGTGTTAGCAAAGGACTTCCACACCCGCTTGTCACATTTAAACCCTCTCGATTATTAAAAAAAACTGGAGGCCCGGTGCACAAAATTCATGCACGGGGGGACGGGGGGTGGTGGTGTCCCTCAGCCCAGCTTGTACCCTCTCCAATCTGGGATCCCTCTCCCAATCCAGGACTGCTGGCTCCCAACTGCTTGCCTGCCTGCCTTCCTGATTGCCCCTAACCACTTCTGCCTGCCAGCCTGATCACCCCTTAACCACTCCCATGCCAGCCTGATTGATGCCTAACTGCTCCCCTGCCAGCCTGTTTGCCCCCAACTTCCCTCCTCTGCTGGCCTGGTCACCCCTAACTGCCCTCACCTGCAGGGTTTATCTTCCCTCCTCTGCTGGCCTGGTCACCCCTAACTGCCCTCACCTGCAGGGTTGATCGCCTCCAACTGCCCTCCCTTGCAGGCCTGGTCCCTCTCAACTACCCTCCCTTGCAGGCCTGGTGCCTCCCAACTGGCCTCCCCCGCTGGTCATCTTGTGGTGGCCATCTTGTGTCCACATGGGGGCAGGATCTTTGACCACATGGGGGCAGCCATATTGTGTGTTGGAGTGATGGTCAATCTGCATATTACTCTTTTATTAGATAGGATAATAAGCAAGGCAATAATCACTATCCTATTTCATAGATTAATAAACTAAGTTACAGAGAGTTTTAAAGATTTGTCTAAGGGGCACAGTCAAAGAGGAGAACCCCAGTTTTCTGGGCCCCAGGCCCAGAATCTGGTTGCTACAATATTCCCATGGGCTGGGAGCCTCCCACACAGACACACAAAGGAAAGGAGGCAAGAGCAGATGCAGCTGAAGGACTTCATGAGGGCAGAAGCCCCGGCCTCCAGAGCTGGGAATGGGCTTCTGCCTCTAGTAATGCGGCTGACTGGAAATTCTGAGAAAATTTCTGTTACAAATACATAAAACACTGGATAATATACATCAGGCATTCGGTTAAAAACACAGCGAAACTTATAAGAAACTTACATTCATGGAGTGGCAGGGGCGGGGGCGGGGGGGGGGGGGGGGGCAGAGGGGAGAGTTTTAAACCAGAGTGGTTAGCAAACTCTTGTCAATTTAAGAAGCATTTAAACCCGCAGAGAATTTTTATGAGTTTATTTGAGCCAAACTGATGACAATTGCTGGAAAGCAACATCTCTCCTGATTGAGAAAAGGCTCCAGAGAATGGCAATTTTGGACTTTATTTTATACATTTCAAGCAAAGGAGTTAAGCAATAAGAGGTTTCATGAAATCCATTGGTGATAGATTAGGGAGGTGGGAGAAAGCAAAGTAGGGGCAGGGGAGGGAATCCCTGGGATTGGATAAAAGGTAAACCGAATAGACACATACTTCTTTCATTTACTTTTTATTTATTTTTTTACTATATATCTTTATTGATTTTAGAGAGAAAGGGAGAGGGGGAGAGAGTTAGAAACATCCACTGGGGATCTAGCCTGCAACCCAGGCATGTGCCCTTGACTGGAATCGAACTTGGGACCCTTCAGTCTGTAGGCTGACACTCTATCCACTGAGCCAAACCAGCTAGGGCCATACTTGTAGGTATAGCATAGTCAGCACTAACATGATAACAATAACAATGAGGGGATCTGTGGTCTCTGCTCTGGGGCTGTGGTTGTGCCCTGAGGGATCCGGGGTGTGTGTGTGGGGGGGAATTATCCTAGCATCCCAAAGGTATTTATCGTAGATGCAAAAAGACAATAGACAGGTGCAGTTAAGGAAAAGATCGGCCTTTGTCAGGGAAGAGACCGGCCTAGGACATGACTACTTGTCTTGACTCGCTTTTAGCTAGCAAGTTTTCATTTCAGACCATCAGTGTGGCTGCTTTAGGCCTCATCTGAGCTTGTCAGGCCTAGCATGTGGCCCCTTTTTCATCTGCACCCTGAAGCCTAGGTTTGCTTTGGGACTTTGCTGATCCTGGGAGCTGGGTTCTCTGTAGGGAAAGTAAAGTCAAGGCCTGTGGGAATGAGCACTGAGTTTCTGGGAAAAGCTAAGGTTCTCAAACATCTACACTCCCCAAAACAAAAACAAAACGAATCAAAAACAAAACAAAACTGGAAACAAAAGCAAAACCATCTATATTCTCAAGTAGAAAGTTGGTTAGAAAAAACAAATACATCCCCTGGCAGAAGGAAGCCAAGGAGAAAAATGTGTTTGCCTCAGACCTTGGCCAAAGGGAGGAAAAACAACATAACAATCTCTCTGGAGAATTTACAATCCTCATGGAGGTTTAGTGTTTACCTGCACGGTTTGGGAAACTCAGGTAGAAACAGTACTTTTAAAATACTTCTAGCCCTAACTGGTTTGGCTCAGTGGATGGAGCATCGGCCTGAGGACTGAAGGGTCCCAGGTTCGATTCCAGTCTAGGGCATGTACCTCGGTTGTGGGCACATCTCCAGTGGGGTTGTGCAGAAGGCAGCAGACCGATATTTCTCTCTCATCAATGTTTCTAACTCTTATCCCTCTCCCTTCCTCTCTGTTAAAAAATCAATAATATATATATATATGTGTATATATATATATATATATATATTTTTTTTAATATATTTTATTGATTTTTTACAGAGAGGAAGGGAGAGGGATAGAGAGTTAGAAACATCAATGAGAGAGAAACATCAATCAGCTGCCTCCTGCACACTCCCCACTGGGGATGTGCCTGCAGCCAAGGTACATGCCCTTGACTGGAATCGAACCTGGGACCCTTCAGTCCCAGGCTGATGCTCTATCCACTGAGCCAAACCAGTTAGGGCCAATAAAATATATTTAAAAAAAATAAAATAAAATACTTCTAGCTCAACACACCAAGCCACCTGGTATATGGAAAGAGGCACTTCCTTAGTGTAGGGCGCTAGTCATTCATACAGGAAGGGAGCAAATGGAATCGCACATGAAGCCTAGTAAACTTGGGAGTTGAATGGGACTTGAAGCCTCATTCACTAGGAAGTCACAGCATTCACAGGCTGCCCAGGACATCTAACAATCTCAGTTCATCTCTCCCCCCCTCACCCCACCTCCCACAAGTCTAGGTGGGGATCAGCAGACTTTTCCTAAAAGAGCCAGATAGTAAATAATTTTAGACTGCAGACCCTGTGGTCTCTTGCAGCTACTCTACTCTGCCACCAGAGCTCAAGCATGGCCATGGACAATGGGGGAAGTAATGGGTGTGGCTTTGTTTCGGTAAAACTTTATTCTACCCCTAGTCTAGGGCATGGAGACCAGTATGTGACCCTCCGAATTTCCAAACCCCTGCCAACCGATCTTTCCCACCCTGCCCGCACCCCAGCTTTAGTGAGATATAGTTGACATATCACATTGTGTAAGTTTAAGGTGTATAACATGTTGATTTGATACACTTACATATTGCAAAATGATTACCGTCATTAGCTAACACCTCCATCACATAGCATAATAACCATTTCCTTTTTGTGCTGAGAACATTTAAGATCTACTCATAGCAACTTTCAAGTACATAATACAGCATTATCCTATATAATAATCCTACATAATAAAAGGTTAATATGCAAATTGACCGAACGGCAGAATGACCACCAGGGGGCAGACGCTCAATGCAGGAGTTGCCCCCTGGTGGTCAGTGTGATCCCACAGGGGGAGCACCACTCAGCCAGAAGCCAGGCTGACGGCTGGATAGCACAGTGGCCCGTCTCTGCGGTGGCGCTAAGGATGTCCAACTGCGGCTTATGCCCATGGGGAGTGGGCCTAAGCCGTCAGTCAGACATCCCCCGAGGGCTCCCAGACTGCAAAAGGGTACAGGCCAGGCTGAGGGACCGTCTCCCCAGTGCACAAATGTCATGCACCGGGCCTCTAGTTAACTATAATCACCACGGTGTACATTAGATCCCCAGAACTTATTCACCTAGTAACTTGTAATCTTTGACCAACATCTCCCCATTTCCCCCATCCTACAGCCCAGTGGTAGCCCACTCTGCTCTCTTGTTCTATGAGTTTGGCTTTTAGATTCCACAAGTAAGTGATATCATACAGTATTTGTCTTTGCCTCATTTCACTTAGCACAATGCCCTCAAGGTTCAGCTATGTTGTCACAAATGGTACAATTTGCTTCTTTCTTATGGACACTTAGTTTGTTTCCATATCTTGACTATTGTGAATAATGCTGCAATCAATGTGGAAGTGCAGATATCTTTTCAAGATTCTGTTTTCGTTTCCTTTTGTTATATATACCCAGAAGTGGAATTGCTGGATCATTTGGTAGTTCTATTTTTGAGGAGCCTCCATATCCTTTTCCATGTTGCCTACACCGATTTCCGTTACCACCAACAGTGCACACAAGTTATCTATTCTCTACATCTTCGCTAACACTTGTTATCTCTTGTTTTTTTATGAAAGGCATTCTAACAGGTGTGAGGTGATATCTCAGTATGGTTTTTATTTTCACTTCCCTGATAATTAGTGGTTTTGAGTACCTTTTAATATACCTCTGCTATTTTATGTCTTCTTTTTTTTTATTGCAGTATAATTGACATATAACATTGTTAGTTTCAGGTGTACAACATAATGATTTTATATTTGTATATTGTAAGTCAATTTTTTAAAATACATATTTTATTGATATTAGAGAGGAAGGGAAAGGAGGAAGAGATAGAAACATCAATGAAGAGAGAGATTCATCAATCGGCTGCCTCCTGCACGCCCCATATTGGAGATTGAGCATGCAACCCAAGTATGTGCCCTGACAGGGAATGGAACCATGACCTCCTGGTTCATAGGTCAACACTCAACCACTGAGGCATGCTGGCCGGGCACTCTGTCTATTTTTTAATCTGATTTTTCTTTGCTATTGAGTTATATGAGTTCTTTATATATTTTGGATATTAACTCCTTATCAGATATGTGGTTTATAAATACTTTCTCCCATCTGTCTTTTAATTTTGTTGATTGCTTTGCTGTGCAGAAGCTTGTTAGTTTTATGTAGTCTTACCTATTGATTTTTTGCTTTTGACTTTTGCTTATACTTTTGGTGTCATATCCAAAAAATTATTGCCAAGACCAATGTGAAGGGAAAGTTTCCCTATGTTTTCTTCTAGGAGTTTTTTAGTTCTGGGCTTTACATTTAAGTCTTTAATCCATTTTGTTACTTTTTGTGAGTAGGGTAAGATAGGGGCCCAGTTTTATTCTTCTGCATGAGGTTATCCAGTTTCCCCTGGATTTATTTAAATGAAGAGACAGACTATCCTTTCCCCCATTGAATATTCTTGACTCCCTTGTCAAATATTAGTTGACTGTACATGTCCTATGAAACACTCTTGAGGAATTAAATCAGGCAGCCAAATACATTCATTCATTCACTGACTCACTCATTCACTCAACAATGACACTCTAATAAACCTTCTATGTTCTAGCCAGTGTGTTAGGCCCTGGACACAGAGGAGAAAATAAATCTGACAAGATTTCTGCTCCCACAGTGGTCCGAGAAAAATGCAGGGGAACACAAAATAAGGAGACAAGTAAGACAATTTAAGATAATAAGTGCTATAGATAAAATAAAACAGCATAATGTAATAGGAGACCAACATTAGATCAAGGTCATAGAAGGACTGTCCGAAGAGGTGTCATTGGAGCTGAGACTTTCAGGGCCAGCTAGATAAGCAGGACTAAATTGATTCTAGGCTCCAACTTCTTCCACCTAACACCTGCCTAGGGGTATCTGAAACTCCTACCCACAATGGGGAGAAACAGACTTAAAATGCGAAAGCGTGGTGGCGGTCATGTTTTAGTGTCAATAAGCATTGTTTGAACTGTAATTGGCCAAGCCACCTCTCAGTGTGAATGGCTAGTTATCACACTGGGTTTTGACTGGAGGGGTGGGGAAAGGAGAGAGATGGAACGTCTGTAAGTCCAGGCTAAGTCAGAGCCCGTAGTGGGAGTTAGTTTCCCTCTGCGTTCCCTGCTCCCCGCCAGAGCAGCAGGAGCCACCACAGTCTGTTGAGTGAAAGAGAAAGTGAAGAGAATTTGAGCGAGGCTCTTTCTCCCCTGGAGAGGAAAGGACCCCCCCAAACTTGGCAACATCCCTTTCATGTTGTTTCCTTCCCTTTGGCAGATTTCCTGGCCCAGTTTATATAGAATTTTTGTTTGCTGCTTTGCTCTTACAGTGTTTAGTTCCCAGGGGTCTGTTAATGAAGGCCTTACTACCCTTATTTTCTAGCCCACGCAGCTAGGCACTTAGTAAGTGCTCAATAAATGCATGCCACTGATCTCTGTCCTTGGTAATTATGTTCCAGAAATAGAAGTTTATTACTGAACCGCATTATTATTTTCCTCCCCACCGCAGGCTTTTGTGCCCCACAAACACTTATGGTTAACCGAAAAAAGGGAGAAGCTAATATAATTTTTTTGTTGTTTTTCTCTAAAGGTCATTTTAACATTTGTCTAAATGCATGTGAAAAAGACATTTGATTGAAGGGTTTTGCTTGGAAAATGGGAGGGAATCTTTTCCACAGGGTCTCATTCACTTTCCACACGCTTTACCGCTCTGAGCTACAGGAAGAAAGAGCTGAAATTGATGCTTCGGTCCACCACTACGGAGAGACCTGGTTTTGGATGGAATTCCTGTCTTCCCTCCAAATCGTTGCTGGCTGGGCTAAGGAGGCCTCCCCTTTATTTGTGGGACAAAAGGCATTTTGAAAGTCTGAGCCTTACCTGACGCACAATGCCTCTGACGTTTTAAGCTGGCCATTCTGGAAAGCATGGACTGCTTGTATCTGCTGAGAACACTGAACATGCTACTCATTCTTAACTGTGGTAAGCGGAGCATCACAGAGCCCCTGTTTCTCATGAGATCCTTCCCAACCACCCCTCCACACATGTCAGGAGGTTATCTTTTGTTTTGGAAAAATTGTTTCTGGGAAATCACGGCAAGCAGTCAGAGGCCAGCTAGCCCAGGTGAACACAAGGATGAAGTGTGGCGCCAGCTCTGCGGCTTCGGGTCCCAGGGCCACCACCTTCTGGCTATGGGACCCTGAGCAAGTCAACCAGCCTCGCTGCGTCTCAGTTTCTCATCTGTTTAATGGGACCAGTAAGAGTGCCTTCCTCCTTGGGGAATTTGTGAGAATGAATGAGAAGATACAAGTAAAGCCCCCAGCCCAGTACCCCTCTGCCCCATGCCCGCCCCACCCCGCCCCACCCCAGGAAGCCTTTTGTGTCAGCAGTGGTTTTAATCTATTACTGGTCATCAAACAACTTGTGATAAATCTATATCTAGCAAGATGATTATGTTTCCTGTTCCCCTTTTTTTTTAAAGATATATTTTATTGATTTTTTACAGAGAGGAAGTGAGAGGGATAGAGAGTTAGAAACATCGATGAGAGAGAAACATCGATCAGCTGCCTCCTGCACACCCCCCACTGGGGATGTGCCTGCAACCAGGGTACATGCCCTTGACCGGAATCGAACCTGGGACCCTTCAGTCCCCAGGCCGACGCTCTATCCACTGAGCCACACCGGTTATGGCTCCTGTTCCCTTTCTTGCCGGACACGAGGCACTGTGGCTAAAGGGCAGTTTGGGAATGAGAAAGACTCTAGGCCTCATCGTTCTCAACCTCTAAGCTTTAGCCCCAGTTTCCTAAAACCACTTTTCAGTCATTTCAGTGGTAGCATCATGCGCCGCACTTGAAGGAGCAGAGAGGTTACCAGATGTGGGATTCGGTTACATATTTGCTTGCGATGTACAGAGAGAAACTGTTCTCTTCTTAGGGGGCTGAGCCTATTCCTGGTTGATAAATCGGTTTCCTCTTCCTATTCAAACAGTTCACATTCCTGCATAACTTCAGGGTTATTGGTGTTTCTGTGGAAACAAACACCTGGGAAGTGGTGTTTCCCAGGCTGAGAGCTTCCCATTACATTTTCTTGGCAGAATGAGAGGAGGGCGTTTCAGGCCCATAAAACCCATCATTTGAGCCTGAGCATCAGATAATGAGGCTAATAGTAGCGTCGCAGGCCTTTAGAGCAAGGAGAACATGAGATCCCATCGAGGCCAACCCTCTCATTTTACAGATGAGTCAATGCCTTCTGCTCGAACCACGTTTTGTAGTTCTCAAAGGCTTTTCAAAAAGATGGTATCATGTGCCTTCCCAACAAGCCTTTGAGGGAGTCAGGGGGTAGGTATTCTTTATCTCCACTTTGAAGATGAAGACACGGAGCCTTTGGGAGGGTAGGGAAGGAGTCAGTCCATGGACACTTCTCCAGCATCGCCAGCCTCTGCCCCTCTGACGCTTGCCTGTGTCTGTTCCCTGGGTTTAGTAGCTTATCCTGCCTTGCGCTGTGTTGTGAAAGGCAGTTCTCTCTTTGGTATCTTAGTAACAAAACTAACGCAGCTTCACTCTCTTATGGGTGCCTTGTTTTCTTGAATCCAGTAAAACACTTGTTATTTTGTGAGAAAATATAGGACTGTGGTCATCCCTCCAGTGAAAAATAAGCTGCATTCTGATGGGTGATGATGGCATTGGGTGTGCTCATTCCAGATCCCCCGAGACTTGTTGTAAGGAAGTTAAAATGAGCTGACGCACACAAGAGAGTCCTGATAAGAATTGTGGGCTGATGGGGGGAAATTTTTGAGCAAGGTTCTTCTGGATGGGCTGATAATCAAATAGATGAGCAATAAAAAATAACCAAATTTAATACACACATATGAATGGGAACCCTGTGTGCACGAGAGAGTCAGAGACAGAAAAAGACATCCTGAGTGGGGGGAGGGGGGGGAAGGTAAGGTGCTTAGGGACCAAAGGGTCATCGCAGGATGTTCCGAGGAGGAAACCTTTAGTAAATAGAAGTCTGCCCTGCCCGATGGATAGGCACAAAGAAGTTACCTCTAATCATCTATTAAGGCCAAGGCCTCTAATTCAAATTCTTCAAGGTAGTTTCAAGAAGGGGCAGCCGAAACCGGTTTGGCTCAGTGGATAGAGCGTCGGCCTGCAGACTCAAGGGTCCCAGGTTCGATTCCGGTCAAGGGCATGTACCTTGGTTGCGGGCACATCCCCAGTTAGGGGGTGTGCAGGAGGCAGCTGATCGATGTTTCTAACTCTCTATCCCTCTCTCTTCCTCTCTGTAAAAAATCAATAAAATATATATAAAAAAAAAAAAAAAAAGAAGGGGCGGAAGTTCCTCTTGAGCCTGTGGCTAAAGTTGCCTTTAGCTCAAAACCATCTGCGTACCACAGAGGCACATCTTGGGGTGACTTGTTTTGGACCCCCCCCCCCCCACACACACACTAGGAAAGTTGAAGAAGGAAATATCAGCTATAAGTAGCAATAAATAAACAAACAGAAGCAATTCGGAAACGTACAATATAGTTTTCCTGGTTTTGGAGTCTCACACACTGGGATGTTGGAAGGAATGTCAAAAGACTGGAAAGGAAGGCCCAGTCCAACTTCTAGGGCCTGTGGTTTAATGTTCAGACAGTGGGGGGGGGGGGGGGGGGGGGGGCGCTCTCCCCGGCTTTACAAAGGCAGAAATGAGCCTCTGGTAACTCTTCTTCTGCAGGGAGGCTCTGGGGATAAGAAACCTCAAGACTGAAGCCCTTAATTACAACCAGACAGAGGAAGGAGGCCGAGCAGGCTGTGCGGTGGGAATCCCTCCTGCGAAAGGAGGCAGCTTCTCCCGAGTGTGCTGCGTGATCCGCGGTGCTGGGATTTGTCCCTTCTGGGAGCAGCGAGCAGCTCCGGTAAAGCACCACCCTCATGTATGTCCCAAAAGCAGACGGGTTCTGGCCGCCACCCCGCTGAGCCTGGAGGCCGCTGAAGGACCTTGGACCTTTTGTGCGGACGGGATTCCACGACGGGGGAAAGTATTCAGTCATTTCCCGAACACTAAGCGTTTCCATCCGAAACCTCAGAAAGGAAGGTAACAAATAACCAACGGGTGTGATGGGGGTTCTGCTCCTGCGGCTGTGCCAGGAGGGTACTGTGCCCACTCACCCTCTCCCTCAAGGACCTCTTCTGTGTTACAGCTTGTGTACGTCAGGACCTTAAACAGTCCATGGGTGTGGAAAAGAAGTTTCTTTCCTCTCCCCGCCCCCACCCCCCCCATCTAGTTCATATGAGAAAGAAATCAGCGTCCCTGGCCCTGTAATTATAATACTGATATTTATCCAGTGTCTGGCAGGGGCCACTTTGCAACTATTATTATTCATAATCCTTCCAACCCCCATTACACAGATGTGCAAACTGAGACTGAGGACGTTAAGGTCCTTGACGGAGACAGTAGAGCGAGGACAGGGCTGAGCCACAAATGCTGTGAACAAATGCTTCTCTGGTTCTGAAACCGACATGCTTTCCTTTTGATGACGCTGCCAGGTATACTTGCCAGGCTGTGCTGGAATAGGTTTCAGAAAAGTGTATTCAAGATACAGAAAGGAATGAGAATTTTAGAATTTCATCAGGCAAATCTCACTCCACCATCCCTGGAGAGTCTGCAGGCCACTGAAAGTGACTTGAGTTCATTATCAAGGAGGCCAGGAGGCATTGTCAGTGCTTCGGTCACTTCTCGGTGGGGTGAGGCCTCTCTCTCTATAGGTCTTGCCATTGTCCCGCTCCCCACCGCGGACTCCCCACCTCAGAACCCTGTGCCGTGGCCCCTCAGGTTGCCTCTGACCTACACGTTGACTTCAGAGCCTCACACTGTGAATTCCAGCCTGGGGGCCCCCACCACGCTCCACTCCCTGACCCCTTGGGCTTCTAGAATTTTCCATCCTGGAGAGGTGCTCACAACATAACCATTTATCTGTTATTCCTGTGAATGGCTTCTCTTAGCAATGACCAGCCAACCTCTTCCCCATCCACAGTTCAGCATGACAGAGAGTCCGGAGAATCGGGAAGGTTGGTCACCCCAGGCTGGTGAGTCAGTGGAGAGCAGGGTAGATCCCAATAGGCTGAGGGCTGAGGGCTTCGGCGTGGAGCCTGTGGCTGCCTCCTAAGGAATTGTCCTCTCTCTCTCCATGCTCACTTCCCACCAGCCTCAGTTTCCTGTCTTCCCTGAGCTCAGTCTCCGGCCTGACCACCACAGCCAAAGCCATCTCCCGACATCAGAAACCATTTCCTGCTCCAACATCCCAGTGGCTTCCCTCGTGCTCAGAGTCCCGCTCAGACCCCTGGCTTCAAGCCTGCAAGGCCCGCAGCGTGTGCGCTCACAGCCCGCCACCTCTTCTCCCAGGCTCTGCCTTGGTCACTGGCCTCCAGCCAGAGTGACTTCTCTCCCTTCCCTGCACGGCCCTGCATGGCCTTCTCGGGGGTGGAGGGGGGGGGGGGTGGGGGGGGGGGGGGGTGGGAGGGCCCCCGCACTTGCTGTCCCTCTGCTTGGACTAGCATGCCCTTGGCCTTGACTATTCCCATCCTCCAGGCCTCCACTCTCCTAAGGTAATGCTTCCCAGGCCCCCCATTGGATGTGGCAACCACCCCATCATTTTCCATCTCCAAGACTCTCATTTGTGTGTTTGTTTGTTTGTTTTTCCTGGTTTATCTCCCCTAACAGGATGTCAGGTCATGAGATGGGGATTTTGTTTTGATCAGCACAGTGTCGTTAGCATGGTGCTGGCACATAGTAGGTAGCCAAGAACTATGTGTTGGCTGACTGGGTTCCATCAGTTATTTGGCCCTTTGCCACCAGAACTGAAGAAGGCTTACACCCTCTGTTTTAGGGCCTGGCTGTGCGTCCAGGCCTCCCACTCCCAGCCCCGTTCTTCCCGAGCCTTCTGTAAATTCCTCCTGGCGCTCTTGAGAGGAGTGTGTCCCAAACAGGGCCTGACGCACCACGAGGACTTCCGTGGCCAAATGACAAATGGGACTTGAGGGCCATGCTGTGCTGCGGAGGATGGCCTTCTGTCCATCTGGTGGCGGCATCCAGGTGTCCCGTCCAGCCGAGTCGCGGGCACAACACGTGCTTTGGCTCTCTCTCTTTTGTTTTTACTTTTTATTAGTTAGATCCGTGGTCGGCAAACTGCGGCTCGCGAGCCACATGCGGCTCTTGGTCCCTTGAATGTGGCTCTTCCACAAAATACCACGGCCTGGGCGAGTCTATTTTGAAGAAGTGGCGTTAGAAGAAGTTTAAGTTTAAAAAATTTGGCTCTCAAAAGAAATTTCAATCGTTGTACTGTTGATATTTGGCTCTGTTGGACTAATGAGTTTGCCGACCACTGAGTTAGATCACTGAGCACCAAGCTCACCACTCTCCCTCTGGCTCCCCTGTTGGTCCTTGAGACAGGCTGTGACATACAACCAGCACTCCAAAACCTGTCCCCTGGCACTGATTTCCTGGAGACACCGAGTTCCCGAGCTACAGGTCACCTTGGGAGGAACTTAAATGGCTTTTACTCTCCTGACGCTTCTCAGTCATCAAATGTGAGGCCCATTTCCCTCCGTATCCGCTCCCTCTACCTGTGCTCACAGCTCACAACAGTGCTGACCGCATTTGCTCCTCACCACCCGTGGAGCTGTGACCGAGAAGAAGCGCCCCATCTTCCCAGGAAGAACCCGCTCAGGGGGCTTCGGATCCCAAACCGGTCCCAGCTGAGCCCTGCTGAAACCCAGCGACCCCTCAGCATGACCCCCACGGGGCCCATGAAACTGAGTTCCGAGTGGACGAGGACAGTTCGCAAGCCGCAGAAGAGCCGAGTTTTTTGCATCTAGAACCGCGGCTTCTGAGGTCTTGCTCACAGAGACCCCTTTTGCTTCTTCCCAGTGTGGGTTCCCAACACGGAGCCCCCAACGGCCAGCCCGTCCTGGAGGCCCTTCAGGCAGTTGGCATGTGAATGCGGGTCCACGCGGGTCCAGGAGCGATGGCTCTCCACGTTTCACTTCGCCTGGGCAGCCCCAGCCCGGGCTGATGCAGGTGTGTACCCCACAGGTTTTTAAATGTTGAAGTGTTTAGAATAGGTCCCCTCCCCCCTTACCATCGCCTCTGAGGACTCGGTGACCCCGGGATCATGTGTGCAGGGCCTGAGCGGGCGGTGTCAGGTCTGTTCCTGGGAAAGGGCCCGGGAAAATCAGGCTGAGCCTCAGTGCCGCCACATGGAAGGCCTGCCCAGCGCCTCCTCCTGCGATGCAGTTTGAGGGATGAAACACCTGGAATCCATGGCTGCCGCTCTGGTGGGCCCTCTGTTCTGTAATCCGCGGTCTATCTGAATGACACTAAAAGTGGAGGGCGTCACGAGGCTTGTCCAATTTCTAGAACAAAAGACAGTCAGATGATTTTGGCTGAAGGATCCAAGGGACATGGGTTTCCTTTTTAAAGAAACGTTTTGTCCAGATATTACACTGTGAACCTAGATACGGGAAATAAGCTACTTCCTTCTGAAAGAAAACAGGACATCTATTCAGCACCTGGTCACCTTCCCTTTGTTATATATCCAATGACTATTATTTGGGGCAATGACCCACTCATAATTATGATCTCATATACTCTTTAAAGAAAACAGTTTACAAAGTTCTCCGTATTACTTTATTCTATTCTCCCCACAATGCTGTGAGCATTATCCTTGCCTACAATTGGGAGAGCAAGACACAGAGCGATGAAGGGGCATCCCCAGACCACCCAGCGCGTGGGTAATAGGAAGAACCCCACACGGCCTGCTTCCCACCACCGCCTGCCACTGGCAGCAGCTGGCGCTTTCCCATAGGTCCTGGCCCCCTTTGTGGGATCCCATTGGTAGAGCTTTCGGAAACATTCAAACTGGAGAAAGAGAAAGTGCTAATCACATAACATCCCTTTGAGCCCTGAGCACCACAGAGTTCCTGGGAACCAATTTCTAAGTTGACTTGTTAATGAATTGGTCCAGATAATCCTCCTCTTTGATGATGAGCTGCTAACTAATTGGAAGTTAGCTGCTGTAATGGCAAGGGTGTGTGATGTCCACGCCTGGCCATTCAGGGGAGAAAAGGAAGCTGATTTGGTCATGGTGAGGTTTTCCTCGTCCCTCCCCTCCTTCCATTTGGACAGAGACACACTCTGAAACCACGTGGCCATGATTACAACACGATGATACAGAATTTGGTCCTTGACAGTCATCTTGGCCCTGTTTAAATGGCCTCCCTTTCTGGGGTCACATTTTCAGGGCCAGGAACAAACTAATTTGCCCACACTTTCCAGCTGAACAAACTCGAGTAAGAAATAAGGAGGCCGGTGCCAGCTGGCTGCAGGGACGTGTGGCCCGCGCAGTTACACAGGGTCCCTGCTCCAGCAGGACCTGTTCTTGTTAATGCTCTGCTGTTGCCATTGTGAGATTCTTATTTGTTTTGAACAAGGGACTCTGCATTTTTAATTTACATAGAGTCCCGCAAATTACGCAGCCAGCCCTGCTAGGTGTCTCAGGATATTAGCCTCTGAGGCAGTCACCCAGCCAGGTCAGGGCCCCACCAAGATTTTAGGTCTCCCAGGGAATGTGGGATAGGCCAGCCCACTGCCGACAGATCCCCAAGAGTGTGGGGTCAGGACTTCCTGGGGCCTCAGAGCTCCCAGTGCTCAGCGAGGACAGAAGGTGCTGCTCATCACTGGGCAGAAGGCTCCATTGGAAGCCAGTGAGGGGGAAGTCTGGTGCCCACCCCAAATGCCAGGAAGATATGGAGTGTCTCCAAGAATAATAGGTGTCTTTTGTTCAGGGCCCTTTTCCCACATTCCAGCTTAACCTACTTAAGAGTTTGGGGCACGGTCAGATGAAACACAGGTTCAATATTTAACAGGCTACAAGCTTTTGGATTTTTTTTAACCCTTTTATTTTAGAGAGCATTTTTATTTTGAAAAATTTTAATCTTTTTTACTTATTATAAAGTCATATTCATTGACAAACGCATTTCATTAATGATGAGCAGGAAAAAAATCACCCACCGTCCCACTCCACAGTGATGACCATTATTAACGTGTTTTTTAAAAAATATATTTTTATTGATTTCAGAGAGGAAGGGAGAGGGAGAGAGAGCTAGAAACATCAATGATGAGAGAGAATCATTGATTGGCTGTCTCCTGCACGCTCCTTACTAGGGATCAAGCCCACAACCCAGCATGTGCCCTTGACTGGAATAGAACCCAGGGCCCTTTAGTCTACAGGCCAATGCTCTATCCACTGAGCCAAATCAGCTAGGGCCATTACTAATGTTTTAATTCACATATATGCATACAGGTACTTAAAAAAACCATAATAAGATTATACTGTATATGGAATCATAGTTGCTTTTCTTTCATTTAATATTTTGAGAACATGGTCCCATGTCAGTATACATTCTGCTACTTCATCACATTCATCTACAATGATTTTAATAGAATTTCCAGTTTGTTGAACTAACCTATGTGGATTGAGATTTAGATTGAGTCTCGTTTCTTGCTGTTTCAAACAGTGCCATGATGAACAGGCATGTGGCTACATTTTTGCAATCGCTCATGACTTCTGCTTCAGCATAATTTTCTAGAATTGAATTTTTTGCCTCGCAGGACTGTTGTACCAATGTCCAACCCTTTCGGCAGTGTAGACGAGTTTAGGAAGTGTTCCTACAGTCCCATGGAGAACCAGTTTTGTGGGTGGGTGGGAGGTTGTGATTCATACCCAGAAGAAACTCCTTCCAGACTCTCATGTCATTTCCAGAATTACAAAGGGTCAATAGCATGGGGATGTCAGGAGTGGTAGCTTTTTTATGATTTGTAGTCTAGGCAACTAGTGGTGGGTGAAAATTATCCTAAAGACATAACTGCCAAGAGGTCGCCCAAATATTCTATTTGCCTGTAATCACACCTTCTAATTATATGTAATCACATGGTGCTGAATCAAGGATTTATAAAAAGTACACTGCACTCATGTAATTTGAAAAAACAAAACAAAATAAAACAAGACTCCATTTGTTTGCTCCTCATTCAATCATCAGTAATTTGGGGGCTGCAGGGACTCCCCGCCTCTCTCCCCTCCCAGCTCAGGGTCACCTGGAGGAGAGGGGTCATGCCCTATGTCTGACCATGAGCGAGTTCCTCAATCTTCAGCTTCCTTTGTGAAGGAACATCTCAGCTCACATCTTCCATGTCTATAAATGCCCAGCTTCATCACCCCCAAGATGTGCATCCGATTTCTTCTTAGGGATCCGTATGCAATGTTTCTCCAGGCCGACATCTGGGCTTCTGGAAAAAAATCAACGTGAGGGGAAGCACAAGCAAATCTCCCAGAAAGGCAGCTAAAAGTTAGAGGCTCAGTCAATGGAGGGAGCCTTCTTGGTTATTATTATTTTTAATCAACAAAAATTGTATTTTGTACTAGCAGGGTGATAGATATAGAATAAAATCAGAATTAATTGTTACCGATCACACAGAGACTTTGTCGTAAGTGCGTGTGTGATGGACGACATGCTTTGAAGATAAGTCCCCCTGTGGGTTATGGACGATACCCCAGGAATACATGCGAACGATACCCCAGGAATACATGCGAGTGTCCGGAAGAACCATTGCCACGCTGGAGTCATTTTCAGTGGCAAGTGGCTGGGCCCTGTGGTTTTGTTTCTGTTCCTACACAAAAATGCAATGGATCATACAACCTCTGCCATGTGCAGTCTTAGCATTCCCATGACACAGTGGCTCATTCTTTTAAAAATGCATTAAATATGAGTTAGCCATTTATCATTAATAAGAGCATACGTTATTTTCTTGCTCCGGCTCTTCTTTCTCTTTCTTTCCCACTTATTCTGGTTTTCTGTTTCCAGCTTCTTGCCTACATCAATTTTCTTTGCTTTGAGAACTTACTCACACGTCTCTTTTTCGTTTCTTTTGTAACAACTCCAACACATTTCCTTTAACGTTTGTGATTTCTGCCTAGCTTTTCTCCCTTGCTTTTCTTCCCACCACCAAATCTCGTTTATTTTCGTTTTTCTCAATGGTCTAATCTTTCTCCACGCCTGTCACTTTTAATTGAGGTTTGCTGCATGGTTAAGATGAAAAAAGCCTTCCTCTTTTCATGCTCTTAAAGGAGACAGCCCCTCTATAGCTTCAGCCTCCCCGAGATCACGGCCTCTCTTGAATGGGATCCCCAGCTCCCTCTTTCATAAGCTCCATCAGAGAACAATGGCTTTGTGCTCTGTGGGATACACCAGGGCCATGAAGCTTCAAGATCTGTTGTTCTGAATTCTCAGTGTTGCTTTCTTTACAAAAAAAAAAAAATTGTTTTATTGTTTTTATTGATTTCAGAGAGAAAGGGAGAGGGAGAGAGAGATAGAAACATCAATGATGACAGAATCATTGATTGGCTGCCTCCTGCATGCCCCACCCTGGGGGTCAAATCCACAACCCGACTAGGAATCAAGCCGTGACCGCCTGGTTCATAGGTCAACATTCAACCACTGAGCTACGCAGGCTGGGCTCAGTGTTGCTTTCTTAAACATTATAGAGCAGCCTTACTATAGCTTCACCCCCTTCTCTCCCACTGCTTCTGCTATTTATGGATGCTTTGAGCTGGAATTCAACCTTCTTGTCAAAGGGGAAATTGGTAACCCTAAACTCACTAGTCAGAATGTAAAATATGTTTAAAGAGAGGTGTAAGACTCAAATTACCACCTTAACAGGCTCTCTCACTTGTGGAATAAGAAGAACTTGAAAGGACATGGAAAATTCTGGAACAATAGTTATGAGATATAGTTTGCATGGGGAACAGTTCACTCTGCCTCTGAATCCTTATCACTGGACATGTTTCTCTCTTTTGGAGACTCCCTGGAACATCATATCCACATGACGGGAACATCTTACACTTTTTTGAGGTCTTGCTCAAGTCCATTCTTAAATGAGTGTGTGTGTGTAGGGGGTTGGAGTGGGTCATATGAATTTTAAAATGTAGAATATCTCAGACTCTCCACTGAGTCATTTCCTTATTTTTATTAATTGGCTTTGACCCAACTACAGAACGAAAAGCTATTTTTATGCATTTGCTCACAACTGAGAGATCTAACACAGGATTTGAGCAACACAAGCTGCCAGTTTAAGAAGGGAGAAAAATGCCTTAGTATATTCCATTAGATTAGGCTGACAATATGTTTCACATTTTGAGATCATCTTTGCCTTCTAACAATTTCATAGATAGGTTCAGAAAAACCTATAGGTTAAAAATAACCATGGGGGGATGTAACACTGCTTACAGATAAAGGGGACTCTCTCTATCACGTTCCCTCTACTGTGGCTTCCTGGGATATCTTTTTCTTTGTGCTTGACTTCTTCACGGGGTGATGGATTGAAGCTCTGTCAGACACAAGCGCTGTGTAATAAAATGTGACTCATTGCAAAAGTTATAAAGTCAGTAACTCAACGTGTGGCTGACTCAGTAATTGCCCAGAATCATCTTTATTGAAATTATACTTCAATCTAGAAGTGAGAAGTGAAATAAGCTGTGAAGTCATCCTGACCTATTCTGGGCCAGGTTAAGAGTCTTTTTTCATTACTCTCTCAATTTAGCTTTATGATCATCAGTCATGCAACAGCCCTGATCATTAATTTGGCAAATTTCTATTCTAGGTAACTGCAAAACTATAGAACATATATCACTAAGAAGCATAGCACATGCCCTGAGATAAAGAAGCATTTACTTTGCAAAGAAATAACAGTCCATAAAACTCAGGAAAACCTGGAGGTAGGTTAAGGAGGTTTTTCTTGAAGTCTAATCTTGTTGGTGTCTAGGTGGTGGAGTAGCAAGGTTGGCTGGGGGTTGGAATTTGTCCGGGTGTGGTTCCTGGGGCAGTGGAGAAAGGTCTATATGTCCGAGGGACGGGACTGCTCTCTGAGTCATCTTCTCCCTTCTAGCTGTCAATGGCCCATGGGAAGACTAGAAGCAGACAAGAAAGGGAGCCTGGGTAGGTGGACTGGGCAGAGTAGAGCGTGCAGTGGCTCCAAAGGGCATCAGTTCTAGAAATGGAGGTTTGGTTGCGGCTCTCCATCCCTATAAGGGGATCTCCAATCTCTTACCAGAAGTTTGGCAACAATCTCTTAGGATGGCAAAAATATGGCCAGCAAGGCTTCACTCATCCTCCATCTGCTTTATTCCTAACTCCCTGGCCATTCTGTACTCTCTCTCTGGAATACCCTAATCCCTTATCTACCTGGAATATTTGGATTTGTTTTAGAAAATTCAATTTACCTCCCCCCCACCACCCCTAAGGAAGTTTTCACTGACTCCAGAGATGGAGTCCATAACTCTCTCTATCAAGTGCATGCTTCTATTGTTTTATGTATCCAAAGCGACACAACTTATTTATTTGTTTGATTTATTTATCAGCTTCCTCTAATGAACTATGAGATCCCTGAGGATAAACCTGTGTCCTTAATTCATGCTTGGATCTGCTGTGCTTAGCACAGAACCTAGCACACAGTAGGAGCTCATTGCATTCATGTAGAGTGAGTGAGTGAGTGAATGAATGAATGAATGAGAGAAGAGACACATTCTGGATATTGTGACTCTAGGAGGCGGAACAACCACAGATGCTGCAGAGGGTGTTTCTATATTGTGGGAGAGTCTGGAGTAAATGTTTTCGAAGACAGTGCCATGAATCAAAGAGCTCTCCTGGCTTTTAAGGGATCACAGATTCAGCATAGAGGAAAATTAGGAATCATCTAGCCCAACACCCCGCTTCTAGGGCATTATTGACAGAGGAGCAGATGGCGTGCATTTGAATACCCCAGGGGCAGTCGCTTACCAGGCAGCCCATGCTAGTCTCAGATGGTTATGTTTTTTTTCATGATTTATCCGCATAATTTACTTCCTTGGCGTCTTCATCTGAATAAGCTCTCAGTAAAATTTAGCTATTATTATTGTCTATTTTTTCTTCATGAAAAACACGTAAAGGTTGTTATTAACGTTTCCATCTGTTCTCAAGGCTAATTTCCCTAATTTCATAAACCATCACTTGGATTCCAGATCCCTCACCATTCAGGTCCCTGTCACCTCACCAGCCACGCAGCTCACCAGCCACCAGGGCAGTGACCAGTGTGCTTCTGGTGACCCGCTCTCTGACACTTTCCGCCTCTATTCACTCCAGAGAAAGGCCCCTTTCATTCCTCTCATCTATGCTTATCAGAGGCCAATGCCCAGAGCAGAAAGTCAGCGTTGTGATTGTTCAATGTGGGTGAAAAAAAATATGGGCACATAAAGAAGGATCAAACCCAGTGTGGCTTTCATTTACTGAAGGAGAGCTGGGGTCTGGAATGTGGTTTTTAAATAAGTGATTAGGGACACAGCAAGCTCATATTTAGAAAGACTCTGATAATATGAAATAGAAATTATAGAAGAAAGCAAGCTTCCTTCCTGTATTATTTATTTGCACATTGCTATTTGCTCATCAAAAAGCAAAATAAAATAACCTTTATTTCTTGGAAGCAAAATCATTTCTAACTCAAATAAATTGAACTATAAGAGAATAAGAGACCGGTGGAAGATTAAAAATAGACCGTGGGTTTTTAAGTTCTTTTAGGATGGTTTTGGGGGGGAAACATAGGCAAAGAATATGATTCTTGATGCAGGCAACACAAGAATAAAGGCAACAAGAAGGTAGAAAGCCCTTCTAAACTCAAGTTATCGGCAGTAAAGAAATAAGTTCTGAATGATAATAATACGGGCCTAGTGTAAACCAACGCATGTAAAGGGTTTCCTAACTAGTAACCTGCTATTCGTGTGACGTGTTTTTTATTGGTGATGCTTCTGCAGTCGAAGATCCCTATTCTCTTACCCTCTTGTTCGCAATGGTACCTATTTGCCAAGTGGCTACCTAGGGAGAGGGCTGTTACATCTCTGCAGAGCAACTGAGATCTGGATGCTAGTTGAGCAGAAGATGCTGGTTGTGTCAAAAGATGCAGCTAAACCTGGGGTGGGTCCATGGCCATAAGGAAGAGGAGACACAAGCTGGAGGAGACTGCTCATTCCCGGTGAGTCAGCGCAGGGAAACTGAAGTTTCGTGATAGGACTCTTTATTGCAGATGCAAAGATTGCTTTTACCGGCAGCTCGTAGACTAGCAATCCTCAGAGTCTACAGTCGTGCTGACATTCATGAACGTGGTCCATAGAAAGCCAGCGAGCAAGCTGCTGCAGCAGACATTGTCGGTTTCCTTTTCTCCTCTTCCTTTTTCCGCACAGGACCCTGATTTTATGCAAGTATCTCCTTTTTCTTTAAAGCAACACTGTGCTCACAATGACTCTGGCCTCTCCCCGCAGGGGATGAATTATTAGCCCAAGGTAAGCATGGCAGTCTGTCTTGCTGGTGATTAGTTTAAGCATCTGCACATGAAGATCTGGCCAGTGAGAAAAGAGAAGTTTATGCTGGGTTCTTTTGAAAAGGATTCTAAAGAGAGACACACAGGAAGAGACAGTTTATTATTCTACTAAGCATATCACATCTGGATGTGAAGCCGTCAGTGACGGGAACTAGCCTGAGGATAAGGCCCAGATGTTGAAGATGACTCAGCAGAGGCTGTACCTGAAACACTGAATGGACCAACCACAGAGCTGCTGGTTACAGACTGAATGTTGTGTCTCTCCCAAATCCATGTTGAAGTCTTAACTCCCAGTGCCTTGAAATAGGGCCTTTAACGAGATAATTAAGGTCCAATGCAGTCATTGGGTGGTCCCTAAAACATCTAGTGTTCAATCTGATCAGTGCTTTGATGAGGTGTGGAGATTGGGACATAGAGAGAGAGAGAGAGAGAGAGAGAGAGAGAGAGAGAGAGAGAGAGAGACAGAGATGCATGAGCAAATACAAGGGGCCTATCTGCAAGCCACGGAGAGAAATCTCAGGAGAAACCAAACCTCCCACACCTTGATCTCAGACTTTAGCCTCCAGAAGTGTGAGAAAATAAATTTCTGTGGTTTAACTCCTCCCCTGCCCCTCCACCAAGTCTGTGGTATTTTGTTATGGCAGCCCTAGGTTTGGCCTTCTTGATATATAAAGCCATACAATTTTTTTTATTTGTTTAAGTCACTTGACTGGTGTTTTCTGTTCTGAGTTGTTAAAAACACACACACACAAAATAGTTTGTAGCAGTATGATCCTATTGCAAGTGGCGACAAGTCTGAGGACAGGAGATGCAGAGAGAACCTGTGCCAATCAAGGCCAGAAGACCACAGAAGATTATTCTGAGTAACACTTTCACAGACACCAGGAGTAGCAGGTCATTTCATGGCCAGGAGGAAGCTAAAGATGTTGGAGGAGTGGTTGCATTTTTTTCCCCATATGCTGGGGTAGGGCTTTGGTCTCTGCTCTCCCAACCCTCCCATAGCTGGACCTGAGGATGGAGCCTTATGAGGATATGGTTTGTGGCCACAGGACAGAGTGATGCTGACTGTCCCATGTGTGGGCTCAGACCAACAACGATGACCTCAGCTAACCAATCAAGTTAACTAGCAACAGATGAAAAACAAATTTTGACCGGCTTCAGGGAATGAAAATTTATAACATCCTATGTACTAGTTAGAGTAGGATGGCATGGAACCTACTTCATTTCATGGGTTCCCCCTACTGATTTAGGTTAACCCAAGTTCTAACTTCAAAGCAAGAATTTGGCAACCACTGGATAAAGAGAGATCAATTGCCAACATTTAAGGAGCACATATGTTATCCAATAGCTCAGGTTTGGCTCTGATTCATGAAATAAGAAATGTTCTTCTCATGACTACCTCCAAAGTTATATTTTTTGAGCCAAGTATATTTTCTAGGGAATAGTGGTCAGGTTGGCCACAGTCACATTATTTCAAGCTTTCAATGCTTAGATTCAAATAGCTTCTCTTTGGTCTTCCTGCCTCCAGAATCTTCCCTTCTAAGCCATTCTGCTTCCTGGTGAAGCTTCCTAAGATTGCTTTTATTTCTTCCCCCACCTCCAAAACATTCATTTGGCTCTAAAGCTATTGGAGATCTCCTTTAGTGCGTCTGCCCAGGCTGCAGTCCCCTTTTCCTGCTCTAAGAGTTGCTTTGTCCTGGAGGTGGGGCCCAGAAGCCAAGTTCATTCAATATGACATCACTTCTGTTATGTAGTTGGAATAGCATTCGGATTCTCTTTCACAGAAATTTGGAATTGGAAGTCAAAGATGCTGGTAGCTTCTGCTGGTCATTTGAACTGAGATGTAGATGTGTGAGTTGTGGAGTGGATCGTTTTATACCGTATTCATAGGGAACAGAATACTCTACTGAGCAGAAAAGAAAGGCTGAGGCAGACATGCAGAGAGAAGCTGAGGTGATAACGTAAATGACTGGGGTGGAGTTGGGGGTCAAGACGAGGAAACTAGCTCCTGATAGCTTTTCATTCCTGATTCCAGGCCTTGAAGAGACCCAGCTGCCCATTCTGCCTAGAGTTCCTCCAGATCCCTTTGTTTTGAAGTCATCTCACCCCCTTTGGTTTACACTGCTTTGAGTGGCTTTCAAAACCACCTAGGTCAAGGCAAAGGTGAAGTTCAAATCCTTGGCTTGGTATTCAACACCATCCCAAATTTAGCCATTATATATTGTTTTCATCTTTCTATCCCTCTACTATCCTACACGGAGCTTCATTCATACCAGTCCACTTTCCCCCTCCTCTCACACCTTATGCATTTCTGGCTCATTCCTTATTTCACCTCATTTCCTCTAACTAAAATGCTTTTCTTCTTCTTCTTGGATGACTTGAACTCTGCACATTTTTAAAGATCAACTCAAGTGTGTTCTTTTATGTAAAATCTTCTACAAGCTTCCCAGCCCATAACAATGTCTCCTTCCTTTAGACTTCTATAGTGCTCGTTGTTTCTGTTTTAATTAAAACAACCGTTTTAATGTAATAATAGTTTGCGGTAATGCAGAAAAATAGGTTGGTTTCAGAGAGACACCTTGATGACAGAAACTCTAATACCAAGAGTTTGGAAATACTATGAGAGACCAAGGAAAGTATTTTAGGATATCAGAATAAGAGGGTGGTGGCAAAACTATATGTAAGTATTACCACTAGTAAAATAATAACCAATCTGTTGGAAAACACAACACGTGCATGTTCATATGCCTTTTATTATGTAGCTTAATCAGTAACACTCTGGTTGAGTATGATAAAACAATGAACTGAGGAGATAAAGATGGAAAAAGAAGAGGACATAAAAGAAGATGGATGCTACAGTGCAAGAGAAGATGGAGACTGAAGGAAGAGGAGCTGATAAAATAGAGAGGATGAAAAAGAGAGGATGATGGTGGACCCTTCTTCCTTCTCCTCCTGTCTCAGGTAAAATAAGCGTTAACCTTGACTCTGACACCACCTTCTTCCTAAGAGAGGAAAAGGGATCGGAAGAGAAGTAAATAAAAAACAGTAGGATGACCAGGAGGACAAACACAAAAGCTTCCCCCAGACAAGGTAGATCATAATTCCTAGCCTCTAACCCAAGGTGGGCTATTCCAGACGTAATGACAAGAATTCACCTGTAGTGAAAAATTAGTATTTTCAATAATGAACATGTGAATCTGTATGGCCCTGCTCATTCCACACCATTCACTCAACAAATATTTATTGCACTCTCTGTTACCAGATGATTCATTAACATATGAAGTCATTACACCCATCACTCATTGTATATTGCAGAAACGAACAACCAACATCTGATAATTCTGCAAATAAATGTGGATGAGGCTGTCTCATTGACTCACCATTCACCCTTCCTCTATGAGAGCTTCCCCACCCCGGTCTGCCTTGGGGGTTTTCCAAGGCTGATGAGCCATGATTTGTAGCTGGGCTTGGGTGTTTTGTTTTGTTTTTTCTTTTTCTTTTCTCATACCTACTCCCAAAAGTTGTTTAAGATAACTAATAGCATGAGCTTGCTTAGGCTTGTCCCCTGGTTGACATCGAAACAGTGCTCTAGAGAGTTTGAAGCCCAGAACACATCACACCTGTGTCTAGCTCCTCTCTTCCAATATTTTTGTTCAGTTGTAGCAGAATATCAAAGGCAATCTGAAGGGGAAAGATGTTCCATGCTGGTTTCAGCCTGTTCATGGGGTGTTGAGAAGATCACTGCATTCCATTTGTTCTTTCTTCCAGTCTAATCTCATTTGGAGGCCAACTCTGTGCCAACATTGATCTTGAGTAACCCACAACCCAATGGAAAAGCAAACTGGAGAACTTAGACATTGCATACATGATACTAACCCCTTTGTGTCTGGAACTACAGATAAAGAACTACCTTCTCTATCAACTCCCTATTCCCACCCCACCCCTGGTATGTGCCCTAATTCTCTTCATTGTGTTTTACAGATGGTATTAGCTAGTGCTCTAAAGGTATGTAAAGGTAGGAATGTTGGGTGTGTGTGTCTGTGTGTGTGTGAATATGTAAGCAAGAGAGAAGTTTTCTGATCTAATGGTTTGTTTTTAAGAAAGTAAAAACTATCCCATACCAAGGAGCTATGCTGCTAGATTCTGCCCCATTTAATCCTTTTAAATTCCAGCCAAACATGTAAGCCCACTTCTTAGCCTTTCTTCTTTCGCTTGAGAAATTAGCATGTGCTGATTGATGTCTGTCTGGGAGGCACCTTTTGTTCAAGATGATCCTCTACTTGCAGAAGAGCAAGAAGCATTTGGAAGGGTTGCACATATTCCGAGGCTACCGTCAGGATGTGTTGGAAGCAGTCCCGTCTTTTCTGATGCCTGACAGAGTCGTGTTTTCCTCAAGGGAATAAATCTATGTTCTGTTTTTACTCCATCCTCCATCAAGCTCACAGCACACCCACTGGGTGCCAACCCTACCTTGAGGAGGTAATAGTTCTGGGTGCTTCCTTGTCCTTTCAATGTCATAGACTTGGGATCTTGGAGAAGATAAGCGTCATCCCTCAGACCATACTGGACTTGGTATGATGTTCCTGGACTTTAAAATCCTGTAATTAAAGGATTTTAGCCGCCAGTTTATCTAATTAAGTTTATACGATTCACTGTCCAAATTCAAGTCACAGTTCTGTGATGAAATAGGAAACTGATTTTTTCCCCCAAGACTTGGATGCCACAGATCTGACTGAAAGGTTCAGGGCGAGGTCAGTTCCAGTCCTGTCACATGCTGGTCACTAGCCCTGGAATTGCAAAGCAGGAAATTGTAGGTTCAAAGAGGAATTGGCACAATGCCTAACACATACCAGCTTTGGGGCAGATAGTTGTTAATTGATGAATGCAGTCTTACTACCAGATGCTCTGTGTTCAGTCTCCTTTTCCTTTAGCTAGATGCTGCAAAATCCATGGCTGATACAAAAAGACATGAGTAGTTACAGAGAAGCATCAACAATTTGAAAATAAGGTGACCCTTCCTCCCAGACTGGCTGTGAACTTGTGGAGCCCAGTACAAAATAAAAACGCAGGACTCCAACTTCAAAAATGATTAAGAATTTCAAGGTGCAAAGGCGGAGCATTTAACCGTGTGGGGCCCCTTCAAAGTACATATTGACACCTGTAAAGACGGCCCTGACCACCTCCCCCCATTTAATTAACATGTACGATTCCCGACAATTTAACAGGCGCTGTGCCTGTCCTTGTCATACACACCATCTTCTATCATTCTCACAGCAACCATATGCATCTCTCTGGGAGATTTCTTAATTTGCTCAAGATCATCCACAGAAGACTGTCTACAATGTCCCCTCTCCCCCCCAGCCCCCAATCTAGATAGAAGGTATGTTAATTCTGAGCAATGCAGTTTCCCATGGGCTGTCTGGTACAATCTTTCCTCATGTAGTTATGTAGATGGTAATCATTAACACGAATGGAGAACGGACCATATGTCCGGCTTTGTTCTAGTGCTTTACTAGTGTATGTATTCACCCTGTGACGCCTAGCGGTGCTTCAGACCTCCGTGGTCAGGATGTGGCAGGAAAGCACTGCCCAAAGGATTAACTGAAGAGATTTATTGAAGGGGCTACTCCAGGGGTGTGGGTGGGAGTAAGAGATCCTCACGGAATAGAAGTGCATCTGACACCAGCAGGAACCGGCAGGAAGGAGCAGGGGAGAAGACAGAGGCACCAGGACAGGGTGACATCTTGGGCCATGGCAGACAGGCTACTTGTTAGGCGCGGCGACCATGGTCCAGGTGGCCAGCCATCGCCAAGATCCTGGTTAGGAGGAAGGACTTGAAGAACAAAGGCTCCAACCGACGTTCCTGTCACCCTCGAATCTGCCCAGGGTCTCTCGGTGGCTTAACTCAATAGAGCCGGGGGTGGTGTCTGCAGAACTCCCATCCCGGGACACAGAGCAGGACACCACAGAGGCCACTGGAGAGCAAACCAGGATAATGCCTGTCCCCATTTTACAGACGCTGACATGGAGACAGAGAGGCTAGGGGGCTCACTCTAAGTCACACAGGTAGTAAGTAGCAAAGCCAGCATTCACTGGGAGGCCTCAGTGCGGCATGCAGCTCTCAACACCGGGCCTGAGAATTCATGGCCGCAGTGGGTAGAGCAGCTAGGTGAGTGGCAACAAACTACTACTAAACTCTTCGCTTGAAATGGTGACGTCAGAGAAAGACAGCCTGGACCAATGAAACTGGATTTTTAACTATTTGTCAGCTGGATTCCCTTCAAGAGGCAGCATGATGAGCACCAACGCAAAGCATTGCCTGGGGCCGGTGTGGGGGGCTCGGTGGTGAGAAAGGAGAGGAGTGGTTTGCAGCTAGTTGCATTCATTTCTAAGAAATCGGGTAATTCTGAAACACTGTCAAGAGCACTTGGAAAGTTTGATTTCTTAAATAGGGTGCATATTCTTCCCAAATTTATATTCTTCGTAGCTTGTTTAGCTTGAACGTCAATTCAGTGGCTGTGTGTGAAGAGCCTCCGGCGTCATTCGAGGTGCTAGGGAAACCGCTATGGACAACAGATGAACTCGCTATTCTCGAGGCCCTTAAACGCTAGTGACAGGAGACAGACAATAAACAAATAATGAAGCAATGCAGGACAGTGCTAGTCAGACGAATCACACAGAATAAGAGGCTAGAGAGTGATGAAGGAGAGAGACACTGTTAACTTCAGAATTACCAAGAGCACTCTCTGAGAGGGAGACATTTGAGCAGGAACCAAAGGACACCTGTGTCACTGGTGGTGCCACAGGGAACATTAGCCCAGCTCCGTGGAGGAGAATTTTAGATGTGGAAGGGACCACAGAGACGCTCGCATTCTGTGATTGAAGAAACTGGGGCCCCGGGGTTCAGTCCTTTGTCCAGAGCCATATTGTGAACACTGATCAGTGAAGCTTGAGCCAAACATCACATACTGAAACTCTCCTTCTGTCATTCAACAAACATTCTTCAGCCCCCATTACGTGTTGGGCACCCAGCCTCCGGCTTTTGCACTGGATTCTATTGTTTACTGATTCAGAATCAATTTCCAGTTAATGAGTGTTCGCTGCGATTTCAGCTTCAGCTGCCTTGAGCTGTGGGTTGACTTTGTGTGGTGTGTCCAGGTGCCCTGGAAGATAAATGAGGCCCTGGCAGTGGGGGCTGCGGCGATGTGACTTGCAATCTGTACCTACCCTCCTTTCCTCCCCCACTTGAATTATGATTATTTTGTAACTTGAAAATTAGACTTTGGTAGTTCAAGTGAGCTGGTTAAAAATCAGGCTCTCTCCTTCCTATCTTTGATCTATATTAATAAAAAAATCCATGACAGTGGAGTTATTGTCCTAGTGTGGGAGGCTGGGCAAAGGAAAAGGAATTCAGGCAGGAAGAGAGCCAGGATGTTCAAGCTCAAATCAGAGGGCAAAGTTGGAGCTTCAAGGGAGCAGCAGAATGAGAACGTGACCTAATGTGTTCTCAGATGTTACACCAAAGACAGGTGTAAACATAGGAACAGGGTCAGTGTCTAGAGTGAAGGGGTGAAGATCTGGATAGAGCCCAGGGCAGGGAGCTCAAGGGGAGAAGGACAACCAGAGGTTAGCCAGGCCAGGTGTCAGGACCAGAGTGATTCTTACAGATGCATTTCTCCAAAATGTGCATTCAAACACTCAGGTACAATCTCTTGCAGATTTGATAATTATTTTTAATACAAATCCTTTTAAATAGCATTTTCAACTTCAAAAACCCTTCATATACATACACCATCTTATCTAATCAGTAAGGCAATGGACGAAGGTATTTTATGGGTGGGAGAATTGAGGTCCAGAGAGGCTGAGAAAGGGGCCCAATGTCTGATGATGAGTTGATGGCAGAGCAGGGATTAGAACTCAGGTCTTCCAACCTCCATCCCTCATACAGCTTTGCCTCAGCCTACATGGCTGTGTGATGGGAAGATAGAGAAGAGCTATGAGTGGCAAGGCTTGGGAAGCTATATTAAGGCTGTGAGATCTGTCCCACAGTGGAAATTCAGATGTCATGAGAGAAGGTAATTTGCTTATGTAATTTTCCTCTCTTCTTTTCTGGGAGGCTAATCTCCTTAGTTACAAAGGCAGACAATCTCATGGCTTTGGTCCTTAACTTGAAGCATTCAACCTAGTTGAACTTGAAAACTGCCAAGAGTTGTTTTACCCTGGGCTCCAGAATGTGAAGTCCCACATTAGTTTTTATGGTGTGACTGTAGATCCTGAAGGAGAGTATACACCAATATCAACAACAATAACAGCTACCATTTATTGACTGCTCACTATGGCAGATGCTAGTCCATACACTTTAGAACCTCCCATTTAGTCTCCAGTGTGACCCTAGGTAGTAAACACTATTATTACCCTTGCATAAGGGAACTGAAACACTTAGATGATAAGTAACTTGACCGAAGTCAGAAAGGTCACTGCTTCCTACCCTCAGACTCATAGTTCCCATATTTGACAGTAGCTTCTGCTGGAAGCTCCTGGGACTCTCTACCAGAGGGCTGTCTCTGGCCATAGGAGCATGCTTTGCCCAAGCACGGAGAACATTGGAAATTCCAGGAAACTAATGTCCCTGGGGACAGACCTCAACCAATGAAACTAGTGGATAAGTACCCGAGCATTCTTTTCCTCTTAACTAGGGCATTTCATCCTCTATACAAAGCACATCAAACTCAAAGGCTAACACGAGCCAAATAAATGAGGCATGTGGCCCACGGGCCACAAGTTTGATATGCTTAATCTTATACCATCTCTCAGAGGTCCTTGTAGGGATTGAGTCCCAGTTGCCCACCAGGTTAAAATGCTCCTTAACACACATTATACTTGTTGTCTTCCATTCCATCTATCATTCTCTAACTTAGGCTTCCTGCTGTCATTTCCCAAATAAAGTATTTCCACCCAAATCCTTGTCTCAGGACCTGTTTCTGGAGACTCAAACCAAAGACAGTTGGAAGAACTGAAAGGGGTCCTAGAAACAGACCCACAAATGGGATTTGAATCTACCTAGTTCACTGGTCAGAGGTAACAAGGATCCTTTGTTGGAGATAAGTGAGGTGGTGTTGGGACATTACAGTCACTAAGACTCTCACCTATAGGAACTGGGATGGAGTGCAGATGGAAAGGGATGTCCTGGCTTGTGCAATAGTTCTAGCATTTGAGAGATTTGGGGCAATGGTAACCATGAAGATTGAGAAGCTGGCTGGCTGTTATTAAATGCAGTAGTAACTCTCAAGAAAGAAAATTAAAGGTTCATGTCAGTGCACAATGAGAAGGTAAAGGGTCCTCAATGCCGGCATACACAGAGACACCTCTTCTGCAGCTGGAGGAAAGACTGCTGCAAACCAGGCTTATTCGTTGATTATAAGAACAACAAGGATGGAGCCAACAGCATGGGATCCCTCTTCTCAAGACTGATGTAACCACTGCTGCATCTAAATGCCTGATGTATTAACAACAGAGACTGATGCTGAGCTCTCAATTTTGTACCATCCCTCGAACAGTCAACCCACCACTTGGCAGAGAGTTGATTATATTGGACTCAGAAGGAGACAGGCTCATGGTTACTAGGGATGGTTTACCTTCCCTGTCCATAGTGCTTCTGCCAGCATCTTTATCCAAGGACTCACAGAGTACCTGGCTTACTAACATGGAATCTATGTAACATCACCTGAGACCAAAGGAGCCCCTTCACTGTGAAGTTGAGACAATGGTTATGCCACCATAGGAACTACTGATCCTACCACCCACCACTTCATTTGGAAGCTGCTGGCTTGGTAGAATTTTGGAATGCCTCATAAAGGCTTAGCTAAGATATCAGTTGGAGATGACACACCATGGGGTTGGGACACTGGTGTTCAAGATACAGACTACGTGTTGAGTCATTATCTGGTAGAATATACAGATCCAGGAAATAAAACTAGGAAGTGGCCTTCTCACCATCATTCCTAAAGACCTACTTGGGAAGTTTGTGCTTCTTGTTTCTGCAGTTTTGGTTTCTACAACACTAACCTGGTTCCTGAAGTGAGTGAGGGTGGGGTAAGAGGAGTGTCTATACAAAGGAACATAGTCAGGATTTCACTACATCTGAAGTTATTTCTCCTATTCAGACATTTTAAACTCCTTAGGCTAGTAAATCAGCAAGCCAAAGAAAAGAGGTTATATGCTGGCAAGATCATTGACCCTGATCATCCCTAGGAGGCAGGCTTATCTATATATATAAAAGCCCAAGCGACCATTCAACCATTTGACTGGTAGCTATGACACGCACTGACCACCAGGGGGCAGATGCTCAATGCACAGCATGAAAACGTGGAACAGACTGATGAATCTCAGAGGGAAGGGAGGTGGGGAGAGGGTGGGAAGAAATTAACCAAAGATCTTATATGCATACTAGAGGCCCGGTGCATGGATCTGTGCACCAGTGGGGGTCCCTCAGCCTGGCCTGTGCCCTCTTACAATCCGGGACCTCTCAGGGGATGTCGGAGAGCTGGTTTGGGCCTGATCCCTGCAGGCCAGGCCGAAGGACCCCACTGATGCATGAATTTGTGCACCAGGCCTCTAGTTTCTACATAATGGAAACAGGAAGAAGCATGTTTGGAATTCAGGGGATCTCCCGATCCTTCTTAACGCTTCTATGCTGTGAATGCACCATTGCAGCCACCACAGCCTGATTGACCTCCACACCTGTCCCTGCATTAGCCCTGAGGAGAGGAGCTTTGGAGTTGGGCTCAGGGAATGAGCCCCTGGGACTTGGTCTCATCTGGACAGCCTCTCCTCCCCACCTTGTAGAGTAAACATCCTCCAGACAGTTCCCACACGTCACCCACATCTGGGCTGAGCAGGTAGTAAGCCTGCACTGGCTTCCTCTCTCCCTATCAGTTAGGGATTGATGGTCAAGGTCCTGCAGTGAATCCCACTCACTTCCAGAATTGAATCTTGCCACCTACCTCTTCTAGGGTTTGGAAATAATAGAGATTACCACCATCTATTGGCTAAACAGTGTGTAAGAAGCTCTACATATTTTATGACATTTAACACCTACAGCAACTCTGCCAAGTATCAGTGTCCCATTTTCTAAATGAGGAAGCTAAGACTCAGAAGTTTTACCTAAACAGTGAGGAGGTGGCAGCATCCAGATTAGTCTGTCTGCCTCTGAAGCCTTTTTCATTATATAATGACGCCCACGGATTCAACTTGAACCATGCATTGTTATTTAAACATTTCTACAATCACATGTGAGCAGAGGAAAGAGATGTCCTGTCCTTGAAAAACTTATCATATTGGTGTAAGACAAGATTTATAGAAATGGAGCAGTTTGCAAATGATCCATCAGTGTTTCAAATCATTCTGCATGTCGGGGAGCACTGAGAAAGGGAAGAATGTGGGAAGTAATGGAGAAGTTGGGCTGTGATGGGAGGATGCTTTGCAGGGAGAGGTAAGAAATGCCCATGGAGGGGAAATCAATAGAGAAAGAGAAGGAAGACAGAAACAAGCTCAGCCAGTGGAAGAGAAAACTGACCTAACTAAAGAGGAAGGAGTAGAAAGTAGCAGAAAGTGAGGTGGAATGAGAAAGTCCTTGGGAGCTATGAAGAGGCATTTAGACTCAACAAGGAAGCCAGAGGAGCTCAGGATAGCTGTGCAGGGGCAGGGGCAAATAGAGGAAACAAGAGTGTTGGAAGGTTAAGACTTCAGGAGTAAAGAAGGGCCTGAGGGGAAGGAGATGAGAGAACGTTGCAGCCACCCTTTCATAGAAGAACTGGCCAGACTAGGTAACTAAGTAGAGCAGCCGAGACAAGGAAGACTCCCTTTTCCATCAGGTTCAATAAAGGGGCTGGGGAATCACTGGGGAGCGGCGTCAACTGTAAGTGCAGCTCATTTAAACAGCTTCATAGGAAGGCTTTTCCTAAAGGAAATGAACACTGCCCTCTGATCAGAGAAACAAATTTATTGTGGGTTTTTTTGTTTTGTTTTGTTTTGTTTTTTGGCTGAGGATGGGGGATCTCGCCTCCTGATAGTTTAGAGAAAGCTTTGACTAAATGCCTCTCAACTGAGAGGTCCCCTCTGCCTGTCCTGAGCTGTGTGTGACTTCAGGTCAGGGCTCAGGAGTTGAGGAATGGGCTGAAGAAGGGTCTCTCCCTCCTCCCAGTGGGGGAGGTGTGTCAACGTGTTCTTGATGGTCCAAAGGAGAAATCTAAACAAGTCCAATTTGTTGTCTTGTTAAATCTCGAGGAATTCAAAATACGTTGTTATTAATCAACCAGTCAAACACTGTTTACTCATTGAGCAAAAGTCCTGATCTCTTCAACCCTGTAAAGATTTTATACTCATCACTTTCCTTGGTCTATCTTTGTGAAAATACACGCTTTCGTTTTTGTGATGATATCCAAGGAATTGTTTCTAATAACTGTTCCCATGAGTGAATTGTGAACTCTATAATCTTTCCATGAAGATCTTGTATTTCCTTGACAACTAGCCCATGTTGTAAATGTAGGTGCTTCCCTGCAAAATTAATTAATTAGTTAATTAATTAAACTTTGACTCTGATAAGTGGGTCAGTTTTTATTTCCGTTTGGGGAAGCCACATTTCAAATTGTTAAAGGCACTTGACTTATAAATGACTCTTCTCCCTACTCACCCCCGCTTCCCCATTTATTGAGCACCAGATAAGAGCTGGATTTATTTGTTCTTACGAGCCCTTTAAATATTTGTCCCTATGCATATAAATTAAGGGAAACTGTTCTTCTGCCTTGATAACAAACAACATACTTCAGGTCTAAAGTATGCCTCATGTTGTGTAACCTTTCCTCCAAAGTATTTGTGTGTGTGTGTGTGTGTGTGTGTGTGTGTGTGTGTGTGTGTGTGTGTTGTGGAGGTGGGGGGGGGAGAGCCGGAGTGGGCAGAGGAATGGGAGGTGTGATGTAAAGTGTCCTTGGGCCCTGATGCTGGTGGATGTCTGGTGTCAGCCCTTGAAGAGATAACACCTGCTCCCTTTGAAATGACTGCTCCCATCTAGCCTTGGTCTTTCTCAAACCTGGGAAGAGGTTGCAAGACCGTCATCCAGGGGCATGTCCTAATCAGCTGTCAGTCATACCACGTGTGCACATTCCCTCTCACAGCAGGAGCCCGACCCCACCCACCCAGTCTCTACCAGCTTTCAGGAGAGGGGGTGCGGGCCTCCTGTGGGATGTTGGCCTGAACGCCATGTTCGTCTGGGCAGAGACAGAGCCTGGCATCAGGACGAGAAACTACTAGGTATGTGGTTGGTTTGGGGCCACAGAGCACAGTCAAGAAACGCAGCTCCATGGTGAAAGGGGAGTAAGGAGAGGACCATGGCTTTCCCTCATGTGCTAGGACTTATGAAGCCACCTGGATCATCTGACTAGAGGAAGGAGCCCAGTGCTCTTGCCCCCTGTCCTGATTAGCCTTATACCCCCTTCTCTTCTTCCCAACAAGATGCCGCCATGAGCCTTTCTTACCTCGTCCTGGGTGGGGAGCAGCTTCCTGTGTCAGCAGGGAGTGCATAGAGAGCTCCCAACTGGACTGGAGACAGCTCAGTTTCACGCTCACTGTGCGGCTCCTTCGTGCGCATAGCCGTGCACTGGTCCCCTCCTGCTTTCAGACCCACTGCTCCCCACCAACAACAAGGGGCTCTTACGAAGACTTGGACTCACAACCCACGTGTTGGAGGGTGCCTAAGCCTGGCTCACCTTTCAAGGCCCCGGACTGCCTCTCCCGGGAAAGCCCAGCTTCCATCTTGGCAAGCGGGACACCCCTTTCTCCGAGGCCAGGCTGTCCTACCCGGAATGTGTGCGCCACCAGGGCAGCGGAGATTCTGGGAAAGGAAGGGAAGGACTGGGCCATGCAGGATGCGCTCGGGTCAGCACCGCATAGAGGAAGCTCCTGGCCAGGCTGCCTGCCGAGGACACGCTCCCCTGTGCTGTCCGGGTCACACAGCACGCTGTTTCATTGGCTACAGATCCGTTTGCGTGAACTTGGACTCCCTTTGGAAAGCGCTGTACAAGTCCTCCGGGAGGGGGTGTCAGGTCTCCATCAGCTCCAGGTGAGAGGCAAGGGGGTCGATCTAATCTTGCCTAGCTGGGCTGAGCTGCACCTAGAGAAGGGGAGCTCTGGGATGGGGGTGGGGTGGGGCGGGGCGCGTAGGGAGCAAATGTAAAGGTGGGAATCTTTTATTTTTTAATTTTTAAATATATTTTTATTGATTTTAGAGAGTAAGGGGGGTGGGGAGAGGGGGAGAGAGAGAGAGAGAGAGAGAGAGAGAAAGAGAGACAGCAATGATGGGAGAGAATCATTGATTGACTGCTTCCTGTACACCTCCTACTGGGGATCAAGCACACAACCTAGGCATGTGCCCTTGACCGGAATCGAACCTGGGACCCTTCAGTCCACAGGTCGATGTTCTATCCACTGACCCACACCAGCTAGGGCTGGGAGTCTTAGGTGTAGGACCCATGTGGATGGCTGTCTTACTAAAGGTCTTAGCGTATCATAAGACTGCTCGATACGGAGGCTCAGAGGGTAGGAGATGAATGGACAAGAAATAAAAATATTCATCTGCTTCAAAAGTTTATCTTGGCTGGCCCAGCTCTCAGGCAAGGAAGGGAGAGCTGCGTGGAGCTGGCGTAAAGGAGTCACTGGTTAACCGAGGCCTCCCCGTCTGCAAAGGACCGAGAGGGGAGCAGGGCTTGATTTCCATACTCTGATCAACGTTCTTCACACAGCACTGTCCGTCTGTCCCTACAAAGTCCTGTCCTGTTAAAACGTGAGATGAAAAGTCAGATCTGCTTGCTCTTCTGTCAAAGGCAGCACCGCTCTGGGCACGGAGGACCCCCTCCCCCCTTCTCCCCCCCTGCTGCCGGGCCTCACCCTCCTCAGTGGTTTAGGGGGCGGGTCTCCAGCTCTAAGTTCTACCAGGCACAGCCCCTCAGAGCCCCCAGGGCACACAATGACTTCTGGCTCAGTGTATGGCCCTGGGCTTGTCATCAAGTTGTCCCTGTTCACCAATCCACCAAGTCAAGGCCTAGACCTCTCCCCAAATCTCGTTTCTTTTCTGAAACCAAACAAAACATCAGTGAAGGCAACTCTCTCACGAAAGTCCCCGAATCACAAGCTCAGAGAGGGCCTGGGAGGGTGTGGGGAAGGGAAGGAGAGGAGGAAAGAAGAAAAAAAAAGCAAGCTGGAAAGAAATATCTAAGAACTTAGTTCTCAGGCCAAGGAGCCGCAAAGCATGATGGCCCTCGGAGCCAGTGACACCTTTTTGGACTAGTCAGCCACTCCCCGCCCAGCAAGGCAATCGCGCTGTTCCTCGGCAAAGTGTGGCTTATGAAATCTCTGGTCCGGGGAGCACGTGTGGGGAGTTAATTGAAACGCTTCCCTCAAGTGCTCACACGGGCGTGCCTGAGTGTGACCAGGGAGGCTGCCGGCGCCCAGGCCCCTGCGGCCCGCGGCTGTGCCCACAGGCTCCCAGCCGCAGGGCCGGGCACTGGCACCGGGCACAGGGGCCAGACCACAGGGCACAGGAGGCGGAGCTGGCCACTGCCCTTAGACGAACCGCTGCCTGCTCTCCCGCCAGCACGGCTCCATCCCTTTGCACTTACAAGGTATTTCCGGGACTTTCGAGCTCCAAATGAGCACTCCCGCAGCCCGGCGAGGGGCCACGTCTTCCATGCTCATTAAGCAAGGCCTGCACTTTTAGTTTGCATTTTAGGAGGAGTTATTAGTGCCCGAGGGTGGGGGAGAAGGGGGGGCAACTGAGAAAAGGACAGAAAGAAGTTGCAGGTGAGGATGGGAGGAGAAGGGTTGGCCATGGGTGGGCAGGGGACCTGCTGTGCCGTGGGACCCTCGGGGGCCCGGGGAAGCCTGAGGGCCCTTCTCAGAATACTGTTTTTAATGCAAATAAAATTCATTGGCTTTCAGAGCAGACCTCAGTTATGTGGAAATAAGGCTAGCAAAATTCTTGAAAGACAAATGTGCGATGTAATAACATACGTGCCTTTTTGCTCATGCATTAAATGAGACCCAGTGGTGGGTCTGTCAATGGCCTTACGTTAGAGGTAGTGGTGTTAGGAGCTGCTATTTCAAGACATGTGCGATGACTCTCACTGGATATGAAAATGCCTTTGATTTTTACTGGTAACAAAGCTGAAGGGACTTCGCTAAGTAGTGTGCTTTGTTGCCAAGCTTTATAAGCGAAGGAAATGCTAACTACCCATTGGAGGTTAGTGAGAGAAAGCTGTCGTGTTTTTTTTATTCGGCTTTATGAACATGCTGAGTTCTCTGTGGGTCTGTCGGCCCCCAGATAAAGGACCGAGGCCAACCCAGAGCGGGGAGAGGCTGGGGCCCCAGGCCCTGTGCGTCACCCGGGCCGCTTGGCTGATGGTTGTTCGTTGCTGTCGATGAGAGGCTTGGGCAGAGAGCTCTCGTTTGATTTCTTGTGCTGGGTGGTCATGCTCATTATTGAGAGCTCACTGAGACCTGCCGTGGGTCACAGATCGCACAGCTGACTTCGTGGAAGCGATGGTTAATCGGGAAGCTGCCAGGGGGAGGAGGAGGTTGTCGTGGCGCATCCGAATGGTGTGGAGAGGAGAGCTGCTCCCCCATGGGGGTCTCCCTGGGCCGGCCTCCAGCCACGTGGAGGTGGGCAGTCGCCTGAGAGGGTGGCATCCGCCGCTGCTTCTCGGTGGCCGTGGAGGGAGCAGTAGCCCACCAAGCTCAGAAGGAAAAGGCTCCCCGGGGGGCAGTTTTCTTCTCACATTATTTTGCTGCCCTGTTTGGGCTTCTCCCAGCTCTTTCAGCAAGTGACTCCTCCAGGCGGCTCTGCCCCCACCTGCCCATCGGTGGCTCCGGGAAGGGTGTGGAGCAGGCAGTTCTGCTGGGGCGGGGTCCTGAAGCCAACAGCTGTGGCTCCTAAGTTGCCAAGGCAACTTGCTCTTGGTGACCATACAGGTGGCAGGAGGGAGGAAGGCATGGACGCTCCCTCAGAGCCCCCAGGAGTCAGCCTGGCTTACCCCCACGCAGACCTCCTGCCTCTGGAACCCGGACAAGACATTGCTGTGCTTGGAAGCACCCAGGCTGCGGCGCCACTACAGCACCAGGAGCCAGCACCCCCTCCCTTCCCCTGCTGCCCCGGGAGGCAGTGCGCTGATGGCTCCGAAGCCCAGGCACCCCATCCTGGCTGTGGGGAGGGAGGGGGCCGTCTAGCGTTGCATTAGCTCATTTCCTTCTTCCCTGATGAACCCTCAGAGAGAAGCAGGCAACTGGCATTCAGAAAAGACGGCCTGTCCCGGGGCATTATCTGTCGGTGAAGTAAGACCAGTCCCCCAAGGCGGGCGTGTGGACCATCGTCTTCTTTAACCAGCCAGCGCACCTCCTTCTGCCTGTGTTCTTGGATGGGGGTAGGGGGGGGACGCGGGGTTGAGAGAGGTCATCCATCCGGCCTGAGCGTTTGAATGGGCTGAGAGAGAACAGAGTAAGCTGTGACCAGACGCCTGCTCTGATGCTCGGGTGGCCCTGGGTGACACGGCTGTGCAGCAGAGCATGTGAGCATCAGCAAAGGTACGCGCTGCAGCCCGGGCTCGGGAAGGGGCCGGCGGGGGCCCTGTGTTTGGGCCTGACTGGGAAGAAGGAAGTTTGCTTAGAGATGCCGAGGGGCAGGGATTGAGGAGTGAGGAGCGGAGTGAGATGGGAGAGGCCGGACGCCACCTGGAGAGGCCACCGCAGCAGCCCTTGGTTGTGGGCCTGACCGAGGGGCTTCTAGGAAGAGGCGTGGCTGAGAGTTATTGTTTAAGCTGCACACTCAGTGTGAGATGGTGATGCAACAGCCCACTCTGGTTGTTAAATCTTCAGCAGACGTATGTACACAGCCATGCATGCACTGCCCTTTGGGGGAAAGAAGGAGGCGTCCCGAGTGGCGTGCTGGGAGGTGTCACACGGGAGAGAGATGCATAGGAAGGAAGGTCTCAATAGGAGAGCAAACGGGCAGCTTCACAGCTTCAGAAAGAAGAAAGAGAAGAGAAGAGAAAAGGCACTTCTGGCCAGAGTGATCCAGCAGGCAAAGGAGATACATAAGCTAAAATCCCAGCAGGTAGAATGGAGGTGTTCATGTATGTGCGTGTGCGTGTGTGCGTGCCCCCATGTCCTCTGAGTTGAGCTATGGCAGGCTCTCTTCCAGGCGTAGCTCATGGCCCTAATCCAAAGGTGTGGAGGGAGCTACCCAGAGGAGCCCATATCTTGCAGCTGGAGTCTTCTCCATAAGCAGGAAAGAAGCAGTGAAAAGCACGGAAAGTATTTGTCAGCAAACGATGTGGACAACAGCCCTGGCTGGTGTGACTCAGTTGGTTGGAACCTCGTCTCATACACCGGAAGGTGGTGGGTTTGATCTCCGGTCTGGGGCGTGTGCAGGAGGCAACCGATTGATGTATCTCTCTCACATCCATGTTTCTCTCTCTCTCTCTCCCTTCCTCCCTCTCTAGAGTAAAAAAAATAAAAATAAAAAAGAAATGAAAAATAAAAATATGTGGACAATAAAAATAAAAGTGAATGTAAAGCAACTCAAATATGGGGTGTAGGAGGAGCTCTGACAGATGTGCAGTGGGGAGGAAAGGGGCAGGACTTTGGTGTTTCCTAGGTGGGGGGGTGGGTCCTAAGGTCTAGACTAGTTTCCTAGGGCTGCTATAACAAATCACCACAAACTTAGTGGCTTAAACGAAAGAGAGTTATTCTTTTCCTCTTCTGGAAGCCAGAGGGTTGAAATCAGTCTCACTGGGCTAAAATTAGGTGTCAGCAGGGTCATGTTCCCCCAGAAGTTCTAAGAGGGGATCTGTTCCAGCCTCTCATGACTCCTGATGGCTGCCAGAATTCCTTGGGCTGTGGCCACATCACCACACTCTCAGCCTTTGTGATCATGTTGCCTCCTTCTCTTCTGTCTGTGTGTAGTGAATCTCCTCTGTAATTGCATTAAGGCCCCTGCAGGTACTCTAGAGTAATGTCCCCATTGAAACATCTTTAACTTAATCACATCTGCCAATATCCTTTCTCTGTACATTGATATTCATAAGGTCCGGAGATTAGGAACTGATATCCGTGGGCACCATGGTTGAGCCTATTTTAGGTCTTTGGAGGCAGAAAAGGCAGCAAAGTAAAGACCACAGAAGCTGGAGAAAGGCACCTATACGTGGTATCTAGGCTGATGTGAAGCCACTAGAGACAAAAGCTTCACACAGGGTAGTGTGTGGGGACAGGTAGGCAACATGGCCAGGGCCAGCCTCCTGGGCACCTGGAATTGTGGCCACCCTACATTTTCTGAATTCCTGCAAAGCCATCTTTCTCTAAATGCCGTGCCATTTTCCCAAGGCACACAAGTGCAAAATGGAAAGGAAGATACAGAAAAAGCAGACCTCTTTGGTCATGAATTTGAAAGGCTTAGCTACAAATGTAGTGTGAAATTGTCTGACATTCCTGGCAGCAGACATGAGTCACATACTACTGTCTGACATTTGCAGAACATTCTTCATAGCAGTTTCTAGACTTTGTTAAGAGAGAGATACTGAATTTGTTAAGTGACAGAACCAGTATCCAAAGACCTTTTTGTTAGAGCAATGGGTCAAATCCAAGAAGATGAAAGGTTACAGGAATAAATTAAAGGCTCTGCAGTTGGCCCACAGAGCCGACTGAACAAATTCTACAAGAAGAAGGAGAGTTGGCTGAGTAGCAACACATACAAATACTTGCTCTCAATAATAACCTCACAATAAATCAAGAACATGTGATGAGGGTACCGTAAAAAATGTGGTGCCTACAAAAAAACAAAACCCAAAACCAGTGTTATCTGGGGCTGCATTAATAGAAAATAGAATAGAAAACAAGGAAGATAATCCCAAAACTGCCAAAGGGAGAACGAACTAATTGAGAACATTCTGCTTTTGTAGAATGTGCCTGAATCTGGGGTTGACACTTTCTGAAAACACATATTTGATCTTATGTTGGCTGTAGGCAGCTGGCTTTGAAGAGGGAGAGCCTTAGTGGAAAGCTGAGGATGAAACGGAAGACATGGGTAGATCCAAGGTAGACTGTGGAAGAAGGAATCTGAAGGAGAATAATATCACTAGTGGTCTTTAAAAGCTCACTAGAATTATTAAAAAAATTTCCAGTAAATATAAGGTGTCCCAAAATTATATACACACACACTTTGAATAATTATAAAGGCAGTGTTTATTCCATTTCATTTTCAAAATTGAGTTACCAGCTGTTAAAGTGTGTATACATTTTTTGGGGAAATATATATATATATATATATATATATATATATATATATATAGATATATATATATATATATATATATAATAACTAAAACTAGATTAACTTAGATTAAAACAAGGGAAGCAATAGTTGGGTTGTATGCTATACTGGCAAAACCATACTGGAAGCATGAATTTAGTGGACACCAGGCATAAAAAACTGGAGGCCATTTGGGAAAGAACAGCTAAAATAGTGCAAGTTTTCACCACCATAAGAAGACAGAGACAAGACTGGGTTTAACTTGGAGAAAAAGCTTTTCAATGACTGGAATGGCCCTTTTTGGAAGAGACCATCCACTTATTCTAGGTGATCCAAGCAACACAGGGAACACATTAGAATTATAATTAAAAAGAACAATTTAAAGAATAAACTTTCTAATGGTTTCTTGGAAAATAATGTCCCCGTTTATTGAAGTAGAACATTGAAACTTTGGCCACTGGAAAGTGGTTAGGCTCCATGAACTCTGCAGTGACCTTGGATCCTAAGGTACGGAGGCAGACGCTGCCGAGGGTCTACCCAGGGCCGTCCTCCCTTCTTCTTTAGGGAGCATGTTCAGGAAAGAAAGCCCATCCCCCAACTCTGGGGCCAGGGGGTGGGAGGAAGATACACCTTGTTTGGTCTCAGTCAAGTATGAATCTTCAGTCCCTTTACCAGCAATTGGTCTAGAGCAGTGATGGGCAACCTTTTGAGCTTGGTGTGTCAAACTTCGCCAAAAAACTGAGCATAACTCGGGTAGTGTGTCACTTTGAGGAAAAAACTAACTCCAAGACTCTAGTCGCAAATGTTTCATCCTCAGGAGCAGCAAATGTTTCATCCTCGGCATGCGGCCGCGTGTCATCAGAAATGGCTATGCATGTCAGTGCTGACACGCGTGTCATAGGTTCGCCATAACTGGTCTAGAGTCAAGCATATAACCAGTGATGGCCAGTAAGATGTGGGGGAGTTGGATGGGGCTGTTTCTGAGCATTTCCTCCCTTAAAGAGAGGTTGGGCAAGCAGCTCCTGCTGGGGGTGAGGGGAGCTGCATTTGGGCAAGGGGAGAAGCTGGGTGGGGCTGCAGGGTGGCAGCGGCCTCAGGTGGCCCTACAGGGAGCTCTAGAGCCGCTTGGCCCTGCAGAGCTGTCCCAGCTGAGCGAGGGCACAGGGCTGTGTATCGTGGCCTTTGGAGGCAGGTGGCCTCCAGAGGAAACTGGCAGAAGGCAGTTCCTGCGGAGGGACTGGGCTGTGAGCTGTCAGGAGCCAACAGTCCCTGCAGTTGCAGGGTGAGTGCGTGGGTCCTGGAGGGCCTGCGGGGCGGCACATGGTGGTGTTGCCAAGGAGAACCACCCCTCCAGCTGAGTGCCAGGGCAGGCTGCCATGCCAAGCACGCCCGCTTCCTCTGGGGAGAGCACTGTCGGCACATGACAAGGTCCTCGTGGCTGAACGAACGCCCCAAAGCACAAACGCTATCTGGGGAAGGAAGTGGAGACTCGAGGGGGCACCTGGCAGGACCTGACAGGACTGGTTCCCGCCCCCCGCCCCCAGCTCAGCTGGTGCTGAGGCAGATCCCTGCCACGGAGGTGAAGGCCAGTGCTTTGTGCAAGCTGAACACTCTGTGGCCTCAAAGGAGCAGCTGTCCGACAGAAACACCCACGTGTTATCAACGCCGGGCAGGGTCTGAGTCATGGATTTGGAAGATGAGGTGAGCCCCAGCCAAACGATGTGCGTCAGACACGATGACCCCACACACCCAGGATCAACATCCTCCGGGAGAGGAGAAACCCAAACCAGGACAGACTCGGTTTCCTTGATGGGGTTGGGGGGTGGCAGGGGGGGGGGGTGGAGAGAGCACACACACACACACACACACACACACACACACACACACACACACACACGGCTGCCTCTGGGCTGCCTGACACACGCCCCGTCTTGTCTCTAACTGCATGGTGGGGACTGTGGCCCTTCTCACCTGTAAATGCCGCTGCCCGAGGAGTACCTCTTGCTCCTGTGCATCTGCCAGCGCCCGCCACCCTCCGAGGGTTCATGTCAGGGCTCGCAGCAGACTTTCTGCTTCTGTACCCCTCCCTCCCACACAGAGTGACCGTTATTAGTCACAAGGAAACAGATTTTGTTTTAAGTAGAGTGATGGGAAAATAAGCACAAAATCCCCCAGCTCTTTGCTGAGCGACTGGCACACCGGGGAACCAGTCGGAGGCCCCTGGCACTGAGGACTGGGACTTTGTGGAGGGCAGGCTGTGCTTTCTCAGCATTTCCGATTCTCCTGGGGCTTGGGGACTCAGGCAGAGATGAGGACCAGAGTCACTCCCTGGCTGCCTAACCAGCGTTCCTGGTTCACCAGGTGCCACCATGCAGCGGGGGGGCGACTATTAGCTTTTCATGTTGGAGATGAGGCTCAGGGAACCTGAGGCTGGAGCTGGGGTTGGGAGGCTCGGGACTGCTCAAAAGCCACCAGACGGAGTCACATCCTCTTCCTCTTCCTCTTCCTTTCAAGGCACTAATCCCATGCTGCGGCCCCAACCTCATGACCTCATGACCTCATGACCTCATCTATTACCCCCAATAAGCCCATCTCCAAATACCATCACACTGGAGATAAGGCTTCAGCATATGACACAAAAATTCAGTTCATGACAGCAACCTTGTACAGTAAGATGTTCTATTGGCCAGAATCAGAACAGCAGCCGCACTAGGAAGGGGGTTATTCAGTGAGTATTGATGTGGGCCCATGGGTGCAGACGGGGAGGCTGGCAGTCCCGACACTGAGGAGAAAGGACACGGAGATGAACGGGATGCTGTCCCCACACCCATGGCGGTCCTGCTCCTGTTTACACCATTTCTGAGCATCCACTCTCAGAGGTTTGCTCCGACAGCCAAGTGTTTGTGTGGCTCCTGCTAAAGGGCTCCTATCACAGGCAGAGGGGCCTTGTCCAGGCCTGATCAGCGTGGCCTGGGTCTCAGGGGAGCCAACCCTCCAGCGTGGCTGGTACACACACACACACACACACACACACACACACACACACACACACACACACACTCACACACTCACACGTGCCAGCTCCATCAGTCCCCCTCCCTCTGCCTCAGCTACTTCATGCCTTATCATCTTGAATGCCCTGACCGACTCTCCCGATGGCCATCTCACGTCCCGGCCACCTTCGTTTTGCAGCCAGAATAACCCATCTGTGTCTGTGGGGGTCCCTGCGGGGGGTAGGGGGGCAGAATCCTGCTCAGCTGGTTCAATGGAAGGGCTCTAACGAAGGAAGTATTGACAGAAGCGAAGTCAGGGCCATGGGCATGGACAGGGCTATGGGGGGGGGGGCAGGTGGGGGGCCTGGTTCTAGGCCTGAAAAGCAAAGAACTGAAGCGGGAGGCCCTGCCGCTGTGGAGGAGAGAGCGGCCCAGCAGGAACTGTTTGGCAAATACAGGGAAGGCTTCTGTGTCCCTGTCACAAGCCCTCCCCGCCCTGCGGTCTCGGCTGCAGCTGCAGGCCCCGTCCCGTCCCGGGAGCTGTGCACAGAGGGAGGCAGTGTCCCCACTGACGCTGGGCCTCTCGGGGGCACCTGCTCGGCTCGCAGGAAAGTGCAGCTGGAAAGCGGTGGATGAGCTCCAAGCCTCCGCCCTCGGACGGAGCTCCCAGGAGCATCCTGTTCCCGCCTCAGCGGCCGCAGAGGACAGGAGGTGACAGCAGCGACCGACCGGTCCCACTGTTTTCCTCCCTCCCTCGTCAGCTCCTCCCAGCCCCTCCAGGCCTGGAGTCACCTTCCAAATCGCTCTCTGAATCCCAAGTCCTAGCCTCGGGCTCTGTCTCAGGGGAGCCCATCCCAGATGCAGAGTCATAGGCAGGACCCGACAGCAGCCCTGACTCGGGGAGCACTGAGCCCCGAAATCCCTGACCAACCTCTCTTCTCTGTGCTGCCAACTCTGGCTGTGCCTTCTCTTGGCTCCATCAGCCGGAAGCCAGCAGGCCAGGGAGCCTGGAGGTGCGTTTGGGCGTTAGCCTTCCAGGACCCAGCAGGGCAGGGATAGAGAGAAAATGCAGCTGGTGGGGCCCGCGGAGAACACCAGGTTTTCTAAAACACAGAGCTTGCCACATCACCCCTTTAACAACGACAATGATGATGATGAGAATGCTCATACACGGTATTGCTTAAAACCTCAAGTGCTGGAGTTTGCATCAGGACCTCGTTCAGTCTGCGGAACTGCTCTCCGAGGTAGACACATCCTGATCCTGGTTTCGCAAGGAGGAAACTGATGCCTGAAGTTCATTCATCTGGGGCCCTGCCACTAGGATGAGGGGTCCGGGGCAGTCTGAGTTCACTCCATGACCTTCACAGTTCAGTGCAAATGCCTTAGTGCAGTGGTTGGCAAACTGCGGCTCGCGAGCCACATGCGGCTCTTTGGCCCCTTGAGTTTTTAGCAAAGGCCAGCTTAGGAGTACCCTAATTAAGTTAATAACAATGTACCTACCTATGTAGTTTAAGTTTAAAAAATTTGGCTCTCAAAAGAAATTTGAATCGTTGTCCTGTTGATATTTGGTTCTGTTGACTAATGAGTTTGCCGACCACTGGCTTAGTGTAGCGCTTGGTGCTCTACAGTTAGCTCATGGCTTACCTTCTCCCAGATTCCAACTTTTGGACCAATCCTTCGCCACCCAAACGACTTGATGTTTCCAAACTGTGACCTGGACTGCCGGGCCCCCTTGCTAGCCTGCCTCCGTGGGCCTTCAAGTCTCAGCCCCAGTATCATTTCTTGCTGGATGCTGTGGTCCCCTACAGAATGCTTTTATTTTAGCTTGCAGGGAGGAGGGGGGAGGAATGAAGTAATAATTTCCCCCATCACTAACTTTAGATATTTTTAAATGAATTGGGGTATCTGACTTCTCTAGTGAGAAATACCATATTCTTAACTACTGTGTAAGAAAACTGCCTCGTTATCCCAAATAAATAGTCATTCCGGCGTCCTAAAAATGTGGATAACTTTCCAAAATCTTTCCTAACTGTCCCAACCCTGACTTCTTTTGGAAAGAAACCCAAAAGGTTCTTGTCAAAAGAGCCCAGAAGGAAAAGCACGCTGTTGCTAACACAACAAGGAAGATGAGGGTTATTGGGCAATCTCTCCTCCCAGGAATGGGAGTTTCTGGGCGAGCGCCCAAGCTCAGCAGCGCCTGCGCCCAGCATTGCTATCCTCTTGGACACCACAAGTCGGAATTTCCGCGCCTGCGATGCGTCCTTTGTCGTCATGACAGTTTATCCCAACAGGAGAGAGCACTCCAGTGACTGCCAAGGAGAGAAAGGCAGCGTAAGATTTATGACAATTAATCCATATAGCACGTTTAGAGTAGAAGATGACATCATGGAGCGTGGAGAGTTTACAAAGTCCTGGAAATGCCCTTGGAGTCCAGAACGAAGAATGAGCCCAATCCCCAAGTGATTGCTGCACCTCTTTTTCTGCCCTCCCCTCCCTTTTCCCTGCTCTCTTGGCTGCTAGGAAGAGTGAGGGTGACTCAAAGAGGACGTCTAACGCTTGAATTAGAGGCGCCGGGTCTGAAGGGTTGGATCCACCCAGCCCTGGCTGACTGCTGTCCACTGGCCAAGGCTGACGGGAGGCAGGGAACGCTGTAAAGCAAGCATGTCAAACTCACGGCCCACCACGAGTATTTTTGCGGCCCAGCCAATGTAACGACGGTATGTAAGAAACGTTTTAATACAAATTTTGTAACTTGATTTTTACAGTATCCTGTTATACATAATTATTAATAACAGATTACAATGTTCGCTAATGACATTACCATAATCGTGTTGCATTCATTTCCCTTGCGCGCTTTATGCGCCTTACACGCAGGTGCACCATTTCTCTCCACTAATGCTAGCAGCGAATATTTTAGCAGCTGATGGCCACGTCATTAGTCTTGGACTGACTTGTTTGGTGTGCGCAACAGGAAATATTTTACTTTTGGAGAACAAGAAAAATAGGTTTATTTGCGTTACACTTAATAATTTGTGCAGTTATTCAGTGTCTGGTAAGTTAATGTTCAAGAAAAAATATTAATTTTATTAAAATGTTCTATTATTTTATGTTAACGATTACTCATTTATTTCAGCCCTTTGCATTCAGCATGTCTCTATCAAAATAAACCTACATTTCTATGAAAATTTAAGCTTTTGTTTTTTTGCGGCCCACATTCATAAACTTAAACCTTTTTGATTTGGCCCGGGTTAGCCTTTGAGTTTGACATGCTTGCTGTGAAGGGAGCGAGGGGAGCCCTGGCCCGGCGGCTCAGTTGGTTGGAGCGTCGTTTTATACACCAAAGGTTGCATTTCCATCCCCAGTAGGGGCTCATATGGGAGGCAACTGATCGCTGTTTCTGTCTCATCTCTCTCTCTCTCTCTTTCTCTCTCTCTTCCTCTCTCTTTAAAATCAATGAAAAAATAACCTTGGGTGAGGATTAACAAGAAACAATACTAATAAAGGGAGGGAAGGGAGAGGAGATGTTTTGGAGCTAACAGTGCATTAGAGGTGTGTTCTCACTGCCAGGCTGGTGGTGGGATGGGGTGGAAGGTGGAGGCCCTCCCTCCAATACCCTAAGGCTGCTTCTGGTCCTCACCTGTGCCCAGGATTCTTGAGTTCTAGCTTTTGCTTTGTTGGGCTCCAGGCCTCCAGAAAGAAGAGCAGTGTTGGTGGTAAAATGACAGTCACTGAGGTGGACAAACATATGGGCATGATGCACAAGGACAGAGTGGATGACCTGCGGAATCGCTTTGCATTTGTCTTTCGGCCTCCCTCTCCCCAACTCTCTCTCCTCCCCCATTTTTCCCTCTTCTACTCTCTCAGTGCAGCCCTGGCCCAGGAGTCCAGCAAGGGTCTGCTTTTGGTCTCAACTCCAAGACTTCCTGGCTGGCACTAGGGGAGTCATCTCATCTCTCTGAGCCCTAACGTCACAACATGTAAAAAGAAATAACCATATCTTGACGGCTTCATATGGCTTCTTTAGAGGTAAACTGAGATAACATTTTTGAATGAGGTCATATACAGGGTGGGGCAGAAGTAGATTTACAGCTGTTCATATGGAAAAGAATACAATACTTAATGATGAATGATATAAGAAAAACTCTGTCTTCCATGTACTCACAACTGTAAACTTACTTTTGCCCCACCCTGTATTTTTAAATGCTTTGTAAGCTGAAAAGTGCTGTAGGGGTTTAGGTATTGGGTTTGAAGCCTCCTGAAATCAATGTTATGGCTGGTTCTTAGATCAAGCACTTATAGACCTCCCGGCCTTGACCTTGGGCCAATGTGTCCGAGTCTACATGGAGATTTCTGGTGTCTCAGAAGCCATCATAGGACATCAGAGCTGTGAGAGTAAGATAGTGTGTCTCAGAATAGTGTGAAGGTCAAGCTTTTCTTGAGGGCAGAATGAAGGACCACCAGGAACAGTCTCCAGCACTGTACGGCTTTCTTTTTCTGGGACTCCTCAGAACCATTAATAGGCTAAATTGTGCCCTCCAAGGAAGGGAATTAGTCTTTAGTGTTTCTTAAAATTATTTGACCAGTGAACCTATTAATACCTTCTCCAATTAGGGACACCTTTTAGAATTCCTATTGGCATCTGTTGTTTTTATTAGCTTATTAGATAAGTTATAAAGTCATAGCAAGCTGAGAGTGCTACCCCACAGGCTGAGACCAGATGGAACATGTTTGATGGAAGAAGGGGCAGGCTGGGTGATGGGGTGAGAGCTGGTGAGTCCTGGTCGAGCCTGCCTGACTCCAGGGGAGCCCTGGGACCCTAAGGGCTGTGAAGGGCTCTGTGGGACCAGACTGGACTAGTGGGGGAGAAGCAATGAACCAGGAGTATGATTTCCATACACTGCTTCACTTACCCTTCTCAACAGTGTTCTGAAGAAGACAGCATACACTGAGTGGCCAGATTATTATGATCTCTGAATGCATAATAATCTGGCCACTCAGTGTGTGTGTGTGTGTGTAAGTGTGTATATTAGAGGCCCGATGCATGAATTCGTGCATGGGTGGGGTCCAGCTAGCCTGGCCAGAGGGAGGGGACATGGTGGTTGGCCGGCCTGCCTGCTGGTCGAACTCCTGGTCAAGGGGACAATTTGCATATTAGCCCTTTATTATAGGATATACACTGAGTGGCCAGATTATTATGCGTCCAGAGATCATAATAATCTGGCCACTCAGTGTAGATTCACGTTTTCAGTAGGGAGGTTCTGTTAGTTGCCCACAGTGACACAGTTGTCAGTGGCGGAACTGGGATTTGAGTCTAGGTCAATCTGCTCCAAAGCCCATTCTCCTTCCAGGATAAGATCCAGCCCCACCAAAGGCCGGAAGGTGAGGAAGACAAGCCTTGCTTGCTTACAAATATGTGGTAATAATTGTGCAGAGGCAGCTGTTGTGGCCACTGAAGGCCATGGTCAGGTTCAGGAAATACGAACCTCTAAGTTCTCCTTGGGGGAGAAAGTCCTGTTCCTCTGGGGTGTGCAGTTTAAACTCAAGGAACACTGAAAGGGATCGGAGCGGGGCTGGGCTCCATAAAAATCACTACCTTTATGGTTAAAGATTTATTAAGTGACCACAATGTGCCGGGCATATCAATAGACTTGTCCTTTGCCCTCAGGGAACCCAGAGTAAATACACAAGATTTACAGCCAGAGTGTTTCATGGCAGACTTGATGTTTTATGACCCTACACATTCCAGGATCCTACTCAGCAGAGCTGAAAAAATGAGGCTTGGAAGGAAATTTGAAATGGAGGAAGGTATCCAAATTTTTCAGTCACATCCATACGCGCTCCTGTCCTCTGGCTAGCTGTGTGAGTTAGAATAACTGTCTCCACTTCTCCAGACCTCGGCTTCCTTCCCACCAAATGTGGATGATAATACTTGCTTCATAGGGTTAATATAATGTGTAAGTTAAACAATGTGTGCAAGAACCCAGGCACACGGGGTGTGCTAAATGAATGACAGCTATGGTGAGGGAGATTTCCCAGTAGTCCACGGGAACACATCCAAGCTTTCTCCCTGCTACCTAAAGCTTCCCACAGTCTAACACCCGCTTCCCGGTCCCGCCTTCCCTCTTGCTTGCCTCCCACATCTATGAGCATCATTTCCTGACGCCTTGTCACAGTCTTCCCTCCCTGTGAGGTGAGAGCTATGCTCAGAGTTTCTCTATGGACCTCCGAGGGGACCCAAGATTTTCAGAGGGTCCTGAGGTCAAAATTACTTTCTTAGGAATGCTAAGACAGTCTTTGTTTTCTCACTCTGTTAACATTGGCACCGATGATATACAAGCACTGGTGGGTGAAGGTCAAAGACGACTAGTATTATATTTATTACCTTCACCCACTTGTAGCAAAAACCCACCGGTTTCACCTAAGAATGTTTATAATGAAAAAGTATTCATTGTCCTGAACCTTGCCCTGGGGGTACACACTTTTTTTATCTGTGGGATGCCATGGGAAGTAGGCCTAAGGCCTGTCTGCTGCCTCCTGGCATGCCCTGGCTGTGAGGATGGAAGGGATTTATGCAACAGGACTGTGAGCCGAACTGCCACTTTTTGCATAAAACAGCATTTTTATTTGAAAGGATAACCGGTGGACAAACTCCAGTTATTCAGACTTGGGTAGTTGGCTAGCATTTTCTCAAAAATGAACTGGATCCGTCACTCCAAGGAAAACAACTGACGATATCTGTTGCCAAGGATAACATGTGGGCTTTCCAACCAAAGTCAGGATTTTGGAAAACGTGTGTCAACTACTGTGAACTTGACAGATTCCCAACAATTGAAGACTTTTTTGACGAGAACAATGGTAATATTAACAAATGTGATTTTTTGATATTGTATTATAAAATGTGTCAACAGTTTGAAGATCAAAATTTTCCAAACAACCAGTGCATGACATTAGAAAACCAGGCCTGGGTAAGACACATCTGCAGAACACGTCGGCCAGTGGATTTCAGTATAACAGAGAGCAAAGTTCACTGATGTAATTTTAGATTCCAAATTGCAACTAACCTTTAAGAAATTACTACTTGTTAGATCTGGTGTTTTAACAAAGAAAAACATAGCCAGGATTATCCAAAAAAAGGCTATATATTTTTTCCAACTACACATTCTGCAGGAGGCTGGATTTTATTCATATACTTCAACCCAAACAACGTGTCTCAACAGATTGAATACAGAAGAAATAAGAGAGCCCAGCTGTATTTTATTAAACCGGTCATTAAAAAGAGATTTGCAGAATTAAAACAATACCATTCTTCTCACTAATTTTTCTTTTGTTTTAGAAGATATAGTTTTTTTCATAAAATATGTTAATGTTAGCATGTAATTGGTTTTACTCTTGTTATTTTAAAATGAGTTGATAAACAAATATTTAAACGTCTTTCTGCTTGTTTCTACTTGGGTAAGTACATATACACTGAGTGGCCAGATTATTATGATCTCTGAACACATAATAATCTGGCCACTCAGTGTATATCCTATATAATAAAAGGCTAATATGCAAATTGTCCCCTCAACCAGGAGTTTGACCAGCAGGCAGGCCAGCCAACTGCCCATGTCCCCTTCCCCTGGCCAGGCTGGCCAGACCTCATCCATGCACGAATTCATGCACCGGGCCTCTAATATATATTTACACACACACACACACACACACACACACACACACACACACACTGAGTGGCCAGTTTACTATGCATTCAGAGATCATAATAATCTGGCCACTCAGTGTATATATAATATATATGTATCTATGGATATATCTATATCTATATAAAGTAAAAGCTCTGTGCTGTCTTCAGTAATTCCCAAGAGTATGAAGAAGATCTGAGGCCAAAAGGTGAGAACTCTGGCTTAGGGGAAAAGTGTCACCACTTTCAAGAAAACTGTTCAACCATCCGATTCGAGTGAGGAACAGTTTCTTGAATTCCCATAGACTTTCAGTGTGTACCACTCGTCTACACTTGACATTATCTCATCTCTTCGGTCTATGCTCTAAAATACATTTAAAAAAAATCTGTCGTATGCCTTGCAAGCTTCACACAGGCCAGAATGCTGTCTGGTTGCATTTGGGAGAGAACATGGGGGATGTTCCCAGTAGGGCAGCGTGAAAGTGAAGCTCCCTGTTTCACCAGCATCGCTGTCTTGATGCCGTTGCCAACATGGCCGGACCTCACTAACCTACTAATGCTGGTGCGAACAGTAGTCTGAATTAGTGCAAAATCAGAATTCCAAACATACGTACATATTTTATGTTCTTCATATTTTTCATTCAGGTAAGACTAATGCATACTCATGGCAGAACATTTGTAAATTTGAATGAATAAATGAATGAGTGAATATTTAGACACTGCTGGTGGAGACAGAAGCTTGCTGTCCACTGTGGAGGATTCATTCCGTTTCATGGATCTTGTCACTAGGAGTGAAATACACAGTTTGGAGACATTCATTGTTCCAGGTTCTTCATCTTTCATCCCATCCATTTTTTTTTTTTTTTTTAGTGTTAAAAGATAAACTGAAGCATATTAAAAATTATGCGTGTTTACTTAAGCAAACATTGATTTGGATTGGGCAGCCCAAGCCAGAAGCAGTTAGGAGCACTTCCCTGACAGGAGCTGGGGCAAGACTTTCACAGAGAAGACGGGGAGCAGAGCCAGGGAATGATCTGATTGGCTACAGCTTACGCAGGTGCCTTCTTTGGGAAAGCCTATTGGCTGTTTGGGATTGGTTGTCCTCAGGTTTCAGTGGTGTAACCTTGAGGCATTTACGGACTTCGGCTTTGGTTTGCATATGTGGGCAGCTGAGGCATCAGAGCTACCTCAGTCCACTGGCCTCTTTGGCTAATTAATTCCACAGGGGTGTGTCCCAGGCCACACTGTTCTTTGTCGTTTCAATTCCCAAGAAAGAATGGAGAGCATTGGCTTTTAAGGACATTCTCTCACAAGGTGAGAAACCATCATTTCCAGACAGAAAAAGTCCGACAGGCCTGAGCCGTTGGGCCCCCTGGGTGGAAATGGGAGGCTTTTTGGGAGGAAGCTGCCCAGGAGGGCCCAGGCCTCTGGAGTTGTGTTTCCGGGGATGTGAGCCTTTCCCCTTGAAGACCACTCCGCTCCTGCCCATGCTTTAAAACAACCTGTCAAGTGGAGGAGTTGGCTGTGCTCTGTTATAGGTGGAGACAGCATTGGAGTAAGCAGCTGGTTCTGAGTGAATTGGATTTTCCGAGCCTGATTCCCATCAGGAGAAACAGCGAACACTGCATATGGATGATGTCATCTATTGGATCCACCAAAGCCTGAGGACCAGGAGGCTCCTGGCTTCTGCCCGGGTTGCCCAGCGGTGAAGTGGAGCCGAGCAGAGCGATGGCTGGCGGTGGTTTCTGGCCAGGCACCCGGATGTCCGAGCTTGCTTTCCAGGACCCTGAAGGCTACTCACTTTAAAGACACACAGGTCTCTCTCTCCTACTCTGCATCCATTTCTTTCCTTTCCTAAATAGATCACTTCTCACTGCAGAAATTGCAAATACAAATTACGGTTCATTCACACATCTGAGATGCCATATGCTAACGTACAGCAGGACTTAGAGTGAAAAATCAGGGAGTGAAACTCTTCCCTCTTCGGCTCCCTGAGGCCCCCAGGCTCACCCACAGCGCTGTTTAGGGTGGAGAACAGCTTGCCTAATGCGCACCGCCAGTCCCATAGGGAGCCGACAGGGAGGCATCCTCTGACTGCTCTGCCGAGAACCTGCTCTGCGTTCCCCCAGATCTTTCACGGAATTGGTGCTCAGTGCCAGCACACCCAGCCACGTCTGAGGTACGACACGCCTCCTCCTCCTCATCACCTTGTAGTGTTGGAGTTGCTGCCAGTCACGCTCCTCCTGGGAGCGGGCAGATGGATCGAGTCTCTTTCGGCTGATGAAGATGTAGCTGCTCCAAGCCCGGAGGTAAAAATCCCGCAAGTAACAAAGTTGGACTGGATCCCCTAATCCACTCTAGCCCTGATTTCCCCTGTATTCCCTGAGGTTCTAGCAGAGTCCCAGCCATAAGGAGCAGGTAGTGAGTATTAATAACTGCGAGTGTTGCTAGGCTGAAGGCATCTAAACACAGGGCAACAATGGCAAACATTTGCTGAGTTCTGGGTGCTTACCATGTCCCAGGCACCGTCTTGGTTAGGACTTTAAATGTATGATCAGGCTCAGTTCTCACAGCAATGCCACGAGGATTTCAGGGAGGAAGGGAAAGGGAGAGAGAGAGAGAAACATCAATGATGAGAGAATCATTGATCAGCTGCCTCCTGCACATCCCCCACTGGGTATTAAGCCTGCAACCTGGGCATGTGCCCTGACCGGGAATCGAACTGTTGACCTCTTGGTTCATAGATCGATGCTCAAACACTGAGCCATGCTGGCCGGGCATCCCTCCTATTTTAGAGATGGGGCAGCTGAGGCACCATCTGAGTTAAACTGGCTCAGGTTGCCATTCGTAAGAGGCGGAGCTGTGATCTGAACCACGGCTGTCCCCCTTCACAGCCCACGTTCCTCAGAATGATAGCAATAACAACTAGTAACACGTCCACCGTGTGCTAGGGTCTGGTCTGAGGATGCTGTGTCAACCAGCTCCTGTGGTTTCCACAACAAAAGGAGAGAAGTACTCGTATTAGTCCACCTTCCACAGATGAGGAAACTGACACACAGAGACACTGAGGAGCTTGCTCAGGGTCACACAGCGCATAAGGGGCAGAGCTGGGACTTGAACCCAGGCTTCAGAGGATGCCCTTCCCTGGGTCTGGCTACCGCTCACCATGAGACCCCGCCTCCGCACGGGGCAGGAAGGAGAATGCAGCTTTCTCCCCAAGCTGTGGGGTCTGAATCTGCCATCGGTTTCTGGGTTATGCTATCAGCACCTGCGTGGCCGTTCCCCCTCCTCCCACGCACAGATGGCTTTCCCGGGTGGTCTGATGGCCTCCAGCATTTCCTGCATGTTTCTGAGAAAGTAGGAAGAGTGTGGTTTGTCTTTAAGTGGAGGTCCTCCCCAGGGCTGGACCGATGGTCCCAAGTCCAAGACCTGTGCTGGGGAGAATGTAAAGGGCCAGGCGCCTGGGAGCTGTCATGGGATGAGTCCCCGTGACTGCAGATTCTCTACAAACAGGGCCTGTCCCCGGCGGACAATTCAGCAGGCTGACCCCGCCAGTCCCACCTTTGCACGCCCCGCCCCGCCAGGTGGCTCTGCTCTGACCTGTTTTATGTATAAGGGTTCTGAGGAAAGTTTTGTTTGAAGAGAGGGTTTTGCTAAAAAAAATTTTCAGTCCAGAAAACAACTAAAGGGTCTCCCAGTTCCCTTCGTGTTCTAAGATCCCAGTTCCCTATGAAAGCAGTTTCAATCTTTTATGATTTTCATTCTCCGCCTTTCAGAAAGTTGATTTGATTAACGATGTAGGAACCAGGGCACTAACGATTGATGACGGTGTGGCAAACATTTTCAGTTTTCGCCGAGACTGGACTCCCAGTGCAAGACTGTGAGCCTCGGGGCAGCGGACGCGTCTTAGCGGAAGGCACAGGCTCGGCAGGGGCGGGAGGGACCTGCTTCAACGGGAAAAGTGCTCGTTCCCACTCTGAAGTCTGCCTGCACTTCACTTCTGTTTTCATTTTGCAGCTTCTATGAACAACCAAGTTATCTCAATGCACTTTTTTTTGGTAATTTTTAGAGTTCACAGGTCAAAAATTGTTATTCCACGTCATATAAACAGAATTAATCTGAGTTAGGGAACACTCTAGAAGGCATGGGCCATGCCATTCTCCATTCTCTTCCTTTGGTCCTGCCATACTTCCAGGCCTAGATCGCATTAACTTTATAACCCGCTTCCTCGCTCCCAATGACGGCTCTCTCCAGTGCATTCTCTGCGCTGTTGCCCGTATTCTGTGCCTAAAAATATGAACCGGATGGTTTCCCTCATACAGGGGACTCTGCATCATCTTCCCCTGGTCTAGGAGCCCGACTACCTGCCAGCAACAACACAGGTCACGTCCTGCCCATTAGGACCTTCTCTCACCTTCCTGCCCCGCAAAATCCTCCCTCTCCTAGCAGACCTCTATCACATGCAACCTTGACAATAGAGCTTCTCCCAGCCCCCCAAGAGAGCGAGCTTCCTCCCTCGCTCCTTCCTGGTGCATCTGTCTTTCAAGGGCTCCACATCTGGCAACAGCAGCATCCTCCAGGCCCCCAGGATGTTTGGAAACCATACTAAATTCTTCGGATTACAATTTCAAGTTCACTCTGTTTACAGCCTGTGAGCGCCGGGACCCAGCTATGTGACTCCAAGAAAGAAATGGTTTTTACTTTCCTCCTGATGTTTAAGCAGCATTTTCTCCCCACCGTCCACAGAGGCCTTTCTAGCAACGGCAGCGGCACGGTGGAGCTGGCCAGGCTGCAGTGTGTCAGATGGGGCTCCCATGATGGTGTGTTCTTGTGAGGGTTTAATTGTGACCACATGGGTGTAGGTTCAGTCTGAGGGTAGGCTGATTTCCTCCCCTGGAAGTGAGAGCTAAAATTTAGTGTTATTTTCTTTTTGGAACAAAATCTCCAAAACTTTACAAACGTGTAAAACAAACAAGCAAACAAACGAAAAGAAACAAAACACCGCAACTAACAAAGCCGTTCTCTTTTCTCCAGAGGAGCCAGGAGCTTCCGCGTAATTGCAGAGCTGTGTTTGTTTTGTTCGAGCCGGGTCAGATGCCGCGGCTGACCACCGGCTGCTTCCCTGGGGTCCAGGAACACTTCCTGTGTCATCCCCACCCCGCAAACCCCCAATTTACTTCAGTTTGAAAAATAACTTCCATCTCATCTTTCTTGTAATAGTTGCTCACTTTGTACGATAGCTTTCTTAAGTGGCTAAGCCACGTTGTTGTTCTGTTTGGCCAGAAGATATTGTATTACGTCATTTATAAAAAAATAAATGGTAACGTTTGAATGTTTCTTACATGGGTCATTTATCGAACGAGTTTAATACGTTCTTTTCATTGTGGGAAAGTGAGTAGAGAAATAGCCCTTCTGCTTCCGAAACAAAACCAGCGGAGAGATGGGCGGAAGCCGTGGGACTAAAAAACACTGCGGCTCCTGTCTTGCCAGGAAAGGGGCAGCCGGACTCAGTGTCCACTCCGACATGGGGCCCCAGGTGAGCCGAGCGTCGGTACTGAAGCAGGATAAATCCCCCCGGGAGAATTCGGCACACGCCAGGGCGGGCCCACTGGGCGCATCACATTATATAACCAACTTTGATTTTGATAAGGGCTAAAAGACTAGAAACCTACTGGTTACTAAGGCAACTGATATGTGGTTAGGACATTTTAAAAACAAATAAAACATTTAGGGAGTAAATAAGGATTTAATTTCGTGTCTTTTTTTTCCCCACTTGAATTTTTGCCCCTAAAAAAGTGGGAATGAGCCCGGCCTGTGTGGCTCAGTGGTTGAGCATCGACCTAGGAACCAGGAGATCATGGGTCAATTCCCCATCAGGGTAAATGACTGGATTGCAGGCTCCATCCTGTGTGGGGCCTGCAGGAGGCAGCTGATCAATGATTCTTTCTCATCATTGATGTTTCTATCTCTCTCGCCCTCTCACTTCTTCTCTGAAATCAATAAAAACATATATATATTTTTTAAATGTGGAAGTGGCTGGTATACATGACATTAAGGTTGTATGCATTGACTAAGCAAAACAAAATGTGGGAACCTCCCTTGTAAACCTGCCATGCATGTTGGAGGTGACAGGACAGTGCCAGAACCTTTGAGCTAAACCTCACCAACTCCTCTGCAGATCAAGCCCCTTCCCCATAGGATGCCCCTCACTGAACCGCTCCATGGCCACCTCCTTTCCCCTCTACCAGAAGCACCTCCTTCATTCCCTGGGCTCCCATTGCCTTTAGAAACCCCTCTCTCGCCTGCTCCACCACCAGGTATTGGGATTTCTTGTTGGTTTGTTCATTTGCACCCTCAGGTTTGTCTACAAGGGATCTGGAGCAATCGATGGTGCTTGTCTCTGTCTCCGCTGTTTGACTGTGGATCCCAGAGCAGAGGTCATCCTGTCCGTCCCTCTCTCGCCCCTGCCGCTGGCACAAATAAACTCATCCCTCTCTCACCACACCAGCCTCTAGAAACTTAATGAAGAAATGGTTGAGTATCTGGGGGAAATCCCCTAACATTAGTCACCCAACATAGGCTGACTTTACCCGGATCAGTCCATGCTCATCACTGCTTTAGGGGCTGTCATTCTGCCCAAAAGGAATAGCGTGAACTCTGCTGGGAGCTTTCAGGTTACTTTCTAAGTCCTGCTGCAGTTTTCTGTCAGGGAATGTGAATGGCCCTGTATCAGTTAACTCGGGTACCATAACCAGGTACCACAAACGGAGTGCCTCAGGGACAGAAATGTATGCTCTCATAGTTCTGGAGGCTGGAAGCCCAAGATCAAGGTATTGGCAGGGTTAGTTTCTTTTAAGACATGTTTCCTTGGCTTTCAGATGGAGGCCTGCTCGCTGAGACCTCTTGTGGCCTTTTCTCTGTGTGTGTGTCCCTGGGGCCAATCCCTCTTCTTATAAAGACACCAATCAAGTTGGATTAGGGCCCCACCCTAAAGTCTTCTTCTTCTTCTTCTTTTTTTTTTTTAACTTAACTACCTCTTTGTAAGGACTTATCTCTAAATATAGTTACCTTCTGAGGCACTGGGAGGTTGGGACTTCAACATATGAATCTTGGGGGGACACAATTCAGTCCATACAGGCCCTGACACAGTTATCCATTTACTGTCACTGGGTAGATTTATGAAGGTCCCATTCTAGAATAGAAAGAGTTAGTGGGAGGCCCACCTGAGGGACCTTTCCGGGGGGTTCATGATTCGCATGTTGAGATTCACTAGTGCATTCCCCCCCAGGAACATTTCGTGGGGCCAGAGCATAGGCTGACGGCAGTGGCAGGTGGGACAGTTGGGATGAAGAATGTGTAGAAAAAAACGTTGTGCTTCATTAAAAAACTATGCATTGTCTTCTAGAGCAGGGATTGGCAAGCTTTTGCTGTAAAGAACCAGGTCATAATTAGTTCCATCTCTGCTGGCCACACAGAATCTCTTGCTGCTCTTCAAGAATGCCCTTGTGGCTGGAGAGCAGCCATACGCAAGTCTAAACAAACAGGCTGGGCCGTGTCCCAATAAACTATTTACAGGCACAGGTGGCTCACTGAATTGGGCCTCAGGGCGCCCTGGTCGAGCACACCCTCCCCAGGTGATCTGACTTTGATTTACCTGCATTGGAGACTGTCATTTGAGCTGTTTAACAATGCACGAGTACAGCACGGACAAACACAGCAACACAAAATAATCCTTGTCTCTAGAGATGTAAATTTTCGATCTGGGGACTTTCAATGGACTTCCTGCCCACACTTTAGTAGAAGAAGCCAGCCTTGCCTGAATTTGCACATTTCTTTCAATATCCCTGATCTATAAATTTTCTTTGGAATCTTCAGTTCTGTTCTCTCATTAATAATGAGCTAAATAACACGTTTAACATGCAATCATTTTATATCTATGCGAGAGTCATGATTTTACATATACATAGAGGGTTGGCAAAAATAGGCTTACAGGTGTGAGTATGCGAAACAGTTTATTCTTGTATTATTATTAATTATTGTATTATTTAGTTGTATCACAACTGTAAACCTATTCTTGCCCATGTATTTATAGATTTTATTTTTTTGAAAGTTATCCTTTAACACACTGGACACTATTTGTTAAGAGCACTGGGGTTCTGCCCTCTGGGACAATGATCTTTAAACTTTTGGTCTCACACTTTGGTCAGCAAATATTTTTAGCCACCTGATATATGAATGTAATATAGTGCAGACAGACTAACATATGTGAACATACATACAAAATAGAACTGGGAAAATGAACACAGAATTTCTAATAGTTTCTTTATAAATTCTAATGGAGTATTTCTTCTTAACACCTCTGGCTTCCTTTCTGCCTGAGAGACCACTTTTCTGGACAACTGAAAACCAACAATATTAACCAGCTGGAAAAAAAAAGAAATCTGAGTTAACTTCAATAATACACAACCAGAGCATGTTTCAAAAGCTAACTGTAGCCCTGTGGGTTTCACTCAGTGGTTGAGCATTGACCTATGAACCAAGAGGTCACGGTTTGATTCCCAGTCAGGGCACATGCCCGGGTTGCAGGCTCAAACTCCAGTGTAGGGCGTGCAGGAGGCAGCCAATCAATGACTTCCTCTCATCATTGATGTTTCTGTCTCTCTCCCTCTCCTATCCTCTCTGAAATCAATAAAAATTAATATATTTTTTTAAAAAACTAGCTGTAGTGTGAGTTGATTGGCCTAACGGGATGGCAGAATTCCTCTTCAGGAGAGAACTGCTCCTTTGTTCTGGCAAATAACTTAATAGAACTGGTTATAAAAGGTAAGCCTAGGTGGTCATAGTCTAAATCAGTGGTCGGCAAACTCATTAGTCAACAGAGCCAAATATCAACAGTACAGCGACTGAAATTTCTTTTGAGAGCCAAATTTTTTTAAACTTAAACTTCTTCTAACCCCACTTCTTCAAAATAGACTCACCCAGGCCGTGGTATTTTGTGGAAGAGCCACACTCAAGGGGCCAAAGAGCCGCATGTGGCTTGCGAGCCGCAGTTTGCTGACCACGGGTCCAGATGGAAGCAGCTTCAACATGAAGAGTTAAATTGTTTGTGCAATAAACGTGGGAATTTGGTATTGTCTGCTCGAGCTGGGGGGGGGGGGGGGGCGGCGGGGAGGGACATTAGAAATCTGGCAAAGAATATGGGAAGACGGTCTGCTCTAAGGAGGGAAGGTCCTGAGCAACATGGTAGAGTGCGAGGCATGGCTTACAGTGGACATGGCCAGTGAGACAGAGAAAATGCCCGATAAATATCTTCAGACAATGGTGTTGGTGGACCCGCTGCCTTGGTCATCATTGTGCTCTATAACTTCCAGTGCATGTGCTATATACTAAGAGTCAGATTTGACTCCTGGGGACCCTATGAATGAGTGATGTCCACAGTATTCTGTCCTCAGCAGCTCTGCTCAGCTCCTGTAGACTCATGTCTATGGCTTCTCTTATAGAGTCAACCCATCTCGTCTTTGGCTTCCTCTTCTCCTGATGCCTTCTATTTTCCCCTGATGCCTTCTATTTTGCCCAGCATTATTCCTTTTCTCCAAAGAATCACTTCCAGAGATTTAGGAAAAATCTGTTTTTGCCTAACACAGTGGAACATGAAAAAAGCCAACAGCAATTCCAGGCGACCAGAGGCAAAGAGAGACAAGAGCTGAGCCTGACCTGGGGGCGAAGCTGAGGAGCCAGAGTGGAGAAGGAGTAGAGAAGGAGCTGGTTGCAAAATGAATGGACTCAGGGTGCAACTCCAAGACTATGATCTTTAAAGGTGAGATGGGGAAGTCTATGTCTAGTAGTGTGTATGGTGGGGACCAAATGATGTCATTCGGTGTTTAAATAAAGATGAATCCTGGACACTGGACTAGTTGGAGAATTTTCAGGAATAGACTGGTTACCTGTTTTGAAAAATATTTTGGTAATAGAGAGAAAATATTTTAGAAAAAGGAAACCAGTTAAGAGATTTTTGGAACACCCGGCAAATATGATAATAAAAATAGAATAAGGAAAAAGGAAGTGCTTGTTCTAGAAATATTTTAGAGATAAAACCACTAGGGCTGTGTGATGACTTACACACTACAGGGGGTGGAAGAGAGGGGAGTCAATAAGAAATAACATTTATATAGCTTGCGCAGTCGGGTGGCTGGTGACCTGCCATTCACTGAATTAGGAAATAAATAAGAAACAGGTTTTCAGGAAAAATAATGGGCTCAATGTGGGGTGTGTTGAATTTTAGATGCCTATGCAACCTCCTGGTGGAGATGGCCCATAAAAAGTTGAAAATATTTGGGAAACAGATCAAGGGCTAAAGATGTATTTCTGGAAACTGTCTTTGAAGGGGTGTTATGATTGTTGTTTAATGCCCTTTGATAAATATTAGGAAAACAACATTCTTTTACTTTATTTACATACTAGAGGCCCAGTGCACAAAATTTGTGCACAGGTGCGGTCCCTCGGCCTGGCTGGCAATCGCAGCGCGAGCATCTGGCATGGAAGGGCAGGTCCCAGTTGACCACTGGGCCCTGGGCAGCACCTGGGCCCCCAGGCCCCCACGCACCCCCCTCCATCTGAGTCACGGCACCCGAGTCCCCACACAGAGATGCAGTGAGCGCTTCCCGATGCCACATGCCAGGGTGCAGCATGGGCCTCTGGGCTGCCCAGTGGGTGCCGCACAGAAGCTAGGCAGGTAGCAGTCTCTCTCCCGGCCAGCCCTGCACACCGGCTCCTGTGTGAACCCACGGGGAGCCCAACCAGCTGAGGCCCCGGCTCACCCAGAAGAGGTCGCGCAAGTGTGAGGCAGGCTCCTCTCAGGCGCCAGCACCTGAGCGCAGGGGCTTCCCTGGTTCTCGAACTCTGGCATCCAGGGGGAGGGTAGCAGGGGGAGTGAGAGCAAGCTCGGCGGACACCCCACATTTTCACTGCACATTCGTTCCTGTCACCCCACTCCCAGGTAGCTGGTAAGAGGTCACAGCCCCCCCTCCCCCCTCCCCAGGTTGCCGTGGGAGGTTGGTCGCCACCACCCACCCCCAGTTCCCCATCCCAGCCCAGGGCTCATCCGGACTGGGCAATCAGGGCCTGCTGGCTGCTGGTCACCATCTGTAGGACAATCGATAGAGGCCGTCCGCTCCCCCTCTTCTCTCCCCCCACCCCCCGGCTCCCTCTGCCTGGGAGCCGGGCAGCAGACCTGCCCCCGCCGCTGGTTGCTGTCTGTGGGGTGATTGGCAGGGCAATCGGCGGGGCACTCACACCCACCTTGGCCTTGTACCGCGCACTCACCTGCTCCACCATCCCGCTGTGGTCCCGCTCTTGTCAGGCCCTGTCACCCACCATGTTCCACACCACCTCCTGGTGGGCAGCGCATGTCATAATGAGAGGTCGAACTCCCGGTCTCCTGGTCAAACTTCCAGTCGAGGGGACAATTTGCATATTAGGCTTTTATTATACAGGATTCATTCAAATGTATTAAATGAGTGGACAAATCACATGCTAGATTTTGAAGATACATGATTAATCAAATACTTTAGAAACTCAATCTTCTCAGAGGAGCTGGCCATGGACTGAAAGCAGAGATACAGGTATGAGGATCCACTCGGAAGCCAGTAATGGAATAAGGAGCCCCAGGTTACTGGCCCTTGCTTTGTTCTCAGATTACCTCACGTGTTTAATATTTGCCTCTCTTACGCTTCAAGAGTTAGCATAAAATTATTTAAGCTGAAGATGTTTGAATTCAACAGATGCAGAAAAACACCTTCTCCCAAGAGCTTCCGTTATCTAACTAAAAGAAGAAACTTCTGAGAATTCCCTCTTTAGAATGGGTCTGCTCCCAGGGAAAACCGAGAGTGAGCCTACAAAAATGCCCCCTCTAGGGGGAAGTATTTAGCCCTGAAGAAGCCAGAAGCACTACTCATACCCCTATAGACAAACATTATCACCACCTTTCTCATCTCCCATTAGTTCTCCTAAAAAATACACTGTCTTTCCTTTAAAACAAAACAAACAAAACAACAAAAAACACCCACCTTTTCTGCCCCCTCCCTTTCCCTTACTAAATTAGGTATATAAGCCCCAACTTCTAACCACCCTTTTGATTACTCATCACTGAGCCCTCTCACATGTATGTCCTGTTAATCTGTCTTTTGTTCGTTTAATTTGCATGTCCCAAGCAACGAACCTAAGAGAGTTGAAGGAAAGGTTTTCCATTCCTGTACAAGGAGGAAAGAAATTTCCATTTTCAATGGCTGGGATAATGAAAGTGGTATTAGATAAAATAGGCAATTTAGGAATGTGATCAGGTTCGGAAGAAAAATGGCAGAGACAATTCATTCAATTTTGCACTTTTTGGTGTACTTAAGAATAGTCAAGGGGTTAATTTATCTTATGATTTATATCTACTTAGTCTTCTCCTACATTGTTCACCTCTCACCCTAGTTTTTTCTTCTTCCTCATCTTAGACTCATCCTTTTCTTGACAATACCTCCTTCAAGCACAGGCAGAAGCCACGATACAGTGGCTACGGCGTAGGACCTGGCACTCTGCCCTGGCTAGTTACCCATGCCACTTCCCTTCCAACTTTCCACTGAGTGTGCAGTCTTTCCTTGTGGGGCTTTCCGGGCCTAAGAGCAGCTCAACTCCATTCGGGAATTGGCTCTTGGGTCTCTGGTTCCTTCCCACTTGGCCATTTCTCAAGCTCTCCTTGGGACAAACCATTTTTAGATATACCTTCTTTTAGAGAAAAATCACCTTCATCAGCATTCAATTAGAAACCTCCCAACCCCCACCCAAATGTCAAGGACAATTTCAAGGATATCATCTCTAAATAATACCTTTATACCTGTTTCCTGTCCCTCTGATTTCTGCTGTTTACTGCCTCTGAGGGTTGACGGCATGTCCCCAGGTTATTGTTCCTTGTTTTGTTCTCAAACTGCCTCACAAGTTTACTATTTGCCTCTCACTCTTCAAGAAAAGGAGTCATTTCAACATTTCAAATTGTATTCCCTACAACTCAACTCATCACTGGAAGCATAATTAATATGGGGCTCAATGAACGGGTGCAGAATCAAATTAGAGTTGTGTGAATTTTTATATTTGCTCAAATTGTTTTTTTAATTGAAACTATAAACCCAAAGTTGCCATCTTCGCGGCTTTCTCCATATATACATTCTTCCACGGTCTTTGCTCAGAGGGCACGCAGGGGTCCATGCGAAGGAATGGAGGCCCTGAGGCCACAATGTGATTTTTGTTGTTGGCCGTGACTCTGGAAGTCAGGAATGTTCAGTCAATGCACATTCCAGCGTTCCAGGCCTACACATTCTGGCCCAGTTTCAGCATGCTGACTCTATCAATGGATACTTGAAATATGACCCATTTTCCATTTTTTTATGTAGTTGCCTTAGGCTGACATTTTCTTTTCTCTTCCCACCAGAATCTGTGCCGCTTCAGCCCCAGCGTGTACATACAGATTACTTTGTACACCCAGAGCTCTAGGACTTCCTGTGCTTTGACCACCTGACTCGTCCAGGACGGAGTCTGGGCCTTTGCCTTCTCTTAGAGGGCAGGTGCCAAGGCCGAGGACAGGATAAGCAAGATGGGAGATTTCAGTGTTTAAAAAAGAGGGAGCCCTGGCTGGTTCTGCTCAGTGGTTAGAGTGTCAGCCTGTGGACTGAAAGGTCCCGGGTTAGATTTCAGTCAAGGGCAAGTACTTAGGTTGCGGGCTCGATCCCTGGCCCTGGTCAGGGCAGGTTTGGGAGGCAACCAATCCACGTGTCTCTCTCACATCCACGTTTCTCTCTCTCTGATTCTCCCCTTCCCTTCCACTCTCTCTAAAAATCAATGGAAAAATATCCTTGGGTGAGGATTTAAAAAAAAAAAAAAGGGAAAGCTGTGAGTCGTGTAATACATATAAATACGCCCGTGCGCACAGCACCTGGGAGAAGGTCTGGGCGTCAGATTTCAGCGCAAACCGTCCAGCTTATGCAAAGGAGCCGAGGTTTTATGCCTGTCCAGGAAGTCGGGACTAGCCGATGACATCATATTGAAATCATGCAAAACCCATGAGCTCATGAGCTGGGAGATGAAACCGGATGAGACGCACATGGCTCCGAGTGAACCTGCAGTCAGTCTGTTCAAGATCCTTCCAACCTGAAGAGGCGAGCGAGGTTAAGAGCAGGCCGCTGGCATCTGGAGGCTTCCCTGCAGGGACTTGCAAAATGAAACTGCGTGGTGTCAGCCACGCCCGTGGGAGGCTCAGAGAAACTGGAGAAGGACGTGGAAGCCCCGGAGCGCGTCCTGGTGGCGATGTGCCGTCTCTGGCCTCAGGGAGTGCTGTTCCCCGCGCCTCTGGGGGTCACCACGGCCACGCCTGTTGGATTGTCCTTCCTGCCCTCTGTTCACGGGCATGCTTGTCGTGCACAACCCCAAAGGGCTTTCACGGGGCTGTGCTGCATCAGCCTCGACATGCCTCCGTCCGGTCTGAGACGGGCCCTGGGTGCTGGTGGGCCTGGGCCAGGCCCCCAGAAGCCCAGGTGGGTGGGGTGGTGTTGGGATTGGCGTCCTGGCTTTGGTGGCACCAAGAAGGACTGAGAGACATTCTCAGGAACCACACCCACCCTGGCCAGGCAGACGGAGGGAGCAGAGGCGTTGATCCCAAGGCAGAATCATAGGTTGAATCCAGGTTCAGGACCAAAGCTGAGAAACCATTACCCCCAAAGGGGGCGAGTTCAATGGAGCAAGAAAGCTCCGGAATGTAGCCAAAGGAGCTTGTCCCGATCCCAGAGCTGGTCATGGAGGGAGGCTCAGTACTTCATGTAGGTCCGTTGTGTAGAACAGAACCCGTTCCAGTTGGTTCATGCAGAGGTGATTTATGTCAGGGACTCACATGGCTTATACTGCAGCAGTCCTCAAACTACGGCCCGCGGGCCACATGTGGCCCGCCGAGGACATTGATCCGGCCCACCGGGTGTTTTTGCCGCCGCTGCCTGCCCTGCTTAGCAGCCGACTCGTCCCGGGCCCGCAGTGCGCATGTGTGGAATGTGCGCCGCACTCTCCGACTCCCCTCCAACAGTCTGAGGGTCAGTGAACTGGCCCCCCGTTTAAAAAGTTTGAGGACCCCTGGCTTATAGCATCATGGAGGTTGGGTTAAGAAGCAGGTTCAAATTTAAGGATTTAGGGGCAAGTCCCTAAGTGACACCAAAGAACCAGGCCACCAAGGGAGCCGTGGTTGCTTCTGCATTTGGAGGCTGTTTTTTAAATTAGGGGCCTGGCTACAGAGCACCTAGCCCTTGCCAAGATCAGGAGGCCACTCCGATCAAGGGCCCACTCCCACCCTGGACCCCGCCTGGGACAGTGCAATCAGCACCCCTAAATGAATACACAGCACCTGCTCGGACACTCGGGAGGCCAGTGATGGAAGGCCGAGGCCTCTGCTCCCACCACCACAGGACAGCAGATGCCCCATGAGCAGCCGGACTACTAAACAGCAGGAACAGTGGACTCAGGGGAGCCTCATTTTGACTGGTCCTACCTCTAACAAGCGCAGGGAGCTGCCCCGAAGTATAGAGGAGGGCCACTTGCCAGATACCGTAAGTGCTGAAAGTTACAATCAAGCTGTGAATTTAATCCACCTGCGCTTCTATGTCTCCTCTGTAAGAAGAGGGTAACCATGTGGGAGGACCGAATGAGATCATGTTTGTAAAAACACCGCCAGTGGGAGTGCTGCCTAAGCGCAAGGGGGTGGTGATGAGCAGGTGGTATTGGGCCGGTTTGTACTTGATGAGGTGGCAGAGCCACGTCGGTGAGAGTTCTAGTCACCTCTGCCTGCGTCATCCCAGCCTCACTCTGCATCCGCCTTCCGTTTTGGAGGGAGGGCTGATCTACTGGAAGCGAGCCTGGTCGGGCAGAAAGAACTGGTATCTAATGCGAGACGCTGGCTCTTTGACTGCATGGTTAGGTCAGGTTTCATAGCCTCTGTGAGCTGCAGTTTCTTCATATGTAACATGGAGATTGGATAAAGATAATGACGTGTGTCTCAACGGTCTCTAGGGCGGTTGTATAGCTTGAAGACAATACACATGAAAGTGCTGGGGAAACTCAAAGTGTGAATGGTTATGATCCTTTACTATGATCTGAGCCAAAGGAATCCTCACCTTACAAACCCTCTGCCCTGCTCCACCCTCCTCCCCGCTGGGATCCCTAAGCAGCCTCCAATATTCTCATCCTGTCCTCGGTCTAAATTGGGGTGCAGCCTCCATGAACTCAGTCAGTATCAATGCTGGAGTGCCAAAGGCAAAGTCAGGATTGGGCCAGAAACTGGAGGGCGGGAGAACATGAAATGGAAGTTAAAGATGAGTCTACAAAATAGAGGTGGAGTGGGGCTGTGACCTGGGTTGAGTAGAGGATATACTGGAAAGGTCCAAGGTCAGACGTCGAACCCACAAGGAGAAAGGGGAGAGTTGCAGTCAGCGGTGCACACATGAGGTCAGAGTCAGCCAACACTGATAACCGGGTTGGCCCCCAAGTCACCAGCCCTAGGACTTCCCCAAGCCGTGCCTCCAACTCTTCTAACAGCTCTGGGTCTTTGAACTAAGAACTAAGTGTGTTAGGGGCCTGGTGTTCTCAGGCTGCTATGAAACACACACACACACACACACACACACACACACACTCAGACCCTAATCCATTGACCCTCCCCACTCTCCAAACATTCCTGCTTTACAACCCTGCCGACCTGAGGTGAATAGAATAGAGCAGTTTGATCAAGGCTTTCTGTGCTACTTTCCTAGGGGTGCCATAACCAAGTACCACAAACTGGGTGGCTTAAACAACAGAAATGTATTGCCTCACAATTCTGGAGGCTGGAAGACCAAGATCAAGGTGTTGGATGGATTGGTTCCTCCTGAGGCTGTGAGATAGAATGTGTGTCATGGCCTTCTTCTAGCTCCTGGTGGCTTGCTGGCAATCTTTGGCATTCCTTGGCTGGTAGATGCACCACCCCGATCCCTGCCTTCATCTTCACATGGCGTTCTCTCTGTGTGCGTGAATCTGGATCCAAATTTCCCCTTTTTATAAAGACTCAATCATATTGGATTAGGGCTTGCCCTGATGACTTTGTCTTAACTTGAACATCTGAAAAGACCCTATTTCCAAGTAAGGTCATTTTCTGAGGTACTGGGGATTAGGGCTTCAATTTGGGGAGACACAATTTAACCAGTAACATTCCTTGATTCTCTGATGATTCAAATGAAGTGATTGACTGAAGATGGGGAATGAGGTAATAAAATAACATGTAATCTGCTTTTGCTCAATTAGCAACTGGAGGAACAGTTATGCTAGATGGACTATTTCCTCATATTCTGTTGGGAGAGGGGAAAAGGGCTTTCAATGCTCTGTTTTCAGAGCTTAGAACACTCCTGGCATGGAATAGATGCTCAATAAATATTTGTTGAATTAGTAATGAAGGAAGGAAACGGCGCATATCAGCAGCCATTTATAACTTATACTCTGGTATCTAGGACTTTGCCGATCTAGAAAAAGGACACATTGACTGTTGAGTTTACCATCATGTTCTCCCATGTGGTACATACACATGGCCTTCTCACTAAGAGCTGTGTTCTTCTAGGCCAGTGGTCGGCAAACTCATTAGTCAACAGAGCCAAATATCAACAGTACAACAATTGAAATTTCTTTTGAGAGCCAAATTTTTTAAACTTAAACTTCTTCTAACGCCACTTCTTCAAAATAGAATCGCTCAGGCCGTGGTATTTTGTGGAAGAGCCACACTTAAGGGGCCAGAGAGCCACATGTGGCTCGCGAGCCGCAGTTTGCCGACCACTGTCCTAGGGGATCTCTACCCACCCCTGTCACCATAGCACCCCGTTCTAAAGCGAATCTTGAGACTTGAACTGAGTTTTACATTTCTAAGCTGTCACAAAATCCTTTTTCTTACCAAAGCTTATTGATCCTGCATCTCACTCATTTATCAGCATCAGAGTTGGAAATGCCTCAGTGGTGGGTCATTGAGTTCCACCTCATCTTTGACAAACAAGGGAATGGCTGGTTAGAGGATAAAGTGATTTGACTGAGGTCACATGGCCAGGGCTCCTGATTTCTGGTCTACGGCTCTTTCTTTATCCTCAGCTGTTGGTTGACAATTAGCAAATAGTTTGTCAATGCAGGAATCCTTTAGAACATTTGTTAGATAGAAGAATGCTGTAATCTAGTTCAAATGCTTAAGTGGCCCCAGAGCGAGGCCAAGAGTAGAGATTTGGGGCATTGGGCTGGCTTCACGTCTCAGCCTAAAGCTCTGCCACTTGGCCGGCTGTTGGTTCCTCCTACAGGGAAGGCTGTTTTTCCATCTTCACATCAACTCTCCCATCATTCGGAGACAAGAGAGTCCTTGTGGGAAGCCAGGCTGTGCCAATTCTGACCTCACACTGAGCTGCCCTTTCTTGTGCCCAGTCCCTCCTTGCCGCAGCAGTTTCATGGGGGCTGAATAGTTGCTGCAGTCTGCAGGTAGGTGAGCTCATTGCCTGTTTCACGTGCTTTGTTTGTACAATGGCCAGGCCAAGGGAGGGACAAGCTGTGGCATAGCAGTCACCCTTACAGGTGTGTACAGTTTACAATGTCCTGAGAGAAGGCTGATGGAGCTCCAACAGCCACCTGTGCCACCCAACCAGCCCCGCGGATGCCGTTGAGGGGGCCTCTCGTGGTTGGTTGTCTGCCCGGTTTACTTGCCCCGGCACCTTATCCGAAAGGCTCAGTGTGCATTTGTAAAGCCTAAACTGCCAGCAAGCAGCGGAGTCGAATAAGTAGAAACCAACCAACCAGCCAAACTGATGGGGGAGGGTGAACATTCCCATTACGGTTACCAGATTCAATAAATAAAAATACAGGACGTCCAATTAAATTCAAGTATCAGATAAACAATAAATAACGTTTTTAGTAAAAGTGTATCCTGTGCTGTATTTGGCTAAAATGATTTGATGTTCATTTGTATCTGAAATTCACACTTCCCGGGGTAGCCTGTGTTTTCTGACAGCCGCCGTTTCTGTGGAATCCCATGGCTAGGGTGTCCTTTGAAACACATCTTGGATCTTCACTCTTGGAATGAAGCCCGGGACCCTTCCAGTCCTGACGTTAGCAGCTCCGTCCATAGCGCTGGACCGAGGGCTTTGGGGAGTTCCGCAGGAAGGACCGCTGGACCGAGGGCTTTGGGGAGTTCCGCAGGAAGGGCCGTGCGTGCTGCGTGCTGCTGGGAGTGCCCTGGGATGGGAGGTGCAGAGGCAGTTCATGGGAAATACACACGCAACTGAAGCAAGCCAGCACATTTGTATGTGGGCGCTTTAGCTACAGAGAGCTTCCTAGAACCTTCGCGTTTGATTCCACAGCATCCCCGAGTAGGGCCAGGCACGTGTTATCAATCACCTGCGCTGAAGATGGGTAAACACTCAGGTGACATTGCCGAGTCGGTGCCTGGTAAGCAGAGACCAGAGCGGCATCCTGGATCCCAGCTCTGAGGCCAATTGCATCTTTCCCGTTCTTATTGGAACATACTGCTTTATTATTACAGTTGAATATGTTTTCCCCAAAAGCCATTGCATTGTTTTTCCTATCTATAACAGTGTATTAGATTATTGCAGCAAACCTGAAAAACACAGGTAAAGAAAGGAAGAGGAATCGGCTAAGGAGGCAAATTCCACAATCATGTGATAGCTACTGCTGACCTGTCGGTGTGTGGTCTTCCGTTCTTCACATGTATATTGACATGTTATATTTCAATCAGCTTGGGCTGCTATAACAAGATGCTATGAACTGGGCTGCTGGAACAACAGATGTTTCTCACAGTTCTGAAGGCTAGCAACTCCAAGACCAAGGTGCTAGCAGATTCCGTTTTTGATGGGGCCTCTTCCTGGCTGGCGGATGGCCACCTTCTCCCTCTGGCGTCACCCGGAGGAGAGAGGAAGCTCTGGCTTCTCTCCCTTTTCTTTAAAGGCTCTAAGCCCATCACAAAGGCTTTGTGGCGAGCCGGCATGGCCATGGCATACTCAGCTCCAGGGCGCCTTAGGTGCCATGCCAGCTTAGCCAGGTTCAGTGACCCTGGAAGGGGGCGGTGAAGGATTGAGAAAAGACAGAGAAGAGAATGAAAGCTGGGTCTGGGTGGGACGCTGCTCCAGGATGGAGAGACAGCACCACAGACTACAAGCCATGTCTTTATTTTATAGCCAGATGCCACGAGGCAAAGTAAGGGCGTGGTCGAGATGTTTACAACATTCTCGTGGGTTTCGATCCTACTCAATTACATGTACCTGATCAAGCTTTGTTTACTTGCAGCCTATATCACTTAGGCACGTGGGGCCAGTGTTCGGACCATAGGTTCAAGCTTACAACTCCAGCTGTTGGCTATAATTGTGCTGGGAGGGCTCTGCCCTCCAAGCTGGGACTTGCACGTGGCCATGAGAGGACTGTGCCCTCTCATTAGTCCGAGGCTTGAACTTGTCCAAACACTGTAGCCGCTCTCCACAAGGCTTCACCTTTATTATCTCATCTAAATATAATGACCGCCCAAAGGCCTCACTTCCTAACATTAGGAGTTAGAGCATCAATACATGAATTTGGGGGGCACACACACATTCAGCCCATAATATATTCTTAGTTTTAAATTAAAAAGGCCAAGTCCTTTTATACAAATGCATGCATGCATGAGTGATGTAAACAATAGATGTGTGGATAGTTAGATATGTGAAGACATGTGTGTGCATATATGTGTATACTAAGGTGACCAGATTGTCCCGCTTTTGGCGGGACAAAACTGATTTTTAACAATTTGTCCCATGTCCCACGGCGTTTTAAAAAAGTCTCTATTTTTGGAAAGATTCTTCAAAAATAGGGACTTTTTTAAAACGCTGTGGGACGCGGGACAAATTGTTAAAAATCGGTTTTGTCCCGCCAAAAGCGGGACGATCTGGTCACCTTAGTGTATACACACACGTATATACATATCTATATAGAATACAAACTTAAATGATTTTGAAATTAGATGATTCATTTCTGACACTCACCAGGACTTAAGACCAAGCACAAAAAGAGGGTGGAAAGCACCTAATAAACTCCTGGTAAAGAGCACGCAGTGGGCAGTGAAAGACACAGGACGCCATGAAGGGTGGAGTGTCCCATATGGACTTTGTCCTCCATCATGCACTGTGCCTCATCAAGAATGAGTGTTGGGTAGGTGAGGGGGGGTCTAGGTCAAAAGGTCCATTCCTAATGTTCCCCACTAACTATCGACTTACACCGACTACTACCCCTCCCCACCCCAGTGAGTGACTCCCCTTTGGACACAGGCTTTGCTCAAACACTCGAATCCAAAATTGACGTTATTGTGACTTCAGTGGCACTCAGGACTCAGCTGAAACGTGTCTGTAACCAGTACATTCACAAATAACTCGTGTTTACCTATAACCTCAGGACAACGCACTGTTTGGGGTTTGCAGGCCCTTCTTCATTGGGGGAGGTCAATACTATAAAACTGGGAACTTCTTTATCTTCTAGGGCAGCTAAAATGGTTGTTTGGCAGGCAGTCACCAGATATGGCAACTTAGGACAACACAGTCCGATGATGAGCTGGAGCCAGAATTAGAGACATCTGTTGAGACGAGTGCTCCAGGGGTCTTCAAGCTGGAAGCGACCCACAGCCAGCATTCAGTTCACCGTCCTTGCTGCAGGCTCAGTCGTATAAAATAACGGTTTGTCATGTTTCTCACCCCAGGACGTGCTAGGCCCCAGAGAAAGTTTTTTCTCCCACAGAATGGACCTCAACACACCCAGCTCCCCGTGTGCGTGCAGCTATTCAGAGCTTGGCAACCCTGTCTCTAGCAAGCCATCAGGTCCCGCAGAAAATCACAGGAGGGGCCCCAGGGGCTGAAGAGGGCCTCATTCAGAGTCCACCTGACCCTCTGTGTCTCCACTGGATGGCTTTCCTTAGTAAGAAACACTGGCATAAGTCACTCATAATATATGTCTGTGGGAATCTAGGTCAACACTAGCGCATGATACTTGGCTATTTTCAGTTGTACGCATACAAGCAAACACTATAGGCGTAGTGTTCTTTGTCTTGAGGACAAATCCTGTATAAAGGGATCGTATTTGTATTTCCTATATCTGTTGCTAGGCAAACTCAGAGTCTTAAATGCATGTTAAGTAGAATGAGAACCTACAAAAGAAGCATCTACCGAGACATGGGAGCATCTTACAGCATTGGTCAGTGTCAATCTTGCTTGGGAAGGAAGATGTTGGAAAGCTTGTGTTTAAACCTACCGACCAAGAAAACCACAGCAATACAAAACACGTTCCAAACAGACAATTGTTTCAGACCCATGACCTCTGCTCTACTTATTCTTTCTGGAAGAAATAGTCTCCCAGAAAGAATCATTTCTAATCATTACTAAGGCAGAAGTAGTGTCAAGTTCCTGAGGAGAAAAATATAGGAGCAAGCTCCAAGAGTAAATTCCTAAACCATGGAAGAACCACACGCCGTGACCTCAGCAACAGGAACTGCTTTGGGCCGCGATTTTGACCAGCTGTAATGAGAACTGACAAATTGCACGTTTCCAAAGCAGAATCTGAAGTTGGAATTCACTAGTGCTGGGGGACTGATGAAGCACACTGTAAGCTCATTCCTCTATTCAGGGTTCCTCAAACTTTTTAAACAGGGGGCCAGTTCACTGTCCCTCAGACCGTTGGAGGGCCAGACTATAGTTTAAAAAAAACTATGAACAAATTCCTGTGCACACTGCACATATCTTATTTTGAAGTAAAAAAGCAAAACGGCAAAAACACCCGCATGTGGCCCTCGGGCTGTAGTTTGAGGACGCCTGCACGTCCTCCCTTTTTCTAGACATGTGGCTGCCACCTAGCGGCGGGCATGAACTCTGCTCAGGGGTGGAGGAATTCCACAGTTCACCTTGCCCAGTGGCAAGCACCATTCTTTGATAGTGCTGACCTCAATTCAGAATCTTTTCCCCATTTCTCTGTCATGGTACCTCCCCTTAGTTCTGCCTTTTAAGCAATACAAAGTCACCCATTTACTCTTTCTAATACCAAACATTTTCCTTCACGTCTCCATGCCACTAGTCCAAGAGAGCCCACGCATGCTGTGTATCCCAGCGATTTGCACTCCGTCTCTGTTTCCTGGCATGGGGCGCAAGGGCTCCTTAGGAGAGAAGCCGCTGGAAGACAGCTGAGAACAGCAGCACGGCCGTTACTTAATGACGGGATTAATGAACTAAGCGTCTCTACGTTACTATTTCAAGGTTCAAAATAATAATGCTGATAATAGCAGCTGTTTGTGGTAAAAATCTATGAAAAGATATTATGTATGTTTTTAATATTTTCAATATATATATGATATGGGGAAAGCAAAATGGCCAACACATAGTTGAGTTGATACAAAACAAATATAAGGACACAATGACAAGACAGGGGCGAAGCGACGTGGCATATGTCAACATGAGAACTGCTCATTGAAAATGTTTAAAGATTGTTCCAGTGTCCAATCCCTTCGGCAGGTCATGTGGCTGTCCCTTGGGACATGACCCTGGTCAACGTTGAGCATGAACAGATTTTTTGAGTCTTGACATGTGAAACATGGCCACTCTGAGTGGCTAGCAATTTATTCCACTCCTATTGCAAGGAAAAATTTTTCATTTTTATTTTCCATATGTCATTGATCTCACATGTGTAAATTATTCATGTCCGTCCTCTGACAGCTGTCTGCACACATTTAGAAGAAACAGATTTTAATCCAGTTAAAACAAAGAACAGAAATAATGGGAGCTCTGTCTCCCTGGAAGCCATGACTACTAAAGTATGACCTTCACAAACTGGAAACAGAGGGAAAGGCTCTCCTTAAAAGTGAAAATGAAAGTGAAGATTGTGTGCTTGTCTATAAAGTCTACATTGTTCTGTGCACACGCGCGCATACACAAGCACAGACACCCGTCACGCACATGCACCTCGTCTAGGTCAGTGTTCTGACGGACTCACAGACACAGTGACTGATACACTCAGGAAACAGCTGTCCGACACCGGGGGTCGGGGGTGGTGCTGCATCAGGTCCATTTCCTGCCCCTGAGACATTTTCACGATAACCCCAGAACTTCTGGAACACACAAAGGACAATGTTCACTTTAACACTTTATCATCAGTGGACTTGGAAAATGTGCTCCAAAGCGTGTAACCCAAACTGGCTCTGAACGTAGTCTCTAATCCAGCATCACCTCAGTGACCTTAGGGATCCCTGTAGAAAGCACTGCGCCCAGACACCCCACGATACCAGAAGTGCCTTACCAGACGCCAGCCGTAAACAGTCCACACCACCACCTCGCATGTATTTAGCACTTGACAGTTTTCAAAGAGGCTTTGCAGGACACAGGAGCCCAATTACATTCCTTTGCTGCTTTAGGAGGCAGGGCCATGATGGTCTCATTTGTTTCTCTAACCCATGGCTCCATGGACACAGAGTGCCCAGCTAAGGGCTGAGTCAATGTTTGCCAAGTGGCATGAACCTCAAACACTGGCAGAAAGAGAAAAGCTGGTAAGTTGAACACACAAAGTTTTGATTTCTTCTCTCTGATGAAATCGCTGTGAAAAGAGGAGTGAGGACTCCCAGTGTCATGAACCAGGTCCATCCAGGCAAAGTCTGCAAGAACTGACCACAGCTTCTGCGAGGCAATGATTAGCCTTGGGTGGGGGTCATGCCTGCAAGGTGACAGCGAGGACTTCTGAGGCTCTGCTCATGGCCTTTTTTGTTCCAGGGGCTGGTTACATGGGTGTGTTCTGTTTGTGAAAGTTTATAGTTGTACACTTATATGCCTTTTTCTGTATGTGCATTAGACATAAAGAAAGTTTAGATAAAAGCAATTCTTTATAGGCAATCCAACCTCAACTAATAGACCCTCTGAAGCTAGTAACAGTTGTGTTTACCCTTGAACATGAATTAATTGCAAGTCTGGGCTTTGGACCAGATATGCTGGCCCTGCCCCTCCCTCACTGGGAGATCTTGGCTGCATTATGTAATATCTCCAAGATTCTGTTCCCTCATCCATGAAGCAGGCAAATAATACCAACATAATTGAGGTGTTGAGAAGACCGAGCAAGACCGTTCACGCCCAAGATCTGACACATGGCCGGCTCTCAGCAAATGACTGCAGTCCTCTTATAATTGTTGTCAGGTACACAGATCTCAGTGGTCAAATTCAAGTGTGCAGGACATGCAACTCCTCTGCTGTACCCGGCCTTATTTGAAAAAAAATCCTCATTCCATTGGTTAGCAGAAACTTACTCTGTCATTTCAGATTTCCTACCCTCATCCAAAATTCAGGTGGCTCAGGTACACTTTTCCAAACTCTATCTGCTCAGCTGTTCCTGCTCCATCTTATGTTGGGGGGCTGCCCACAGATCCTACCCGCCAGGCTCCTGGGAGTTCTCTCGGCGACTCCTGGGCTCCTCTGGGAGGGGCGGGGGTGACGATGGGGCTGTTGTGCGGCTCCTCGCCGGGTGACGATGCAGCGTGAGCCTGTCCCAGGCTGCCTGTCGAGAGGTGTGCACACTTTCTGCTCTGGGATCGCCACACCAGCGCCGTATCTGGGAAAGTGGCTTGTTTCCCCAGCCCGGCCTCAGCCCAGGGAAGGGTCAGGACACAGGGATCCCTGTGTTAGCAGCGTGGCTAGGCTGGTGTAACGGAGACTCCAAACACCAGAGAGAAGTTTATTTCTTGCTCCTGTGGTCGTCTAGCCTGACACACTGGTGGGCAACCTGCTAACCACATGCTCGTACAAACTCTGGCGACCAGGACATTGTGAACACATATATCTGGCCTGTAGTTTTTTTTAAAAAAAATATGTTTTTATTAATTTCAGAGGGAGGAAGGGGGGGAGAGGGAGAGAGAGAGAGAGAGAGAGAGAGAGAGAGAGAGAGAGAGAGAGAGAGAGAGAGAGAGAGAGAGAGAGAGAGAGAGAGAGAGATGGATGGGCTGCTTCCTGCATGCCCCATACTGGGTACCAAGCCTGAAACCTGGGCATGTGCCCTGACTGAGAATTGAACTGGCGACCTCCTGGTGCAGGAGATGATGCTCAACCAACTGAGCCACACCAGCTGGGAAGGAAGTATTTTTTTAAGTTGTGAGTACCACATAAAATTCCCGAGGAATGCTTGAAAACACAGGTGTGGGCAAAAGAAGGTTTCCAAGTTGTGAGTACATGAAACACAGAGATAATCTTGTATTATTATTATTGTTATTATTTATTGTACTATTTCTGTGTATTACAACTGTAAGCCTACTTTTCCCCACCCATGTATATACACCCATGTATATAACTCCATCCTTACATTCATATAGGATCTTCTATTAATTATGTTTTGATTATATCTGCTTATGGTTTCTCAAAGGACAGTATGTGAGATGACACTAGGAATTACCTAGAGGGAGATTTAAAATTTTTAATCACTAAGTGATTATTGTAAAAAAGTATGAAGTGTGCTAATTAAGGAGAATATTAGGGAAGTAGTAGAATAGGTAGCATGCGTATATTGTAAAAATTGCAAAAATTATACTTGGAGAGTCATGGTAGTTAAGTACCACCTGGTTGATCTTCTTCAGTAAGACATGTGATCTGCGGTGGGGATGAGTTCATCTGCTTCGCAGAAGGGAAAGCTGAAGCTTGTACATATGAACACGATGCTCTTTCCACCATCCAGGCTTCATGCAATTCAAGACACCTGCCCGAAACTCCCCTCTCAATTCCCCGTAAACATATGGATCGGGATCCCAGGGTTGGACACAACCCCCGGCCTAGGAGCATGTTTTATCTTCCTTCCACCTCCACAAATCTGGAGACCTCTCAGTTCATACATGACAGCAGCAGAAGGCTTATTTCAGTGGCTGAGGTCAGAATTGTGACTTCGTTTTTCTTAGACTGCTCTTGTTGCCGTTTAGGGCTAGAGCTGTCAGCTCCTCTTTCTTTACCTGAATCTCGTCACTCTGAGGAGTTTTCAGTGAAGAGGCAAGTCACTAGACCTAGAGCTCTTTCTTGAGGGTCATTTGTGGAAGAGGAAGTGTATTCCTTGTCTATTGCTGCCATAACAGATGACCACACATCCAATCACTGATAAGAATAGTAACGTAGTATCATACAGTTCTGTTAACTTATTATCTTGCAGAACTTTAGACACCTCCTGGCTCAGATGGCCTTCTGCTTAGAGTCTCACCAGGCTGAGGTCGAGGCGTTGGGAGGTGTCTATTCCTTCGGAGGCTCTGTGGATGAACCCATCTCCACGCTCATTCCGTTGATGACGGACTTTAAATTCCATGCAGGCATAGGACTGAGGTCTCTGTTTCCCCGCTGGCTGCTGGCTGGGGAACATTCTCAACTTCTAGAACGTGCCCACATTCCTCGGCCCCCTTCATGCTTGAGCCGGCAATGCTCTGAACCTCTCTGACCTCCGCTCCTGCCTCATCTCTGCTCTCACTAGAGAAATGTCTCAACTTTTAAGGGTTCATACGATTAGATTGGTTGCACCCACATAAATCAAGATAATATCCCCAGATGAAGGCTGACTTTCATCCTAATTACATCTGTAAAGACTATGGACAGCAGTAACTAGATTCGTGTTTAATTGAACAACCAGGGGACAGATACCTTGGGGGACATCTTTAAAATTCTGCCCACCGCAAGGAGTACCTATGAACGAAAAAGGCTAGTTAGTGGCCTCACATACACCAAAGATTAGAGGTGAAGGATAATCAGAATAAATATTCCCATTTAAACAGAGGAAGACGGTGAGGCACCTAGCAGTTACTGGTCCATAGCAATTCTGAAATCGCCTGTGCAAATGTTGCCAGGTCTCCCCACTCCGGACATGAGCAGTGTTCCTTGTATAGACTCCAGTTCTTCTCTCTGGGAGTAGTTCCCAAGTCTATTTTCCCCCAGGGCTCTTGACCCTGATCTTGGAGGGCTATCTCTTCTCATCACTCGCTGGCCTGTTTCAGAAGAGGGCAAATATATCAGGTCTGGGAGCTGAGCGGCTTTCACTACCTGCTTCCTTCCTGCAGAATGTTGGGGGCTCCAAAATCTTACTACATTTCGAGTCATCTCAGTCTCTTGCTAGTCCAGGCTTCAAGGACTTTGTCACTAGGTGAAAAACCTTTGTGGGTTTTGGAATGAACAGGGTTTTCATATTTGATTTCATTCCATCCCGTGTGCCAAAAGTCACACCCATGATTCTTTCAAGCTATGTTTCTCTCTCCAGACATAATTGCTGCTAATCTGGGCATACCAGGCAGCTGTGGGGGCATGCCTAGAAGCTTCCCAGGAGCCGTTTGCCAGGCAGTGTGAGTTGCTTAGGTGGGCATGCTGCTGGGAGGCAGAGGACGGACTTTCTGACCTCGCACGTTCTCCCTTAAGAATGAAGCCCTTTTGAAGGAATTTCCTGGACCCTGTCGCTGGTGTTGTGTTCTGCTCTCAAGCCGGAGGCACAGGCACAGAATCAGCAGGGATCACTTAGAGCAGGTCGAGAAGCAAAGCAAGGGTCCTGGTACCTGCCGCCATCAGTACCATAAACTCTCATTCTTGGTCACAGTATCAAGCCTCCCGGCCAGGCCCTGCCTCTTCCTTCACTCTCTCTTGCTGGCTGTCACTTGAGTTCAGAAAATCTTGCCAATTGGCCTGAGGGGGAAGCGACCTGTCACCAAGCACATGCCTTCATGACCGCTGTCACCTGCCAACAGCCCTCAGAACCAAAGCAAGTGTGTGCATCCAGGAGAGCCTGGGAAGCTGGGTCGGACCCTCTCACGGCAGGAGTCCCCAGGTTCTCTGCGTCAGGGAGTCCCAGCAACTGTCCCTATTGTATGACTTGCCTAGTGTCTGCCAGGTACCTGGCAAAAGCTCGGGTTTTCGTGGGCAGCTAATGCTGGCAGGCAATCGGTGTATCTGAAAGCCCTTTCCTACTGGGAGTGGCCGATGCCTCCACGCCTCACTTCATGCTGATCTCTGAACTGAGTCTCTTAGTGTGAACTTGATTATGAAGTACAGGATTAATCCTGGGAATACGGATGAACTCTTTCTAAGTACCACATCTATACCTTGGTCAGTTCCTGTTTGGTGAATGCTTATATAAAGCTATCCCTTGTGCCCTGACAGGTTTGGCTCAGTGGATAGAGCGTCGGCCTGAGGACTGAAGGGTCCCAGGTTCGATTCTGGTCAGGGGCATGTGCCCTGGTTGCAGGCACATCCCCAGTGGGGGGTGTGCAGGAGGCAGCTGACCAATGTTTCTGTCATTGATGTTTCTAACTCTCTATCCCTCTCCCTTCCTCTCTGTAAAAAAACAATAAAATATATTTTTTTAAAAAAAGCTATCCCTTGTAAGGGGATTTAGGCTTTGCTTCCCAAACCAGGCTGAAGAGCATTTTAAAACTATTAATTTCCAGAGGCAGTGCGAGAAGTCCCTCACCTCGGAGGTTTGGGATAGAGTCTAGAACATGTGTTTTAAGCTCTTCAGGCATAATGGTTAGGTCTAATTAGTCACTGTAAGAAATAATCCCCCTATTTTAGTGGCTTTCCACAACGGAAGGGCCTTACTTGCTCAAATACAGCGGGGGGCATGCTTACTTGATTGATGGGTAGCTTTCCTCCACATGGTGATTCAGGGACCCAGGCTCATCTCATCTGTGCCAAAGAGGGCACACAGAACATCTCGGCCATGAGGACTGCAGAGCGAACCCACTTCAGCAGGAAGCAAACATGAAGGAGCAAGTTTCTTCTCCTTCCCACACTCCCCACTCGCCTGCAGAACTCCCAGCGGCAGGGCCTACGAGGAAGCCAGGTGACAACCCACAAGCCCTAGCCCAGTCCCAGCATCACAGAGCAGAGACCAGGAGAGAATACAGGCAATAGAACTCCATGTCCCTAAAGGAAATGCTGAAACAAAGAAGAGCCTATCCCCCGCCCCACCCCCACCATAACCAGACGTCTAGCCGCGGGCGCCCGTGGCACCGGCTCAGGGCCAGCCTCTCAGCCTCTGGGCTCCTCCTGTGTCTGTTCATCACAATCGCATGACGGCTCTTGCAGCCACAGACATCCTGTCCCTTTCAGGACTGAGAGAAAGGGAACGTGGTGATGGCCCAAATCCACGCCTCGTACTGGGAAAAGCGAAGGGCTCCCCAGAGCCCCCAGCAGGTTTCCATGGGTGTCTCCCTGGCCAAGAGGGGGTGCTTGGCCGCCAGGGCCATGGGGTGGGCTAGGACAGGCGTGTGTGCCCGGGGCTGCACCCGGGGCGTCCCAGAGCAGGACTGAGGCCCTGCGAGCAGAAACAGGAGAAGCTGCGGCGGCCTGGGTGGGTGGGGTCACACAGGGGCCAGTTTGATGGATCTGTTTTCTTGCGGGGAAGTTGTCAGGATCAAAGACAAGACATGTGAACTGTGCCAGGGGGCCCTTTTCAAACTCAAAACCTGCAACTTCCCTGCATCCTCGTTCTATTTCATAGGCCTATTTTCTTAAAGGTAGATCCCCCTTTTGCTCCCTCCTCACCTTGAAAACTACCAAAGGAAACTGACTGTGGCCCAACTCTGCCTGCCCTCCAACCTCCTCTCTCCCCATGGTCCCCTCTGCTGCTCAGCTCACCACCTCCTGTGACAGCACCAACCTCCTTCCTAGAGCCGTGAATTCACCAGGACTTTCTCACCAGGACCTTTCTCACTAGGACCTTCGTCACCCAAGGCCTTCTGCTTTTGCAAATTCTCCTTCCTAGGAACAGGCTTCCTCCTTTCTGTCACCTGCCCCCAAGAAGTCCACCTGACTCCCACCCTCTGTGAAAAATCACCCCCCCACCGCAGCATACCCTTCACTCCAGTATAGTTTCTCGGCCTGCATTTATCTGCAAAAGAGTCAGCCTGGTGTAACCGTCAAGGCGTGGGAGTCAGAGCCAGACTCTCTGGATTTAAGCCCTTCCTTGGGCAGGTTACTTTAATGACTTGGTGCCTCAGTTTCCTCATCTTTAAAATGGGGATATTGATATTTCCTACCTCAAGGGATTGTGAGGAGATAGGCAATGTGTGCTAGTGTTTGCACCAGTGCCCTGTGCCTAGCAGGGACTACACGAGTGTCCGACGTAAGAAGGAAGAGCATCCATTCCCCCACCGTCCCGTCCTCTCTATGGAGACAGTGGCCTCATTGTCTCGGGCGGTGACCAGCACGGTCCAGGCCACCTCCTCTCTGTGGCTGTGGTCCTGGCTGTGGTTTTGCACCTGGTGGGTACTAAGTATCTGTCGAATGAATGAGGAATTAAAGGAATCACCGAGTAATGTTCTACATGGGGAGCGGGGGGCGAGCAGAATAACCTGGTGATGCAAACCAGCACATTGCAAGAGCCGGGCCTTAAAATCCGAACCAACCTCTGGGGTCTGGAGAACCGCGGCCCCATGACAAAGTGTGGGACCTCCAGGGACCACCCGAGGGTGTCCCCCTCTTGCCTCCCAGCTCCCGGATAGGGTGATGCTGCTCTGGGCGTAGGCTAGGGCCCAGGTCGCCCAGGAAAGAAAGGGCGGCGAGGCCCTGGGAGGGAGGTGTGAGGCCCTGCTCCACCAGGGGAAGGGGACCCGCCACGGGGACAGCTGCTCCCTCAGGAGCCTTAGCTCTTCCAGGTCGGACGGGGACTGCGGTGCCTCTGAAGGGCTTTCCCAGCCCCACAGCACAGCGCGCTGGGCCAGCTGCAGGATGCTCTGGGGCCCCGGCTCTTAGGCCATCGGAAACACTTCCGGGGGCGCCTGGGAGCTCCACCAGCACCAGCTGTGCTCCGCCTTCCTTCCCGCTGGGCTGTCTGACCATCTGTCCCCCCTGCACCCTCACACGTGCCCACCCTGTAAACTCACCCACAGGCGGGTCAGAACCTTCCAGGGGTCCTGGCCTCAGAATGGACTTCTGCCCCGACCCTGACCCGGGACCATGCGGGGCCTGGCACTGGGATGCTGTCTGCATCATGCAGGTCACCCTGAGGGAAGGAGCACCCACTCCTCCCAGGCCCACCCTGAGGGAAGGAGCACCCACTCCCCCCAGGTCACCCTGAGGGAAGGAGCACCCACTTCCTGCAGGTCACCCTGAGGGAAGGAGCACCCCCTCCCCGCAGGCCCACCCTGAGGGAAGGAGCACCCACTCCCCGCAGGTCACCCTGAGGGAAGGAGCACCCACTCCCCCAGGCCCACCCTGAGGGAAGGAGCACCCCCTCCCCGCAGGGGAAGGAGCACCCACTCCCCCAGCCCAGAGGGAAGGAGCACCCACTGCCCGCAGGTCACCCTGAGGGAAGGAGCACCCACTCCCCCAGGCCCACCCTGAGGGAAGGAGCACCCACTCCCCGCAGGCCCACCCTGAGGGAAGGAGCACCCACTCCCCGCAGGCCCACCCTGAGGGAAGGAGCACCCACTCCCCACAGGCCCACCCTGAGGGAAGGAGCACCCACTACCTGCAGGCCCACCCTGAAGGAAGGAGCACCCACTCCCCGCAGGCCCACCCTGAGGGAAGGAGCACCCACTCCCCGCAGGCCCACCCTGAGGGAAGGAGCACCCACTCCCCTGAGGGAAGGAGCACCCACTCCTCCCAGGCCCACCCCCAGGAGCACCCCCGAGGTCACCCTGAGGGAAGGAGCACCCACTCCCCGCAGGTCCACCCTGAGGGAAGGAGCACCCACTCCCCCAGGCCCACCCTGAGGGAAGGAGCCAGGCCCACCCTGAGGGAAGGAGCACCCACTCCCCGCAGGCCCACCCTGAGGGAAGGAGCACCCACTCCCCCAGGTCACCCTGAGGGAAGGAGCACCCACTCCCCCAGGTCACCCTGAGGGAATAGCACCCTCTCCCCCCAGGCCCACCCTGAGGGAAGGAGCACCCACTCCCCGCAGGCCCACCCTGAGGGAAGGAGCACCCACTCCCCCAGGCCCACCCTGAGGGAAGGAGCACCCACTCCCCCAGGTCACCCTGAGGGAAGGAGCACCCACTCCCCCAGGGCACCCTGAGGGAATAGCACCCTCTCCCCCCAAGCCCACCCTGAGGGAAGGAGCACCCACTCCCCGCAGGTCACCCTGAGGGAAGGAGCGTGTGCCTTGTGGCCGCAGGGGTGGTCTAGACTGAGAGTGTGAATGGTCACCCCTTACTTGCAGTCGAATCCCATACAAACAATCACGTCCTTACATTTAAGAAGAGGTTAGAGGATGAACTACCTCACACTGCTGTAGCTCTCTGCTGGAAGGGGGCGCCAAAGCAAGCCACGTCACTGGGTCCGGGCACCTTTAGTGGAGGGACACCCTGGCCTCTGGTGGGACCTGACAGAGAAGGCCAGGGGCTGCGTGAAGTGAGAGAGGGTCCAGAACCCACAGACCCACCCGCTCCTCCTCTCCACAGTCACCGAGGCTCTTACCCCAGAGTCTAGGGGCCTCTAAAGCCACCTGACGGTCTCTCACCACCGCCCAGGAGCAGGCCCTGGAGCCCGCCTGGCTGGCCACACCGCGGCTCGCGGCCTGGGCTCAGCTGAAACCCAGGCTTTTACAGCGGGAGGTACACCCTTAGCCAACGTCCTGCCAGCGCCCCGCGTCACCCCTCTGTGGTAGGGTTAGGCCTGTGGCTCACCGCTCACCCCATTGCTGTTCCAACGCACATCAGTCAGTCACTGCCCCTGCTGGTGGCGTAGTTCCCAGGGCTGTGGGTTAGTCATTGCTCCTGCTGGTGGTGTAGTTCCCAGGCCACCACAGCCCAGTCCCACAGCCTGGGGGCGTCAACAGCAGAAACTACTGCCTCACAGTCTGGAGAACCAAAGTCCAAGGTCAAGATGTGGGCAGGGCTGGTTCCTCCCGAGGCCTCATTCCTGGCTTGTAGAGGACCCCCCCTCTCCCGCGCACCCCCCCCCATGTCTTACATGGTCTTCCCTCTGTGCATGTCCATGTCCAATGTCCTCTTCTACAAGGACACCAGTGGTATCGAGTTAGGGCCCACCCGATGACCTCGTTGTAACGCAGCTACCCCCTTAATGACCTTCTATCCAAACACAGCACGTTCCCAGGCGCTGGGACTGGGGCCTCCACATAGGAACGCTCGGGAGGGTGGGCGCCGTTCACCCTGACCGCTGGCTCAGCGGCACCTTCAGTGTCCGTTCACGAGAGCATGTGACGCTGTGTGCCCTCGCTGCTCATGCCTTTTACACGCACTCTCTGTAGCCTGATTTGTGTTCATTGTTTTCCCTCTGAAAACTTGGAAGGCCCTGCTCTTTGACGTCTCATCCTGCACGCGGTTGTGGAGAAAGAGTGAGGCCGCCGGACTCCTCTCCAGCTCCCCTGCCGGACACGAGGGGGGCCACTTGGAGCAGCGCCCACCTTCCGCCCCGGAGCGGCCCGGGTGAGGCCACCCGCACAGTGTCCCCCGGACCCAGCGCGGGCTGCCCAGCTCTCCGGGAAATTACTTAGTTGTGCTTTTCAGCTGCGAGGTCCGGGTGGTTATCACCCAGCAATTGACGTCTGAGCCGCAGAGCCAGCAGATGTGGTCCCTGGACCACAGTGCAGTTTCCTAAGACTCAAGGTCACCTTAAGACTCAAGGTCACCTTAAGACTCAAGGTCACCTTAAGACTCAAGGTCACGTGAGGAGGCGAGGAGGCTAGCCTCTGTTCCTCTGCAGCCGGCAGACACACAGCCGCAGGGCAGCTCCTGCGAGGTGGGCGCTCTGGCCTGCGTCTGGCTCAGCAGCAGGCGGCTTCCTGGGGACCCGGGAGGCCGGTGCAGCCTCTCAGCATCACGTTCTCAACTTCGTTCCCAACTCTGAAGCCCTCTCTCTGAGCTCCTGTTTGGCTGGCATGGATCCGGCTGCCTTACCCCGGATCCTGCAGTCACGGTCACTTGGGATCACAGTGGTTTTATTTTATTGCCCAATCCCATCACAGGGAGGTTGTTTCTCCATTTTTTATTTTTTTTTTATTTTTGGAAGGAGGGCGATTTCCTGTAGGAGAAAGAGGCAGTAAATGCTCATGAAATAAACTTGCTTTTTTTAAAAAAAACTTTCTATCAGGGAAGAGATACATGATCATTCTAAAAATGAAAAAATAGTAAAGTATAAAAAGAGAAAAGAACATCGCCAAAATACCATGACCCAGAGATAAGACACAATGTTTTGGGGTTTTTCTTTTTCTATTGCTTTTTTGGTGAAAGAAATACACCAAAACATTAATGACAACACTTAGGTTTCTGCTAAAGCTATATAAATGATATACATAGGACATGATACATATTTTCCTCTATCTTGAAGTCTTTGTAAATAAATTTTTATTGGTGGCAAAAATAGATCATTGAATGAATATGTCAAAATTTAAGCATTTCCATACTGCTGGGTGGTAAACGAGTTTGTAATGCCTTCTTTTTTTGGCAATTATAAATAATGAGAAGAACATCTATTCCAATCTGTGCTTATAGCTAAGAGAATTTCTGTGTGATAAATTCCTAGAAGAGGTATTTCTAGGTATCTTACATGTTCCCTCCAATTTCTCTGGGTAGTCCAGTGATTGTATTATCTCACTGTCCTGCCAACTCGGTTTCTTAAACAAAACAAAACTTTTCTAAATGAGTAGCCAAAAATAGGATTGGCAAAGCTTCGTCGTACATTGGGGCAATAGAATAAAAATGAAAAGATTTTGGCAGGTTGGGACAATAGCTCAGATGTTACCAAAGAAAACTCTTGGTTTCATGAGTGGCTGAAACACAAGATGGAGGTGATGCCACTTAGCCAAAAAGTGTAACTTGAATCAGAAAAAGCTCACCACCTGAGGTCATAATAATAGAAGTGCAGAAATGGAGGGTGCTCTTGCTCCGCTCGGAGTCAGCACTCGCCCCACACTGGGAAGGGAACATTAACAGGTGGCCCAGGTTCAACGGGTCGATCAGAACAATGAAACTAGAACCTGTGTTTTCTTGTTTCTCTCTGTCGAGCCTCCGTGTCTGCATTAGGTGACACGTCCCCTTGCCCAGAGCTGCCTGCTTGGGGGTGGGGAGCTGATCCCAGGAGGGTCTCCAAGACCCCTACGGAGGATGACACGGGAACTGAGAGGCACAGAGAGGAAAGCCACCGTGTGAACAGGGCGGCTGCCTTGAGAGGCCCTCCCTCGGATGGATTCCTCTCCTGATACCCAGCAGCTGCCGCCCCAAGTCCCGGGGATTTCATTCCATCCAGGGCTCTTGGAAGGCAGTTCCTAGGACGTTGGTGCCCCCGGTGGATAAGGACACAAACTTCACCTATTCCCCAAAAACCTTCCCTCGGAGCTTCAGGAAGAGAGCGAGCAGTTGATGACGTAGCCCTAAGCACCCCGTCCTCCTTATTGAGCTAACCTCGTGCAGGCTGTGTTTACAGGTTGAGAAACAAGCCACGTGGCTTTCTGACATCTGCAGCAGTGTGCATTGCCCGCGCCAGGCTTTGGTTTTCTTTAGTGTCGGGAGAGTGGATCAAGTTGTTTGCTTTATCCCTCCTCTGTTCCCCCAGTTGGTGTATCTACCTCATCCTCCCACGTGCCCTTCCCAGTCAGATTCATTGGTTCCCCGCAACAGACCTGACTTGCACCTGATGGAGGGAGAGTCCTCCATGGCCAGCTCCGTGGCCTGTCTGTGCTCCTGGGACAAGGGACAGCGCCACCTACTGGTCCAGAACTCTCAGGCTTGTCTGTCCTACTTACCCTGTTCTCGGGGCCTGGAACCTGTGTCGTTGTTCGGAAGTCACATCCCAGAGGCTAACTGGCACCACCTGCGTGCCCACTGACGTCCCCTAGGACAGTGGTCGGCAAACTCATTAGTCAACAGAGCCAAATATCAACAGTACAACGATTGAAATTTCTTTTGAGAGCCACATTTTTGAAACTTAAACTATATAGGTAGGTACATTGTTATTAACTTAATTAGGGTCCTCCTAAGCTGGCCTTTGCTAAAAACGTCCTCAATCTGATTGAGGCATGTGGCTCGCGAGCCGAGGTTTGCCGACCACTGCCCTAGGAGGCTGGAGAATTAAAACTTCTACCTTCACCTGGATGGGGCCCGGAGGGCTGTATCTAAAGGGACCGAAGGCTTTTAATAAAACTAGTGTCTTAGACAAGACTTTATTCTCCAGGTTTACGAAGGCCGTGCCTTTCCATCCGTCCACTTGGGGGCATTTTGAGAGGCCCCTGGGTTTTTCTGAACAGGGCTTTATCTTGAAAAACCTGTGATCTTATGTAGAGCATCTTGAAGAAACACACAATGGAGCCCGTGGCGATGACTTTACCTACCCAGGTGCTTCCCGAAACCCCAGGAAGTGAGCCTGGACTGCTGGGGACCTTGATGGACTGCAGAGCTGTTCCCTGCGCTTAGCCCACGCATGAGGGGAGAGGCACAGAGGGGTCTCTTGTCCCCAGCGGTTGCCTGCTAGCAGGTTGAGGGGTTCCCCACCATCTGCTACAGCCCGGGAACTGGTAGCTCACGGAGCCGGCCACTCAGTCGCTAGGAAGAGGACTAGGTTGTGTCTCATGCAGCAGTAACTGCTCCAAAGGGCATGTTCTCGTGCGGGGTGTGTGTACAGCTTTGGGGAGACTCACTGAAGTGCCCCAAAGCCTGATTCGCAGTAAAGAACTCACTAAATATTTGTAGAGTGAATACAGGGGCAGAGGTGGGGGTCGGGGGTGGGGTGGGAGGGGGAGGCAGGAATCACGCACTCTCAGACCATAACACACCTTAGGGAACACCTCGCCCCGGAGATTGCAGGTGCTCTGTGAAGCCAGGGTTCTGCAGGGGGGCTGTCAGGGCTGTTCGAATATTTTGTTCCAATTTCATTTAAAAAAATATTTAAGTTGGTGATAAAACGTGTTCTTAAAATGCTATCAAAATTATTGGCGCACTCCCAGGCATGAACTTATGCTGGCTGGCTAGCTAGCTTGGGGGCTTGTTTTGTTTTATGAGGACCTCAAATTTAAACCGGTTCTGCCCTAATTAAGGAGTGCCCTGCATTGGTAAGGCAGTTGTTGAAAACAAACAACAAAAAAGAAAGAAAGAAAAATCAAGAAAGTAAAAGACTGCTAGTATTTGCAAGCATTTACTTGTGCCGATTAGGAACTTTGTGCCATTCTGTAACCAAGATAAATACGCAGACGGCCTGGTTTCCTGTCTCTGTAATGATCCCGGATGCACGTGAAGTTGTTTGTACTGTAACTTACGTCTCCTTTTCTATCAGAGCGCGAGGGGACATGGGTGCTGCTGACACACAAACACCTGGGAGAAAAGCGCCCAGGCCAAGCCCTTCGTTTTGCAGAAGGGGAAACTGAGTCCCAGGGTGGCCATGCACCCTTTTGATCCCAGAACTTGAGCCTGTCTTACTTTCTTCATGCGAATCATCCTGACTTGTGTTTTCCCGGTAAGTGTAGTTGAGTTTGTCTGGGTCCTCTTGCTGGGAAATGAACTCTGTTATCGAACATGAATTTCCCTTGCTTTGGGGGAAGGAAAAACCTCACCAACAGCCTGAAGTTTTTGCTTGTTTGTTTGTTTGTTATGAACCCCAGAGGCTCCAAGGACAGTGGTTATGAGCACGAAGCCACTGGCCGGTGGCAGGGCAGGGAGAGCGGTTACAGCCGCAGCACAAGGAGGCCTGCTGCCTGCCGGAGCCCTGCAGAGGGGAGCGCCCCGAGCCTTTCTGTGCTTCCCAGTGAGTGTCCCTCTCAGGGTTGTTTCTGTGGATGCTCTCGGGCAGGGGAAGGGCGCTGGAAGAACGTGGCAAGAGCATGTCCCCCCGCCCCTGCCAACCACTCCCCCACATACACCATTGCTTTACTGGGGTTTGCACACCCCTGTCTGCCCAGGCCCGGGGCCTGCTCCCTCCTTTCTAGGCGGGGATCAATGAGGCTGTGAGAAGAGGGGCGATGGAGGGTGAGGCAGGGCTGAGGGCAGGACCTGGACACTCCCGTTTCCTCTCCTTCCTGACATGGGGCCTCCATGGGTGACCGAGCCCGAGCGTGGCTTTTCAGACACGGGGTGCACTGATGCCCGCCTGCGGGAGCCTTGTTAGGTCCGATGGGCTCCCGTGTTTCTGAGGAGAGGCCTGCCTTTCCACGGAGGAGGCGTGAGCTGCACCCGCCTGTGCCCTGCTCTGCTCATCTCCCGGCTGTCATTTCCCAGCCGCCCGCCTACCCGGCCCTTCCTCCTTGGCCTCCTGCACCCCTGGACCCTCCGCCTTTTCCCTCTCCCACCGATCAGGTCCTGCTCCCATGCACCATCTGCCTCCACTCCCCTCAGGGTCAGTCCTGGCAGGGGAGGATGGGCAGCAGCGAGAGGCATGAGAGAGGCAGCGACGTGGATGGAAGGAGGAGAGGGACACACCTGGCTGGGCGCTGGGATGGAAGGAGAGGGACACACCTGGCTGGGCGCTGGGATGGAAGGAGGAGGGGACACACCTGGCTGGGCGCTGGGATGGAAGGAGGAGGGGGACACACCTGGCTGGGCGCTGGGATGGAAGGAGAGGGACACACCTGGCTGGGCGCTGGGATGGAAGGAGGAGGGGACACACCTGGCTGGGCGCTGGGATGGAAGGAGGAGGGGACACACCTGGCTGGGCGCTGGGATGGAAGGAGGAGGGGACACACCTGGCTGGGCGCTGGGATGGAAGGAGGAGGGGACACACCTGGCTGGGCGCTGGGATGGAAGGAGGAGGGGACACACCTGGCTGGGCGCTGGGATGGAAGGAGAGGGACACACCTGGCTGGGCGCTGGGATGGAAGGAGGAGGGGACACACCTGGCTGGGCGCTGGGATGGAAGGAGGAGGGGACACACCTGGCTGGGCGCTGGGATGGAAGGAGAGGGACACACCTGGCTGGGCGCTGGGATGGAAGGAGGAGGGGACACACCTGGCTGGGCGCTGGGATGGAAGGAGGAGGGGACACACCTGGCTGGGCGCTGGGATGGAAGGAGAGGGACACACCTGGCTGGGCGCTGGGATGGAAGGAGGAGGGGACACACCTGGCTGGGCGCTGGGATGGAAGGAGGAGGGGACACACCTGGCTGGGCAGCCCGAGAGCAGCAGGCTGGGAAGGCGGCCCTGGGACAGGTGGCTGCCTCCGGTGCTGGGCCGAAAGGAGGGCGCCCGGGGACAGACACCCCGACAAAGCCTTCAAACAAACCGCAGTTTCCACCGGGACTTGGGCCCATAGCTCTCTCCTAACATCCCGGATCCAGGACAACGCTGCCTGTTTTCCTCAAAGGGACCAACAGAGGGCGCTGTCACCCAACAAAACTACGTTTAAGTGCTTCTAACTGGTTTTCCAATGGCTTCAGTCGCCCCTTTGCCCACCCTCCCCCCCGCCCCGCCATTCAGTCTATGAAAATTCACCTTTTTGAACCATCCACGCCTGATTTTATTTTTTTTAGCTTCGTGCTCAGCTGTGATGGAGATGTTTGTTTTTGACAGCAGGATCTGTGCTGAACACGTGCGGTGTGGATGAGGGAAGTCAGCAGCCTGGTTGAGGCCAGAGGAAAGCTTAGGATGGCAGTGGGGCAGCGGCGTTGGGCTGCACACAGGATGCACGTGGCTCTGGTGTTTGGGAGGCAACATAGACAACACTACAGGGTGCAAGGGAATTGAGGGCTGTCCATCCTACGAAACAGAGGGAGTACACACACACACCACTAACACACATGCATGCACACACATACACACATGCTCACACATACGCACACACATGCACACACATACACACACTAACACACATGCACGCACACACATACACACACGCTCCACACATGCACACACACATGCACACACATACACACATGCACAAACATGTACACACATGTGCACGCACACACATGCATGCACATATACACACATGCACACACACACTCACGTGTGATTTTTCATTTGGACAAAATGGGCAGGGACTTTGGCTCACCATTGCTTTACCGGCGTTTGCCACGGAGTAGGCACCTATAAATATCTCCAAATCGTAACTGACACATGTAATATCAAACTTTGTAGAGCCGTTCATTCCACGAGCGGTTCTGTATACGCAGCACTAAATAATATTTAACTGTGTTAATTGCGTTTTTAAAATAAACAGCTCCCTGAGTTGGGTCTCTGTTTGAGGATCGCATAAATGCAGGGGTGAGTCAGTGACACATCAGCCCAGCACTGCCACGGCCCTCAGCTGCCCTGAAAGCCCCATTCATTCTCCCGACCCGCTCCCTTCCTCCTGAGTATCCTGGGAGGCTGGTTAGCAGGAGCCTCGCCTGGGCCAGCGTTTCCTCCTCAGGTGGGGTGGGGCCATGCAGGCACGGGTCCCGCCTTCCTTCCGGGGCAGGGGGCTGAGGCTCAGTCCCCTTCTCCGATTAGTCCTTGTCCTCCGGGCCCTCTCCTCCAGGGCAGGCCCCACGGAGGTGGCCGGGTGGCCTCTGCCAGGAGCCCATCACCCCTTTTGGTTACATGCTCAGAACTCCGGAAGTGACCTTGGCCACCTCGCATAGCCCACCTGGACTTGGTTTCCCCGTCGGGGACCTGAGATCCAGTTCTGGGAACCCTGCCCCCTTTCATCACCAGCTTGCCCTGCTCCTGAGACCCACACGCCTGGGGGGTCAGGAGTCAGCCGTCCTGAGTGGGGGACAGTGGCACTCAGCACAGGGTCCTCCCCCGCGGCAGCATCACCCAGGCACTTGGCAGAAATGCAAATCCTCGGGCCCTTCCCAGACCTTGGGAGCCCCAAGTGGTGGGGCTGAGGGCCTGCAGGCTATGAGGGGGAGCCCAGGTTCTGAGCCGGGAGCTCTCGGAGCTTGGGGCACCAAGGCCAGAGGAGTGTGGTCAGGGCAGGGTGGAGGGCGGGAGGAAAAGCCTGTGGATCCAGGGGCAGGGATGAAGCTGGGGCAATGGGCAGGTGACAGGGCGGGACGGCAGCTCGTGGCAGCAAGCGCAGGCTGTCCCCTGGCTTTCATACCCACTCTGTTGTTTGTGGCCCCGGGCACGTGGCTAAAACCCGTGGCAGTCCTGTTGGCAGGCACTGCCAGCCTCGGCCACATGCCCTCCCGCTCCTCCCCCAAACAATGACTGCTCTTGCCCATTGGTGAGTAAACCTGGTGTGGGTTCTACACGGTTCTAGACTGTCCTCCGCAGAAATAGACTACTTACCCGCCGGTGAGTGGCACTGTGTATCAGCACCCTTTCCTGGTCCCCTGTCCCTCACTCCCCTCGTCTGCTTTCTGAGGTCACCTTCCAGCTACACGACTCGCCCAGAGTCCTCATCTCACGGTCTTCCTTTCAGCTTTTCCAAAAACGTCCCTCCTAGTGGACAGGGGGGTGCACGGAGTCAGCGCCCAGAGCTGTGCTGGGCCCACGGGAAGAGTGCGATGGGTTGAGGATTGACATTGCTCCTGGCGCCCGAGCACCGATTGGAGGCAGGACCCGGGATTCCAGCCTTGTTTGTAGCCAACCAGCGACAAAGCCTCTGACCCACCTGACTCACACCTCCGAGGGGACCCGGAAGGACTCAATCCGAAGTTCCCGTTTTCCAAATCTGAGCTCTTTGGATTCTTGCATGGCCCCCAGAAGGCAAGAGAGCTGTCTTTTAATAGATGAAGGAACGTGATGTTGACTTTCACGTTGGCGTCCTGGGACTAAATTCATACCTGAAATATAACAACGCACATGGAGTCTGAAGCTGGTGAAACTTACGAAACCCTCTTTAAGAAGAAGAATACTGGCTGTGAACACACAATGAAGTATGGAAGTAATTATTTATTCAGATGAGAGCAGAAGTAACAAATTACAACATTTAAGAAACTGACCATACTGGATTCCTGTGGCTGCCACAAACTTAGTGACTTGAGGCAGCAGAAATGTATTTTCCCACAGTTCTGGAGGCCGGAAGTCTGAATCGGGTGTCAGCAGGGCCGCACCCTCCAGGGCCCCGGGAAAATCCTTTCCTGTGGCTTCCCAGCATGCCTTGGTGCTCCTTGGCCTGTGGCTGCATCACTCTAATCTCTGCCTCGTGGTGACATTGCAGCCTCCTCTTCCGTCTGTCTCCCCCAAGTGTCTCTTCTACGGACATTTGTCATTGGATAATCCAGGAGAAACTCATCCCCAAATCCTTAACTTTTTTTCTACAATGTTTGGTAGGAGAAAGTATGTAAGTATGACCTCATTTTAACTGACATCTTAATTATGTCTGCCAAGACCCTATTTCTACATAAGGTCACGTTTGCCTGTCTTTTTGGGGGACACAATTTGGGTTCAGTTACCATTGTTTATGACACATGATTCAGTATACAACAGGAGAGCCTTCATTTTGAACTATGAGTCAATGAGAATTGAATCCTCCACTTCCTGTGTTACCCATAGGGTGACTGCAATCATTCTCTGTAGTCTGACTTCCGGCTCTGGATATATATTACGATTGTGATGATTTTCAGGAAGGACGGGCATGTATAATAAAATTTAGAAACGCCAAATAAACCCCACCCCTCTGAGAAGGACCAAAGAAGAAGGCCGTGATGTCGAAATGAAAGTTTCAGGTGGACTCATGTTGCCTCTGCATGGAGGACAAAGAGTGGGCCCTTTATTATTATTTTTTAACATATTTCTATTGATTTCAGAGAGAAAGGAAGAGGGAGGGAAGGAGAGACAGAAACATCAATGATGAGAGAGTATCATCAATCGGCTGCCTCCTGCACACCCCACACTGGGGATCAAGCCCACAACCCGGGCATGTGCCATGACCTGGAATCAAACCTTGACCTCCTGGTTCATAGGTCAATGCTCAACCACAGCTATGCCGGCCGGGCCTTGAAGATGTGAATCAGGGTCAGGATCTTATAATCTCCCTGACTTGCCGTCCGTGCCAGGGGTCTCAGTCTAGGAGTCCTCACATCACTCCTGCTTTACTTTCACCCCCTTTTCTGTGTTTAGGGTCCCAGAACAGACCCAGACTGTTCCTGGCACTCGCCCTGACACCCTCCCAGCTGCCATGATGGGACCTGGCCCAGAGGCCTGGTCTGGATCGTCTGGCCGCAGGCACTCCAGCTGCCTGGTGATTTCATTTGCATCGCTATTCAGGAGCAAATGGCCCCACTCCACGGAAAGTCTTTCATTTCTGAGGAGCGAGCCAGCTATGTGGCATTTTTCTCTTCCTTGCTCTGCAGGGAGAAATGAGCCTTGCAGATGTTCCTGTGATTCCGGGAGAATCAGATTCACAGAGGAGAAGAGCGCCAGTGCCTTGGCTTCCCTGCCGGGTGAGCCGGTGCCAAGGGGCCTGTGGTCCAGGCGGAGGGAGCGGCTGGGAAACGCTTTGGGGAACTGACTTCATGGCTGTGGTCGGAGTTAGAAAGTCCATCTCTACAGCCCCTTCCCTCCCAGCTGCGAGGGGGCTCCCCCAGATAGCAAGGGCCTAGGTAAGAGCACCTCAGTGTCCTGATAAAGTCTGGGGGCCTGGCCTCGGGTTCTGGTGGTGGTGGTGGTGGGCAGTGGCAGTGAACGGGTGCTCCCGGGGCCAAGAAATCTGTGGCAGTCACTGAGGGACGGAGAAGGCAGGACACGAGCCCTTAAGGACTCCACCAGGGGGATGGAGACAAATAAAAGTTACACAAAATTGGTCCATGAGGACTCTGGGGCTAGCCATCGCTTTGACAATAGAGGCGATAGAGGCTGGGATTGTGTATTTTGTGGCCGACCTGTTTTACCGAACTGTGGTCAAAGAGACTGTCAGACCGGCCAATCCGCTGCCGCCTGTGCCCAGGGCGGCGAGGTCACCTCAGCCCCGGCTCCAGCTCCCGTCTGGGAGTCCCTGGACGGTAAGAGTCCAGAGTCCTCTCTGGTGACTCAGGTGGTTCTGCCCTTCCAGGCACGAGCCAGGGGAGGGGGTACCTCCCCGGAGGGAGACTTCCACCCTGCTTTTAGGCAAACAGGAAGAGGAATAGAGGGCTTGTCTGTCCTCATTAAAGAAAAATCAGAGCTGGACAGCAAAATGGCCAAAAGAGATTTCATTCAGGAATACTGCCTCAGGGGAGAGAGACCTCAGGATAGAGTGAGCCCAATTCTGAAAACAAGTGGACTTTCTGGCCCAGAAGCAGGGTGGGGGCACTGGATGGGAAATTCCTAACAAGGAAACTCCGGGGGTCAGGGGGGAGTCTTAGTGAACTGACCTAAGGATTCTTGCTGAAGGTGATCAGACCTCCCTGGCGGATGACTGAGGATGAGGAACCGGATTAGGTACGAGGGGGACCAGACAGCGGAGGTGCGGATTCTGAGTAAACGGACTTAGCAGCATTCTCGCTGGAGCCGGACAACGCTGGGGCAGACGTGGAAGGAACGGAGTTAGGCCGACACGAGCAGAGGGCTGGGGTTTGCTAACTAAGTAAGGCTGGGTCAAGGAGAGCCTCTGTCAGCCTGCCGTTTCAGTTATCTTCAGCTCAAAATCACCCTTATGCCCCGGGGTGCCCTGGGAGTGGCGTATGCACATCCCGTCATGCTGTCCTCGCAGCCAGCCTCACGGGTGGCTGTCACAGGAAGGCTAGCGCTCCAGCTGGGCAACAGACACATCTTAAATAATGTCCCCAAGCCCTACTGGGTGTGGCTCAGTGGATAGAGCATCGGCCTGCGGACTGAAGGGTCTCAGGTTCGATTCCTGGTCAGGGCACATGCCCGGTTGTGAGCTCGATCCCCAGTGGGGTCGTGCAGGAGGCAGCCAATCAATGACTCTCTCATCATTGATGTTTCTATCTCTCTCTCCCTCTTCCTTCCTCTCTGAAATCAATAAAAATATATTTAAAAATAATAATAATGTCCCCGGCCTCAGGCATTCGATTGTCATCATCGCCAGCACTCCTACTTATACAAACAAAAGTCCACCATGATTTAAAGAATTCAATAAAAAAGATGTATAGAAAGTGACTAATGCATGGCCCCAATTATCTTTAAAATGTACATGCATGTGCACATATAAAGATGTTTGCAATAAAGTACACATTTGAAAATGATTACTATCTCTCTCCCCACCCAAGTGTAAACTGAGTTCAAGGGATAGTGTCAGCTGGAGCCTGGAAACAGGAATGGTATTCTGACCAAGTGAACAAAAGAAGAATTTCCAGCCACCAAAGGTATTATATTCCATCTCCTAACCAGGCCTCGGCTACAAATGGCTTTCTCAAAAAACCCCACCTCTCTTTCAATCTGGATAATGCAATGCTCTGGAAATGGTTTTAATCTTGTTATTTATAAGTGACCAGCACCGCAGCTGCTGTGCTGGGAAGTCCATCACTGGGTTCCCATGGAGACCAGTCTTCCTTTGGACGGCTCCCAGCTGATGAGTGCCTGTGGCAGGGCCAGGCAGGCCGGACGCTGGGATGGGGGACTTTGGTTTGAGGACTCCCCAGTGGCCTTGCCAAGTTTCCCTAGAAGTGAACAGCAGTCTCAAACTCTCCCACGCAACCTTCCTTTCTCCCTTCGCTCCTTTGGAAAGCAGAGAGATCTCTGCCCGGCTTCCAGGGTGAGCGAAAGGAGCAGGATCAGTGGGTGGGCATGGAAACAGCTGCTAGGCATGTGCCCGCAGCAGAGCCTGGGGGAGTCCCCTGAGCCTCCCAGCCCCACAGAACCCCCAAGTGCTTTCTATGTCCCTAAGGGCACACGCCAGCTACATACAGCCTTGGGGTAACTTTCTCCCAAGAACTCAGTTGCTATCCACCTTGGAAAAAAGATGGGGAAAGACAGCCTCCTGAAATTGAAATTTTTCTGACATGAAAGATGCAATTATTAAGAAAATAACCAAATATGTCTTGTACTGGCAATACTGCGTCCAGCTCCAAGGGGAACGGCAGCCCGAGGCACAGATTTAGTTTAGGTTTGGAACAGATTTAAAAAGGGAGGTTTCACAGATTCGTTTGTGACTTTCATGTTATACTGTAGACACATGCATGCTATCATAGAAGTCCTTTTTTCATTGAACATGTAACACGAAATGCTATGAGCATTTTTCCATGTCAGTAAAAATGTGTCCCATTTTTAATGGTCATGTAATAGTCTGTTGAATGGCTGCACCATCATTTACTCAACACTCCTGCTCCTTGCTGGCTGCCAGTTGGGACCTCTCTTAGCTGGGGGCCGCCTCAGCCCTGCAGGTCTGCCTGCATGCCTTGGTACATGCCACCCACTCCCAACTTCAGACCAGCCACAGCACTTTAGTCCTGCTCACAGTTGGAATTTGTCCGACGTCCCTTCCTGTTGCCAGGTGACAGAAAATTTAATTTTGGGTAAAGTGTCTTAAACAGGATTGCAGTTTGCTTGTTTTATATCAATGAAGTTCAGAATTACTCAAGAGCTGGTACATTAGCTCCGCCATAGTCACAGACCCAGCTTCTTCTTATTTAATTGTTTCGTTTTCCTTCATCTCCTGGGACAAAGTAGCTGCTTGAGCTCCAGCGATGATATCCACATTCTAACCAGCCAGGAAGAGAAAAATGAAGATCTCAAACATAAGACTCCCTCTTACATCCCGTGGGCCCAACGTTGGTCATAAGGCTACCCCTAGCTACAAGGGAACCTGGGGGTCTAATCTATATCTAAGTAGGGGTTATGCCCTGTAGGTGTTCTTATGACTAAGGAAGTAGGGAAGGATGGGTACTTGGGGGGAGGGGACTAGCAGGCAGCCATAGATCTCAATCTAAACCTATTTTCTTGTTCTCGTCTGAGTCCTCCTGCCCACTGGCTAGTAGTGATTACCAATGTGACTCCTGGTGGGCTGCACATATGTCTAGGACAGTGGTCAGCAAACTGTGGCTCACGAACCACATGCGGCTCTTTGGCCCTTTGACTGTGGCTCTTCCACAAAATACCACGGCCTGGGCGAGTCTATTCTGAAGAAGTGGCATTATAAGAAGTTTAAGTTTAAAAAATTTGGCTCTCAAAAGAAATTTCAATCGTTGTACTGTTGATATTTGGCTCTGTTGACTAATGAGTTTGCCGACCACTGGTCTAGGAGGGTGTAAAGAAACTACAAAGGAGCCTTATTATCCAGATGTTCATTATTTAAGTCCACAGACAAAGAACTACAGGTCACTAATGAACTGACCACGTGTGACATTCATCCCCACCCATCTCTCCTGCCTCACTTTACGCCAGCACGTGTCACTGCCCACTTCATCCCGCAAGCCGCATTCACGGTCAAAACAGCTTTGATTCAGGACTATTGCAATAGAGGTAAAGAGACCCCAGTATAGAACTGAGCTCAGTTCTGAATATGGACAAGTGGGCTTTATGGCCAGGAAGCGGGGCTTGCGGGGAGCCGGGGGGAGGGTCAGTGGACCCAGCACATGCCGGATGCTGGGGCCCGGGTGTGGTCCAGGCTCCTCATGGGCCATCAATCTTAATATGGGCTGAACTGTGTTCCCCAAAGTTCATGTATTGAAGCTCTAACCCCCAGTGCTTCAGAATGTGACTATTCGGAGAAAGGGCCCTTAAAGAGGTAATTAAGTTACAGCAAGGCCTCTAGTGCGGGCCCCAATCTAATCTGACTTATAGGAAAAGGACATTTGCACGTGTGCATATGACTATGAGGGGACACCTCAAGAAGGCAGCCACCCACAAACCAAGGAGAGAGGCCTCCAGAAAAACCAAACCTCCCATGCCTTGATCACAGACATCAGAATTGTGAGAAAATTAATTTCTGTGTTTTAAGCCACCCAGCCTGTGGTGTCTTGTCTTGGGGGCCCGAGCAGACTAATGTAGCTAGTAAGAGGGGAGACCTGCTTGGCATCTCCTGCTTTCCCACTGCTTTCCTGCACCCAGTTCAAACTCCCATTGTCCCCTTTCCTGTGGCTGAAATTCGGAGTTCTCCTGTTGGCCTCCTCCTCTTGGCTGTGAGTCCCTGCAGGGGAGAGACTAAGTTTTGGTTAACTTGTGTTTTCAACACCTGGCACTTTGACTCCGCTGTGAAGTGTAACATTCCCATTGGGGGCAGAGCTTCATCAATCACCTGGGTGGCCATCTTGCTGAAGGTCTGATCATTCATCCCTTTGCCCAGTCATTCAAAGCATATTTATTAAAAGTCTGATTTGTGCTAATAATTATTTGTAATAGTAATTGGCTACATTCTAGGGAAACAAAACACAAAGCATGGCGTTCTTGACCTCTGATTTCCTAAGTCCCTTGAACTTAGGATATCAGAGGAGCAAATGTGTATTGGAGAGAACAACTACTGTGACCACACAGGTAAGGAGAGTGAACTGTGCCCATCTGCCACCCCAAGGAGAATGAGAGAACACTCCTCTGTGTGCCCAAAGGGTCTTCTCCCAGAGGGACGGGTGGAAATAGCCCGTTGCCTGTATCTCAGGCGCAGTGGCAGACTGCATGGCAAGGACTTTTGTGATTCCAACAGGGAGCTCTGAAAGTCTACTTCCTGCAACTTAGCCCGTTGCCTAAGCCTTTGACTGGACCAAGTCATAGAGAAAGGAAAAAGCAGAGCTAGCTCGCCGGTGACATTTCCATCTCCTCCTCACTCTGGCATGCACTGAGCCTGCCAAACCTCTCTTGCCAGCCCACCATTTGTCTTCCTTAGGCTATTGCGTGGGTTGAAGGCTATCGTATTCTGATGAGGGTGACATTTCTCTGAGACCCCTGGGGTGTGTGAAGGCGGACAGAGCATCTGCCCAATGAACCACGGGAACAAGGTGTGGCTAAGTGCAGAGACTTTGGTAGGAAAGCAGTTACGCAGGTCTTCACCTTGCTCCTTGCCCCTTCCTTTCTCTCCCTCTCCTTTGCTACACCCCCACTCTCCACCCCAAATCAGCAACTTTCACCTGTTGGTGACAGAACCAGAATTCAGGAAGGACACATGGCCCTTACATCACTTCAGGCAAGGTGGGAAAAGGCAAAGGAATACTAACCCTCCGTCCTCTGCCCAGAGCCCAAAGCAGCCGCCACACGCCTCTGTCTCCTCCTCCTCTCCTCAGACAGCCCAGCCCTCAGGGCCCTAGCGAGGACAGAGAGGGTTCCCTGGGCTCTAGGGAGAAAAGGCTGCCTCACCTCTCAGGCCCCATCCGCCCTTGACCTGAGCCAACATTCACCCACATCCCAGTGCCGGGGTGGAGGCGACCTCGAGCCTCCTCCACCCGCTCCAGCCTTCCCAGACCCCAGTGTTTTCAATGATTCCTCATGACCTGCACCTCACTTACCTCAAAACCACCTGGGTGGGTGTTTAAAAGGTACTTTCTAGGGCACCACATCAGGCCTTCCGGAAGTCAGCATGGAGCCCACCCACCAGGTGGGGACTACATCCCCCAGGCCAGGCTCAGGTGACCCCAGTCTTGTGCCCCCTCAAAACAGTTACAGCCTTCACCCTCGTCACCAGCACTCCCCACGGTGGGCCATCTCTGAGTTCCTTGTAACTTAAACATACACCTAATCCTAACCCTAACCCTAGAACTAACCCTACCCTAGCCCTAAACCTAACCCTAGCCCTAATGATAATCCTAACCCTAGCCCTAGCCCTAACCCTAACCCTAACCCCAACCCTAATCATAGCCACCCACATTATTGAGAGCAACCTGCTTTACTCCAAGTCCACTGATGTTAATGTTAATCTGATTTAAAAAACCACACAGATACATCCAGAATGTTTGACCTTGTATCTGGGCACCATGGCCCAGATAAACTGATACATAAAATTAACCATTCACATGGCCCATATGTTTGAAAACTATTGTAGATGATTCCTAGAGTTTCTTTTAAGCAAAAGGTCAGTGATTCTAGGGCTCTTGGTATGAAGGCTGATACTTTTCAAAGTGTGGTCTTTGGACCACTGCTTGTCACCGGTCAATCAAGTGGTCAGGAGATGGTGTGGCAGTTTCAGAAAAAAATAAGTTGATGTACATAAATGTAACAAATTTTGATATGCAAGATAAAATATTATTCCAGGAACACCACTGCATTTTAATAAGTGTTATACATTTTAAGGGATCCCAAGGTTTATATTGGTCAGTTGGGCTCATATTCAATTAAGGATATGGTTGAAGTCAGCTGAATGGCATTAATAAGTTATTTCTTGTGCTTGTTAAACTTGCATTTTTCATTGTTATATTTTTTTTAATATATTTTATTGATTTTTTTACAGAGAGGAAGGGAGAGGGATAGAAAGTTAGAAACATCAATGAGAGAGAAACATCGATCAGCTGCCTCCTGCACACCTCCCACTGGGGATGTGCCCGCAACCAAGGTACATGCCCTTGACCGGGATCGAACCCGGGACTTTCAGTCCGCAGGCCGACGCTCCATCCACTGAGCCAAACTGGTCAGGGCCGTTGTTACTTTTTTTGTTTGCCATACATCCAAGTTCATAAAATGCATTTAACTGTACCGGCTGGTTCATCCTATATAATAAGAGAGGAATATGCTAATTATTTGTTACGACGTGAGGCGTGTAACAACCGACAGTGTAACAACCGACCGGATCACGGATCTGCAGGAGGGTGGGGCAGCGAAATACAAGCGGGCAGCAGAGAGCTACAGGAGAGGGCAGGGCAGCAAGCTATGAGGAGGTGGGGAGCTATAGGTGGGCAGCAGTGACCTACTGGCGCATGGATTCATGTGCAGGGCTACTAGTTAGAATATAAAAGTCATGATAAAAATTAATAAGTAAAGTTCTACAACCCAGAATGATGTCAAAAATAACAAAAGGTGAACTCCAGTGCAAGTATTGGATATAATGTGTGTGTTTTGGGACAGGTAAAACCAGTGATAAATGTAACTGTAAGAGAAAGAGCAAAGAGGATGTACCATGATCAGCACCTGAAATGACACTTTATCAATCCTGTATTAGTTCAGTCTCCTCTTTCCCGTGAGTTGTCTGCTGTGAAACCATAAAATAATGGTTTGAAACTCATCAAATCCTGTATTAGTTCAGTCTCCTCTTTCCCGTGAGTTGTCTGCTGTGAAACCATAAAATAATGCTCAGAAACCTTCACTCAATGCAGAGGACCTTTCCTGGGAGACTAATTAAAATTTCGAGAACAAGTGTGAAATCATGCATTTCCGGGGAGAATGGATGGGTGGTGCTCCTGAGTTGAAGAGTGGTCCCCGAAATTCTAGTGACAATGACCAGGTTCAGTGATACCCCCAGAACTGTAAGCCCTTGAACAGAATGGCCAGGGGTGGATGTCAGGAAGCAACGGACTCTATTACCCCAGGCCCGAGCAGCTGTCCCCCAGGTGCTGCTGTTTCAAGTTGAAGGCAGATGTGTGCCGAGTTCCCTCTGTAAATTGGAAAACATGAGATTTTTGTGGGTATAGCTGCCAGAACATCGCAACTCTCTCCGGAGCTTCGGCTTCCTGGTAAATCCCCCATGGACTTAGCAGACAGATTGCAGACGGCCCCGCATCAACAGGAGTGGAATCCATGTCAGTGATTGGTCTGAAGGCTTCTGCTCCCTTCTGTGAACTGAAAAAAAATCCTATGCTTTTATCAGGTGCGTCTGATTATGTTGACAATCTACACCTCCCTCTCACGGAAAAGACTGCTGACCCCAGAATAGACGCTTGGATCGCTAAGAACTGGGGTGCAGAAATACATTTTCCTCTTATTTCTCACTCCTCTCCTAGGTGCCCTTCCTTTCCCAGTTGAGGGGCAATACATGAGGTTTGCATCCATTTGCACCTATTTCAGAGGGCACTTCCCCAGAGGGTAGGCACAAGCCAGGGAGAGAGGATGGAAGCGGCTCACTCTGGCTCCTTGCTCCCTGGAGGGCCTGCTCAGAGGGCTGTGTGGGGAAGCCAGGTGCTCATGCCGCTCAGATAATCAAGGAAAGCCGAGACTCAAAGCCAGGTCTTCCCAGACTCGGCCTGGTACTCTCTCCACTGCCACTCTACTGGTCAGGGAAGTCCTAATGGAGGTGGTGGGTTAGTTTGCTTGGAAGCCTGAGTGAGATCTAGGCAAGCAAAGACCATTCATGACTTTTCCTTCAGCGCCTAAGCAGTAGATACATAAGGTGTCATTCCTTGCGAAGCACGCAGATCACTGGTCTAGAAGTCAGTGGAGCTACTAGTATGTTTTCGTCCGGGGCTGCCACCAGTGAGCTGTGTTCCCTTGGGCATGCTCCTTCCCCTTTCTGAGCCATTCTTTGCTCAAACCTAACAGGGCAAAGGAACGAGATTAAATGGACTGCAGCAGGCTCTGCTTTTCTTAAAATCCTGGGGTGCTCTTGTTGCTCCTAGAATATGGGACCTCTGATACGCATCCCAGCCAGGTGCCTGAAATCTGGCTGATTTGGCACCCAAGTCAATGCCAAGTGGGGCCGGCCCAGGCTGCGGTCATGGAGCAGGAGCCTTTCGCTGGGTTCGTGGGAAGGGCTCTGAGAGACAGAGCAGCCTGTCACACCAGCTGGCGGGAACCAATGGGGGGAGTGAAGTCCGGAGGGGATGCGGCTGGCGAGACTACAGGTTTGGAATTCAGTTTGAGGCTGGGCATAAAGAAATGTATCCGGGACGCCAAGCCCAGATGCGCTCCCTCTGTGGTTCGGGTGGAGTGTCTGGGACCGGCATTACTCATGTGGAAACATTCTGCTCTCTCTGACTCCAGAAGCTCCTGGAGCGGCTGTGGCAATCACGAAAGCAGGCAGGACAGGGCTGCCCTATTCTTTGCTGAAACAAATGATTAATTTTCAAGGTGGATGAAAAGTGTCATCGGAGTTATTCACAAATCTGCAGAGCTGTATTCCTTCAGGAGTTTTTTCTGTTTCTGCAGAGAAAACAAATCTATCCTTATTTTCTCAAATGCACCTCCGGGAAGTAAAAGAAATTAATGAAATGTTTTTTTAAAATCACACAAGGCTCCTAGACCACTCACTGAACACCAACCCCCTGTAGTACCTGAAGCTGAACTCGATGGAGGAAATGGTTTCCCAGCACTTAAAGAGAGAAACTGATTGTTTTCACTCAGCTGAAACCTCTTCATGAGTTTAATGATTCAAATGCTATTTTAATTATTTTAATTGCTTACTCGCTAGCAGGAAGCAAAATAAAGTTTATATTGACATGATGTTTTTTTCTAATGATTTTCTCCAGTTCCACTGTGGTTTTGTTTTGTTTTGTTTTTTTTCTTTTCTATCCCTGCACAACAGTAGGTAGTGAGTGCCACACACTGTGCTGGGAAGAGTAAACCATCTCTTTTAATTTTCCCAACCACCATGTGAAACAGGTATCATTAGCTCATTTTACTAAGGAGGAAAAGGAGTCTTAGAATGGTTGAGGTATCATGGCTAGAAAGTTGAGGAGTTGGGACTCAGACTGAGGTTGGGTCTGGAGCCAACGCCAACATTCATCTGTCCATCTGTCCATCCTTCTATCTGTCACCCATTTATCTGACATCCATCCACCCATCCACTATTCTTCCATTCATCACCCACCTGTCTGTCTGCCTGGCCCCCTGGGAACTGCTAAGGGGCCTGGGAAGTGTCTAGGAAGAGAACAGTGAAATGGGCACCCAGGGCACTGTTTCTGCTGTGGAAAGTCCTGGAAGCTTCACTGGGGAGAGAGTCGCTGATGGTGGAGGAGGTATACTGCCTCCTCAGGAAGTACTGGGGACCCCCAAATGCAGGAAGGATTTCTAGCCTCTACATCCCTGAACCCAGGAAGGCTTTAACTCATTGGTCTCTACAATCGATTAATTTGGTGTATGTTTTCCATTTGCTTATTCTACTGCTAGAAGGCTTCTGTGGAGTGTTTACTATGTGAAAGTTGTAGAATAAGGCTCTGTACAATAATACACATAGCACTGCTGTTTCCCTCAAGGGTCTTCAATCTAGCTGAAAAGGTAAGACAAATACATAGACAGTATCCTATATAATAAAGAGGTAATATGCAAATTAACCCTCACGCCCTCACAAGATGGCTGCCTACAACCAGACCAGCACGGGGGTTAGTGAGGGACGACCAAACGACTGAACAAGTAGGCTGCGTGGGGCAACCAGGCTGGCAGGAGGAGGCAGTTGTGGGCGACCAGGCCAGCAGGGGGGGGGCAGTTGGGGGCAACCAGGTCAGCAGGGGGGGGCAGTTGTGGGCAACCAGGCCAGCAGGGGGGGCAGTTGTGGGAAACCAGGCTGGCAGGGGGGGCAGTTGGGGGTGACCAGGGCAGCAGGCAGGTGAGCAATTAGGAGTCAGCAGTCCAGGATTGTGAGAGGGTTGTCCCGGGGATCGGGCTTAAACCAGCAGTCGGACATCCCCCGAGGGGTCCCGGATTGGAGAAGGTGCAGGCTGGGCTGAGGGGATCCCCCTTCCCCCGTGCACAAATTTTGTGCACCGGGCCTCTAGTTAAGTCATAACACAATAAAGGTGGTATTGTGTATCAAAGGCATAAGCAATACAAATGTATCATCTCACAGAGCAGGACAGTTGAGTGATTTGAAACTCAGTGGATCATGGATGCCAGTCAAGGACCAGGCTCTTTACATCTTTCTATTTTTTTTTTCAATTTTTTTTATTAAGGTATTATACGTGTACATATCTTACCATTTTCCCCCCCCCACCCCACTCCCATATATGCCCTCACCCCCCAGAGTTTTGTGTCGATTGGTTATGCTTATATGCATGCATACAAGTCCTTTGGTTGATCTCTTATCTTCCCCACCTCTCCCTAACCTTCCTGCTGTAATTTGACAGACTGTTTGATGCTTTACTGCCTCTGTATCTATCTTTTTGTTCAAGTTTTTAATGTTCTTTATTATCCATAAATGAGTGAGATCATGTGGTATTTTTCTTTCATTGACTGGCTTATTTCACTTAACATAATGTTCTCCAATTCCATCCAGGTTGCTGCAAATGGTAAGAATTCCTTCTTTTTTATGGCAGCATAATATTCCATTGTGTAGATATACCACAGTTTTCTGATCCAGTCATCTGCTGACGGGCACCTAGGCTGTTTCCAGATCTTAGCTATAGTAAATTGTGCTGCTATGAACATAGGGGTGCATATATCCTTTCTTATTGGTGTTCCCAGTTTCTTAGGATATATTCCTTGGAGTGGGATTACTGGGTCAAATGGGAGTTCCATTTTCCGTTTTTTGAGGAAACTCCATCCTGTTCTCCACAGTGGCTGCACCAGTCTGCATTCCCACCAGCAGTGCACGAGGGTTCCTTTTTCTCCGCATCCTCGCCAACATTTGTCGTTTGTTGATTTGTTGATGATAGCCATTCTGACAGGTGTGAGATGGTACTGCATTGTTGTTTTGATTTGCATCTCTCGGATAATTAGTGACGTTGAGCATGTTTTCATGTGTCTCTTGGCCTTCCTTCTGTCTTCTTTGGAAAAGATTCTATTTAGGTCCGTTGCCCATTTTTTTTATTGGATCATTTATCTTCCTTTTATTAAGTTGTATAAGCTGCCTGTAGATGTTGGAGATTAAACCTTTATCAGTGATGCCATTTGCAAATATGTTCTCCCATGCAATGGGCTTTCTTGTTGTTTTGTTGATAGTTTCTTTTGCTGTAAAAAAGCTTTTTATTTTGATGTAGTCCCATTTGTTTATTTTCTCTTTAGCTTCCATTGCCCTAGGGGCAGTATCGGTGAAGAAGTTCTTTTGGCATATGTCTGAGATTTTGCTGCCTGTGGATTCCTCTAGTATTTTTGTGGTTTCCCGTCTTATGTTTAAGTCCTGTATCCATTTTGAGTTTATTTTTGTGTATGGCGTAAGTTGGTGATCTAGTTTCATTTTTTTGCATGTATCTGTCCAATTTTCCCAACACCATTTATTGAAGAGACTGTCTTTATTCCATTGTATGTTCATGCCTCCTTTGTCAAATATTAATTGAGCATAGTGGTTTGGGTCAATATCTGGATTCTCTATTCTGTTCCATTGATCTATATGTCTGTTTTTACATCTTTCTAGAAGTTCTGCCATCTGCATATGGAAACAGGGCAATATTGAGTGGAAGAAAAGACAGAAAAGGTACATTTCCTCTTTTTGTATGTCCCTTTTTAAGAGTAAAGTCCTTTCCCCAAGTACTGCAGAAAGTGTCTCCTACATTGTGTTATGTCAGCGCCTATGCCCCAAATAATCACTGGCAAAAGATGACACCCATCCCGAGTGAATCCCTGCAAGTGGGACTCGCTTCCTTAGAAAGAAGAGCAAAATCAAATCTGTTACAGGAAGACAGGGAGTAAAGTTGTTAGGGTGTCTGCCATGGAGCTGGTGCTCAGCTCTACATGAATAGTTCAGACGTGTAGTATAACAGCAGGAACCCGCTGGGTGGCATCTGAATAAGCCTGGCAACACGTCATGAGGAAAGGCTCCTAGCGTCAGAGAGAGCTTTTCAGGGAGACAGTGCCCAGCAGGGAGAAACATCTGAGGATGGATGAGCAAGGGAAGGGAGTGTCTGACCAGGGCAGGGAAGTCTACGGGAGCCTGAGGAAGGCTGAGCTCAGGGAAACTGGGCGAAGGGATAGTGAGGTCCAACCCAATGTGCGTACCCCATCCTCCCCGGAGTATTTCAGGATGAGGAAATTAACTTCTAGTCTCCAAGACCCCTGAATTATTCCTTGTGGTTACCCAGTGTTCCCAGCTCTCCTGGGCTATCTGCTCACGTTTCACAGAGAGACCTGGGGCCCAGGTGCTTGGTCGAACACCAGTCTTGATGTTGCTGGGAAGGCATGTTTAAAGATGTAGTTAACATTCATGCCGAAACCGGTTTGGCTCAGTGGATAGAGCGTCGGCCTGCGGGCTCAAGGGTCCCGGGTTCGATTCCGGTCAAGGGCATGTACATTGGTTGTGGGCACATCCCCAGTAGGGGATGTGCAAGAGGCAGCTGATCGATGTTTCTCTCTCATCGATGTTTCTGACTTGGGAAGCAATAAAATATATATTTAAAAAAAAAAAAAAAAAAGATGTAGTTAACATTCAAATCAGTAGACGGTGAGTGAAGCAGATTACCCTCCATCATGTGGGTGGGCCTCGTCCAATCAGTTGAAGGCCTGAAGAGAAAAGACTGAGGCCCCCGAAGAGGAAAGAATTCTGCATCCACAACACCTTCAGGCTCATGACTGGAACAACAACTCCTGTCGGAATTCCCAGCCTGCTGGGTTACCTGGTGGGCTTCATACTTGTCAGCCTCTGCAATCTCATCAGGAAATTCCTTAAAGTAACACCTCTCTCTTCCCTTCCTTCCCTTCCCTTCCCTTCCCTTCCCTTCCCTTCCCTTCCCTCCTTCCCTTCTCCTCCTTCCCTCCTCCTCTCCTCCTCCTCTTCTCCTCTCCTTCTTCTTCTCCTTCTTCTTCTTCTTCTTCTTCTTCTTCTTCTTCTCTTCTTCTTCTTCTTCTTCTCTTCTTCTCTTCTTCTTCTTCTTCTTCTTCTTCTTCTTCTTCTTCTTCTTCTTCTTCTCTTCTCTTCTTCTCTCTTCTCTCTCTCTCTCTCTCTCTTCTCTTCTTCTTCTTCTCTCTCTCTCTCTCTCTCTCTCTTTTTCTCTTCTCTTGCTGCTATACTACATACTACAAGTCTGAACTATTAATTTAGAGCTTAGTGTCAGCTCCACCCTAATAATGCACCTCTGATTAACAAGTCTCCCACTTTGAGGATGAGCTTGGGTTTTAGGATCTTGCTTCATAGCTCAGCAAGATCTCTGAGAAAGCAACACTTGTCTGGCCTTCATTGTGTGGACGCAGTTTGCCTTGACAGGTGGCCAGGAAGCAAGCAGGGAGACAGGGTCCTGCGTGTCAGAGCTGCTTCTGCCTCAGGCTTCTTCAGGGTCTGATTCAAGCTCCTTTGGCCTGCATTGCAGGGTGAACCTTGGTTCCTGATTGAGGAAAATGGGGTTGGGCAGACTCGTCCTGGGGAAGGCCATTATGTTAGTGGCCGATGTGTAATTGGCAAGTCACCTGAAAGGGAAAGACCCAGAAGGTCGTCTGTGAATGCTCCAAACCCGACCCAGGTGTCCTAGTTGCACTCCCCAGGGGGAATGGGAAAGCTTTTGTGTAATTGCATTGCCCTGTCTGAAGAAAGAAATTATTGGGAAAAATGGAGATGGACCACATAAAGTTTATAAAAGGGGGATTCATACAGACTCACCTGGATGATGTAACTCCAGTGCTTCCCCAGGAACTTGAGTACCCGCTCCTAGTGTCAGGAACACACCCAGGGAGCAGCTTGGTGCATCACGTTAGAAAGCCATGCCGTTGCCTCTCAGCCCCGCCCCAGCCTGTAAAGCTCTGCCTGGTAATGCCAGCTGGGACTCTGCAAATTACTGTTCTCCTTTGTCAACCAGTACGGGGTGCTGGAAGGTGGGAGGATCCTGGGAGACACTGGCTCATTCCTTCTGCTTGCTGTTTTTGTGTCATCTGAGCAATGGCCTTTATTTTTTTAAGTTTTTTTAAAAATATATTTCTTTATGGACTTTAGAGAGGAAGGGCGAGGGATAGAGAGATAGAAACATCAATGATGAGAGAGAATCATTGATCGGCTGCCTCCTGCACGCCCCCCACTGGAGATAGAGCCCGCAACCCGGGCATATGCCCTTGGCCGGAATCGAACCTGGGACCCTTCAGTCTGCAGGCCGACACTCTATCCATTGAGCCAAACCGGCTAGGGCCTGAGCAATGGCCTTTAACTATTTGGTTCCAGGCCAGCATCTTTCTATGAGCCTCACTGCACCCTGACAAAGGTGCCAGCGTCAGCTGGGGAATGACCTGTCCTCGGTCATCTGAATCCCAGCTCTGCAGGGTCCCTCCTTCCAGCTTCTAAACTCCAGTAACACCAGCCTCTTCCCTTCCAACGCCCAGCTCGCTTCCTGCAGTTACTACCTCTGTGTTCAACCCATTCCTTAGATAAAATTCTCTCTCTTGAAATACCTGGGGTGGTTTCTGTTTTTCTGTTTCTACTCTGACTACTGACACAAATGCTTAATGATACCAGCCATTAATCCTCTATTACCCAACACACTCTGTTACACACACACACACACACTCACACACACTTTCCTGTTTATCACACATCTCTCTGATTAGAATTGTCTTCTCAAATAGAGCTCCTACGGGGAGAACTTGTTCAGTAAACATACACGTACAGTTTTCATTTGGACGTTGATTTCATACCTCAGTCCCTGACGGCCTCCTTTTGGCCATGGAGGCGGACCCATCCCAGGGACACTGGCAGGAGTGTCCTGCACTTGCCCAATGAGGGTCAGACCCGAAACTGTTACTCCACCACAGCGATGGCGCCTTCACCAACCGACCATCCCCCTCCTGGTGTTCTGCCTCTGGTTCTGCCTCATATCGGTGCCAAGCATGAAAATGATTTTCTCTAAACGGCAAGAGCTAATACTGAACGACTATGTCCCCTTCCTGAAAACATGTGTTCCTTTCTTTCCATTCTTCTCCAAACAAAACTCACCCGAGAAGGATCTGAGAAAGCCTTCAGCATCAGGACACAAATGCCCAATACGGCTACCCTACCTCATCTCAGGGAGCATTTTCGTTTCATTTGCGTGTTAAGAAACCTCTCACTTGTTTAGATCAAGGGGATGGAGGCTTGATTTTAGAATCTCACCATGCTGAGCATAGGGAGGACTTTTCAGTGGGGTGGGGCGGAGAGCGGTGGGTCGCCCCCCACCACTGACCCTCCTGCAGACAGGCGTCGTCTTCAGCTCCCTTGACATTGGCGCTGAGATAAAGACACGTTCAGCCTCGCACAGTCCCTCACTGTCCCAGCCAAACCACAGCTGATCTCCTTTCTGCCAAAGCACAGTGCCCCGGGGAGCCCACAGGGCCTCCACACCTCAGAACGCTGTCTTTGTGAGGAAGGCTGAGCAAACATTTGCCTCGGGCTGGCAGCCAGTTCGCAGAGCTGACTCTGCACACGTATTCACGCGCACCCTGCTGCGCGGGGAGCTGGCAGTGCCAGCATCCTGTCTGGACTTTGGGGGCCGCTGAACAAGCAAGAGTCCCCCCACATCTTAGCAGACGGGTGTCCCCAGGCATCCTTTGGAGCTTTCACAGACAGGCCGTGTGCTAGTGACACTCCAGTCCTAGATGTCTTCCATGCTCAGCCCATGGGCAAGAAGTGATGCCCAATTCTAACCCACTCCTTTGAACAAGGGACATGGCCAGCACGGGTACAGGATGGCAGCCCCAAGGAGGATTTAACAGGAGCCACGGGTAAAATGCAGGCAATGGGGAGGCGCTGAGGGGGTGGAAAGGGCTTGTGCTGGGGGGCTGGGGGTCCTGTCTGGGGCCATGCTCCAAGCCATTCCTGAACTTGAACAATTGGCTAAATCTTCTCGGGCTGCTGTCTCCTCAGCTGGAGTTTCTCAGGCTTCCCTACATGCCCTTACTGGGGTGCTGCGGCTGCCCTCCCGGCGGCACAAATCAGGTGGCTTAACTACAGGAATGTGTCGTCTCAGAGCTCTGGAGGCTGGACATCCATCTGAGGTGTGGGTGTCCGCAGAGCTGGCTCCTTCTGAAGACTGGGGGGGAGGGGGCGGGGGGGGAGAGGGAGGAGGAGGAGACTGTACCATGCCTGCTCCTGGCTTCTGGTGGTTTGACGGCAGCCTTTGGCGATCCTTGACTGGTACACGCATCACCCCGATCTCTACCTTCGTCTTCACATGGCGTTCTCCCCGTGTGCGTGTCTGTCTCTGTGTCCAAATGTTTCCTCTTTGTAACAACACAGTCGTGTCTGGTTAGGGCCCATCCTAATGATCTCATCTGAACATGCTCATCTACAAGGAGTTCATTTCCAAATAAAGTCATCCTCATGGGGGCTGGGGGCTAGGCCTTCAGCATCTTTTTGGGGTGATACATTTCAGCTCGTGACTCTCTGACCTGATTCCTGTGGGCAGGCCCTGTGAGCCATGAGCTGGCCTCCTGTCTGCGGGCGGCCTGCCTTTGGTCTTCCCTGCTTCTCTGGAGGGAGACAGGAGGGCCGATGGAGGCAAATCCTGATGACCCCTTCCAGCTGTGTGACACCAGGCAAGTCACTTTACCTCTCTGAGCCTCTGTTTCCTCATCTAGGGGTGAGAGGTTTACTGAGAAAAGTAATGAGCTGAATGAAGCAAAGAAGTACCGGGCTGGCACATGGTAAGTGCTCTAAGAAGTATAGACATTATTCATTCTCCTTGAGTCAAGAAGAGGATGGGCCAGTGACTTCTAACCCTGGCTGCACATTAGAATCTTCTCGGTGAGCTTTGTAAACGCTGTTGGTGCCCACGCCCCACGAGACATTCTGACTCAATTGGTCTGGGATAGGGCCCAGGCATGAATATATTTAGAAGTTCCCTGGTGGATTTTATTATGCGGCCAAGATTGAGAACCACTAGAATAGACGGAAGGCTTGAAAACACTAATGGAAAGTCTCAGTGCAGTTGAAAGTCAGAAGAGGTTGACTTGTAGCCACTTGGCCAGAGGGTCCGGGCTGAGGGAGCCGCCAGAGAGCGCTTAGGAAACTGGCGAGTGGGTGACCTGGATTCAGAGCCATGCCTTGCCCCGTGGTCTTGCTGGTGAGGACCATCCCCCTGGGACACAGCTCAGGACCTTTCCCCTCACTGCTACCTTCCATCTACCTTCCATCCACCCGTCTGTCCGCAGGGCCCGGGGACTAGCCTTCCTGTCTCCAGCTCCACGTCTGGTAAACAATGCCCAGTTAGTGTTAGTGTCAGATAACGGCTTGATGTGCTGCCCTCCCAGGGGCAGAAGCAGAGATCCTCCAGGGAGGAGACTGTGGGCACCACGGGGTAGACTTGTAGAATGAGGCTGGCTGAGCGTCTGACACCCCACCACATGGGAACTGCCTGCTTTGGGTAAGCCTGGCTCCCAAGGCCTACAGTTGTCAACTGGAGAGCTTCTGTTACAGCATAACTCACTCATTCCATCCCTAGCACCAGGCCCTACCCCTGCATGGACGTGGGCATGGGGGCAGCTGTCTGGCAGTTGCAGGGGGATAAAGCTCTCGGGCCCCTCTGCTGAGTGAGGAGGGCAGCTGGGAGAGGAGGGCAGCCCCCCCTTCAGCCCCCCACCCCGCTCTCTCCAGCTGCTCCGTCACATCAGCTTCATCGTCAGGCCCGGCCTCTCTGAGCTTTGGCCTTCTAACGGGGCCCCTTGTCCGCTTGGCATCAGACACTCGCACTCATCCATTTTCTGCAGGTCCCGGGGTCTCTCACTCCTCCAGTGACTTCTTACTATGCGAGCGAACGAGGAATAGTAAGTGACGGATGTAAATAGAAGCCACCTTAAAGGCAAACTGTATGAATTCTCTTAATTTATTATCGCCCAGAGGTTAGGCACGTCCATTCGCTCTTCAGCAGAATTAATAAAAGCGTAGCGAGCAGAACAAAGGACCCGAGGACCCCCTGCATCCTGATCTGCTCGGAGTCCTGCTTTCGGCTCAGCACCGTCCCTGTGTTCGATTTCAACCAGCAACAGGTCAGAAGGAAGAGTGGCCAGAGATGCTGTTTTCTTAGTGCAAAGGAGGATGTGCTGGTTTCAGCCACCATAGCAACTTGGTGAACTTGGTCTTAACTTTGGCTTTTGGAAACTGGGGGAAATGTGTTCGCTGCATGTTTGTAATTCAGGGAAAGAGCATTTGCTGGACAGGGACACGCAGTTGCTAACCCCAGAGACTCCGTCTGAATGCAGCCTGGTGCTCCGGACTCACCCTGCGGCTTTCGGCTGCTGGTGTCGGGGAGCCGGGAGGGGAAATGAATTCCTTTAAGCCGATCACGGGGGAATGGTAACCTTTCAGAGCGAGTGCAGGAGCTTTCTGGATCGCCCTGGCGGGTTCCCACCGCCTCTCAGGCGGACTGGATGCCGTTAAGCCCGGATTTCCTGGCAGGCCCGCCGGAGGCTGTTCCAAAAGGCATCTCAGACTGCGGGGCACAGCCTCCCCCTGTCTCATCTCCACCGCGAGCCCCGGACACACGCCCCCTGTTTCCAGCTGGCCGCACATGCTTTTTTTCACGCTGGAACCAGGAACACGGGCCAAGGTGTGACATTTATGAACCCCAGCAACTGGGAGCTGTGCGCCGAGCCCGCGCTGCCTGTGATGTGGGGAGGTGATGAATGGGCTGTTCTGCTCCCCCTCTGGCATGCCTGCAGCCTCATTTATTCCCCGGCGACATATAAAACCGCGGGCCGGCCGGCCGCCCTCCTCCAGCCCCGGCGTCCGGAGGAGACCAGCGCCTGAGCCTGAGCCGCCGGCCGTCTTCCCCAGGAGGCTCCGGCCGCTGAGAACCATGCCGGGACGGCTCGTCCGTTGGCACCTGCTGGCTCTGCTTTCCCTCCCTTTTTGCCTGTGTCAAGATGAATACATGGAGGTGAGCGGAAGAGCTAATAACGTGGTGGCCAGGATAGTGCAGAGCCACCAGCAGGCCGGCCGTAGTGGCTCCAGGAGGGAGACAGTGAGAGAGCGGAGCCATCCTAGAACGGGGACTGTGGCTAATAACGCGTCTGCAGACCCAAAGCCCCCGAGGCCCGATGAGCTACCGCACCCCGAGGTAGATGGCCTAGCCCAGATCACCCCATTCTGGGGCCAGGTACTCAGCATTCTCTTCTAAGGCTTTCCGGGGAGTGGGTGTCCTTGCTTTTGCTTCAGCTGTGATGCTGAGGGTGGATGCTTCTGAGCAATCTGCTGAGCTGCTTGCGGGCCTCTTTCTGGGGTGCTCTGTGCACGAGGGGGGCTGTGCGTCTCTTAGAAAGCCAGCAGAGGTCGCATCGGTGTGCTGGGACACAGAGGCTGCCGTGGAGCCCCACCAAATAGGACACTGGGGGCCGCCAGCTCCCTGCTCTGCGGTGACGGGTGCCCCCTGCCATTGGTGTGGAAAGAGGAGGCAGTCCAAGAGAAGGCTCATTTGCAGATCCTAAGAGAGTCGGGCTTTCCGAATCAGTGCCCAGCTGGGAGAAGCTGCCCTGGAGGTTTTCGCTTTGATTTGAGAGTTTACTGTGGCCTTTTATGCCAGGCGTGCTGATCTGATTTATAGCTTTCTAGGCTGCTAAGTTTCTATGTTCAGTCTGTTTAAAAAAGGACCAAAGAGCCCTGGCTCAGTGGATAGAGCGTCAGCCTGCGGACTGAGGGGTCCCGGGTTCGATTCCGGTCAAGGGCACATGCCTGGGTTTCGGGCTTGATCCCCAGTGGGGGGGGGGGGGGGGGGGGGGTACAGGAGGCAGCCAGTCAAAGATTCTCTCTCATCACTGATGTTTCTATCTCTCTCTCCTTCTCCCTTCCTCTCTGAAATCAATGAAGAAATATACATATTTTTTAAAAGGACCAAAGAGTTAAAATAAACAAAAGTGTTAAATCAACAAAAAGACTCTATATTTAAAAGGTAAACCTTATTGTATGAGTGAATGCCTGATAATCACAGAGGATGGTACTAATTTCTCAGACTACGAGCTCAGCAATAAGAGAACATCTTTAACTCTTTTTTTATTTAATCTTTATTGCTGAGAGTATTACAGACATCCCCCTTTTCTCCCTCCAATGGCCCCCTCCACTGGGTTCTCTTCCCGCCCCAGGCCTTCACCACCCTATTGTTTGTGTCCATAGGTAATGAATGCATATATGCATATAAATTCTTTGGTTAATCTCTTCCCACCCCACCCCCGCCCCCTCTGAGTTTCATCAGTTTGTTCCATGTTTCCATACCTCTGGTTCTATTTTATCCATCAGTTTATTTTGTTCATTAGATTCATCTTTAACCCTTTTAGGGTAGTATGGGAGTGAGCTAAATTTTCAGTGTAGTGAGTGGCAAATTGGTGGGACTCAATTTATTTTAAACATTAAGAACAGGAAGAAACAGATTTAAAAATGTCTTTTCAAAACTATTTCACATATTTTTAATTGGAGTATAATTGATATATAACATTGTATTGGTTTTAGGTGAACAACATAGGGAGAAACAGATTTTGATTTACTTTCTAGGCACCAAGCATGCTGAAATCAGATGAGGGGGCAAGGAGAGTTACTTTGAATTACATGATCTTTGAACAAATAGGTTTCACTACAAGAATTGACTGTTTTGATGCATTGAAATAGGCCCCAAAAGGTACATGCAGTTGAAATCCGAACCCCTCCTACCACAGGTGGAGATGTTTGGGTTGAGACTCTTTATCTGATCAGACCAAGTTCACACACAGAACCACCTGTAGATCTAGGACTAACCTGGGACCTCTAACCACTCGGTTCCGTGGGGCTGCGTCACGGAAAAATTGTGTCTTAAGGAGCCGCAGAAGAAATGATGACCTTTAAATGCAACCTCTGTTTTGAAAGGCACTTTTAGAGCGTGTCCTCTCGTCTGACAGGTGTTTGGCTGCAGGGTGAGTGATGCTCAGCTGCGTTTTCCATTGTGGGGAAGATATTTTCCCTTTGTCCAAGCCTTGATCTGGACTTTCTATTTCAGTCGATGGGATCTTTGCTGGATCCTTCCTGGCTCTGGCAGGGTGAGCCCCTTGAAGCAGCAGAAAGCAGATGTAGACCGTCATCAGTCATTATTTCTTGGCAGCTGATACCTAGCAGGCCACTAAAGTCCAAATTAATTTCTACTCCACCCCACCTTCTAGTCCCCCTGGGCATTTAGCATGCTGAAATCAGATGGGCGGGGGAGCCAAGAAGTCACTTTCTGTCTGTTTTTGAAGTCAGGGGGCTTTCAAACTCCCCTGCTTCTCTAACGTATTTCCAAACAAACCACTAATGGGAGATACTGAGGAGATTTAGTCATTGATATTCTAGACGTTTTCAAAGCAATTCTTCTGCCAATGGATATGGAGAACCACCTGAATTTAGGATTGTACTCTGTTCTTCTTTTGTTTTAATTTTTATGTCTCCTCATTCTTGCTTTCACCAGTCATTTCCCGTGCCTCTATTGTGTGCCAAGCTTTAGAATGGGCATAAACACGCCCGAGGTCCTACTTCTGATCACTTCTGAGCATTCTAGTGTTGATAAATGAATAGATAATTAAATACCACGTGACCAACTCAATGCACAAGAGACAGTTGGGGGAAAAGTGTCAGAGTGGTGGGCACTGAGTTGGATCTCAAAGATGAAACAAAAGGGTGGCTGTCCATGGGCAAAGTGGGAGGAAGGCCTGGGATGGTTTCAGAGCCAGGCTGGAGGGTGCTGTTGGCCAGTTGAGGAGCTTAGATCATACTTTGTCAGTAAAAGTAGGTTTGTTTGTTCATAGCAGGGCAGTAAGGTGTCAGGTTTGGGCTCTAGAAAATGCCTGTGCCCATAGGGTCCATGGATGGGAGTGTGCAGAGATGAGGGTGAACAGACCTGGACTCTTTTCCTGGCATTTTCTTCTCGTGCAGCTCTTCACCATTCACCTATATCAGTCTCCCCTCCTCGTTCTAGACATCTCTCTCCCTCTCTCTTTCTTCCTACTTCTCCTCTCCTTCTTTCTCGTCCCTCTTACTTAGGTTAAAGAGGAAGCTATGGGTCCCTTTCCTAGAAGTTACTTACTATTGGTAGAGTTGACTTCTGAAGAGCTGCTCTGGGGCCTCCATCTTCAAAATGGACAGAACTTGTCTTAGGGACACCTTCCTCCCCTACTGCCCATTTTCATGTCCTTGGTGTTCACATTTGACCTAATTTTGGGAAAAGGATTGATAAAATTAAGAGGGTGATAGACTGTAACGACCTAATTCGCCCTTACCTAGGAGGAAATGTCTTCATTCACATGTTCTGTCACCTTATTGTAAAAGTCCATCGAAAGACTCACTAACATTGCTCCACTTGACTGAGCTTTGAAAGCCAGCCAGAGGGAGGAACACATGATATGTTGCCGGAGGGCTCTCCGGAGGTGCCCAAGAGGTAGTGACCGGAAGTCCCTCCCTGTTTTGGTGGCAGCTCTATGCTCTCAAAGCACCCCAAGCAGCTTGGGCATGCACCCCAGTTCTAGTTAGCTCTGGTACTGAACAACCCCATCTCCTGGACTTAATTTCTCTTGCCTAGATACTAGACTTTAAAAACAAAATCTAAGTCATTATTTCAGGTTTTGAAAAATATTTTAGTATCTTTGTTTGCATCTTAGAGCTGGAAAAAAAACCAACTCATGACCATCTTACTCAATCTTCTAATTTAGTAGAGAAGAAAAAGTGATGTCTGGGGGGACATGACTTTCCTGAAGTCACACAGCACTGAGATGGGACTTCCAGGCTCCAGTCCAGTCGCCTTTCTGACATTCTTAACATCTCAGTATTTCAATTCTATTCATAAACAAATTGTTCCACATCAGGATTTTACCTCCTTCCACTCCCTTCTTCTCTAAAACCCATTATTGGCACCAGGTTTCTTGGAGCTTAAAGAGCCATATTTTCACATTAGCAAGATCATACCAGGAAATGATGGAATACTTTCTCCTCAGAGTGCATCTTTGGGTTGGAAGGGGGGCAGTGCTGTGGTGTCTGACTTTCCAAGTGTCTGAAAGCCTTGGTCTCAGACCCATTACTTTTGCTGATTATCTTTTTCGCCACCAGTTTGACAACAGGTTTTTCATGAATTCTCATACCTGTCCATAGTTGGGTCTGGTCGACTGAAAAGTAGACGGAGAGTTAGTTCCAAATGGTAGTGCCTGATCACTCAAGACTTGGGCTTTGAGCTGTTGTGGGAGAATGCCTGGACTACACACACTTCTGCATCTGCCAGGAGTAGCTTGGTGGAAACCTTTAGGAAAAGAAATGAGAGAATAAGGGAAAAGTCCAAGTTGATTTAAAAAATATATTTTTTTAATTGATTTCAGAGAGGAAGGGAAAGAGAGAGAGAGATAGAAACATCAATGATGAGAGGGAATCATCGATTGGTTGCCTCCTGCACTGGGGATAGAGCCCACAATCCAGCATGTGCCCTGACCGTGACCTCCTGGTTCATAGATCAATGCTCAACCACTGAGCCATACTGGCCCGGCATCCAAGCCCATTTTTTATTAAAACAAAAAAAAGTGAAGTCTAAATGTATAGCAATGTGAAGCCTTTAGCCACTTTTCTGCTTGAATTTCTAATTATAAAATGTGAATTTTACATTTTCTCCCTCCTTCTGTCTCTCCGTCTCTCTTCTTTTGAAATTCCTCTTTTTATTTTTTATTTTTTATGAATCCCTTAGCAACAATATGCTGTTTTCAAGAAACCACTGAATTACAGTGGGTGTCTAGGAAAGTTTCCACAAGTATTTGTATGACATAATTAAAAGGCAAGTTTCCAGTTTAGATGAGACTCCAGTTTTATAAGCAACTCTAACTCTTTTGCCGATCCACTCCCCCTAGATCTCTAGCTCTTTGAAGTGAAAACACACATTTTAGAAGTTTATCTTTAAATAAATAAGCATTTAACTCAGTGTCACATTTGAACACATTTAGTATTCATTAAGTACTCATTAAATGTTTGTTCAAACAATGTGATAATCATTTTAAAGTTTGAAGTGGAATACAAAATGGAACATCATGTTAAATCTTATTAAGAGGAAGCTGAAGTTGTTTCAAGACAGGGAAAGGACTTCTCTCCATCCATGTTAATATTTATCAACCGAAGTTTAATTTTTTGAAATAAAACTTTGAGTGGTTTCTCAAATGAAACTAAATTTAAAATGAGATAATTCATAAACATGTATTGGACTAATGAATACTTCATTTCCTTGATTTCCTAAGGTAATGTAAGGGTGCTCTGGCTGTTTGAAAAGCTAGAGTTACAACTGAGAATTTTTAAGAACTCTTAACCCAATATTACGAACATAGTCTTAATAACTATGTAAAGTTGATAATTCCTTTTTTAACAATGAGTTTATCTGAGGCAAAATGATAACAACACCAGGGAGCAAGATCCAAACGGTCTTGGGAATAACAGATTTGCAGCTTCTTTTATGCACTTGAAATTAAGGACCGGCCATAAGGCAGATTGGAAAAAGCAAGGTGGGGATTGGATTTCAGGATAGTTAACAAGATTATGTGCTCTCTTGAGGGTTAATATCCCCTTGGTATTTCAAAGGTATGTTAACCTAGATGCACAAGAACAATCAAGAGGGCTCCCCTAAAACCTTTCACTAAAGAAGTTATAGGCCTGGGATGTGACTACCCACCATGACCTGCCCAGTTAGGAATTTAGAATTTATGATCAGAACACCCCATGAAGTTACTTTCTAAAGCACCCCCTTTTTTTGTGCACAGTTTCCTCTTTTGGTCATAAATTAATCCAAAGTATGCTTTGATGACAACGTTTTAGTCAGACAATGTGGTCTAACAGAGCTAGGAAGGCTAATTCCTAGGCAGTCTCGGTATCAATATTGTCTTGTTGACCACTGGGAAAGGGCCAATGCCATAACCACGGGATCTAAGTTGAGGCTGATTCTTTTTTTTCCCCAAAAAAGGGAAGGGCAGGTAAATGGAAGGCAGGTCTGATGGTTTTCATTGGGGTAAAAAAGCTACTCTGGATCATTTCTATCCTGTGAACTATCATGATCCGAGTTTTGCCTTCTGCCTCATTCTTCTGTATTTGTCATCTAGTATAATATTTGCACAAATCATGAAAAAAAGGAGTATTAGCAGTTACCTTATACATGTTCTGTAAAAAGTTTATAATTCTCATTTGGGGGTCATGTACTCAAATCTAGCTGCATCTGAGGCTCTTGGGGAAAAAGGGGTTGTTTCTGAAGTTTCCTCGCTTGCTGTCATGAGTAGCAGCGAAAAAGTACTTCTAGGGATACTGCCCAACACCCCACCCTCAGCCCCACTCACACTCCTTTCCAAAGAGTGTGTTCTTCTATTGATTCTCTTGGTTCCTTTACCTTTTGATCTTTGGTTCATCTTAGCTACCCCTGACTCCTTTGCCATTGACATCCCCACCCCACTTCATCTTTTCTGATGTTGTTGTGGGTTGTTTGGAATTAAACTTGCCTAGGGAGCAAGGCCAGAGGAAATTCAAAAGTCCTAATTACCTTGCTCTGAAGTTTCTCTTTGTCTCTTTTTAAAGTCTCCATCACCGGGAGGACTGTCCCCAGACTGCAGCAAGTGTTGCCATGGAGATTACAGCTTCCGAGGCTACCAAGGGCCACCTGGACCTCCTGGCCCCCCTGGCATTCCAGGTAAGGGTGGGAGAGATGCACTGTGCCAGCCTAATTGCAGACCGTGCCAAAGTGGGAGCCAGAGGGTGAACCCAAATCATCTGAGATTGCTTGGGTGTGATCCAAAGTGTATGCATGGAAAATCCAAAAGAGAGTTGGGTAGACTGGGTTTATAGAGACAGTTTAGCTGGAGCAGTACAACCTCTATACCAGTGGTCGGCAAACTCATTAGTCAACAGAGCCAAATATCAACAGTACAACGATTGAAATTTCTTTTGAGAGCCAAATTTTTTTAAACTTAAACTTCTTCTAACGCCACTTCTTCAAAATAGACTCGCCCAGGCTGTGGTATTTTGTGGAAGAGCCACACTCAAGGGGCCAAAGAGCCGCATGTGGCTCGCGAGCCGCAGTTTGCCGACCATGGCTCTATACTACTTATGATTCCATTTGAAGCATGGAGTAGGGAACTACCTGAGCTTAACGGGGACATGCTCTTGCTTCAGGTTTCTGCCACAGTGCGGTTCGTGTAATGCCCTATATCTAACTTTCAAGGAATTTGTGAAGTGAGGGTGTGAAGGAGCGGAGAGTTTCCTGGTCTAGGCTACAGGTATCTCCAAGATGCCATTCACTGAGCTACCCATCCTGCTGTCAGAGTCTTAATTCAGTTCAATTTCTCTTCCCCGGCCTCGACGTCTTTCATGTTCAGCGACCCTCGGTTGCCTTTTATGGCTCTCTTGGTCTCATGGGGACATTTTTGCATATGTGGAGGCACGGGGAATGCTGTAGAGCTCCACCGTGCCTCTCCAGACCCACCATTCACCCACCCCTACTCTACTGAGTGGTGTCCCAGGCGTGTGGGGTTTGGATAACTTGCTGTATCCTCGGTCAGACAGGGAAAGGTTAGCCCAGGTCCTCTCCATCCCAGAACTTCCAACTCTGTCTGGGGGTTTAGTTGTCTTCCTTCTCTCCAGGTTAATTCCTGGGCTTGGACCTTTTCTCAGGGTTTGGCAAATGTCCTCTTGCTCTTCCCTGATTTATCCCATTGATGCTAATCTCTATCAAATTAGGTTTAATTTTTTAAATTCGATTGAGTGGCTTCTTGAATGTAACCAAATTTAAAATGAGAAAATATCTGCCTGGCCGGCGTGGCTCAGTTGTTGAGCGTCGACCTATGAACCCAGAGGTCACAGGTGGATTCCCAGTCAGGGCACATGCCCAGGTTGTGGGCTCGACCTCCAGTGTGGGGCATGTAGAAGGCAGCCGATTAATTATTCTCTCTCATTATTGATGTTTCTATCTCTTTCTTCCTCTTCCTTTCTCTCTGAAATTAATAAAAATATATTTAAAAAATAAAATGAAATGAGAAAATGCCCCGTTAGAATTTAAACTGTGATTCCTGGCATTGAATCAATGTCATTGACCATCAACAACATCAGGCAACAGGTACAGTGGTTCGAGGTGAGATATTCAGACTCTTCTAAAATCTTCTTGGGTAAACTTTCCCCAGGTGACAGGACAGGCTGGCCTTGGCTAAATGTTCCCCATCAGGAACAGTTTAGTCATTAACTCACTAACCTATAAACACACTCAAAGTTCATCCATCTGGAAGGGTGGCAAGACTGCTCTGATACCTGACCAAAGGTAGCAGGCAGAGTCAACAGCGAAAGGGCTCGAAATGCAACAAATGTAAAAAGAAAAGAGCTACAGACGTTGTCCCATGATGGCAAAATAAAGTGAAGAGTTGAAGTTGTTAGCCAAGTTTCAAAATTATTCTAATTTTTTATCAAAGATTTTATTTTTTCCCAGTTGTAAAAGGGGTATGTGTCCTTTGAAGAAAACTTTTAAAAACACACAGAAAGAAAATAGAAAAGTATGTAGAATGACACAAAAATCACTCATGTTCTGTCCATTTAGAAAAAAAAAATCACTGTAAATATTTTTATGTAATTTGTTCTAGTTTTTTCCCCCTTCAGGTGTAACACACACACACAAACACACAAACACACACACACGTATGCTATATATTCCTACACACACATAGTATCATGCTATCTCTATTGACGGATAACCTTTCTATCGAAAAATACAATGAATATTTTTAATGTTATTACTTTTGTTCAGCATTCTTTTTTTATGACTATAAAACATCATCTCCCAGTTGTACCTCTTTTTTTTTTTTTTTTTTTAGTTTAGCCCTTCCAGTATTGGGAGACCTTTAGGTGGTTTCTAATCTTCGCTACCATAAATGATGCTTTGGTCATCAGTCTTCTACACATTTTTTTCATCTAAGTCCTGTTTTATAAGAAAAACAGGCGTTGGAGCCTTAAGAGTGTCCTGTTTAAAGGAGATCCCATTTGATGGTGCCCCCATGGCTGTGTCTGGGATTGTTTCAAATGGTCCCCCTTTACAACTGAGTTCGTGCATTTGGGGGCTGTGTTTGTATGAGAATAGATGGTGAGTATGAGTGGAGGGGCTTCCTCATGTGACCTATCTGGTTGTTTAAGGAAACCATGGAAACAATGGCAATAACGGAGCCACTGGCCATGAAGGGGCCAAAGGTGAGAAAGGAGACAAAGGAGACCTGGGGCCACGAGGGGAGCGCGGGCAGCACGGCCCCAAAGGAGAAAAGGGCTACCCAGGGATCCCACCGGAACTGCAGGTACGTGCCCGCTGCTTCTCCAGGTGACTTCTCATTGTCCTGGGCCTCAGGGTTCAGGACAGAAGGCTCAGGCACTAGCCTGGAGGACATCCGAGTCTCAGTTTGCTCATCTCTAGCGTAGGAGGTTTGCGCAAGCTCTGTGATGTTCAGAGTGCTTTGCAGTCATTCTTACGGAGTAGAGAAATGTTGGAAGGGTGAAACCCAGCTCCCTCAATAGACCAAATTCAAGGCGACCCTGAAGGTCAGCCCATCTCCCGTTTTCCAAATTTGAAGCTAGGCTAAATAAAAAGGGTTTTCCCTACTCGGATATATAAACTGTCTGAAGGTCAATGGGGGAAAACTTTGCCTTTTATTTGGGCATAAATAATGGTTGTTTGACTGTGAATAAATTCCATCATTTTTCTGGGCCTTGTAAAACTAAGGGGTCCTGTGTGTTCCTCTAACTGCTTTTGTAAGATTTTAATGAATGTTGCTTAATAATTTTAGCAACCTGGGAGCCACGTGCCAGTATACATTTACAAATAAAAGGAGTCAATGCCACTTGGCCAGATTAAAGTTCATTAGTAAGATGGATGATACACATTCTCAAAGCCAACTCTAACCCCAAAGCTGTGAGTGGTTATACCCTGGCTAAGGGCTTCTCAAATCTTTACTATGCTGAGGTGCCCTTAATAGGCATAAGTAGAAGATTTCATCCAAATTTTCCCAGTATGATTTGCTAATAGAATTTTAACATTTCAAACAGCATTTTGAAGTCTAACATTCCTTGAAACGCATGATCAGACTGTTGATATGTACAATCATTTTAGTGGCTACATAGCATAAAAATGTTAGAAATGACCATGATTTATTTAATTCACTCGCCATAGATGAATGTTCGAGTGATTTTCCATCTTGCTGTTGCAGATACTGCTGAACTAAACTGACCTGTATAAAAACCTACTTCTTTAAAACGAACTGTCTATTAAGTAACCACCCACCCTCTCCTTAGATTGCCTTCATGGCTTCCCTGGCAACTCACTTCAGCAACCAGAACAGTGGCATCATCTTCAGCAGCGTTGAGACCAACATTGGAAACTTCTTTGATGTCATGACTGGTAGATTTGGGGCCCCAGTGTCAGGTGAGATATAAAAATAAATGAATGACTGAATTAATCCATCTAGCAATTAAGAAAGACGGAAGGGAGAGAGGGAGGAAGGAAGGGAGGCAGGGAGGCTGGGAGGGAGGGAGGGTTATATTTTAGATTAGTGCCTCTCAATCCGAGGTTATTGGTTTGACTTATCATGTAATTTAAATATTCAATGTTCACTATTAGTTATTCCACCAGAGTTTCCCAGGCATCTCTTTACCAGCTAAACTTTATCCTCTAATTATTTTCTTAAGGCTTATGGCATCAGTATTCCCGGGACTTCACATGTTCTGTACTCTGCGGTAACTTAAGCTGCATGTAAAAACCTTGGCTTACAACTCTTTTCCCCCTGTCTCCTGGCATTTGGCCCAAAGAACTCTGAAATAAGTCTGATTTTCTTTTTTCTCTTATAAGTAACTTAATCATTTTGTTTGGCTTACCAAAGAATTCTTGCTTTAACTTCAAAGTCCAATGATTTTTCTAGAATAAGTGTTGGTCATTCTGAGTTAACTTTTCCTGCTCTGCATTGTGCCCTTTTGATATGTGGGTTTAAGCCTCTTTTTGTCCAGAAAAGTTTCTTTGAGTTACTTTTTAAAACATAAATACTGTTTTTTCTTCTCACTGTTGTGCTAAGGCGGGGTGGCAGTGGGAGCAGTCTGACTTGTGTTAAGAAACCTAGTAATAAGAGGTACTTGGTCTAGAGAATATTTTAAAACTATAATGAAACCAATAAAAAATCAGTCAGAGTTTATTATCTTCACAGGCCAGCCATTCTAAACAATGTCAGTGATAAAATACTCCCTTGTAGGGTGGGCCACTTACAAGCATTCCCCTTCTTGCCCCCTCCCATTGCACCTTAGCACACCACAGGCTAACTTCTTTAAAGGACTCCAATTACACCTTGTTTGCGTTGTTTTTAACTTTTCGTTGTCTTCTGTGTCTGTTATTTTCTGTATTCTTTCAGTGCTCTTCATTTCCATTTCCTGTTGTTTGCTTCTTCTCTTTCTATCCTGCATGTTCTTAATTGTATCTTCTTTTTACTTCTTCCAATTTCTTCTGTCTTGTTTCTATGATTTTTTTTAAAATGTCTTAATGTTAATCATGATGTTGCGATTTTTAGTTCCCCCTTTTGTCTGGCCATTTCTTCCATGAATTCCTGCATTGCTTCATAATCTTTTCCTATTTGCTTCGTTGCTATATTTTAAACTCATGATGGAATACTTGGTTGCATTTTTCATCTACTGCATAACAACATCTCCTCTTGGTGAGTATTCTTCACCTGTTGGTAATCTTTGCTGCGCTTTTCTAGTTTTTAAAGTGAACTGATGGTTGAATGAGTTGGGTTTTCCTAGACCCACTCACTACAGGCAGTCGTTTCTGGGTGAGGATGGGCCCAGCAGCCTTCCGGGCTTGGTAACTCAGTGGCTCCCTGCCCTGCTGTCAGGGGACTCACTGCTTTTCTTGTTTCAGTCCCTCTGTGTGTCTCCCCTGTGTGGTCGCACTTCCTCTGCCTCCCCAGACTGCTCTGGGTCCAGCAAGACTTCTGAACCCAGCCTGGCACTTGTCACTTCTCTTGCGTTTAGACATCTTATTTCTGCTGGCGGGTTCTAGGATCCGCCACTGCAGGGCTGCTTCCCACACCTTCTGCACTTTATTTAGCAACCTTTCCCCAAAACATAACTTTTGCTTTATCTCAGCTCTGCTCACAGGAGGAGCTTCTTGTCAGCATCTGTCCTTCAGAGGAGCCTTTCTCCATCAGGAAGTGTGTTTTTCTTGGCACTGATTGGGATCTGCTGCTATATGGCCTCCTCAAACCCCCCTGCCCCACCCTCTTGTCACCTCCATGCGACTTATAAAGTTTATTGTTTTGTTGTTTTTATATATTTGTTTTTGTCTCTTGGCTTTGCAGGAAATGGACACTTCTAGGTGTTTCTTTTCAATCCCTTTTGTTTCTCTTTATGGTACCCAGAAGGAAAAGATGAAAGTTCTGATGGATGCAGTGACCATGTTAGACTTGTTGCAAATGCTGTTAATGTGCGTCTCGGTTTATTTTTTTACCCAGCTAAAGTCAGGCGTGAATGTCATATGAAGTGGTAGGAGCAATCTTTCATCACGCTTCAATCCACTTTAGAACTTCTTTTGTGATTTTTCTGCTCTGAAGGTTTAGTTTATAATTTTCCTAGAACTGTTTTGTTAAGCACTATCCATGCAACAGTTTATATAAATACCTCGATAAGCCCAGTCAATGGTCGCATTGTTTTCAATGGCTTTGTAATGGAAGCTCAAGGATGTAGTCGTTTTTTAGAACTCTTTTGGGCTGGATATGATTCTGATAATAGCAACTATCGTTTTGACTCCCACTTGACTGTTTAAGCCTCATTCAGTAGATTGCAAAATGACTGTTTTATGATTTTCATCTTTGGGAGTGACGAGACAAAGAAGGTTGATTTTTGCAGTTACAGTAACATCTGAAAACCGTAGTACAAGTGCGTTCTCTGAGGAAACACCATGTGTGGATGTGATATATATTCATTTTTGTATTTCCAACTCTAGGGATTTTATTATTCACCATCCAGTTTCTCAGTCTGCTCTTTCTGAAATGCTTCTGCAATTCATTTATTACAGTAGTCATCATTTTTCTTCATGAAAACAAAGATCTTTTCCTGTTCTTTGATTCCAGCTTTATCTTTCCGAGGCATTGAAAATTGTTGTGTGTGTGTGTAATAGGAAGTTTTTTAAAATGTAAAAAACTGGACACATATACCCTACTTTCTTTGAGTTCTCTACTTTTCACCTGTGGACCACCTGGGAGTATGAATGGACATGGCGGATGTGTATACTATTTCCTTTAATCCCAGCACATTGAGTATGCGAGCCTGCACTAGTGAAGCATAATCAGACTTCTTTATTTAGTTCCACTTGACTCAGAAGCAGGTGCATCAGCATGTACCCTTACCGCTTCTAGCTTACTTGATTGCACCTTTGGAAAAGAGACTAAACCAGTGGTCGGCAAACTCATTAGTCAACAGAGCCAAATATCAACAGTACAATGATTGAAATTTCTTTTGAGAGCCAGATTTTTTTAACTTAAACTTCTTCTAACGCCACTTCTTCAAAATAGACTCGCCCAGGCCGTGGTATTTTGTGGAAGAGGCACATTCAAGGGGCCAAAGAGCTGCATGTGGCTCGCAAGCCGCAGTTTGCCGACCGCTGGACTAAACAATGCAGGGCTGGTTTTAGATGTCTCTGGGGGGTTTTCTGTCACAGAGCCTGCTATGGTCTGAATGCTCGCATCCCTTCAACATCCCTCCATTGAAAATCCAATGCCCAAAATGATCACTTTCGGAGGTAGGGCCTTTGGGGAGTGATTAGATCATGAGGGTGGAGCCCTCCTGAGTGGGATTAGGCCTGCCTGAGAGAGGCCCCTCTGCTGAAAGAAAATACAAGCACAAGTCCATGACTTGGAAGAGGGCTCTCATCTGGCCAAGTGGGCACTGTGGTTTCAGTCTTCCGACCTCTGGAACTATGGGAAATAAATGTCTGTGGTTTATAAGCTGCTCAGTCTGTGGTATTCTATTACAGCAGTTCGAATAAACTAACATGTGGCCATTAGTTTAAAAATGCAGCATGGACATCAATGAGAGCCTGGTGCTTTATGTTCAGTCATCTTTCCAGAATGCACTCTCAAATCTAGGACACTTGGGAGTTGAGGAGATTTTCCTTTTCTCTCCTCTCCCTATGATTGGATCCTTCTTAATCACCCAGTAAAGGTACTGTCTGTCTACACTGGCATTTCGAATGCGTCAGGTTATATTAAGGTGCGTTCAATTAGGAGCCCTGAAATCTTACAAAGAAATTCGTATCTTTTCAAACATGTTTGCCTTTTCCAGATGAGAAGGATTCATATTGATAGGAGCAATGTTATGCTGCTGAGTCAACATTGCATCTTTCTGTTTATTGTACATAATTTCACCTACTTACAATGTCTATTGTGAGGAATTATTGGGACTATTTCTTTAGAGCCAATAACACTTACCTGTGTTACAGTATTTCTTATCTTTGGCTAAATCTGTGGCGAGTGTGCTCTGTACTCTATTACTTTGTCTTAAGCACTTGGTCAGGGGTAAGAGGAGGCAGTGACATACAGCCAAAATGAGGTCGACTCTTTCCTTTAATACACACTATACACATTGAGAAAGTCTGGGGGAAAAAAGTAAAGCAGTTTGACGGTGAGAGCAGATAGAGAAGCCCTCGTGCAAATAAGGGCCCAGAGGAACCTGCAGACCACATGGACTATCAACAAAACACGTGGGAAGTCATGGGGCGTATCTGCCTGCTGCCTCGTGGTCCTCAATGTACCATATATGAACCTAAACGTGATTGAACACCTGCCTTTTTCAGGTGTGTATTTCTTCACCTTCAGCATGATGAAGCACGAAGATGTTGAGGAAGTGTATGTGTACCTCATGCACAACGGCAACACGGTCTTCAGCATGTACAGGTGGGTGGCCTTCTCGATCGAAGGTAATGTCCACGCCACCATTGTCTGCTCAAGGGATGGCCAATGCCAGGGACTAGATAGGCATCCATAGACCCTGACGTGGACCCTGTCATCACTGAGAGCTCCCACATACCAGGATATGGCCAGATTATAACTACTAATTGGGATAAACAAACCTGATGAACTTGGGCATAAACAGGTTAAAAGGCCATGAATTAATTACTAGCAATGCTCCCCATAACCAATCATTTGTATACTTTTTTTTTAACTCATCATCTCTTTCCTTCTCTCTCATTCTTTCCTTCTGCTTTCCTACTCTCCAACCCCTTTTGCTTAGAGTTTAGCCCCATTGATGGCCTTGTCTACCGTCCCTGTGGGCTGATGGGTTGAGAGCTTCGAGTAGGTTCTTCTCTCCTGGCCGTGCTATTGCTCTGATATCTATCTTAGCAACCTGGCACTAGGGCTCCTTGAGGAGGAAATTATTTTTAAAAGAAATATTTCAACTTGCTGTGATGTAAGCATAAGATGTGGGAAAGAGGCAGAGAGCTAACATCTTCCCCACAATTAAATTGGTGGTTAGTTATCTATGGAAAATTTTGGGGCTGTTATCATTTCTCTGTTATTTTTAAAAATACATATATTTTTATTGATTTCAGAGAGGGAAGGGAGAGGGAGAGAGAGATAGAAACATCAATGATGAGAGAGAATCATTGATCGGTTGCCTCCTGCATGCTCCACACTGGGGATCGAGCCCACAACCTGGGCATGTGCCCTGACTAGGAATCAAACTGTGACCTCCTGGTTCATAGGTTGATGCTCAACCACTGAGCCAGGCCGCCGTGCTTCCGTTATTTTTGATGACTTGTGAGGATTGTACATTTTTTTCTGGAGCCTGACCACCAGTGGGAGGAGATATCTGAAATGCCAAAAGAGAAAAAGATGAGTCATTTAGGTGAAGGTGCTGTAACAAAGAGATACAGCGTATAGTGGCTCGAACACCTGAAGACTCTATTCTTCTTGACCAGGTCCAGGTGGGGGAAGGTATGAGGCAGAAAGGGAGAAGGAGGGGGTGTGTGGAGGTTGGGAGGAGGGTGTGGGCTCTGCCTTGTTTTTGAAAACATAGTCTGGTGAAAGCAGTTCTGCCTTCCATAAAACTGATTTCCAAATTCTCGCTGGTCATTGTCTTTGTCACAGTCAGAAGGAGGAAGGTGCAGCAAGCTTGTGGAAATGTTTAGGCATCAGGCATTCTATTCAGAGGCCTGTGCCACATTGTTCCCCACCTAACTGTACCCAACCAGAGACAACAAGGACGTCAGTTGCTCCTATGGAAGAGGGGATGTGAAGTCTAGTGAACAGCCAGCCTTCTCTGCCTCTCTGGCTATCAAAGATCTGTTGAACCCTTCTCCCCACACTTAGAATACTTGTCTTCCTCTCTCTGCCCCCATGGGAAGTACCCTAAACTGCAGTTAATATATCCAGCTAAGAGCCCACAATCTCAGAGGATGAAGAGTCCTTTTGCTCAAGTTAGTCTCTGGGCTATTTGTCTCTTTGGCCCCTGATGCCGTCCTCTGGGAGGGTCGTCCTTGTTTAGGTGTCTCCAGGGCTGTATCTCATGAGTAGGTTCTCTGAGGGGTCTTTCACAGCCCATGTTCTGCTCGTGCCAATTTGAAGGCTAAGAGGACTTAGTTGAACATCCCAAAGTCTTTTTAGGCCAGTTTTTTTTGTTCCTTTGTGTGTGTGTGTGTGTGTGTGTGTGTGTGTGTGTGTGTGTGTGTGTGTGTGTGTGTTTGGTAATACCATTTTCTCAGAAATGTAGATTTCTGATCTGTTTGCTACCAGTCAGTTATATATGTTAATAAATCACATCCAATGTTATTTTCTTGACAGTTTTTCAGCCTGTTATTTTCTTGATTTCATACCTTTTTCTCTCAACTTAATGGTGGCTACCAGAAGACCTTCAAAAACCATCAATTTAGGTAGAACAGCTAATTTTTAAAAAACTCTTCCTATTAAAGTATAATTGACATACAAATTATATTCATTTCAGATGTACAACATAATGATTCGACTTACGGTATTTCAACTTACGGTGGGTTTACTTGGACATAATCTCATCGTAAATCAAGGAGCATCTGTATTTTAGTTTGGCGGCCCTCCCTCTAATACCAAATTCTAATTTAGCTAGGATAGACTAAACTACTGCAACATTGGCCCCATGTAAAGGCTTGGCTACCGTAGAAACCCCTTTTCTCCTCATGGGACAGTCCAGAGTGGTTGCTCTAGGTGTAGCGGATGACAGAGATCTTTCCTCTACACAGTGTTCAAGAACTCAGGCCTCAACACACAACTTCCAAGGTCCTTCCAGTCATTGTCGTTAGCATCCCACGCAATCATAACGAGGAAGGGTCAAGGAGGGGATCCTCCTGAGAGTTGCACTGGCCAATTCTAGCACTGGCACATGCCATTTCTGTTCACATGTCCTCGAAAGAACTCAACCACAGGACTACCCCTAAATGTGCGGGAGCTGAGAGAGATGGGGAGGGCAGATTTTGGTAAAGAGCAGGCTGTCCACTGCAAAGCCTAAGTAGACGGTGCCTTTTCTTCTTTCCAGCTACGAGACAAAGGGGAAATCAGACACGTCCAGCAACCACGCCGTGCTGAAGCTGGCCAAAGGCGACGAGGTGTGGCTGAGAATGGGCAATGGCGCTCTGCATGGGGACCACCAGCGCTTCTCCACCTTCGCAGGCTTCCTGCTCTTTGAGACTAAGTGAATACATGACTAGACCAGCTCCACTTTGGGGAAGACTTGTAGCTCACCTGGGACTGTTATGATCTGAGGAACATTAGAGTTAAGGGTTCTACCTGTTGTATTTTTAAAAAAAAATTTATCGGTTACATTGTTAACGATGCTACAGATACAGCAACAATGTGGGATGACTCAGGGGTTCAGAAGAATCAAACACAAAACCGTCTTCCCAAGTGACCTTGACTGAAATACTCACCACCTTTATCCCTCTTCCCTAGGCACCTAAAAGAGATGTCCCCGCTTGGTACAGGTGGGAAATACTGGTTCTGACAGAGAAGTCATTTGCAAAGAGTTTTGGCAGCTGTGTTTTTAATTTAATAGCAGCTTTCGGGAACCCCTGCGGTTTTGAGTTCATCACTATGAATTTTCAGCAAATGGGATGCTGTGATTAAGATGGGGCTGAGGCAAGAACAGGGGCACTTGTTAGGATCAAGGTACCAGAAACATGTGTACCACCAAGACTGGGAAGTAGCACTCTGACCCAGTGGGTCCACATTCATAAATGAAGCACAGATATTTTCTAGTCATTCCTGATAGCTTTTAGATAGCAAAAGTATTCACAATGCCCACACATGATCGACTTATTTTTTTTTTAAACAAGGATGTTACTGTAATCAAATCCCAACTTCTAGTTGTTTGTATTTTTCAAAATAGAATTGTGTCATGATCCAGAGTTGGGTTGACAAGATCTGGTTTATCAGGTTGCCCCCTTTTCCACCGGATTTCTTAGATTACAATAAATCTTGGTTGGCGCTGACCTGCAGGTGAGTGTAGGTCCACCTTTTCTCTAGAGATTACCCTCATGAACTTTACACACACTGACAAGTCATGTCGAAGGCGCTGTAGACTTAGTTATACATAGTCAAACTAGTGGATACAAAATAGGAGACATACAATAAAACCTCTTAGCCTTTCTAAAATAAAAATGCTACGACTTTTTTGATTGCCACGTTTAGCCAATATTCACAGAGCAGCTCTGCCACTTGACTTTTGCCTACCCCTTCCCTAAAAATCTCTTCTCCGAGGATTAAATGGGTCACCAAGCCAATATTTATGAGGATGCACCATAGACACATCTGAAGATAATACCCAAAGATAGAACCTAAAATTGGTCTATTTGAAGCAAAGAAATTGTCACTGGAATATGTGTTTATCCTGATGTTGAATCATACTTAAAGTGCACTAGAGAGATGCTATCTGACAGATATCATACAATGAATTCCCTTATAAGTAATGAGCCCTTAATTTATTTTCTGTTACAAATTGGATTTCCACAGAGGCTTACACTATGGGTTTACTTTCTATTGATTACCCCTCTATAGCCGGAGGCAGAGAAAATTAATTAGGGCCGCTCTGTTAGCTGACAGTGTGTTTCACGCTCAGCTCAGCCTTTGACCCTTTTCTTCCCATTTGCAAATATTTTAAAACTCTTCCTGAATGCACATGTCATGCTATTTAAAATGGAATGGATAGTAGCTAAAGTGTGCTTGCCTGGAAAATGTTTTTGTGGTTTTGTATATGTCCCCAACACCTCACTCTTTCCCACAGAATGAGGTTGACGTCGACTATGACCAAATGTCATAAATACCCTGTAACAGTACGTTGGCGACAAATATTTGGATGTTGCATGCCAAGGGAACTCCATATATAAAGAACACACACACACACACAAAATAAATAAAAATAAAGAACAAACAGTACAAGCCAAGCGCCTAGAGGAAGATACTGGCCTGGCTTTCTGTCAAATTGAGGCAAGAAAAATGTAATAAGCATTATGTGAATAATAAACACACCTTTGTTAAATGGACTGTTTTATGATGTTCTTCATAAAGTTGAATAGTCATACCATTGTAAGTCACCATGATTTGTTAACACAGAGTTAAAATATTTTCATGCAGATGATGGGAAGGGTCACACAATCACTTCTATGGGCGCAGACGTGGGTCACTTGTCTTCCCCAAACTCCACTTTCAGTTAGTCCATTGTTACAACTTCAACCTCTCTAAGACGTTGCCGTTTAGGGGACCCTTTAATGAAATCCAAGTGTCTTGAAGGGGAAGGGAACTTCATCACAACCCCAAAGTCTTTCTGTGTTGAACCTGAAATTCCAGTCTTCACCTTAGTAGAGACAGACACCTAAGGTTGGGTTGTGGCCAGCAGAAAGCACTTGGGACTTTCAAATAAGTCCCAGGTGTGAAAAAGAGTGATTAGTAAGGAAGGTAGGAGGAAGCGAAGATAATTATCAATGGTTCCCAATTTCACCGACTTCCAGAATTTGAAAGGCTGATTTTACAAATCTTCCTAAAACTGAGGCTCTGTAGAGGAGATAGTAGGCAGGTGCCATGGGAAATGTAAAGGTATCATCTAAACAACCAACTTTTAAAAATATTATTTTTTTATTGATTTCAGAGAGGAAGGGAGAGGGAGAGAGAGATAGAAACATCACTGATGAGAGAGGATCATTGATTGGCTGCCTCCTGTACACCCCACACTGGGGATTAAGGGAATGGAACCATGACCTCCAGGTTCATAGGTCGACGCTCCACCACTGAGCCACGTTGGCTGGGCTAAGCAACCAACTTTTAAATTCTAAAACCCAAGGGAAGGTGAAGTCCATACATGAAGCGTGTGGGCTTCTGCTCACTGCAGAAATGCAGTCAGTCAGTGTAGCTGCTCCACAAAGTAGTCAGGCTGGGTGATTCCCAGTGTCGAAAGGGCTGCATTTGAACTTTAAACAAGTAGATTATATCAAAGAAATATTATTCAGCAAATTGCAAACAAAAGCTGAAGTAAAAAATATTCAAGCAAAGGATAGAATAATCGTATATAATAAAAGCCTAATATGCTAAGTGTCTGGTCGTCATTCAGTCAATCAAAGCATAATATGCTAATGATGTGCTAAGGCCACTCAACTGCTCGCTATGACCTGCACTGACCACCAGGGGGCAGATGCTCCAACCGGTAGGTTAGCTTGCTGCTGGGGTCCCGTGATCAGGACTGAGCAAGATGGGCCGGACACTCCCTGCAGCCCTCCCTCAGTCCCTCCCCGGCCCCGATAGTGCACTGGTGGGGTCCCTCGGCCTGGCCTGCACCCTCTTGCCATCCGGGACCCCTCAGAGGATGTTGGGGAGCCTTTTTCGGCCCTATCCCACAGGCCAGGCCAAGGGACCCCACTGGTGCATGAATTCATACACTGGGCCTCTAGTCAAATATAAACTGCAAAGGGCATGGCTGGAATTGATAAACATCTACTTTGTGCAAAGACACTGGGCTATTCCAGGAGCTACTCAGCATTTAAAATGCAATTTTCACCACCCGTGAGTTTTTAACCTGAGAAGAGAAACATTCTGAGATGCCCTAACTGAAATGACAGCGGGCTGGAGGGTGGGAGGAAGAGGTGAGGGAAGTTCACTGGTAAACAGTCAGGGCTGAAAACAACAGAAGACTACTAGCCTTCCTGAATGTACTGAAACCTTGAATGGACTTCCAAGCAGCCATCTGGAAAGAATAGCTGCCCCCAGATGCCACAGCATCCTGCTTACACGCGAACTTTCTGGCCTGTTTCCCATAACCGACACAGAAGCATTAAATACTTCTTCCTTACAGAAGATTCACCTATACCAGAACTTTCTTTGATTTACCTTTTCCCTGCCCCCTTATCTAGAGACAATGTAAATCCTTTCAAAGCAACTTAAATCTTTCTTCCTCAAACACGTTGTATAACAGAGCCCTAGCGATCCGAGGACGATGGGCACGTTTGCCTTCCATCCAGCCCGGCTGCTGGTCTAGACGTTGTGACCCAGAACCTGGCCCTTTTCTGGCTGGTAAGCAGCTCAATAAATCCGTTCTTTCAGGAAAACTTTCTGTCTCAAAGTTTTTTGTTAAACCTAATGGAGGAAGATAGGCAAATGAGAGTAAGTGCATGGATGACGTAATGTAAAGCGTGTTTTAAGAGCCACAGAAGGCAACGGGCTAGGGATTGACAGGAGAGAGAAACAACACCCAGCTCACAGCATGACACAGCTGTGGAAAAGGTGGTATTTTATGGCCAGAGACAATTTCATGCTTTATTATGTTTGGAATGTTACCTTTAAAAACAGCTTTTTGTTCTTTCCTGATTATAAAGCATACTGTAGAAATTTTGTAAAATACATAAAAGCATTTAGTATAAAAATCATCGCACCAAACATAATACTAGTATTTTGAAGTATTTATGACCGTCTTTTCCTGCACATCTTAATGCTTTTTATTTTTGGGAACAATAGTAAAAAAACCCAAATCATTTGGCATTATACTTTACATATATTTTTGTGTCTTCCTATGGTTTGCCCTAACATATTAAGAGCACTCTCAAATGCTATTGAGAAACATTGGAGAGAGAGGGACAAGGAAGTGTTAAATTAATTAAACAAAGAGGCCATGAGACCGAGGTGGCTCTAATGCTGTGACGTCCTGAGAAGCAAACCAAAATCTAAGCCTGAAATGCCTCAAGATTACGCCATCAAAACCTGAGAACAGCCCATCACAAACAGCCAACTATGCTTGACGCCACAGCCCATCCACAATTTCCGTTTTGCTTCCACCTTTTTTTTTCTGTGAAAGTCTCTCCTCAGTTCATGTTGGTAGAGCACTCCGAAACCACTTCCAGTTTGACACTCAGATCGGAATAGACTTTTGCTCTTCTAAATTCTTCAAGCTTTTAATATGCCTCAGTCTGTCTTTTAACAAGGCTATGCAGAGATGAAGGTCAAGAGAAGGTGTCTGGGTCAAGGAGGAGGCCACAAAGGGGAAGCCACAAGAGCCCCCAAATAATTCTAAAACGGATGAAGACTACTTCAAGCTTGCCTAAAAGACCTTGATTACCATGGTGCCAAATTTGGCCTCCACTTTAATCACCTGCCTCAGCATACATGAACCCCTATTTATGAAAGGACGAGGGCAGGTTGATTGTGCTGGCACCCACTTCTGGCTCCATTAAAATTCCAGAACAGTCCAATGACCATGCCACCTACACACAGGCCATACAGAGATGAGAGAAGACGATCTGTAAAAGCCGTAGGGCTATTTGCGATGACTTATTTTATTGTACTTTAAAAAGAAAAAAAAAAAAGGTTGTGCGTTAAAATGAAAACCTCGGATGTCATTATCCATAGAAATGGCAGGTGACAAATCCAAAATATTTTTAGACCTCTCTCATTTGGCCCTTCTGACGTCCTTCTGATATTACACTTTATACATATTCCGTAGTGTAGTTTGAATTTTTTTTTTTTTTTGGAAAGGCATGTCATCCACAGTTTATAACTCAAAATCGAGCCCATCCAGAAGGGATCTCAAGCCGTGTGTGGATTCAGTCATCTGTGGCTAAGAAGCACGGGCGGTGAAGGAGACAATATGCAGGCCACAGGTGGGAATAGCATCCTTTTTGTTGTTGTTGATGATGAACCTCACCCAAGGATATTTTTCCATTGGTTTTTAGGGAGGGGGGGAGACACAGAGAGAGGAACATTGAGGTGAGAGACACGTGGATTGGTTGCCTCCTGCACACGCTGACCAGGGCGGGGGCGATTGAGCCTGCAAACTAGGTACCGGCCCTTGATGGGAACTGAACCTCGTCCGCGGGCGGAGCTACAACCACTGAGCAAAACCTGCTAGAGCTGCTTTTTTTTTTTTTTTTTTTTAAATTTATAGCGTCGTTCTTAAACAGTTATTCACTTTTTATTTCTCCAGGAGCGGGCAGATAGAGCGGCTCGAGTGGCACAGCGGCTGGATCAGGAAGATGAGAGTAAAAGCGTCCTAAGAGGACAGTGACAGGCCAGGGGCCTCTCAAGGTCAAGCCTGGGGGTCATTTCGGACGCGGCTGCGGGACGAAATAGACAGAGGCTCCGCGGACGCCCCGCCCCTCACCCCGGGAGGCGGGGCCGGGCGCGCGCAATGGGCGGAGTCCGGGCCGCGCGCATGCGCAGGAGGCGGCGGCGCCCTCGCCCTCGGGGCGGCGCGCGGGCCTGGCTGCAGGGGCCCCGGGCCTGTGCTCTCCGCCTTCCGAGAGGAGCGCGGGCGGTCATGGCGCTGCGCGGCGTCTCGGTGGTGGAGCTGGCGGGCCTGGCGCCCGGCCCGTTCTGCGGGATGGTCCTGGCGGACTTCGGGGCGCAGGTGGTGCGTGTGGACCGGCCGGGCGCCCCGGGCGACGTGAGCCGCCTGTCGCGGGGCAAGCGCTCGCTGGCCGTGGACCTGAAGCGGCGGCGCGGGGCGGCCGTGGTGCGGCGCCTGTGCGCCCGCGCGGACGTGCTGCTGGAGCCCTTCCGCCACGGTGAGCGGCCCGAGGGCGCCGGCCGGGCCGGGCCGGGGCGCGCGGGGGGAGGCCGCGCCCCCCCGCCCCCCGCGCCTTCGCCCCCCGCGCCTGGGCCGGGCGGCCGCGGGACCCCTCCGGCCCAGCCTCTCTGCCCCTTCCTGTTGACTGGAGGTCCTTGGCCACTGGCCCCCGAGAGCCTCTTCCCGGCTTTGAACCCGAGGTCCTGCTGGTGCCCGCGTTCTTACACCTCCCTCCGACTTCTTCCCCAGTTTCCCTTCCGAGTCGCCCGGGCGGGTCTGCCTCTTAAGTACCGGGGGTCGGGAGCCCTCGGAGAATCTAACGGAAGGCACAGGCCTCTACCAGGAAAGCGGCATGACGGCGCAGAGCCATCCGGCTGCATCTCGGGGAGAGGGGGTGGGGGTGGTGTCCCCTCCAAAGCCACCCCCTGACGCAGGCGGACACCCCCTGCCTCCAGGGCAGGTGTTCCCAGGCGCCAGCGTCCGCTCGAGTTCCTGCGCACTGCTCCCTGGAGCCGCCTTCTGCATCCCCGTTAGTTTCACGGTCTCCGCAGGCAGGTGATGCCCAGGCTCTCACATCACACCCCTCTTTCCGAGCCGTGGACTGCGGGGGTACACAGGCGTGTATAGAGGCACCGCCGCCCCCACAAACCCCAAACCCAGCCCATCGTCTTCCCTCCTGCCCTGGCATCTCCTTCCGCGTTCTCTATCTCAGTGCATGGAACCAGGTCCGCCCAGCTGCCTTCATCGGACACCGGAGCTTCACCCGTGACTCCAGCTCTCCCTTTCGGTCCCCCCATTTTCAGTGAAAGGAAGCCAGCCCTTCTCCCTCCGGGATGCTTTCTGTCCGCCCCTGCTGCGGCCTACCTGGGGCGCTGTGGTCACAACCTCCCGAAGGTGCTTCCTGGGTCTGCAGCCCTGGGACCCCTTCTAAGCCAGCACTCAGAGCCGGCGGCTCCAGGGCAGATCCAAGCTTCGCCTGGTGTAGAGCAGGAAGTCGCTCAATGTTTAGTGAATGGACCATGTTTAGTGAATGGATCGGATGTCTGCGAGGCGCCAGGCGTGTTTAGATGCGTTAACCCAGTGGTCGGCAAACTCATTAGTCCACAGAGCCAAATATCACCAGTACAACGATTGAAATTTCTTTGGAGAGCCACGTTTTTTAAACTTAAACTTCTTCTAACGCCACTTCTTCAAAATAGACTCGCCCAGGCCGTGGTATTTTGTGGAAGAGCCACCCTCCAGGGGCCAAAGAGCCGCATGTGGCTCGCGAGCCGCAGTTTGCCGACCACCGGTTTAACGCATCTGCCCTCACAGCCAGCTTGGAGGATAGTATAATTAGGGTTATATCACAATTTATAATGCCCCGTCTGAAGATGAAGGAAGCTCAAACTGGTTAATTTGTCCAGGGCCTGGCAACTAGGGGGAAATAGAGCCGTAAACACAGAAGTGGCTGCCAGGTGAGGGACTGTGCCAGGTGAGGTGTTTATCTAGGTCAGGACCAGAGTTCTTTTGTGATTTATCATAGTCTTAGGCAAACCATGACAGGAGTGTATTACGCAACTTTTTATTACTTTTAATTCCAGGAGACTGTAGGTGCCAGTTACCTGAATCTTGTGCAGTAGATGTTGTACTTGCTGATAACAGGAGCGCTTGGGTGCTCTTGTAGCTCGCCTTGCTTTCCACGCACAGTCACTGAGCCTTTCTGTGAAGGAATGGGTGCCAGGCGCTTTGGAGGCCTGGCGCGGAATCAGGCAGGAATCCTGCCCCAGAGCTTCTGGGCTGAGAGGGAAGGTGGCATATGTACGTGCCTAAGTACACCCCGAGGTCGCAGGGGGCAGGCACCGATGGTGGCATCGAACAAGGAAAGGTCCTAAGAGGAATAGCAGTGCTCAAAAGTGAGTTTGGGGCCACACAAAGACCCAGGGTGACTGTTCCAAGAGGGCAAACCGTTTCTCATAAACTGCCAAGGAGAGGGTTTGAAGTGCTCGCTGTAGGGACTGAAGAGGCTTGGATAGGCCCGAAGGGAAATAAGGAGGTGCTGGAAGGAGACAGCATTCTGGGGCAGAAGCCACACATTCCAGAAGTGGTGGCTTCCCTCGGTTCCAAACTCCTGGTTGCTATGTAGTTGGGAAATGCTGATGTGGTTTGATTCTGACGCCGCTCCTCCTCCACCTTCACTGGGAAGCATTGCCTGAGTCACCATTTTAGACTTGTACGGACACTTGCAGGTAATGCCGTGTTGGGTTTAACAACAAATGTTGTTAGTATTACTTGCAAGGGTGCCGGCTTATGTTTGCCACAGAAAAGGGAGTACACCCATCCTCAATCCATGCGCTCTTAACAAAAAAGTTGCTTTTCTCGCAAGGTGTCATGGAAAAACTCCAGCTGGGCCCCGAGATCCTGCAGAAGGAGAACCCCAGGCTCATCTACGCCCGGCTGAGCGGGTTTGGCCAGTCAGGAAGGTTCGCCACGGTAGCAGGCCATGACATCAACTACTTGGCTCTGTCAGGTATGCTGAAAAACATGACGTCTCTACACTTTTCATTTTGTTTCCAGTCAGGTTCTAACGTCACACTGATTCATGAAAAGGAATCTTTAACGGTGAACGTTTAAATCAATCAGGACAGAATGGTGGTTCCAAAAGGGCTGGCTTGTCTTGGAACAGTCCCTCTCAGCCCTGTCCTCTGCCTTCACACATCTGATGGGTGACATGCTCTCAGAAGTAGCATTCCTGCTACACGCGTGGAGTCACTTCTCAGGCAAGCCCCTGCCAGGGAGTCAGGGACTGGGCAGCGATAGGGATGGTTGCTCTGTCGTTAGAAAATGCTGATGCGGTTTGATTTTGACACCCCTCTTCCTCCACCTTCACTGAGAATCATTGCCTGAGTCACCATTTTCGATTTTTATAGATACTAGACAACTGTTGTTTTTCAGATCGTAATACCACTTTATTCGAAATTTTACCTGTGAGAGCATGTCTTAGAATGGCTTGATTCTAGAATTTAAGGATTGTGGGTTGTTGAGTAAATTGTCTCAAAATCTGTGAGTACACATTTAAAGGTTGAGGAAAGAGTGAGTACAGAATTGGCTTTTCAAATCTAGTTCATCCCTTTTCTTTTTCTTGTTTGATTATTGCATCTTTTTCTAATAAGAATGGAAGTACATTATACTATTGTTAAGTCATAAATGAAATTGATAACAATCTTTTTTTTTCTTCTGGAATCATTTTTCTCATTTTACTCAGTAAGTAAAAAACTTACAAATAAAATTCTGAATATGTTCAGTGGAATAAAGTTTTAGAGAAGAAAGAAACAAGACGAGGAACCTGGTTGGAGGGAAAGCCTGTTTATTAGTAGGCTGGATATGTTTAGAACTGGAAAAGCATTATGTACTGGTTTCCACTTATGTCAGCAACTAGAGAGACTGTTATTCCTGTATTTATTTAAAAGAGACAGTAGCTTTACAGTTAATGGTCTCCGATTTTTTTGGTAGGTGTCCTGTCAAGACTCGGCAGCAGTGGTGAGAACCCGTCTGCTCCACTGAACCTGCTGGCTGACTTTGGTGGTGGTGGCCTCATGTGCGCCCTGGGCATCGTGATGGCTCTCTTTGAACGCACGCGCTCCGGCAAAGGTCAGGTCATTGACACCAGCATGGTAAGTGTTCACTGGGGAAATGATGGCCCTGCCAGTTGCTCCTAAGTGTGATAGATGGCTGCCTCAAATATTTTCCTAAACAAGACAAGAGATCAATGAGATTTGAAGATCGAATCCAAGTTACCAAGGACATCTTTGAAAAAAAAAATAGCCTCATATCCTTTACACGCGTCAGAAATTCGTATCTTGATCATGTGGCTATGGAGTCCACGTCCATCTTATACAGTTTTCATGACTCACCTGATTCTTGTGTTTTATTAACTTTCCCCAAGCTGTTTCTTGTGATTAGAAGATAGTTTTCAAGAAACCCTCATTCAAAACTGGGCTGTTCCCTAGCAGAGAAGATTCTTATGGATGCGAAGGTAAAATGGAGCCGACCGGACCTTCTTGCTGCACTTTGTAGGGGAGACCTCGGCATCGTAATGCTTCGGTTTTGATACTGTCTTACCATGGTCATGTGCCTTCTGCGGGTGGTAAGCTAGGCACTGTCCCTGCGTGATTTCTTCTAATGCAGTTTCGTTTGGAACACATTGTTATTTAAAGAGTGGAAAACTGAAGCCTGAGAATGTGCCCAGGGTCTCTCAGCTAGTTGGTAAGAGCCCAATCAGTGCCACTACATGTTTGCATCGGGACCAACCTCTAGAGGGAGGATGGGGGATGGACTGGAGGGAGATAAGGCTGGAGGCAGAGAGATGGTTCCTAGGTTATTGCCAAGAGATGAGAGCAAGTACTACGTAGTTAGTGGTAGAATGGGTGTGGATTGAAGGGATATCTGAGATGTGAATAGTTGGGATTTGGCAGTGCACAGGCAGTGAGGGGAGAAGGAGGATCCAGGATGGCTCCCTTATTTCTGGCGTGGGTGACCTGGTGGATGTATCACTGGCCCCCTGGGGGCGGGTTACTGAAGGAAGAGGCAGTGTGGACAGTGGTCAATGGCACAGATTCTGGTGGCTGACTTCCTCCATCCTGGTGTTGCCATTTCCTAGCTCTGTGATCTTGGGTAAGTGACTTAACCTCCCAGTGCCTCCGCTTTTTGTAATAATGGTATCTGCCACATAGTAGTGAGAGAATTAAATGAGTAGCGTGTGCAGTGAGTAAACAGCGGCTGGCACTCTGGAAGAATTTGTTGTTATTAAAAAAGGGAATTTGGCCCTTGACGGTTTGGCTCAGTGGATGGAGCATCGGCCTGCAGACTCAAGGGTCCCAGGTTCGATTCCGGTCAAGGGCATGTACCTTGGTTTTGGGCACATCCCCAGTGGGGAGTGTGCAGAAGGCAGCTGATCGATGTTTCTCTCTCATCGATGTTTCTAACTCTCTATTCCTCTCCCTTCCTCTCTGTAAAAAATCAGTAAAATATATTTTAAAAAAAGGGAGGGGGGATTTGGTTTTGGTGATTTCAGGTCTGAAGTGCCTGGAGATATCCAGATGGCATACTTGAAGTTAGAAACAGGTTTCAGTCATTCGGGAGCACGCGAGACTGGTCTGCTAGGGAAGGGGGCAGAGCAACAGCCAGTGCTAAGTGCGGGGGACCAGAGGGAGTGTTGTCATGGAAACAAAGGAAAGAGAAAGCTCCAAGAAAAAGGAATGGTCAGGGGCCGTATTTGGTGGTAATCTCAAGTGCTTAAAACAGAAGAATCTTATACAGGAAACTGGATTTGTCATCAGTGATCTTGTGAAAGCTGGTTCCTACCAGAATCCCTCATCTCTGGAGCCTTTGCCGCATTTCTTCTCCTCTCAGGCTCATCGCTTGCAGCTCTGTCACTGTTTCTGTGCCTTGTGATCCTGCCCCCAGGGTGCAGCTCACATTGGCCTTTGTGCCCATTGACCTTCTGTCTCAGCTCCTCGCCCAGTCCCAGCATGCACTAGGAGCAGCAATAGTGCCAGGCTCACTTTCTACAAGGCAAGCGCCAGGCTGGGCGCTTTCTGTGTGCCTGCCCTCCTCAGATGCCCACAGCTCCCCGGAGGAGGTGTGCTCATCTCATCTGACATTGGAAGAGCTTCAGACCAGGAGAGGATGGCTGGAAAGAAGCTCAAGGGTCAGAAGCACTCAGGCAGTTTGACAAGGAAGCCCATGCTTTCCGTATTGCCCTCTGCTGCCCTCTACTGGTCCGTGTGCCCAAAAGGACTGAACTAAGGGTAAACATGGGCCTTGGGAGTTTTAAGGAGAATTTTAGGCTAAGTACTTATTTTGTAATAATTTAAATAATTTATTAATGACATTTGCTTATTTACTAGTATGAAAATGTGTGTACACACACACACACACACACACACACACACACACACACACACACACACTCCTACCTAATAAAATGGTAATATGTAAATTACCATCACTCCGCTACACCCACGATTGGGCCAGAGGGAGGCGCAGGGGGCGGGACTCAGGATGGCCGGGGTAGCTGATTGGGCCAGCAGGATGCTGAGCTCGCGTCGCCAGTGGCGGCGCAAGCTCAGCGTCTGCGCCATGGCTGTGCTGCGGAACAGAAGGGGACTCTGGGGCAGCAAGCTCACGTCCCGCCGCGGACCATCAAAAGCGGGGAAGCTGGGTGCCTGTCTGCTCCAGCATCAGGCCTTTCGGAAGCCTCCGGCGAGCCGGAGGCTTCCGAAAGGCCTGGTGCACCAGCGGACAGGCACCCAGCTCCCCCGCGATCGAAAGCGAAAGCATGGGAGCTGGGTGCCTGTCCGCTCCGGCACCAGGCTTTTCGGAAGCCTCTGCCACGCCGGAGGCTTCTGAAAGGCCTGGTGCACCAGTGGACAGGCACCCAGCTCCACCGCGATCGAAAGCGAAAGCGTGTAGGGGACCCTACACGTGCACGATTCAATCATGCACTGGGCCTCTAGTATATATATATATATATACACACACACACACACACACATACACACACTAGAGGCCCGGTGCACAAAATTTGTGCACTAGTGGGGAGGTGTCCCTCAGCCCAGCCTGCACCCTCTCCAATCAGGGACCCCTCAGAGGATATCTGACTGCTGGTTTAGGCCCGTGGGATAGGGCCTAAACCGACAGTCGGACATCCCCCTCACAATCCAGGACTGCTGGCTCCTAACTGCTTACCTGCCTGCCTGATTGCCCCTAACTGCTTTTGCCTGCCAGCCTGATCACCCCCTAACTGCTTCCCTGCTGTCCTGTTTAACACCTAACTGCTCCCCTGCCGGCCCAATCGCTCCCAACTGCCCTCCCCTGCCAGCCTGATCTCACCCCCAGTTGCCCTCCCCTGCCACCCTGGTTGCCCCCAACTGCCCTCCTCTGCAAGCCTGGTCCCCCCAACTGCACTCTCCTGCAGGCCTGTTCCCTACCAACTGCCCTTCCCTGCCAGCCTGATCGCCCCTAACTGCCTCTGCCTGCCTGATCACCCCTAACTTCCCTCCCCTGCCGGCCTGATCTCACCCCCAACTGCCCTCCTCTGCCAGCCAATTTGGTTCTGATTGGTCAGTTTCTATGCTAGTCAGCATCAAAAGCTCCACCTCCTAGGCAGCCATTGGCTCCTCACAGTTGACCCAGATTTGGTTCTGATTGGTCAGTTTCTATGCCAGTCAGCATCTCCGGGCCTGATCATAGAGGCGGGGCTGATCAGCAGCTGCCCCAGGCTGCTGGCAAGCAGGCTGAACTGCTGACCTCTGGGAGAGAGAGAGAGGCTTGGCTGCTGGCGAGGAGGAGAGAAGTATGGTCTGATCACCCTGCTTCTCTATCCGGACCTCGCCAGCAGCCGCTGCTGCTGCTGATCAGCCCCACCTCTCTCTCTCTCTCTCTCTCTCTCTCTCTCTCTCTCTCTCTCTCTCTCTCTCTCCTCCCCCCCCCCCCCCCCCCCCCTCTCTCTCTCTCTCTCTCTCTCTCCTACAGGTCAGCAGTTCAGTCTGCTCGCCTGCTGGGCACACAGCCTGGCAAACAGTCGAGCCTCCCAGTCATTGCAGATGTGACAGACCCAGGGTTTTTATATGTTAGGATATCTATACTAATAAAAGAGTAATATGTTAATTAGACCAGGAGACCTTCTGGACAAAACCATGGTGGCGGGGCCAAGGCAGAGGCAGGGTAGAGGCACTCACTCCAGTGGGGGGGAGGAAGTTGGGGTGAGTAGGATGGCAGGGGGGGTAGTTGGGAGTAAGCAGGCTGGCAGGGGTGGCAGTTGGGTGTGAGCAGGCAGGCAGGTGGGGGCAGTTGGGGGCGAGCAGGCCAGTGGGGGTTGCAGATGGGGGCGAACAGGCTGTAAGCGGGGGAAGTTGGGGGAAATCAGGCTAGCAGGGGGTGCAGTTGGGGTGATCAGGCCAGCAGGGGGTGCAGTTGGGGCAAGCAAACCTGCAGAAGAGGACAAGTGGGGGTGAGCAGGCCAGTGGGGAGGGGGCAGTTGGGGGCAATCAGGCCAGCAGGGGGGGCAGTTGGAGGTAATCAGGCTGGCAGGGGGTGGCAGTTGAGGGCAAGCAGGTCAGCAGGGGGTGGCAGTTGGGGGTGAGCAGGCCGGCAGGGGGGGCAGTAGGGGGCAATCAGGCCGGCAGGGGGGGCAGTTTGGGGTGAGCAGGCTGGAAAGTGGGGGCAGTTGGGGGCGATCAGGCTGGCAGGCAGAGTGGTTAGAGGCCATCAGGTAGGCAGGCAGGTGAGCAGTTAGGAGCCACTTGGACTGCGAGAGGGATGTCCGATCCCTGTGGGATATGGCCTAAACCAGCAATCATACATGCCCCGAGGGGTCTAAGATTGGAGAGGGTGCAGGCCAGACTGAGGGACACCCCCCCTCCCATGCACGAATTTCGTGCACCGGGCCACTAGTATATATATATATAACTGTGTATATCATTATATGTGGGATATTTAAGATACGTGTAACACAGATTCAAAATATTGCACTGCCATAGGCTCCTTATACAAACTCCACTATTTGGTGATGTCAAGTATCAGCCATAAATTCAGGTGCACATGAGGATTCAGGTTAAAAAGGAAAACTGGGATGCATCCAAAGTGATAATTTGCGTTTGCTTCATAGCTAGAAACTGAGAGAAATTCCATGCTAACAGCTGGAATTGGCCCTTCTGTGGGTAGCTCAGCTCTCAGCTGGAATTGGCCCCCTGCTGGTACCCTCAGCTCACAGCTGGAATTGACCCCCTGTTGGTACCCTTAGCTCACAGCTGGAATTGGCTCCCTGTTGGTACCCTCAGCTCACAGCTGGAATTGGCCCCCTGTTGGCACCCTGAGCTCATAGCTGGAATTGGCCCCCTGTTGGTACCCTGAGCTCACAGCTGGAATTGGCTCCCTGTTGGCACCCTGAGCTCACAGCTGGAATTGGCCCCCTGTTGGTACCCTCAGCTCACAGCTGGAATTGGCCCCTCTGTTGGCAACCTAGAGGAGGACTCTTTGATGGCTCTCTTCTGGGCAGCTGGAACCATCAGGGTTGTAAAAGCCACAAGGATAGGGAAGTGGTCTTCTCTAAGTAGTGCAGTGCATGAAGCCTGTGGTAGTCATAACTGAGCACGTGAACCCGTTCCTTCTCCTTCAGGACTCGGTGGGAAGTTGACATTCCTAAACTAGTTTGCCTGGACTCAGAAAACCCATATATGTGCCACCCACATTATTGTTAACAGGCATTCCTGGGAGATACTGCGGGTTTAGTTCCAGACCACTGCAATAAAGTGAATATTAAAATTGAGTTACACGAATTTTTGGTTTCCAGTGCATATAAAAGTTATGTGTACACTATACTGTAATCTATTAAGTGTGCAATAACATCATGTCTAAAAAACAATGTACATACCTTAACTTTTTAAAAATATTTTTTTATTGATTTCAAAGAGGAAGGGAGAGGAAAAGAGAGATAGAAACATCAATGATGAGAAAGAATCATTGATCGGCTGCCTCCTGCACGCCCCCACTGGGGATCGAGCCCACAACCCAGGCATGTGCCCTTGACCAGAATTGAACCCGGGACCCTTCAGTCTGCAGGTCTATGCTCTATCCACTGAGCCAAACCAGCTAGGGCCATACCTTAACTTTTTAATTAAAAAAACACTTTATTGCTAAAAATGCTAACCATCATCTGAACTTGTTGGGAAAACGGTAACAGTAGATTTGCCCAACTCTGGATTGTCACAAACCTTCAATTTATAAAAACTGCAATACCTAGAACATACAATGGAGTCAAGACAGTCTCTTCAATAAATGGTGTTGGGAAAATTGGACAGATACATGCAAAAAAATGAAACTAGACCACCAACTTACACCATACACAAAAATAAACTTAAAATGGATAAAGGACTTAAACGTAAGACGGGAAACCATAAAAATCTTAGAGGAATCCACAGGCAGCAAAATCTCAGACACATGCCAAAGCAATACCTTCACTGATGCAGCTCCTAGGGCAATGGAAGCTAAAGAGAAAATAAACAAATGGGACTACATCAAAATAAAAAGCTTTTGCACAGCAAAAGAAACCATCAACAAAACAACAAGAAAGCCCACTGCGTGGGGGCACATATTTGCCAATGTTATCACCGATAACAGTTTAATCTCCAACATTTACATACAGCTTAACAAAAGGAAGATAAATGATCCAATCAAAAAATGGGCAACGGACCTAAATAGATACTTTTGGAAAGAGGACGTAAGGAAGGCCAAGAGACATGAAAACATGCTCAAAGTCACTAATAATCTGAGAAATGCAAATCAAAATGACAATATGGTACCATCTCACACCTGTCAGAATGGCTATCATGATCAAACAACAAGTGCTGGTGAGGATGCGGAGAAAAAGGAACCCTCATGCACTGCTGGTGGGAATGCAGACTGGTGCAGCCACTGTGGAAAACAGTATGGAATTTCCTCAAAAAACTAAAAATGGAGCTCCCATTTGACCCAGTGATCCCACTTCTAGGAATATAGCCTTAAAAACCTGAAATACCAATCAGAAAGAACATATGCACTCCTATGTTCATAGCAGCACAATTTACAGTAGCTAAGATTTGGAACAGCCTAAGTGCCCATCAGGAGATGACTGGATTAAAAAACTGTGGTACAATGAGCTCGTGGGCGGCCGCAGCAGCTGCTATGGCGGCAGCCGCGGACTCGGCGCAGTGGCTGTTGGTGAAGGAAGAGACCATCTTTCTGCAGGACGGGCCCATCCGCGTCACCGACCTGGCCGAGCTGCCCAGTGAGATCCTCGGGGCCCCGGAGGCCGCCGACACCGACTTGGAGGATTTTTAGGATTTCCCGTCTTACATTCAAGTCCTTTAGCCATTTTGAGAGAGGAGAACCAAGAAGGCGGCAAAGTTAAACAAATGAACTGCGCCGCACACAGCAATTTCAAAAATACAACTGGAGGACAGAGCGTCTGCCACCCAGAACCACAGGAGAGCTGGCTGAAGGGTGGATTTACAGCTAAGAGGGAAGAGGACAGAGCGAACTCGGAAGGGATAAGGTGCGGAGGCGCGTGGGTCGGACTGGTGGCGGGGGAAGGGTCGTGCGGCTTTTTTTCCAACCCTAGGGGAGATTAGCTCCCCATCACCCCGAAATCCAGCTTCTGGGGATTCGCGGGAGACCCAGACGCCTGCGGGGAGAGGCTGGACTCTCGGCCTTCGTGTTGGAGAGTGGGAGTAACTTCCTTGCGGAGGTGCGCCCAGCAATCAGTGTTTGCTGCGCTGGAGTGCGGAACGAGGGGGCTTAGAAACGTGGAAAGCAGAAAAAGCAGACTTGCAGCCATTGCGGTTTGCCATGCCATGGCCTGGTGGCACCCTGAGACCCCGCCCGCCATGAGACCCTCCCCGCCCTGGGACCCGCCCCGCACGTTTTGCAGACCCGCCCCGCACGTTTTGCAGGCCCACCTGGGCTCCAAGCAGCGGCTTTTGCATGTGGGTGGCCTTCCCTGTGGCAGCTTGACCAGATGAACTGCGGTTCTAGTTGGACTGCTCCAGGGCCGCTTAGATGGGGGGAGGAAACTGCAGTTTTTGCTGTAATTCCTGCTGAGTGGCCTCAGGCAGTAGCTGACCTACACTCCATTGGAGACCCAGAAATGAGGGCATCTAGTGGTCGGTGTGAGATGACACCAGATTTCAACCACTCACATAAGGGACACATTCAAGAGGCAGACTCAGTAAGCGCCAAAGCCTTGCTGCAACAAGATCCGGCCCATAAACGTGTCTCCTGCACAGCAACTCTTCCTTTATAGAAACAGAGGGTCCTCACAGCCAATTGGCTTGGAGGACAATTCTTCCCAGTGACACCAACAAAAATCAAGACTTAACTATACAAAGGAGGACCAAGATGGAGGCATAGGGCGGAAGCCTGATTGTTGCCTACCACAACAATTTTGAGACTACGACGGGAGAGCAGAGCAGACACCATCCAGAACCACCAGAGGGCTGGCTGAGCAGATGATCTACAACTAGAATAAAAGAGAGGGATACGCGGGATGATGCTGATGCCGGTGACCCAAAGATCACACTTTAAGAACTACGGCTCAGGCGACACAATGGCAGCCTGGAACGTGCTCGTCGCAGTTCCCCCGGCGGTCTCCGGCTGAGGGGACGGCTCCACTCACTGCCGAGCACAGACAGACAAGCCCCTGAGAGACATGGGGTGGGAGACTCCGCGCTTGCTGCCCTCCGAGTCCTTCAAGAATCTCAACGCCTCGGAAGCGGCCAGGTGCGCACACTCGGTGACTGGCCACCGCTGCAGACCCAAGGGCTGACGCAGCAACCCCGGACCAGCCCGCCTCCGCGCACCGGGCACACCGGAGCTTCGCTGAGCCTACAGCCCAACGAGTTCTGCAGCAGCCGCCCTGGAGCTCTGAGAAAATGGCCGAAGGAATTGCTGAGAGGGAATTGACCAACAGGAATTGGGATCAAGAAGACGAAACCCCGCTGGGTCCCGGGTCTGGGTGAGGCCGTGTGCCCCTGGGTCCGGGTGAGGCTGGGAACTGGGTCGGGGTGGGGCTGGGTCCCGGGTCCGGGCGAGGCCACATGCCCCTGGATCCGGGTAAGGCCGCACCCCCCTGGGTCCGGGTGAGGCTGGGTCCTGGGTCCGGGTGGGGCCGCCCCCCTGGGTCCGGATGAGGCTATGTGCCCCTAGGTCCGGGTGAGGCTGGATCCTGGGTCCGGGTGGGGATGTGCGCCCCTGGACCCGGGTGAGGCCACGCGACCCTGGGTCTGGGAGAAGCCACGTGCCCCTGGTCCGGGTGAGGCCTTGCGCCCCTGGGTCCGGGTGAAGCTGTATCCTGGGCCCGGGTGAGGCCGTGTGCCCCTGGATCCGGGAGAGGCTGGGTCCTGGGTCCGGGTAAGGCCTTGCGCACCTGGGTCCGGGTGAGGCCACACGCCCCTGGGTCTGGGTGAGGCCACACGCCCCTGGGTCTGGGTGAGGCCACGCGCCCCTGGGTCCGGGTGAAGCTGGATCCCAGGTCCGGGTGAGGCCATACGCCCCTGGGTCTGGGAGAGGCTGGGTCCCGGGTCCGAGCGAGGCTGCGTGCCCCTGGGCTCGGGTGTGGTCACACACCCTGGGTCTAGGTGAGGCCTCACGCCCCTGGGTCCGGGTGAGGCCGTGTGCCCCTGGATCTGGGTGAGGCCACGCGACCATGGGTCTGGGAGAGGCCACGTGCCCCTGGGTCCGGGTGAGGCCACGCGCCCCTGGGTCTGGGAGAGGCCACGCGCCCCTGGGTCCGGGTGAAGCTGGATCCCGGGTCCGGGTGAGGCCGTGTGCCCCTGGATCTGGGTGATGCTGGGTCCCGGTCCCGGGTGAGGCCACGCACCCCAGGGTCTGGGAGAGGCCACGCGCCCCTGGGTCCGGGTGAAGCTGGATCCCGGGTCCGGGTGAGGTCGTGTGCCCCTGGATCCGGGTGAGGCTGGGTCCCAGGCCCGGGTGAGGCCACGCGCCCCTGGATCTGGGTGAAGCTGGATCCCAGGTCCGGGTGAGGCCATACGCCCCTGGGTCCGGGAGAGGCTGGGTCCCGGGTCGGGGCGAGGCTGCGTGCCCCTGGGCTCAGGTGTGGTCACACACCCCTGGGTCTAGGTGAGGCCTCACGCCCCTGGGTCCGGGTGAGGCCGTGCACACCTGGGTCCGGGTGAGGCCACACGACCATGGGTCCGGGAGAGGCCGTGCACACCTGGGTCCGGGTGAGACCTCGCGCCCCTGGGTCTGGGTGAAGCTGGATCCCGGGTCCGGGTGAGGCCGTGTGCCCCTGGATCCGGGTGAGGCTGGGTCCCCGGCCCGGGTGAGGCCGTGCGCCCCTGGGTCTGGGATAGGCCGCGCGCCCCTGGGTCCGGGTGAAGCCACGCGTCCCTGGGTCCGGGTGAAACTGGAGCATCCTGGGTCCGGGTGAGGCCGTGTGCCCCTGAATCCGGGTGAGGCTGGGTCCCGGGTCCAGATGAGGCCGCGCGCACCTGGGTCCAGGTGAGGCCACGCGCCCCCTGGGTCCGGGTGAGGCCATGTGCCCCTGGGTCCGGGTGAGGCCATGCACCCCTGGGTCCGGGTGAAGCTGGATCATCCCGGGTCCGGGTGAGGCCGTGTGCCCCTGGATCCTGGTGAGGCTGGGTCCTGGGTCCGGGTGAGGCCGCACGCACCTGGGTCCGGGTGAGGCCACATGCCCCTGAGTCCGGGTGAAGCCGTGCCCCTGGGTATGGCCGAGACCAAACCAGAGGGTGTCGGACCTGCATTACCACCATTTGTCCACCATCCAGAGCTGAGGGGTCAGTACCGACATGTACACATAAGGAACTGGTGGACATTGATATTGGGTCTCAAAAGAACTGTTGGTTCAGAAAGAAACTCACTACAGACTGATTCATTTGCCTGTCAGCATAACTATTATTGCTCGTCTCACATTCAGTTCTTGTAAGTATATCTCTAGTGACACATGATCTCGCTCATCTAGGGGAAATGATGAACAACATAGACTGATGAACAAGAACAGAACCAGAAACAAGGAGGCACCGATCGGACTATCGGGCCTCAGAGGGAGGATAGGGGAGGGTGGGGGGAGGGGGGAGAGATCAACCAAAGGACTTGTGTGCATGCATATGAGCCTAACCAATGGTTAAGTTCAACAGGGGGTTGGGGCATCCGTGGGGAGGGGTGTGGGATGGGAATGGGGGGATGAGGACAAATATGTGACACCTTAATCAATAAAGAAATTTAAAAATAAATAAATAAATAAAGTGCTAATGAACTAAAAAAAAAAAACTAAAAAAAAAACTGTGGTACATCTACACAATGAAATACTACGCTGCAGTTAAAAAAGAAGGAAGTCTTACCATTTGCAACAGCATGGGTGGAACTGGAGAGCTTTATGCTAAGTGAAATAAGCCAGTCAGAGAAAGATAAATATCACATGATCTCACTCATTTGTGGAATATAATGAACAACATAAACTGATGAACAAAAACAGATCCAGAGACAGAGAAGCATTGATCAGACCGTCAAACCTCTGGAGGGTGGGAGGAAGGGGGAGAGATCAACAAAAGGACTTGTATGCATGCCTATAAGCCTAACCATGGACACAGACAGCAGGAGGGTGAGGGCATGGGGGGTGCGGGGGGGAGGATGGGGAGATTAGGACACATGTAATACCTTAATCAATAAAGAAAAATAAATAAATAAATAAAAACCTGCAATACTTTCAAGGTGAGGTGTGCCTATTTTTGAGACTTTCCAGTGATCATTGAAGGTAAGATATAGTAAATACATAAGTACAGTTTTCTTGGGCTTGGAGTCAAACTAGAATAAGCTAAATTTTACTTAATGTGATTTACCTTTAGAATGAGATATGTTTTATATATCTGTGTGTATGTGTTTATAAATGCTGAGATTAGAAAATTGACTTTAAAAAGTCTTTGTGCTTTCTTTTAGCTTTCTATCCTGATAGTTTTAACATATACAAGAAAGTAGAGAGAATATACTGTAAATGAACTTCTGCCTACCCTCACCTAACTTCAAAAATTATCCATATCCTGCCAGTCTTATTTGAAAGGGAGAACAAAGTAATAGCTTCTAGTTTTCTGAATGGTATTTTCTGAATTGAATAGTGTAGAAACCCACTCTACCATAACTTAAATACCAAGGAAGTTGTATAATTAGATATAACCTTGTTATACTCTTAAGATAAACATTTTTGCACAACTATTAAAGAAAAACCTAAATAGAAAGTAGTCGTGCTTTACAGTTTATTTATCTGGATTGGTATTGTATTGTTTCTTTAAAGGTGGAAGGCACAGCATATCTAAGTTCTTTTCTGTGGAAAACTAAAAACCTGGGGCTGTGGGAACAGCCTCGAGGGGAGAACCTATTAGATGGTGGCGCACCATTCTACACAACGTACAGGACGGCCGACGGGGAGTTCATGGCTGTTGGCGCGTTAGAACCCCAGTTCTATAAGCTGCTAGTCAAAGGTGGGTAACTGTCGTGTGCCTCCCGCCCCTCTCCTGTGGCTGCACTTCAGCCGCTCTTTCAGGGCCTTTTGAAATTCATGATGTCTGTCACTACATACCCACTTTATAATTAACCCAGTTACAGCCATCATTCTCCGTGGGTTATTTCCCCCATCTTTTAAATTGACAGGTAATTTTATCCTATATAATAAAGAGGTAATATGCAAATTGACCATCACTCCAACACACAAGATGACCACCCCCATGTGGTCAAAGATGGCCACCCCCATGTGGACACAAGATGGCCACCACAAGATAGCCAAGGCAGTTGTGGGCGATCAGGCCAGCAGGGGAGGGCAGTTGGGAGGGACCAGGTCTGCAAGGGAGGGCAGTTGGGGACTATCAGGCCTGCAGGGGAGGGCAGTTAGGGGTGACCGGGCTGGCAGAGAAGGGCAGTTGGGGGTGACCAGGCCTGCAGGGGAGGGCAGTTGGTGGGGACCAGGCCTGCAGGGGAGGGCAGTTGGGGGGGAACCAGGCCTGCAGGGGTGGGCAGTTGGGAGGGACCAGGCCTGCAGGGGTGGGCAGTTGGGGGGGACCATGCCTGCAGGGGAGGACAGTTGGGAGGGACCATGCCTGCAGGGGAGGGCAGTTGTGGGGGACCAGGCCTGCAGGGGTGGGCAGTTGGGGGGGACCAGGCCTGCAGGGGAGGATAGTTGGGAGGGACCACACCTGCAGGGGAGGGCAGTTGTGGGGGACCAGGCCTGCAGGGGAGGGCAGTTGGGAGCGACCAGGCCAGCAGGATAGGGCAGTTAGGAGCAACCAGGCCAGCAGGGGAGGGCAGTTAGGGGTGACCAGGCTGGCAGGGGAGGGCAGTTAGGGGCAATCGGGCTCACAGGGGAAGGCAGTTAGGGGTGACCAGACCAGCAGGGGAGGGAAGTTGGGGGCAACCAGGCCTATAGGGGAGGGCAGTTGGGGGCAACCAGGCCTGCAGGTGAGGGCAGTTGGGGGGACCAGGCCAATAAGGGAGGGTAGTTAGGAGTGACCAGGCTGGCAGGGGAGGGCAGTTAAGGGCAATCAGGCCAACAGGGGAGCAGTTAGGTGTCGATCAGGCTGGCAGGGGAGTGGTTAGGGGGTGATCAGGCTGGCAGGCAGAAGTGGTTAGGGGCAATCAGGCAGGCAAGCAGGTGAGCGGTTGGGAGCCAGCAGTCCTGGATTGTGAGAGGGATGTCCGACTGCCCGTTTAGGCCCAATCCCGGGCTGTCGGACATCCCTCGAGGTGTCCCAGATTGGAGAGGGTGCTGGCTGGGCTGAGGGACACACACACCCCTGTGCATGAATTTTGTGCACCAGGCCTCTAGTGATTCTACAAAATAGCTCAGATTTTAAAAAATAATCACCTCTTTTGTGGGAGTTCAGTGTTTTTATTACATTTTGTGCTCAGTAGCGTTAGATATTTATCTTGCCCTTGTGTGCTGTTATCTTATTCTTCCCTAGAAATGACCTGCTAGCCATCCTGTCCCCTGATAGATGTCCCTCCTGACACCTCAGTGAGGGTCACCAGAGCATGGAGACTTTGGTGACAGATTTTGTTGGAATATGTTACTGTCACCTGATGCTTCTGGTGAGAAGAGTATACTCTGAAGAGGTGTGACAAGCTGGTCACAGTGCATTTCTCTCTCAACTTTAGAGTTTAGCTGTTAGGTAAGGTAGCTTTTCAGATGCAATGTGCTACTCAGAGTTATGTGTATATAGCTGCAATGACTGTTTTTGCCAGCATCAGAGAGCAATTTATGATCAACTACATTAACTTCACCAACTTAAATATAGCTGAAAAACTGTAGAACAGTTTTTAAGCATTACAGAATTTATAAAGTAAGAAGTAAAAAAATTCTTTCTTGTCTTTCCACTTGGGGTTAGTTTGGGATATGGCCTTCCAGTCCTTTTTTTTTTGTGTACATACAAATCAAATTATTTTATTTTATTTTCAATTTATAATTTACATTAATATATGCAATTATATAAAATTATAATTAACTAGAGGCCTGGTGCATGAAAATTCATGCACTGGAGAGGGGGTCCCTCAGCCCAGCCTGCCCCCTCTCACAGTCCGGGAATCCTCAGGGGCAGGCGATGACCCGGTGATCAGGGGAAAGCAGAGCCCCCATTACACCTCTGCTGCTGCCACTGCTGGCAGCACAAACCTCAGCTGGCCCTGGTTACCTGAGCCTTGGATGGCCCTGGGCAGCTGGGCAGCCTTGGTCATCGGCTGTGCAGCTGCCATCTGAGGCTTGCCTGCGCCTCAGGTTGTCCCTAGGTGGCTGGGCAGCCACCATTCGAGGCTTGCTTGTGCCTTGGGTGTCGGCTGGGCAGCTGCCATCCGAGGCTTCCCTGTGCCTCGGGCTGGCTCTGGGCAGCTGGGGGGCTGAGGGCAGGTCCGGCTGCACTGTGGGCCTGCCGCCCCCTGGCTGGGCTGAAAGGACTGGGGGACTCCTGCGGGGCTGAAGGGACTGGGCACTATCATCTTGTGGCTATGGGTACCACCATCTTTGTGATGGTGTGACAGTTAATTTGCATATTCCCTCTTTATTAGATAGGATAGCTGTTTCCTTTTATTCAACAACTAGAGACCCAATGCACAAAATTCATGCAAGAGTAGGCCTTCCTTCCCCTGGCTGCTGGCACCAGCTTCCCTCTGGCACGTGGGACCCGGGCTGCCCTCGCAGCCCCGGCTTCATCTGGAAGGTCGTCCGGAAGGACATCTGGTCTAATTAGCATATTACGCTTTTATTATTATAGATACAACAAAGGCATCATTTCTTGTCAATATGAAAGATCTTCATTCTGCATTTCAGAGCAGCTTACAGTTAGTTGTTCTTCAGCATGGGAGAGAAGGAAAGAGTTATGAAAATGAGAATTACTTTATTAACTTGGCTAAATTTACACAAAATATGCATAAGAAGAAGAAGGGACTTTTATTATTATTTCTCCCTTAAACTTCCACACTAAAAAACCCTCTTTTGTGAGGGAATAAAGGACATTTACACCAAACCCTAGTCAAGTGGCCCTTTGGGTATAATTTAATCAGCACTGGAGTCCTGCGGGGGTAGGAGCTTGTCCATGAAGGAAGCATGAGCCAGAGGAGCCATCCTTCCTGTAACCCCCCAGCAGGTGCCTTCATCCTTTCTGCCTGCGCAGGGGTGGGCCCTCCAAGGCCCTTTATGCTCAAGAGCAAAGTCTGCGTGCCCCACCGGTGACTGGACAGCCGATAACCTTCTGTCCTGTTTGCGTAGGAACAGTGCAATGAGTCTTGGGTACTTTACAACTTTTTGGTTCCTCGTTCACAGTGTCTTTAAGGGGGTAATGAGTTAAATATCACTGTCCTCCCAGAATGCTGTCATTTGATTAAATACAGAGAAATGAATACTGTTCATAAAATTGCAATCTTGAATTTAATCATTTATTGTTAGGCCTCTTCCTTGAAAACTGAGGTAGACAGATGCAAACTGTTTAAATTTTATCTTCCGTAGGTTTGGGAGCATTATGTACATTATGAGGTTACTTCAGGTCAATCTGAGAGATAATAACATCATGAGGAAATTCCTTGAAAACCCATTCAGAGGGAAAAATAGATTTTTAAAACTAGACTGTTTTTTTAAAAACTATTTTTTTATTGTTGATATGCACTCTCCCCCTTTACCTCCCTAGACTGCTTTTGATGAAGTGTAAATAAAACCCTGGCATGGAAAGTCTGTTTTGAATCCTGCCACCCCTACTGCCTCTGTCCTCTCCAGCCTTGGGCTCCAATTGCAAGTGGAGTTTGAATTTCTTCTCTTGGCCCACTTGAGAAGCCCTTTTAGAACATCCTGTTTGGGACAGTAAGCTTCAAACTCTTTTTTGTTTTTTTATAATCGTTCCACCCAAAACATAATAATTTATGAAATTGTGTTTTTCCTCTCAGGTCTTGGACTAGAATCCGATGAACTTCCCAATCAGATGAGCATGGCTGACTGGCCAGAGATGAAGAAGAAGTTTGCAGCTGTATTTGCCAAGAAGACAAAGGCAGAGTGGTGCCAGGTCTTTGATGGCACAGATGCGTGCGTGACTCCGGTTCTGACTCTCGAAGAGGTTGCCCATCATGCTCATAACAAGGAACGAGGCTCATTTGTCACTGATGGGGAGCAGGGTGTGAGTCCCCGCCCGGCACCTCTGCTGTCAAACACCCCAGCTCTCCCTTCTTTGGAAAGGGACCCGCTGATAGGAGAACACACTGAAGAGGTCCTTAAAGAGTTTGGGTTCAGCCAGGAAGAGATTGATCAGCTTTACTCAGATAAAGTTATTGAAGGTAATAAGCTGAGAGCTAGTCTCTAACGTCTCTCAGCTCAGTGAATCTGAATATCGCATGTATAGAATGACGCATACAGATGTGTGCATGGGAACATGAGAGGACAGGATGGCAGCCTTCCAGCTACTCTGATTAAGAAGCAGTAATGATCCGTTCTGAAAATGGTTAACATCAAGTGGCTTTTGATTTAGGAATGTTTTTAATTAACCTATACTAAATTGTGGCAATCTTTCTGCCTTGATAGATTATATTTGTTGATATTAAAACACTTAAATATTTATAATATGCTTTAAATGAATTAATATAATTTTTTTATTAAATAAAGCTTTTTTTGCCCTAAACTTCACTTGTGAGCTTTTAAGTCTGAAAAAACTTTCAAGAAAGTCCTATGAAGTAGCACTTAAATAGCATATTGTGACTCATTGAAATATTTTTGGTTCTACTGTTTACCAAAACAAATGTCCTTAGATAGAAAAGTCTGATCCTTTTAATTTGATAAGGAAATTATTCAGCCAGTCTTGAAACTTCCTTCAGATCACGCCCACCCCTGCCTCTAGACCACCCTCCTGAGAGCCTGATCCCCCGTGTGGCTGCCTGTTAGCATCAGCCAAACAGGTCTCTGACTCAGCAAATGGCACTGTCATCCATTTGATAGACCTCGCAGACTTCTTCCTTTTACCAGTTTCTGGTTTCCAGTCCCATCACGCCTCCCTCTGCCCCTGTAGGTCCTGGCTGACCCCTCACTTCACGTAGGCCACTGCCCAGATGTCACTTTGCAGGAGTCCTTTCCTGACCCCCGTCTAAAGTCACAGCCATGTTATCACTCGCCGGCCCCTCGCCAGTTTTACTTTTCTTCACACCACACATCACTACTAACCCCAGCCCTCACTCCCTCTGAACCACCACATGCTAGACTGGAAGCTTTATATAGGATTTATCGGTTTTAGTCACGCTAAATCCCCCGTTCCTAGGACAGTGCCCAGCCCATGGTGAACACAGGGAATATTTATTAAAGGAATGAAAGTCAGAAGGGATGTGCAGTCAGTCCCACCTCCACAGCCCTCGTGCCCATCCTCCCGCCCATTCCTTACTCATCCACGCCCCGTCACCTCTTCCCTGGACTGCTGCTCAGCTTCCCTATTCACTTTGACTTCCAGTGTCATTGCCTTCGTTTATTTCCATCGTGGTTTTGACGCCAGACTGGTCTTCTCAGGCCTGTAAAAGTCTTCAGTGTTCCTCCTTGTTCTTATGGGATAAAATACTAACTCATTTACATAGCATATCAACCCTTTACTTGTCATAAGACTTCTACCTCGTTGTCCAGTCCCATCCACACCCCTCCCCTCCCCAGCACTTTATATTGGACTGCCTAACGTTCTAAATGTGCTTCATTCCTTTCCATCGCTGCACCATTTTCTAGGACTAACAATACTCCTGCTCCCTTTTGCTCCAGCCCGATGACCTAGCAAACTCAGACCTGGCTCAGACACAGTCTTCCTAGTGCAGCTTCCTTCATTTCTCAACCCTAGGGTGGTTTTGTACAGTGATTATGAACTTTGGAGCAGAAAGGCCTTGGGTTCGAATCTCACTATCGTTGTGATGTCTGAGACGATGACTTGGCCATTCCTGGAACATCCTAGGTGCTAGGTATTAGCTCCTAGTTTTGGGACCTCTTGCTACGTTCCCATTACACTTTGTACTTATCTCCAAAGATAGTCATTGTTTTTAGTGTCTTTTACATAGCTCTTCTCTAGGCCTCGAACTCCTAGCACACAAAGGAATCAGATGGAGATACTGTTACAGCACAGATATCTGCATCCCAACCCTAGAGATTTGAATACAGTGGGTCCAGGGCGGGACCCAAGAATTTGCATTTTTACCGAACTTGCTTATACTGCTTCCAATTCAAAGGCCACACTTTGAGTAGCACCGTTCTAATGGATATGAACCGAGTAATTTTACCTTTTTACTGTCATAAGGTGCTAAAAAATCTGTTGAATAAATTAGTGAGGAAAAGGATAAAAATAAGTTGGCAAAAACTTGTAAATAAACAGATGGGCTGACTTAGAATATTGATTTCGGTGATTGATTAACTTTGTATAAAATGTAGAATGAAAAGATTTTTGTAGGGTGTGAACTTTTAATGAATAAATGTATATAAATAAAGTCACTAGCTTTTGTTAGTGACCCATACTTTTCTTTTGAAGAGTATAAGACCTTGTGCAGAAAATGCTATACTTTCTCTTTTTTCTAGTTACCTTTTGGCAAAATGTAGATTTAGAAATAGGCAAGGGGGCAGGTAAGAGGATGGAAATTCTAGTGAAAAAGGGATTATATTTGTTTTGTTTCACTTAATTTGAAAAATTAAATTTATTGGGTGCATTGGTTAATATTACATAAATTCAAGTGTACAAGGTCATAATTTGACATCTGTGTACTCTACTGTGTGCTCCCTACCCAAAGTCTAGTTTCCTTCCATACATTTGATCCCCTTACCACACACCTTCCCCACATCCCCTTCCTCCTGGAGTAACTGTCATTCTGTTGTCTGACTCTGAGTTTGTTTTTGTTTTATTAGTTTGTTACTTTTTGTTTTATATGTCACATATGAGTGAAATCATATGGTTTTTGTCCTTTTCCATCTGACTTATTTTACTTAGCATAATCGTCTCAAGATCCATCCATGTTGTTGCAAATGGCAATATTTTCTCTTTTTTATGGCTGAGTAGTATTCCATTGTGTATATGTACCACATCTTCTTTCTCTAATCATCTCTCAAGTGACACTTAGGTTGTTTCCCTGTCTTGGCTATCCTATCAAATAAGGAGAGAATATGCTAACTGACCATCACACCCTCACAAAGATGGCGGCGCCCACAGCCAATAAGGAGGAAATATGCTAATTGACAGCCACGCCCTCAAAGATGGTGGCACCCACAACCACAAGATGGTGACGCCCAGTCCCCTCAGCCCCGCCAGGGTGGCAGGCGCACGGCACGGCCGGGACCACCCCTAGGCGGGTCCGGCTGCTCCACGCACCTGCCTCCAGAGTCCCCCAGTCCCTTCAGCGCCCCGCCACCCAGGGCCAGCCTGAGGCACAGGCAAGCCTCGGATGTCAGCTGCCCAGCCACCCAGGGCCAGCCCGAGGTTCAGGCAAGCCTCCAATGGCGGCTGCCCAGCACCCAGGGCCGCCCAAGGCTCAGGTAACCAGGGCTAGCCAAAGCTTGCACTGCCAGCAGTGGCAGCAGCAGAGGTGTGATGGGGGGCGTCACCTTCCCCTGATCACATAGTCGCCTCCCACCCCTGGGGGCTCCCGGACTGTGAGAGGGGCCAGGCCGGGCTGAGGGACCCCCCTCCAGTGCATGAATTTTCATGCACCAGGCCTCTAGTTGTAAATAATGCTGCAGTGAACACAGGGGTATATATATCTTTACAAATAAGTGTTTTCACATTTTGGGGTAAATACTAGAAGAGGAATTACTGGGTCATATGATAGTTCTATGACTAGTTTTTGAGAGGCCTTTATACTATTTTCTATAGTGGCTGTACTAATTTACAGTCCCATAAGGAGAATTATATACCTGCATACATAGGAATTACTAGTATATTCTTGAATGCATAATTCAGTATACATTTATTTCCACTCTCTTTTGATCCTACAATGTAGGAAGTGATGAGGTGCTACAAACTGAATGGTGATAAAAAAAACACACAAAACAACAAGTCACATGGGACAAGGTGACTGGTTGCATTGACCCCTTCTAGCCCGCCCCACCCCCTTGCCCCAGGCCTTCACCACCCTACTGTCTGTGTCCATGGCTTATGCATATATGCATACAAGTTTTTTGATTGATCTCTTCCCACCCCCACTCCCTCCTAACTTCCTTGGTTCACATTTCCCTTAGTGTCTCGGTTGTTTTTTCACAGTGCCCCTAGGTCAAAAGAAAGATCTAACTATTCCATTTATAATTAGGTCCCCCGAATTTAAATATGTATATCCTAACAAGTAATTAGCTGTTTGAAAAAAATAATATACGTAAGTAGAAGGAAGTCACATTTTAATTTTTATTTCATTCTTAATTACAATTAGCTACTAATGGATCATATGTGCACCTGTGTGAGACGACACAGCATCATGTTCATAGAATCAAATTGGACATGGCTACTCTCATTCTCTGCGGTGTAATCTTATGTTGAAAGTGTGAACTACCGCACAAGGAGTTCATGTGGTATCTAACACAGATGGGTGAGTTTTATTCCATTTACTGTCTTCAGTTATTTAAATATCCTGAGACACCCTTGTGAATTCATCGTAGTGGCCTGGGTCGCCTTGGTATGCAGTTTGGGAAACACCATTTGAAGTGATTTGCCCGGGGAAATACAGCTAGGAAGAGGCAGAACCAGAATTGAAACTTGAATATTCTGACTCCTGACTCCATCTCTTCCTCTTAAACCATTTTTAGAGCCCTTCCTATGTGATCGTGTTTCACCTGCCACTCAGACTTTTCATTTGAACTCAGGTTCCAGCAAGAAAAAGAAGACCCACTCCGGTCTTTAAAACAGAGGAAATCTGAGGTAGAGAATTGCCCTGGTGACGAACGAGCTGAGAAGCCAAGAGGACAGTGAGTCAGCCCAGGTACGAGCAACACTGGGGAGCCGGGACCACTCCTGTGTCTGCAGGGACGGAGGTAGTGTTAGCAGGTGGACACTGGGCCCAAGTGGAGCTGCGGCCGCAGCCGAGACCTCTCAGAAAGGAGAGAGGGGAAAAGGGTGGGATTTCGTCCATTCTCCTGCTCTGTCTTTTCACCAGTGCCTCCACCGGCCAAGTCTGCCTCACAGCCAGGGAGCAATGGGGCCTGGGAATGTAGTTCCTTAACGTACAGAGCATGGAGGGAAGGGCAGGAAATGGGCCTGAGCAAACAGGCAGTTTGACCCTACAAAGTGTAGTGTATATGCTTCATTCAATAATTCTTTAGCAACTATTTACTGAGAACCCACTATGGTGTCAGGTATCTTGCTAGCAGCTGGGGATACCATAATGAGCAACACGGTCCTGATCAGAGACCGAGTAACATAGGGTAAATGGAATAAACACACGGCCATTGAATTACAAAGTGTGTTGAGTGCAATGCAGGAAACCATCACAGTGCTGACAGCTAGTGACTTAGAGGAGAGGTACAGCCTTCTGCCGTTTTAAGTCGGTTAACAGACTCTTCAGGTGTGCGTGCAGAAAATGTGTGCTCAGGAAAGAATATTTATATCTAGAAAGAGTTTTAAAACGATATTTTGACTTAACATTTGCATTTAGGTCTTTATTGTCTCAAAGCGGTGTGTGTGAGATTGTAAAAGAATGGATGTGTGTTGGGGAGAGAGAGAGAGAAGAAAGAGAGAGAAACAGAGAGGGAGAGAGACAGAGACAGTGGGAGAGAGAAACAGACAGAGGGGGAGAGGGAACAGTGCGAAGGAAGATTCCTTCAGGAAAACATCCTAAGGAGCCAGAGGGCTCAGGGCAGCTAAGCTCTGGAAGGCTTTCTAGGCCCCACCTCCCTTCCCTCTCATCATAACTTGTGATCTGAGAGGCATGAAAGAATCGGAGCCCTTCCCCCAGCCTAACCCTCTCTCTTGGCTGCTCAGCCAGGCTCCCAGTCAAAACCAGCTCACGAATCGGAGGGGCCACGCAGGAGGTGGCGGGCTTGCAGGCCGGTTCCTCACCCAGTGGCCATGGGCGGCAACAGTGGACAGCCGGACATACACTCTTACACATCCCTAGCTGAGGATGGCCCCTGGGCCGCTGGGGAGCAGCCCAAAAGACCCACAGTCCGGCTCATCATGCACAGCATGGCCATGTTCGGCCGGGAGTTCTGCTACGCGGTGGAGGCGGCCTACGTGACCCCCGTCCTGCTCAGCGTGGGCCTGCCCAAGAGCCTGTACAGCGTGGTGTGGCTCCTCAGCCCCGTCCTGGGCTTCCTGCTGCAGCCCGTGGTGGGGTCGGCCAGTGACTACTGCCGGGCCGGGTGGGGCCGCCGCAGACCCTACATCCTCGCCCTGGGCGTCATGATGCTCTTGGGCATGGCTCTGTACCTCAACGGGGACACCGTGGTATCAGGTCAGTGCGCTGCTCAAGGCGGGCAGGCGGGGAAAGGGTCCTACTGTGCCACTCAGTAGGAGTATTTGGATTTCTCTATGGGACACTTAACAATGGCTTAGAACCGTTCATCTCTCCTAGGTTTCCATGAACTTCCAATTTGGAATGACCCAAGTTCTGTGGTTGGGGAGATTTTACTTTTAGAAACATGAGGATGCATTGTTGTTGGCTTGGTGCTTGTGTGTGTGTTTGTGTGTGTGTGTGTGTGTGTGTGTGTGTGTGTGTGTGTGTGTGTATTTTAAAATAGGATTAAATTTTTATCTACTTTATCAAGCTTAATATTTTCACAAATTTATTAATTGCCATGTTTTTTGAGCCCATTACATGTTGTTTAGTACTTTGTCAAGTTAACCAGCTATAAATATTTGCAATAAATTACCTGTGTGTCCAAATAAGGGTTAATTCTGAGCAGAGCTTTATGAAGAGCTGCTTTAGTGGGTGCAGGGCATCCGTCTGCCGCTCCAGGGGACATTTTGGCAAATTCTGGACAAAAACAGACATGATGGAGAGCACTTTTTCTAGCCATTAATCAACCACCAATTAATCAGTAATTGGTGGTAGTGGATAAAAAGTTGCACTGAAAAAAGGATCTTAAATGTAAAAAATAGCACACATGTTTAGGCCTTGAACTCCCAGGCAACCAGAATGTCTGATAATGAGGAAGGATAATTAGTTATCTTTCATATATATTTAAAAGAGGGCATAAGTACATAAATGTAGGGAATTTCTGGAAGAATCACAAGAAAACCCGGTAAGACTGTTGCCTCCAGGGAGGGGTACTGAAGGACTGGTGGTGAGAAGTGGAGGATAGGCTTACTTTCATGCTATCATTTAAAAAACATGTGCATGTATTACGTATTATTCCTGAAAAATTAACTGGAAGCCAGAAAAGTTAAGATTGGATGAATGGAGTGTGGCGTAGCCATAGAATGAATATTATTTAGCTGTTAAAAATTGTGACATTGATCTTCATTAACTGGGATGCGAAGACGGGGGGTGGGGGAGAGTTGGTTATAAACGAGCATGTGCACTTGGTCCCTGAGCCAGTGCTTCTCAAAGCCTGGTCCTCCAACTGCTGCATCACTGAGGCTCTTGAGATGCAAATCCCCAGGCCCTGCCTCAAACCTTCTGAGGAATCATGGGAGAACCATGGAGAATCATGGGAGATGGAGTCCAACCATCCAATCCCTTAACAGGTCATCCAAGCGCTGGTTAAGTGTGCTGAAGTTTGAAAAGCACTGCATTAAGGCACAAATGTACACCTTTCCCTGTGTGCGTGTAAGTGCATAAAGGGACGTGTGAAGGAGGGCCATCGCTGGCGCTAGGATCTGAAGTTATTTCCCCAGATTTTCCATATCGTTGAGATGGTTTATAATAAGCATGCACAATTTTTAAAACCATTCTAAAGAGCTATGATTCACATACCATAAAAGTCACCATTTTAAAGTGTACAATGAAGTACTTTTTAGTATATTGGCAAGGTTGTGCAGCCATCACCCTATCTAATCCCACAACATTTTCATCATCCCACAAGGAAACCCGGTAAGCATTAGCAGTCACACCCCATTCTCTCCTCCCCACCAGTAAAGGCAACCACTCATCAGCTTTCTGTCTCTGTCGATTTGCCTTTTCTGGACTTTTACTGGAGTAATTGTTAAAATCGAAACAAAATAGTAACATTTTTATGTGGAAAACAAAACAAAATGAAAGCAAAGGGAGATCATTTGATGACAAGAAGTTTGGGTAGGAATAAAAATGCGCGTCATTTCAAACCAAGATTTCGGTGCCCGATGTTTATTTCTCTTTTAGCGTTGATTGCTGACCCACGGAGGAAGCTGATCTGGGCCATCACCATCACCATGATGGGTGTGGTTCTCTTTGACTTTGCTGCGGACTTCATTGACGGGCCCATCAAAGCCTACTTGTTTGATGTCTGCTCTCACCAGGACAAGGAGCGGGGCCTCCACTACCACGCCCTCTTCACAGGTAGGGAATATTCCAGAAAGTCTCTTTTCCAGCTCCCAGACAGAGAGGCCCTTCCACTGAAGCCATCGCGTTGAGTTTTTTTGAATGAATGGATCACTTGATGGAATGCCCCCATCACGCGGGGCTCTGCTCCCAGTGTATTTCTCTAAACAAAGTCAGCTTGTGACCAGGCTGCGGCGTTTGGCAAAGGAAGTTTACATAAGAGCTTTCTGAAGAGCCATCTGTGGAGACTTCACAACCGAAATGAAAAGAGGCCTTGTGCACCTTACATTTTGGTTGCTTTTTAAAAAAATTCAGTAATGTAGCATCAGCATTACTTCAGAGCTTGTTAAAATGCAGTTTCCTGCCCCCTGCCCCTCCAGTTACTTTGATTCTGTGGGTTTGGGGTAGGGGCCCAAAATGTGCATTTTTAATAAGTACCCCAGATGATTCTGCGGCAAGTATCCCAAGAACCACATTTAAAAAACAGAAATAGAAACAAACCAAGCAAATAAAAAAACCCATAGGACCGTGGTCGGCAAACTGCGGCTCGCGAGCCACATGCGGCTCTTCGGCCCCTTGAGTGTGGCTCTTCCACAAAATACCACGGCCTGGGCGAGTCTGTTTTGAAGAAGTGGCGTTAGAAGAAGTTTAAGTTTAAAAAAATTGGCTCTCAAAAGGAATTTCAATCGTTGTCCTGGTGATATTTGGCTCTGTGGACTAATGAGTCTGCCGACCACTGGCCTAGGAGATTTCTTAGTTCTCTAAAGCACTGGCATTTCCCCGACCTCCTGGTTTGAAAGAAGCCCTGGCAGGAGGATGTGGGGCTGCTCCCGGGGTTGTTGCGGGCCTCCTGTGGCTGCTGTTGGTCATTCACGTAGAGCTGTGCTACCAACATTCAACATGCACTTATAGGACTGCTCTAGGGCCAGGGTTCTACTGAGGCTGCAGCACCATCCTGGCCCAGGAGCATTTTCATAGCTAGTGGGTCGGGGAGACTCTACCAGCCTACCTTATTTGATCAACTTCCTAGCCCAGCCAATCCATTTATTTCTTATTTTGCTATATTCTCTCTCCTCTCGTGGCCAGGTAGGTCCTAGTGCGAAGCAGGATCTCGTGTTCTGTTGTTTATGTCTCCATAGCCAAGAGCAGTGCCCACAGATGGAAGCCATTGGGTCAATATTTGTGGTCGGAGCACATGTTTGACTGGCAAACACTGGAGGACCGGGGCTGCCCAAGATAGAGTGCAGTTCCTCTCGCTTCGGGGGAGGTGGGGGAGCAGGAGTCCATTCCTGTCTGTCACTGGCCCTGACCATCCTCTCTATAGCATAGAGGTTCAACTGCATGCTCCTGATTTAAATCCCATCATTCCTTCTGCTCTATCATAATGCACTGAAATCAATTACAGCAAAGCCATGGGAGACTTTTTGGCTTTTGAACATGACACATTGAGAATGATATTGCTCTAATATTTGGCAATGTGGCTACCACTTCCCAGGTTATGACAGTGTTAGTCTAGGCCAGTGGTCGGCAAACTCATTAGTCAACAGAGCCAAATATCACCAGTACAACGATTGAAATTTCTTTTGAGAGCCAAATTTTTTAAACTTAAACTTCTTCTAATGCCACTTCTTCAAAATAGACTCGCCCAGGCTGTGGTATTTTGTGGAAGAGCCACACTCAAGGGGCCAAAGAGCCGCATGTGGCTCGCGAGCCGCAGTTTGCTGACCATGGGTCTAGGCCAAACAACCTCTGCTTTGTTTCCTGTGATATTCGAAGATTGAACCTTTATATTTTGATTACTTTTTCAAGGCTAACACATGATAGTGTTTCTTTGAGTTTGAGAAAATATTTGGAGGTTTTCTGCTGATATTAGCATCAGGTGTAGTCTCAGCAAATACGTATAATTTTGATATATTACCTTGTTTCGGGATCTTATTACCTCTTATCTGAGCTTTGTATTTATCCCTTAACTGTTTTCCAGCCTCTCACTTCCTCCTATTTTAATTGAACCAATACATAGCTTCCAGATTCATTTTCCTAAAAGACATATCTGACTGGGGCTCAGTGACCTGCCCAGCGACCGGCAGTGGCTCCCCATTAACCTACTGCATAATCAACCAATTACTAGACGGGGTTCAAAGCTCCCCACGACCTGTTGCCATCCTGCTCTTCACGCTTTGCTCCCCACCACTCCGTCCACATTCTCTGTGCTCTAGACATTTTCCCGATCTGCTCCTGGGGCACAGGCCAGGTCTGCTTTACTTGCCGTGTCCCTCCCGCTCCCAGCACCGCCTGGCATATCACCGGTGCTCAAAATAAATATTAACGGAACCAAGGCGGAGTCTGCCCTTTCCCTTTCCGCTCCTGTGTTTACTCACATTGAAGCTTCCTTCCCCCTTTTCTGCCAGTGGACATGAAAGCCGCTTGGAAACTTTCTCCCACTTCCTAGGGAGAAGGCTCCTCCCTCTCTCCTAAATTTCAGGCAAACTCAATTTCTAACTTGGTCAGGGACTTCACCCACCAAATAACTAAAGGATGGAGGTTTATCAAGTGGATGAACATAAAGGTATCACGAGGTGGATGTTTCTCACAGGAAGAGATGGTGAAGGTGATAGTTCTAACAGTTTACCTCAGACATGCCCGGATTCACCTCCTCTTGGGGCCCATGTGGTCTGTTCGGGCTGTCATAACAGAATGCCACACAATGTTAGTTATTAATATTCTGGCAAAGGATCTCAGGCCTGGAGCAAGGAACCACTTAAAAGGATTCAATGCCAAATGTTCATATATATTTTGTTTCCTCCAGGCACACCAGGCTTGCAGTAGTTTTATTGGTAATGATTCAGTGAGGAACTGGCCCCATAAACATCTTTGGAAGTAGAATGGGTGATTGGTGAGGCTCAGCCTCTTTGAACTTTTCTGTTTCTCAGTACTTTAGCGTATGCATGGGGTTGGCTCTGGTCTGAGTTTGATGGCTGGACCCCTGTGGGCCCTTCTTTGTAAAGGCTGTTATCTAATGTGGCAGCAGATGTCCTTTGGATGCTCCAGCTGATGGCCTGGTGATCGATTCCAGGGCCCCGAGGAGGTTGATGTTGTCAATAGAGATAAACTCTGTCTGGATATAGATGTGAGAGTTGATGTTAGCCTTTGTTGGGGCTAAAATGACTGGGATTTTTATAAAAACTATCTTTGAAGATAAAATCCTTAGTTTAAGGAGTGGAAGCAAACAGGAAAGCCTCCAATTAATCCCCAAAGCCCCCTACCGGCTTTTATCATGTCTGGCAGTGTGAATAAAGCTTAAATATGTGGGTAATTTCCCCAATCGTCCACTAGTCCTTCAGGGTATGTTCTGTTGGAACTTTTAGCTGCATCCCACAGTAGCTTTGGGACAAACAAAACAGGGTTGCCTCTTTTGTCTTCCCACCCCATCCCCAGTTACCCAGTCCAGCCCCAAAGAGAACGGAGGATGGGAAATTCCAAGTTATTTGTAGCATGTGTCAGGTTTTACTTAACTGATTAATGAGTGAACCAACAGGGAAGACATAAAGAACACTTTTCCCAAGTTCTTGCACTGTGTGTGTGTGTGTGGTGTGTGTTAGGTGATTTTGCCCAGCTGTAGATGAAATGAAAGAAAGTGTTCTGAGCACGTTTTAAGTAGGTGAGGCTAAGCTATGATCAATATCATATCTACTTATTATATTTTCAATCCACAATGGCTTATTGGGAGATAACCCCATTGTAAGTCAAGGAGCATCTTCAGTCATTCTCTTTTGCTTCTGGGTGAGGCTTCAGAGTTAGGGTTTCTGTAGGAAGTCAGCTGCTCACTGGGTTTCGGTCTTGGTTCTGCCACTGTATGTGCTAGTGTTTTACAGTATTATCATGCTAACCCTCAGGAAACTCAGACAAGCAGGATCACCACCCCCTTTCTCCCAGCAGGATGCCATCATCACATGATGAGAAAGCACA